>JANTQE010000025.1:145331-586955 GCA_032988195.1 Arachnomyces sp. PD_36 | reverse complement strand
TTTTTTTTTTTTTTTTTTTTTCTTTTTCAAGCAATTATTAGTTTTTTGATTAATACTTATTTTTTGTGTTGTGTTTGTGTTCTCTTTCTTTTTTTTTATTTAATGATTCGTTCTAAATCATGACTGAGTAAGTGAACAATTAGTGATTATTTTGCAACATTTTCGTTTTTTTTTTTGAGCGAAATTCGCGAGAATTTGACAAAATTATTGCGTTGAACTTTCTTTGTGAAAAAATTTTTTTGTCTCACATTCAGTTCTTGTTATGCAAAATGTTGAAATTTTTAATGAAAGTTTTTTTTGTTATATGTTTTTTAAAGTTCTCATAACTCGTATACGAGCATTTGAAGCGTTTTAATTTTGATGTTTAATCGTTTTTGACGTTTGTTTTGTAATTGAAAAAATTTTGTCAATATTAACAACAAATGTATGTAAATTTGCTCGTCACGATAATGAGTTTTTTTGTTTACAATATTTGTCACATTTTAAGAATTTCTTAAAGACATGTGTGTTTTAAGAGAATTGAGATAAACAATATATTTATTATATTAATTTACACAAAATTTGCATGTTTGTGAATTATGTGATTTTTTATTCAATAAATAAGTGCGTTAACAAAACATCGTAAACTTTAAAATTTGATTTCGTAAAACGCGTGATAAATTTTCGCAAATTTATTTATTATATTGATTTAGTTGAGTTTAATTCGAGTACTTAACGTAAGAAATTATGTAATTTAATCAATGATTTTGTGAAACAATTTCAAAGAAATCAATTTACAAAAATTGCGACGAAATTTCAACTCTCTGAGATTATGCATAAGAAAACATTGCAAAATGTGTTAAATCAACAATTGATAAATAAATTTGACATTGATTTTGAGAAAATATCGCGCTTCAACGAAAAAGAAATTTCAAATGAAATTGAAATTATTGAGATTTCTCGAATCGATTTTTTTAAATTTAAAAGTGATACTTTAATTTCTGAACGTTAGTTTTTAGCTGTTGATTGTTTCGTTTAATTTGTTTCGTTCAATTTTGATGAGTCTCATATTGAGAACGATTTCACGTTTTAAATATGCAATTGAATTGATTTTTATGAAATTGATGACGTTGATTGCTTTTCAAGTGCGAAAAAATTATTAATAAAAATTGATTTCTTATTTTTTACAATCGTTTTGCGTTACGACTCTTGCGTCTTTTTTTTTAATTTAAATAAAAGATGTTGTTCTAGCTCACAATGTTTATTTCGTTCAAACGCAAATGATTCTCTTTTTGAGTGAGATTTTGCGTCAAAAAAAAATCTTATTTTTAAATTAAAATATGAGATGAATTGCAATTCGTTTATTGACATTCTCTTGATTAACTTAATCATGATTGAGTGAGCTGTTAAAATTGAAATTTCGAACTCGCAAAAAATAATAAAGCAAAATTAAGTTGCTTGAATCACTAAAAAACGAAAAGAAATTGTGATAAAATAAAAAAAAAAAGTTTCTTTCGTTTGACTTTTCGAGAAATATCATTGAGTCGACGATTTTAAAAGTGAAAAGTGAATGAGATTGTTGAAACTTTATGCTTCGAAAATTTTTGATGAGAGAGATTTCAAGTTCTCATATGAGCAGAAGAATAAAATCTCGAAAAAAAATAAGAAAATGAGAAAAATGAAAAAAAAATGAGAGAATTTTTCGTTTTAAAGCGCTTTTATCGTGTTTTTGATCATTTTTTTGTGATTTTTTTGTTTTCGAGCACTTTTTCATTTTCAAACACTTTTTTTATTGCGTATTTTCAAGCTTTTAATTTCGTCTTTTTGAGCGTTAATAGCTGATGTCTTCAAATAAATAAAGATTTTTTTTTCACTTTCAATTATTTCTGTTTGTCAACATCGTAGATCTTTTTAAATCATTGTTAAAAATTTTTTTTTTAAGAAAAAAATTCATAATGAAAAAGTATTTCAATGATGTGATTATTTAATGCGTGCACGTCATTTTTTTCGTAATGATTTTAACTCTTTTTTTTATTTAAAAAATATGTTTAATGCTTTAACATTTTTCATATATTTAGCAAATTTTCATGAGTTCTCTTGTAACTTTCAATTAAATCAACAAACAAGATATTCTGTTTTGCGATAATGTGTTCAACTTTAAAAAATTTTTTTGATATAATATTTTGAATTGTTATTAATAATTTCAAGATCGAGCAATGATAACGTGTTTTCTTTATTATTATAACGCTTTAATAAATTTATATGAAATACAAAATGTATCATGCAAAATCGCAATAATAAACAAAATTTGTACGTTTGCGTGTCTCATTTGAATATTATTTCAAAAAAATTTGTATATTTATAATCAAGTTTTTGAAATAAATGAAGCATTTACATATTGATTATTTTGATTAAGATCTTGTTATCAACATTGAATTTTTGAGAGATATAATTCTTGTCATGATATTTTTTTTAATTTGCGTAAATGATTTTTAACTTAATAATAAATTTCGCGCACACATTTTGCAAACGTTACGCATGATTGATTATAATTTGAACATGAAAATGCTCAAAATTGAATTTCACATTGATTTGAAAATTTGATTTATAATTCATTAAAGTTACTGTTAAAAATCGCTTTGTAACGTTATATTTAAAATTGTTATATACAAATTACGTTATAAATATTTATTAAGCTCAATCATTTTAATTGTAATTCGTGTAATAACGCAAATAATGTTTAAGTATTTAATTTTAATGTTTCGTTTGCTTATTTGTTTGCGAGTGATACGCAATAAAAAAACGTTTACGAATACTTAAAAAAAAACATAAACTTGATCAGAATTTACTTGTAAAAAGAGATTTACAATTAAAAATTAAGTTTTTGAGCGTGTTATATGCGATAAAAAAGCGCTTATAAAGTAGTTTTACAAAATTTTTCGCGATAATATTTTCATTGCAAGAAAAATATCATACGTATTTGATAAAAACATTAATTATGATTAAAATAGAATTATATGTATGATTACGTCAATGACAAAATAATAATCTCATAATAAAATTTAAAATAATCACATTAATTGAAATCATTGATTTAAAAATAATTTTTAATTCGTCATAAAATTTGTGTTTGCGCATTTTGATTTATTGACAAAAATCACAAATATTATAATATAACTTAATATTTTTGATTATATCATGTCAATAATATTTATCGCGAATAATTTCATTTATGCGCTTTATTTTGAAATGACTTTTTTGCGAATCATCATGATTTAATCGCAAAATTTTTGTTATAAACGCGAGATGTGATGAAATATACGCATGATCATTATATAATAACAGTTTTTTTGATGACATTAATTAAATAAAATTTTCAGTCATTATTACGTTTTTTTTTTGTATTTCAGAGATGTGATTTTGAAATTGTTTATTCATCATTTGAAATAATTTAACATGTTGAACAAACGAGAATGAAATCAATTTGTATATTAATTTCAAAGTAATGATAACATTAATTTTGTTTTATGATATGAGATAATCGATAATCTTTTTAATATTTGCGAGTAAATTTTGTGTCATTTGTTTTATTGCGCGTTAATGCAATGAACGATTTGTATTAATAATATCTTTTTTAACGATGTCATGCGCTCAAACACTAACTAATAAAAAAAATTTTTTTTTAAAAAGATTTTTGAATTTTCAATTCTTTTGAATTTCATGTCGTAACTTTTGTTGCAAAATAAATAATAATGTTTTATCATGAAAGAAATTTATATAATTTATGTGTTAACTTGATACGTTTGCGAAATTGTTTTTGCTCGCTCGATATAAAAGTACGAAATCATAAACGTTTAAAACTTTTGTTTAATGTGTTTGATATTTGTTCAATTCTTTAATCAACATAAAGTATTGAAAATTGATATAATCAAATAACATTTTTATTAAGTATTTGAAATTCTTAAGATAATGTTTTCAATGTTTGAAAATTGCAACAATAGCGAGCAATTCAAAGTTATGAGTTTCATAATGCGTTTTAACTTTTTGTAATTTACGCGATCAAAAGATTATTGAGTGTTAAGTGTCATTGTCTTGCAATTAAAATAAGATAACAATAATAATTGCATTAAAAATATTTGATTTTATGCGTATTCGCTTATCTGAATTAAAATAAACAAGTAAAAATGCTTTAATGAATTTAAGCTTTAACTTTTCAAAAACGCGAATTATTTTGTTAGTGAGCGCTTATAACGATTTTTTTTTTTTTTTTTTGTTATTCTTGATGAGATCATGTAATGATGCGATAATGCAAGAATAATTCTTTATGAATTTGTGATAAAAATTCGCAAATCTTAAAAAGAATAATATTTTCTTAACGCTTTTAAATAACGATTATTTCAAAATGATGTTAATTCGATCAAATTTCATCTTTATACTCTCGAGTTCGATGACGTAATTGAAATAAAAGATTTTTATAATTGAAAATTTACACTTGTTTTATTTTACAAAAAGTTTAACGTCACGAAAACGTTGAAATATAATCAAAACGTGCGTTTGATGTTTTTCATCAATTTTGAAATAAATGAAAATGTCATCTAAATAAATGACATAATAAACGTTTAATAAATCGCGCAAAATATTGTTTATAAAAATTTAAAACGTTGCTAACGCGTTTGCGAGATCAAAAAACATGACTTAATACTTGTAATGTTCATATCGCGTACGAAAAACAATGAGTCAATAATTGAATTTCTTGATAATTATACAATGATAGACGTTTTGAAAATTAAATTTGATAAAAATACTAACATTGAAAAGATGATTCAAGATATTACTCAATAAAAATAACGAATATTAATTTTTAATAATAATATTATTAACGTCTCGATAGTTTATACAAAGACGCAATTCGTCGTTTTTTTTTGATGTAAAAAATACTAATGTTTTAACAAAATTTTTAAACTTTTGAATTTATTTCTTGCTGATGACTTTCTCTATATATTTGTGAAGTTTTTTAAGTTTCGTTAATGATTAATTATATATCAATTGAAAAGATAATGTAATTTTTTTTTTTAAATTAATGCTATGTTCAACATTTATCAAGATTTCAATAATCAATGTTTTCGAGAAAAGATCGACATATGATTTGATATATTTTGATAAAATTGTTTAATTAATATGAAAAAATACTTCTTTCATCACGTCAAAACGCATCTCAA
Organism: Arachnomyces sp. PD_36; assembly: GCA_032988195.1. Classification (NCBI taxonomy): domain Eukaryota; kingdom Fungi; phylum Ascomycota; class Eurotiomycetes; order Onygenales; family Arachnomycetaceae; genus Arachnomyces; species Arachnomyces sp. PD_36. Next base: position 581,757 of record JANTQE010000025.1, on the reverse strand, counting down.
ACGTACAATTTGTTAAAAGTTTCGCATTATTTTTTCAAGTGTTTTTTAAAATAAAAGTGTAAGTTAAAATTTCAATTAAAACTTCATTTGTAATCATGTTGACATCAATCAGCTTGATTTGTGATTCTTTAATTAATATTGACAATGTCAATTTGAAGTTTCAATCATTTTTTTATCAATTTATATCGAGATTCATATTTTTTAGTTAAAGAAAGCTCAGAATAAAATCATATTTTTAAATTTTTACTGTTTCGCAATGTAAAAATTGATTTCATGATATGTTAATGACATTGATAACGCGAATATCACATGTTTTACAATCAAAAAAGCGTATAATATGATCATTTAAAATCTTAATTATCTTGAAACGAACTTTAATAAAGAGAAGATGATGCTGAATTAATTAAGTTTAATCAACGAAGTTATTCTCGACGTCGAAATTCATTAAAGCAAACGCTTTGATCGAGCTTTTAAGAGATTGAACTTCGATTTTAATAATTAATGAAAGTGTTTATTGCGAGAATTTAAAACTTAAAGTTACAGCGATTTTTGCAATTTCAATTAATTTTTTTTCGAGTTTTTTTTATTTTTATTTTTAGAATTTTTATTTTTTTCGTGCTTTGTTTTGTATTTGAACGTATTATGTGTATTGATGTTATAATAAAAGCATCATTTATTATTTTTATTGTTATCGTCATTATTTGATGACGCATTTCTCGTATGTTTTGCGTGATTTTTGTGATTTTTTTTGTTTTTGTCGCTTGATTTTTTGTTTTTATTTTTGTTTTTATTCTTGTTCGAAGATTTATTTTTGAACTTGAAAACATGCTCATGATCAAGAACATTAATTTTCGTTGTGAAAATGCGTTTTAAAAATTTTTGATAATTTATGTTTTCATACTTGTTTGCGAATTTCTCAAATTTAGAGCGCATTTTTGATAAAATTTTCGCATAAATTTATATTTTACGTTAATTATTTAAATAAGTAATTGACAAATGATTCTTTAAATTTTTTAAATGCGCGATAAAGTTGTTAACAAATTGATTTTTTTTTTGTTTACATTCGTGATATTTGAGCTTTAAATTGTGAATTACACGTTTAAAATTCATAATTAATCGTTTCAATCATTATTTGAACTCTTCTCATGTTGAGAAATTTAAAAAATTCTCGTTATAGTTTTGTCATCTTGTTTAAAGTTTAATGTTCAAGTATTAAACAATTTTTAAAATCTTGTGATAATCACAATTGTTAAAATAATCGAAATGATATTAATAAAAAACATTGAATTGAGTCATAAACTTTTCTTATTTATTTATATCATTCGCTTTGAACTTTTTGTCAAACTTGTGAATGAGAGTCTTAATCATATTTAAATCTTTGAGTTTTTTGTGTTATTTGCATGTGTTCAAATTCTCAAAATCGCGATTTTAATCAATGTTTAACGTGTCGAGCATGTTATTATAATCAATTTTCATGTTATTGAGTTTAGAGTTTTCAGTTCTTAAAGAGTTTATGCGTTTTGAGATAACTTGATTTTAACATTTTTGTTAAGTGATTTCGAGTTTCGCAATTCTCTGTTGCATAAAACGAAGATTTTCGATTTTTTTTAAATATTTAAGATGTTTTTGAATTTTTTTGATTTTTTTATTGAGATTCGTAGCAAACAGAGTTTCAGAATTTTTTAAATTGATATTTTTTGCTTTTTCAATTTGATTGAAATCAAATTTTTCATTACTTTGCAACAAATTTTCAATTTTTACGTTTTGAGTGTTTTCGTGATTGCGAAAACAGCGTAATTTTTACAAATTTAATAAATTAATAATTTTGTCGTTGAATATAATTGTTTTTTCAAACTGACGAATCGTTTCTTTTTTAAAACGATGAGAATTGTGAGAGAGTTTTTTAAACGAAAAATTAAAAATACGAGTTGAAATGATGAATTATTTTGAAGAAAATTAAAAACGCGTTTACATTAGTAAAAATACGATTTTGACGTCGTCGTGAATAAAAAATTATATTGAATGATAATTAAATTCATCGCTAATTTTTTAAAAAAAGTTAAAAATGAGAGAGTATTATATACAACAAGATTGTACGAGTAAGATATGAAATAATTTTAAGTTTTAAATCATGTCATGAATCGTCATAATTGTACTTTATACAAATAAATCGCGAAAATGCATTACAATTTCAGTCAAACTGAAAGAGCAAAAAATATTAATTCAAAAAATTCTGAAACTCTGTTTGTTACAGATCTCGATAAAAAAATCAAAAAAATTCAAAAATATTTTAAATATTTAAAAAAAATCGAAAATTTTCGTCTCATGCAACAGAAAAGTGCAAAGCTTGAGATCGTTTAACAAAAATGTTAAAGTCAAGTCGTTTTAAAGCGCATAAACTTTTCAAAAACTGAAAACTTTAAATTTAATAATGTGAAAATCAATCGTAATAACATACTCGACACGTTAAACATTGATTAAAATCGCAATTTTGAAAATTTGAACACACACAAATGACACGAAAAGCTTGAAAATTCGAATATGATTAAAACTCTTATTCGCAAATTTGACAAAAAATTCAAAGTGAATAATATGAATGAATGAGAAAAATTTATAATTTAATTCAATGTTTTTTATTAATATCACTTCAATTATTTTAACAATCATAATTATTGTAAGATTTTAAAAATTACTCAACGTTTGAACATTAGATTTTAAACGAGATGACAAAATTATAATGAGAATCTTTTAAATTTTTTAACATGAGAAAAGTTCAAATAATGATTAAAACAACTGATTATAAATTTTAAACGCGCAGTTCGAGATTCAAAACTCAAATATCACGAATGCAAATAAAAAGAAAACTAATTTGTTAACAACTTTGTCACGCATTTAAAGAATTTAAAAAATCATTTGTCAATTACTTATTCAAATGATCAGCGTAAGATGCAAATTTACGCGAAAATTTTATCAAAAATGCGCTTTAAATTTGAGAAATTCGCAGATAAATATAAAAACATGAATTATTAAAAATTTTTAAAACGCATTTTCATAATAAAAATCAACGTTCTTGATCGTGAGCATGTTTTCAAGTTCAAAAATAAATTTTCGAACAAGAATAAAAACAAAAATAAAAACAAAAAGTTGAACGACAAAAATAAAAAAAATCGCAAAAATCGCACAAAACGTAAAAAAAATACGTCGTTAAATAATAACGATAACAATAAAAACAGTAAATAATGTTTTCATTATAATATCAATACGCATAATACGTTTGAATGTAAAACAAAATGTGAAAAAAATAAAAATTCTAAAAATAAAAATAAAAAGAACTTAAAAAAAACTAATCAAAATTGCAAGAGTCGTTGCAACTTTGAGTTTTAAATTCTCGCGACAAACACTTTCATTAGTTATTAAAATTGAAATTCAATCTCTCAAAAGCTTGATTAAAATATTTATTTTAATGAATTTCGACATTGAGAATAACTTCGTCGATTAAACTTAATTAATTCAGTATCATTTTTTTTTCATTAAAATTTGTTTCAAAATAATTAAAATTTTGAATGATTATATTATATGCTTTTTTGATCATAAAACATGTGATATTTATATTATTAATGTCATTAATATATCGCGAAATCAGTTCTTATATTGCAAAACAATAAAAATTTAAAAATATGATTTTATTCTGAGCTTTTTCTGACTAAAAGATATGAATTTTGATATAAATTGATAAAAAAACGATTGAAACTTCAAATCAATATTGTCAATATTAATTAAAAAATTACAAATTGAGCTGATTGACGCGAGTATAATTACAAATAAAATTTTAACTGAGATTTTAACTTACACTTTTGTTTTGAAAAACACTCGAAAAAACAACGCGAAACTTTCAGCAAATTATGCGTTTAAAACGCGTTTTAATGCTGTAAAAAATATTTTTTAATGTTAATTAAATAATTTTATCAGAATATATTAAATCATACGTCGATTTCTTTTTAAAAACATTGATTATTAAAATTTCGATAAATGCTGAACATAATATTAATTTAAAAAAAAAGATCATATCATCTTTTTAATTGATATATAATCAATCATTAACGAAACTTAAAAAACTTCGCAAATATATAGAGAAAGTCATCAACAAAAAATGAATTCAAAAATTTAAAAATTTTGTTAAAATATCAATATTTTTTGTATTTAAAAAGAACGACGAACTATGTCTTTATATAAATTATCGAGACGTTAATAATATCATCATTAAAAATCAATATTTGCTATCTTTATTGAATGATATCTTGAATTGTTTTTTTAATGCTAATATCTTTATCAAATTTGATTTTCGAGACGTCTATCATCGTATAATTATCAAGAAATTTAATTATTAATTTATTGTTTTTCGTACATGATATAATCATTACAAGTATCAAGTCATGTTTTTTAATATCACAAACGCATTAACAATATTTTAAATTTTTATAAACAATGTTTTGCGCGATTTGTTGAACGTTTATTGCGTTGTTTATCTAAATGACATTCTCATTTATTTCAAAATTGAAAAAAAGCATCAAATGCACGTTTTAACTGTATTTCAGCGTTTTCGTGATGTCAAACTCTTTGTAAAACAAAGCAAATGTGAATTTTTAAGTATAAAAATTTTTTATCTTGATTACGTTATCGAACTCGAGAGTATAAAGATGAAACTTAATTGAATTAACATCATTTTAAAATGTTCATTACTTAAAAACGTTAAGAAAATATTATTTTTTTTAAAATTTACAAATTTTTATCGCAAATTCATAAAGAATTACTCTCGTATTATCGCATTCTTATATGATCTCATTAAAAATGACAAAAAAAAAAAAAACGTTATAAACACTCACTAAGAAAACAATTCACGTTTTTGAAAAATTAAAATTCAAATTCATTAAAACGTCTTTATTTATTTATTTTAATTCAGACAAGCGAATACACATAAAGTTAGATATTTTTGACATAATTATCACTATTATTTTATCTCAATTGCAAAACGACGACATTTGATACTTAATAGTCTTTTGATCGCGCAAATTGCAAAGAGTTGAAACGCATTATAAAACTCATAACTTTGAATTGTTCATTATTATTACAGTTTTTAAACATTAAAAATATTATCTTGAGAGTTTTAAATATTTAATAAAGATGTTGTTTAATCATGTCAATTTTCAATACTTTATGTCAATTAAAAAATTGAACAAACATTAGATATATTAAACAGAAATTTTAAATATTTATAATTTCGTATTTTTGTATTAAGTAAACAAAAATAATCTCGCAAACGCGTTAAGTTAACATATAAATTATATGAATTTCTTTCATAATAAAATATTATTATTTATTTTGCAACAAAAGTTACGACATGAAATTCAAGAGAGTTGAAAATTTGAAAATCTTTTTAAAAAAGAAATTTTTTTGTTAACTAACGTTCAAGCGCATAATGTTATTAAAAAAAATGTTATTAACATAAATTGCTCATTATATTAACACGTAATAAGATAAACAACATAAAATTTACTTGCAAATATTAAAAAAATCATTGATTATTTCATATCATGAAATAGAGTTAATGTTATCACTGTTTTAAAATTGACATACAAATTGATTTCATTTTCGTTTATTCAGCATATTAAATTATTTCAAACGACAAATAAGTAATTTCAAAATCGCATTTTTAAAATACAGAAAAAAAACATAATAATGACTGAAAATTTTATTTAATCAATGTTATTAGAAAAGTTATTATTATATCATGATCGCGCGTACATTTTATCACATCTCGCACTTATAACAAAAATTTTATAATTAAATCACAATGACTCGCAAGAGAATCATTTCGAAATAAAATGCACAAACGAAATTATTTGCGATAAATACTATTGACATAATATAATTAAGAATATTAAATCATATTATAATATTTGCGATTTTTGTTAACAAATTAAAATGCGTAAACACAAATTTTATAACGAATTAAAAATTATTTTTAAATTAACGACTTCAGTTGATGTGATTATCTTAAATTTTATTATTGAATTATTATTTTGTTATTGACGTGATCATATATATAATTTTATTTTAATTATAATTGATGTTTTCATTAAATACGCATGATATTTTTCTTACAGTGAAAATATTATCGCGAAAAATTTTATAAAATTATTTTATAAACGCTTTTTTATCGCATACGACACGTTTAAGAATTTAATTTTTGATTGTGAATCTCTTTTTACAAATAAATTTTGATTAAGTTTATGTTTCTTTTTAAATGTTTATAAACGTCTTTTTATTGTGTATCACTCGCAAACAAATAAGCAAACGAAACATTAAAATTAAATACTTGAACATTATTTGCGTTATTATACGAATTACAATCAAAATAATTAAACTTAATGAATATTTATAACGCAATTCGTATATAACAATTCTAAATATAACATTACAAAATAATTTTCAACAGTAACTTTAATAAGTTATAAATCAGATTTTCAAATTGATATAAAATTCAATTTTAAACATTTTCGTGTTCAAATTGCAATTAATCACACACAACATCTGCAAAATGTGCGCGTGAAATTTATTATTAAATTAAAAGTCACTCACGCAAGTCAAAAAAAATATTATGACAAAAATCATATCTTTCAAAAATTTAATGTTGACAATAAAATTTTAATTAAAATAATTAACATGCAAATGTTTCGTTTATTTTGAAAACTTGATCATAAATATACAGATTTTTTTAAAATAATATTTAAATGAGACACGTAAACGTACAAACTTTGTTTATTATTACGATTTTGCATAATACACTTTATATTTCATGTAAATTTATTAAAACGTTATAATAATAAAAAAAACATGTTATCATCGCTCAATCTCGAAATCATTGATGACAATTCAGAATATTATGTTGAAAAAATTTTTCAAAATTAAATATATTATTGCAAAACAGAATATTTTATTCGCTGACTCAATTAAAAATCACAAAAAAACTCATGAGAATTTGTTAAATATATGAAAAATGTTGAAACATTGAACATATTTTTTGAACAAGAAAAAGTGTTAAAATTATCACGAAAAAAACAACATACACGCATTAAATAATTACATCGTCAAAATACTTTTTCATTATGAATTTTTTTCTCAAAAAAAGAGTTTTTAACAATGATTTAAAAAGATTTACGATGTTGACGAACAAAAATAATTAAAAACGAAAAAAAAATTTTCATTTACTCGAAAACATTAACTATCAACGTTTAAAAAAACGAAATCAAAAACTCGAAAACACGCAATAAAAAAAATGCTTGAAAATGAAAAAGTGCTTAAAAACGAAAAAATTGTAAAAAAACGATCAAAAACACGACAAAAGCGCTTTAAAACAAAAATTTTTTTCATTTCTTTTTCATCTCTCTCATTTTCTTGTTTTTTTTCGAGATTTCATTTTTTTTCTTATATGAGAACTCAAAATCTCTTTCATCGAAAATTTTCGAAGCATAAAATTTCAACAATCTCACTTATTTTTCATTTTTAAAATCGTTGACTCAACGATATTTTTTGAAAAATTAAACGAAAGAAACTTTTTTCTTTTATTTCATCGCAATTTCTTCTCGTTTTTCAACGATTCAAGCAACTCAATTTTACTTCATTATTTTTTGTGAGCTCGAAACTTCAATTTTAACAACTCATTTAATCACGATCGAGCTAATTGAGAGAATATTAATAAATGAATCGCAATTCGTTTCACGTTTTAACTCAGAGATGAGATTCTTTTTTGACATAAAATCTCATTTAAAAAGAGAATTATTTGCGTTCAAACAAAACGAATATCATGAGTTAGAACAACATTTTTCACTCAAATCAAAAAAAGAAAAACGCGAGAGTTATAACGCGAAACGATCGCAAAAAATGAAAAATCAATTTTTATTAATGATTTTTTCGCATTTGAAAAATAATTGACGTTATTGATTTCGCAAAAATCAATTGAATTGCGCGTTTAAAACGCGAGATCGTTCTCAATAAAAGACTCATCAAAATTGAATGAAATAAATCAAACGAAACGATCAGCAACTGAGAATTAACGTTTAAAAATTAAAATATTACTTTTAAGCTTAAAAGAATTGACTCGAGAAATCTCAACAATGTCAATTTCATTTGAGATTTCTCTTTCATTGAAGCGCAATGTTTTCTCAAAATCGATATTAAATTTGCTCATTAATTGTTGATTTAACACATTTTGTAATGTTTTCTCATGCACGATTTCAAAGAGTTGAAATTTCGTCGTAATTTTCACGAGCTGATTTCTTTAAAATTATTTCACAAAATTATTGATTAAGTTACACAATTTTTTACGTTAAATACTCGAATTAAATTCGACTAAATCAGCGTAATAAATGAATTTGTGAAAATTTATTACGCGTTTCACAAAATCAGATTTTAAAATTTACGATGCTTTGTTAACGCATTTATTTATTGAATAAAAAATCACACAATTCATAAATATGTCAATTTTATGTAAATCAACACAATGAGTATATCGCTTATTTCAACTTTTTTAAAACACGCATGTTTTTAACGAGTTTTTAAAACGCGACAAATATCGTAAACAAGAAAACTCATTATCATGATAAACGAGTTTACATGCATTTGTTGTTAATATTAACAAAACTTCTTTAATTGCAAAACAAACGTTAAAAGTGATCAAATATCAAAATTAATATACTTCAAATGCTCGCATACGTGTCATAAGAATTTTAAAAAACATATAATAAAAAAAATTTTTATTAAAAGCTTCAACATTTTGCATAACAAGAACTGAATGTGAGATAAAGAAATTCTTTCACAAAGAAAATTTAATGCAATAATTTCGTCAAATTCTCACGAATTTCGCTCAAAAAACAACAAAAATGTTGCAAAATAATCATTAATTATTCATTTACTCAGTCATGATTCAAAACAAATCATTAAATAGAAAGAGAAAGAAAGAAAACATAAATATATCACAAAAAACGAGCATCAATTAAAAAGCTGATAATTGCTTGAAAAAAAAAAAGAAAGAGAAACAAAAAAAAAAAAAAAAAAATGTTAATAAAAATTTTTTTTTATTTTTGTTGTGACAAAATTATGTCAATGTCATTGCGTGATAATTTCATCAAAACAAAAATTAAACACGCTAATATCTTATTAAAATTTTTAATCATTAAAACATCGATTTCTGACTCATCAAAACAACAAATAAATATCAATTATCATTTTTTTAAAACTTTTTTTTTTATTATTTTATTTTTTGCTTATTTTTTTTTTTATTCATTCATTATTTTTTTGTTTTTATTTTATTTCATTTTTTATTTTTTTATCATTGCAGAAACGTAGTTCTGCTCATTTAATAACATGTTATAAGCACTTAATTATCGCGTTAAATGACTGAAAACAATTTTTTTAAAAAAAAAAAAATTGTAATACGTTTTCGCGATTTATTTGTATAAAGTACAATTATAATGACTCATGACATGATTTAAAATTTAAAACTATTTCATATTTCGTTTATATAATCTCATTGTATATAATACTCTCTCATCTTTAATTTTTTTTAAAAAATCAGCGATGAATCTAGCTATTATTTAATATAATTTTCTACTCACGACAACGTTAAAATCGCATTTTTATTAATATAAACGCGTCTTCAATTTTTTTTAAAATGATTCATTATTTCAACTCGTATTTTTTATTTCTCATTTAAAGAACTCTCTCATAATGACGCGAAAAATTATTTGCGATTTTATGTTTCGTATTTGAAACGTGTTTAATATTGAAATTAAAATTATGAATTCATGTTAATTAATTGATATTTAAGACTTTTAAAAGATTTATGATTGTTTTATTTAATTAAACAATGAGCGTTTTGACATTTACTTTCAATGTAAAGTAAACATCATAGAAAAAGTAACGAAATTTTTTAAATATTTTTAATGTAACATGACATTCTTTTTTTTTTTCGTTATATTTCAATTTCGTAAACGATTATATTCTTAATTCGTAACATGTTAAATGTCGAATATTTTCGTGAATTTAAATAAAAACTGTCTCTCATTCGAGTTTATTAATGTCAATCGTTACGATCAATAATAAAAATAAAAGAGCGTAATTAAAAAATATAATAGTTGAATGCTTATTTAACTCGTTTTTTAAAAGATTAAAGATTTTGTTTTGTGAGATACATCAAACAAACACGACATTTTTTCGAAAAAACGTGTAAAAAGAATCAGCTTTTCATTAATAATAAACAATAAAAATTCGAAAATATGTGTAAAGCTTAAGAAAATTTTTAAACTAAAACGTATTAATTGAAACGAGTCAATTAACAATTTTTGTGATTTTATTAATTTTGAGTTTTCTTTCACTAATGTCACACACTTATTTCATGATCTTTATTTCATTAATGACGAATTGAGATTTGTGTGTATGTATTATCTTTTCAACAATCTCGACATTAAACAAAATGTCGAAAATATTGATAATATGTTCAAAAATATATTTTCATATTTCAAAAATCGAAGTTTTTTTCATGTTATAATTGAAACGAGAATCTTTTATTTCAATGTCATTTATGAACACTTTTGTTTGCGTTAAAATAAGATTTTCAAAAATAATATTCATAATTTGAATAAATTAAGTGATCGAACTGATAACTCTCTAAAAAACAATGATTTGACGAAAAAGTTTTATAAAAATTTAAATGATAGTAAGATTTTTGTTTTGCAAAATCAAAATCAATTAATTGTATTTTGAGAATATATTAATAAACGACGTTATTTATATGCTCTCAAATTTCTCGAAAAACTCATTTACATTCAATAAGAAATTAACATTTTTAATAATTATCGCGTTGATTTTTTAAGTAACATTAATTAATTAATACTTTCTCTTTTTTTTTTTTCATCAAGAATCATAAATTTTGATATGATTTATCGCATGACTTTAAAATGTTTAAATTTATTTGATTTTAAAACATGCGTGCAATTTCATCTTTTAAAGTAAAAAATAATTTGAACTTTAATTTTTATCACACATCGTGTTTTTTGATTTTAATAATTTGAGTGAGCATCGTTTCAAGTCGAAATTTTTTTATTTTTGAAAAGTCGAAATTTAAAATCTTTTCTCTTTTGTACAAAACATAAAATAGAAAATTTTTTTTTAATCAAAAATTTTTAACGAATATTTTTTCAATTTTTTCAATTTTTTCGAGTATTAATTTGATGCTCACAAGAAAAATAGCAATGCAAGAGTAAACATATTAATTAAATTTGTTAATATTGAATCATTTCAAATTTTGAAACTCTTTTAAAAACACACTATGATAATTTTTCAAACAATATTCAAATCAGTTGTTACATTCTTCGAGTTTTTTTTTTTGTGAAAAAACTCTCAATGTTCACAAATTTAATTTTATTTATTTTTCTTTTGTACGTCGTATACACACTCGCGATAATATTTAAAATTTCATTAAAATGTTGAAACATGCAATATTCAAGATTTGACAATTTTCAATGTTAAGAATTTTACAAAGTTTGAAATCAATCAATCAAAAAGTAAAATAAACGTCTTTTCACGCGAAAATACGTCGTTGAATCAATTAAATCGATTCGTTCATTTTCGTTTAATTTTCTTGATTTAATTTGACGTTGTTCATTTTCATTTTTATTTTTTGACATTTATACATTCGTTTTTGATTGCAATCTTTCGTATCTTATTTCAACGTCATTTTTTTTATTTTTTTTTCAATTTTTTCATTTTTTTCATACATCACGTTCTTAACATTTTTTTTTTAATTGTATCTCTCATCGAGACTTTTATCAATTTAATAAACAATATTCTGATTGATTGTTTGTTTATTCGTTTTTCGCTTTCTCATTTTTGCTTTCTTATTCAATCGTGATTTAATCATTCAATTAAATATTTTCTTTGAAATTGTTATCTTTTTTCAAAAATTGATACAACGAAAAGATGATTATATTTAATTTTTCATTCAAATTTTCGTCAATAATTTATTCATTAACGTTTTCACTTTGTGTAATAATCAATTCAAATTTATATTTTTGTTGTCACGATTGATTAATAATAAAGTTTTGATCTTTTTTGAAAACAACGAAAAATGAGATGTACGTGATGAATTTTTTAATAATAATAAAAAGTATTTTTGACACAATTAATGCACGAAATAACGTGACGATCTTGAATAATTATAACACATTTGAGATTTGATTGATAAAAAAATTAAAGCTTTTTTATTATATCTTTGAAAATGACATTGATTTGCGAATTGATATTTAAAAACATGTTCACAAGTTTTCTCTCAATTCGCATTTTCATATGATAAATTTTTGTAACATATAATTGATTATGAATCGTTTTTTCAAATTTGTTAATTATTAATTTGTGACAATTAATCGAGACACGCATTATATTTCAAATTTCATTTTTAAATTCATTTTTTAAAATGTTTAAGAAAAATTTCTTATGTAAATTAAACGAAACATTAAGAAAATCTTTGATTAACATGCTAATTATCGTTTTTGTTAACAAACGATTTATTAACGTCGCGATATTTATGTTTTTTTTTAAATTTGTAATTAGTTTAATTATATCACGTTTCGTTCATTTTTTTATCATTAATTCAACATTTGTCATTTGAGTATCAACAAATTTTTTTACGATAAATGATTTTTTTTTAAACTTTATTTTTTTTTTATTTTTTTTTGTTTTTTGAAGATTCTTTGTCATGTACATTCTTTTGTGTTAAGTTTTTATTTTAATATATTTATTTTTCGACTCACTCTCATGCTTTCTTTTCATTTTAACGATCAGTGAAATGACTGTTGCGTTATTTACATAATACTATTTCAATTTTTTCTCATTTATGTTTTTTTTTTCGTTTTTCGTATTCTCATCTTTCATTGATAACTTTTCAAGATGAATGACGTTGACTTAAGTTTACATATTCTCATTAAATCTCTGATTAATTTTTTTTGCAAAATTTTTGTTATTTTGATTTGAAATGTGCGCACGAAGCTTTTAAATGATGTCTTTTTTAAACATGTCATTTTTTCATTGAAATGACATTTTTTCATCGTTGAATTTTTCAAGTTTTAAAACTTTTTTTTTTCATTTTAATAAAACAATTTTTTTTTTTTTTTTCGTTTTGTATTCGAGACATTTCATTTTTCGATGTGTAATCTTTTCACAGTAATAACAATGAAAATCTCGTTTCAAGAGTAAAATAATATGTTCAAATGTTTTGTTCGCAACATTCTGAATCTCGATTTAATTAACGTTCGTAAAAACATTTTCGTATTTAATATCAAGTGAAAAATGACGATTATAATTGTTATTATATTTTGCGAAATCGTACATCATTTGCGAATCGTTGTTTAAATATAATATTTGAAATTTTTTATCTCTCATGCTGACAATCATTTGCATTAAAAGTATTATAACAATTATAACTTTTGACATTTCTTTTATCAAATTTAACTTATTCATTTTTGTCGTACGTTTCTTCTCTTGTTGTTTGTTTTCAGATAAAACGAATCGCGTTTCTTAAAAAGAAATTGTTTTTTTTCTTTTAACAAAACATTGTTCAATTTTTTTTAATTTTTTTTGTCGTTTAATCTCACTAATCATTATTTTTTTCGCTCGTTTGATCAAAATATTTAAAATTATTTTCGTTTTTTTGTCATTTGAATCGTTTTTTACATTTTTCAAATATATTTGTTTCGTCATTTTAAAATCAATAATTAAAAAAAACAATGTATAATATGTTTAATTCTCAATATTTTTTTTATCTTAATTTTTTTCATCATGATAACAAATTTGTAAATAAACATTTGCAATTTTTCTTTTTCATTTTCTTTTTGTTGTTTTGTTAACTTTTTAAAATTATTATGCGTGTAATTTATAATCAACTTGTTTTGTTTCTTTTAATGATTTTTTAATTTTTTTATAAATGTTGATTAATCTCACGTTTTGTATGATCACATTTCTCAAATGTTTTTTTCAATTCATTGTTTATAATAATTTGAAAATCAATTTATAATCGTCTCGTGTTTTACGATATTATGATTCGCGCAAATTCTTTTAAATAGTCGAAAAAACTCGATAACGTTTTTTTCACTGAATTTAAGAGTTTTTGACGTGTTTGAAAGTGACATAAAGATTTTAAACACATTTATAAGTGAAATCAAAGTCAATTTCTCATTCGAAACAAAAAAAGTAAAAAACATGAAAGTCAACGATATCAAAAATACGATTCTACTAATAATCTCAAAAAAAATGTGAAAAAAATTAAATCTCAATGAAACGTTTATATGTATAAAATTCATATTTATAAAAACACACGTCTTAATGTTAAAGTGATACAAAAGAGAGAGAAAATAAAAAAAAAATAAAGATAAAAATGCTGTCTTGTGTGTTTTGTAAATACTTAAGAGATGTTTTGTTCATGATCAGTATAGAAATTAACAATATAATAAAAGAAAACGTTAATATTTCAAAAATATTCGTTCATGTCTTTTCAATCTTTGTTTCAATGAGTGAAAAGAATCTTTATTAATAATTATTTTTAAACAATTTCACATACATCAAAGAACACATTATTTGAGAATTTGCTTGTCTTTTTTTTTTTGTTAATTTTATCGCTTTCGTCTTTTTCGTCTCTTTTAACTGTTGAATTGAAATGCTCAAATGTTCATAATTGAATTAATTTCGTTAGTTCGTTTTTCACGTGTGAAATTTTTTTAATAATGTTGAGTTCGATTTTTGATATTTTTGAATTTTTTTTTTTTTCATTTTATGTCGAGTTTCATGTTTTTTTTCTTTTAGTTATTCTGTTCGAAGAAGTCTCGCGTTCGACTTCAAATAAAATAAATGATATGAAACAATCTTTAAAAAATGAATTAAAAAAAAAAGTAAACTGTTGATATATGTAAAAGAAAAAAAATTAATATTCGTTCATAAAAAAAACAATATAAAAATATTAAATAAATTATTTAATTCGTGTAAACATAACAATAATAAAAATCTCGATTCTTATTAAAATAATTAATAAATGATAATTTAATTACAAAATCGCTCGCGAACATGAAAATTTTGATAAAAGAAAAAAAAATGTTTTGTAATTGAATTGTCGTTAATCATTATTTTTCTCATTAAATTAATGTTCTCATATCTCTCATTACAGTATGTAAAAAAAAAAAAATCAACGCTCATTAATAAGAAAAACAATATGAAAATATTGAATAAATTATTCAACTCGTGTAAACATAACAATAATAAAGATTTTAATTCTTGTTAAAATGATTGATAGATGATAATCTAATTACAAAATTGCTCGCGAACATGAAGATTTTAATGAAAGAAAAAAAAAATGTTTCGCAATTGAACTGTCATTAATCATTGTTTTTCTTATTAAATTAATGTTTTCATATCTCTCACTACAATATATCAACTAATTGTTTTAACTTAACAACGTTTATTAAATGAGCAACAATCTCATTCAACTCAAAACGATCTCAAAACGATTACAACAACGTTTACAAAAACGTTTGCAAGAAAATTTACAAAAACGATTGCACGTTTGTTATTTAAAGAGTTTAGTCAAGCACGATTAAGTTCAATTCATTTCAATTCAATTTAACAAAGAATTATAGTTTTAAACGAACAAAATTTCGAGTATGTCATTTATTTATCGTTTTGCAATTAATTGTCAGCTGATTAATAAATGTATAACAAAAGTTTTCAAAAAATGACATTCATCAATTTGCAAAATCAAAGTTTGATGCAGAGACTGCAATTAAAACATGAAAAATTAAAGATTGAACATTTAAAACAAAAAATACGAGCACAAGAACTAAATAATCTTGAACGAGAATTAAATTTTAGACAAAAAGAGAGAATTGAATAGAAATTAATTTTTGTGATAATTGATTAACAATTAATCGCGATTTGATTTGAAGTTGTTTATAGTATAAAATATTTTAAGATTAAGTCGAATATATATATTTTTCTTTAACGTAAAATCATTTATTGAAAAAATAAAACAAAAGACAGAGCAATCGTTTGTCAATTGATTAATTATTATGTACTTGTCAATTAAAAAAAAATTCAACTTTCTTGTCATTAATTGCTCATTGTTTACTCATCATCTGTTTATCGCTCGTTAATCGTTTATAAATCACTTAAAAATCATTTGCAAATCATTCATCAATCAATTTCGCATCGTTTATCAATTAATTATCAATCAGTAACTCATTATTCGTCATTGAAAATGACGTTGAAAAAATCGAAATAATTGCAAATTTTCGCATTTTTGAGACAAGTTGCAAGCGATTAACAATTGTTATCAAATCAATTATAAATCAATTAATATTTATTATTTTATCAAATTGATTTCTTTTCATTCGTCTTATTAGCACAGTTCTCGCAAAGAATTTAATATCTCAGTTTTTTAACAATGTTATGTGTTTTTCGAACATTGATTTATCAATTGTTAATCATTTATTAAGTGTTTAAAAAATGATTATTAATCACTTATATGTTTCTCAAAAAAGATTTATAAAAAACGCTCACTTTTTTTTTTCTTTTTCTCTCTCTGAAATTGATTAATGAGACTGAGAGAGATGACGAGACGAATAATATCGTCGTGAAAATCAAAAAAAATATTGAGAAATACGAAAAACGCGAGAAATGCAAAAATTTTAAAAACAAAATTGACGAAAAAATTCTGATCAATAGTATTAACAAAATCGAATGATAAAACAACGTATCATATTAAATTGATTATTAAATAATTGAAAATCATTAAAGCAGCAGTGAAAAATTGATTAAAAATCATTTATCAATCATTTGCTCAAGTTTTTTATTAAAAAAACGATCGTCAGTTTTCATAATCACATTCAGCTTATAAATAAGAAAATGAGCACGAAAATTATTAATCATCTTAAAAAAAAATTAATCATTTGTAAAGTGATTAGCAAACACTTTTCAAATGATTCTCAATCGCTGTCATAAATGATTTATTTCGATTTTAATGCATTTTTTTTGCGACAGTAAACTTCATCGAAATAAATGATAATGAAATCATTAATTTATAATTGATTGAAAATTAATTAATAAATGTTCACTCGACACTTGCATAACAATAGCAACGCGATTGCGTAACAATAAAAAATCATTTGAGATTTATGTTATTCATTAAATAATTTGAAAGCTTAATGCTTTCATTTATCATTTCAGTTAAATAACGATGATAGACAGTTTACAATCATTTATATATTAGCTTTCAATCATTTTTAATTTATTTAAAAATTAATTCTTAACACTTACTGATCTCTTGAAACTTTTCATTATTGATTTTGAATTGATTAGTTAAAAGAAAAGAAAAGAAAAAAAAAAAAAAGAAAAAAAAAATGTGAGTGAAATTATAAATAAAAGAAAGTTAAATGATAAAAAAATTTAATTTTAAAATTGTGAATATGATTAATATATATTACAATATTGTGACTGTAATCTTTGTTTTATGTATTATAATTACACTAAAGTCAAGCGAATCTCACTCTCTCGCACAAGTCAAAAATCACGTGTGCGTTTTACTTAGCAAAGAGAGACGCATCTCATTTATCTGTAGACATCATCATATTCTTCTATTTTTCAATCTCTTTTAGCGCAACTGACTTTCTGCTTAGTAATCATGTAATATATCACATAAGAGCGTGAAATACTGACAACAAACAATCGAATCGCGAAAACGAACTACTTTCAACTCACTCTCTCAATCTTCAATCTTCATGAACTGCAAAGCAAGAATGAGTCATCAGCGTACTGCTTTTTATGAGACTGCTCATGATGAGCATATTATGATCATTTTTGATTTGTCGACTCGATAGAATTTTCACTTGCAGAAGGCTTTCAAAGTTTCCAAGTCGCCAACCGACGAGATCTTTAAGTACAGGCACTCCAGTCATAAACCATCCGATTCCATCTCATCTTCTTGCATTTTCAGTCCTTGAGTCCCAACTCTCTTTGACGTCGCGTCCATACACGGACTGTTTTTGCACGCTAGAAGCTTGGGTCACAGGCTGTTCCGAACACTCGCTAAACCCTCACTAAATACTCGCTCGTCAGATTTTTCATCAAAGTGGAAGATCTCTTGCGATATGCCTACCATCGTTCTCGATTTATCCACGGTTTTATCTATTCCCCGAGGCATCGGGTCTTAACCCGTCGACAACACGTATCATTTTTGAACGCTATTTGAATAGCAACTTGGTTGAGTAACATCTTTGGAACTCCTCATATCTTAGGTCGATCTATCACTAAATTTGTTTATTAGATACTACTTTATATAAAAATGGAAGGCCACTTACCTTTCTGCTCCCAAGTCAAGTTCTCGATTCCCACGCGTAATGGGCTGTCTCCACCAAATATCAAGCTTTAACCTAATCTCTGTTTCGCTCTTCTGCGAGTAACACCGGACACCACGTGAAGGTGTGAGAACGTGGCTTGTTGACGCCGTCCAGCTCAGTCACACCCAACGACGATGCTACGTTCGAAGAACGTACCCGTCTTGAGCATGACTGACGCACTCCTAGTGCGATGTTGAAATTTCTAACAAGATCAGATGCAAAAGTAACATCAACGCGAAGACAATTACCGGAACCTCAGTCGCTGAGAATAGGCCTAATCGCCAACCTTCTTGATACACGATATGCAGACTGTTTTGAGACTCTTGCCGACTCGAAATTTCGTGATGAGAGTAGTCCGAGTCTCGCGTTTTCCGCAGTAAACGCAGATGACCGATGTCCCAGCCTTCCGCTTCCCGTCCATCGCATGTTTGACTTCCGCCCGACGCTGAAGATGTGAGTCCCGATGCTCACCCCCGTGCTTGTAGACATAAGTTCTACATGACGCACACAGTATCATCTTGCTCTCTTTGTTGAATATGTGCACGTACTTTCCGCTTGTTGCGAAACCCTCAACCACTGCACAATTCTCACACACAATTTCCGCTCCCGCTTGTCGAGCTTGCGCGAGATTGACCATCTGAAGAAACTCCTCTGTTTCCTCTTCCGTATGCAGCCTTCCCTTGCGATCATTGTGATAGCCGCGAACATGACAAAACATCGCACCGAGTACCAGCTTGTGCAGCCTAAATTTGGCACTGGAAATGCTTGTCCTACCCGCCGTCGAGATTGTGTGATGCTCGCGAAACTGCGACTCCAGTCTACCACAAGTATAGCAAGCGGCGTCATCGCCTGCTGCTTTCCGAGCGTCTTTTAATGCCGCCAATCTCCGAAGATGACTCGCATCTGAGAGTTCTTTCTCATTTCTGTTTCGATACTCTCCGCATGTTCCGCAGAGATATGCACCCAGAGGATCCTCTGAATCTGCTAGTCGACGACGAGCAATCTTCAGAGCGGCTGTCTCTGCCGTGAGATAAGTCATCTTATCACATGCTGGATTCTTGCATGCGAATCTTGCTCTTGCGGTTCCATTGACGAACCCCTGACTCAAAGGCCAGGCTGCATTCATGCCTCCCCACGAGACGGATGAAAGCATCTGCGACGCCTGTATGATCTCCACAATATCATACGACTCTTTACACGCATGTCGCGTGATGAAAGTGATGCGAGAATATGTCTTCAGAAGAATCATGAAGACCGTCTCCAATATACAGAGATACCCCCTTGGAACTGGCTGGTTAAAAGCTGCCAGAACTATAAAGTTTGCCTTCACACCAGTCCGACATATTTGGCCGTAGTGGAAACTTCGCTGATATGCAGCTGGCAGATCCACGACCGAGTAACGCCCTGCGACCCACTGATGCGTATAAACCCGTTTCTTATACAGTATGAAGACCCAACATAGGCATCGCATTGTATGTCTGTCGAGTGGGCTATATTGCCAGTTGCGATATCGCAGTATCCCCCCTGCCGTTTCTCAGCTGATGCCGAGATGAGAGACAGAAAGTACTGTAAGAACCAAGTCTTCCCTTCTTCGAATAGCGCCTGAACGGTCAAGGGAACTGCGCTGAGGTAGATGAAGACCAGAAAGTCCACCGACACGATGATGAAAATCTTCCAGAACCCAAGAATCATGAGACGTTGACCGGGATCTATCTTCAACAGTTGATTTCCGTTAGCCCATTCAACAAGATGAGTGATAGTCGTGCGAACGACGCGCTCAAAAGCCTCATTGAGCTTGAGACTGAGGCCATATACCACAATGGGCACCCTTTCTGCAGCGGGGGCCGCATCCTCCTCGGGGTCTTGACTGATCTCATCGTCATCGAGACCTTGGAGAACTTCATCATCTCCGATTCTTCATCGCCGACGATCTCTCCATCAATCTCATCGTCCTCATCCTCTGTATCGGGGATCTCGGACCGGGCTCTCTTGACTGAGATAGAAACCTCAACCTTTGACTCTGAACCTTCGTCTTCAGAGTCTTCAATAACTAGGCAGAATCTATTCTGTCCAGAGACATAAATGACACTGTCGTCAGTGTCATGATCATCGTGTATCTCTACCTTTCCCTGTGGAATCTGACTTACATGAGTTTGTTTGAGAAGATCACTGACCGAGCCTTGAACGACTGAACCTCTCCTCAGAGCCGGCATGGCACTGTCACCATCCTGCTATCCTCCACTTTGCTTCTTGAAGAAGTGGGTAAGTGGTACCTGACGATCGGCTTCATCGCTAATCCCGTGGGTAGTTGTCGATATATAATAAAAAGCAGATTCTTGGTATCTATCAGAGCCGTTCAACACGTGAAAACAGTCAATTGAGACTATTATATCGCTTGATAGTTGACGAAAGTGCCTTGGTGAAGGAAGAAGGAAGGAGGTTGGCGTCGCCGCGTCGACGTTGAATTAAGCTATCTCGCAGTGCCTCATCCCCGATTCTGAACCGTCGTCCGTTTTGGGAAATATTGGATTGAATCCGGTTAGTCCACTTCACCACCAGCCCGTGATCTTGGCGACGACTTCATGAAAATGACTGTTAGTATATTCGCTGATATTGGCTTGTTGAGTTTGACTTGCGAGTGGGGACTCTATATTAATCACCCTAGTGCAGCTTTCGAGGAAAGAACAGGCTGGCTGGGTATGTTTCCCCAATGGGTTCAGGAAAGCGCGTTGTAGGTTAAGCTGATCAACAAGGACTCGAATACGGCAGGAGTACTATACTATTCATGATTCCATGCCTGCCGTACTCCATGCACTCATCTCTCTTTCCTGGAAAACTACCCATCTAAGTGAGAGAATGGACCTGGGTAGGTGGTGGAGACTAGAGAACAGGCCCTGACGTCTTTCGATGGATTCAAGTGAATGGGCTCGGGATCACTAATATTGGGAAAATAGTGAGTATCACTCGGTTAGCACGGGGAACGGGGCGGAAATCGCTATGGAGGAATCTTGGTATGGTAGCCAAGTAATATATATAGGAGTTATTCGATATAAGCTAATCAAGCTGGAACAGGGTATATAACCTCAGGCTGAGGCCTTGCTGGAAGCATGGTGGTTCTGTGTGGGGTGTGAGGATGTATAAGATATATCTGATGAGCTCCCTAAAGCTCATAAGGTGAATGAGCGAGCATCCTAGCTTTCGGTCCAGGGAAAGAAATAGTGAATGGATTCAACATGGGATCTGAGGAGCCTATCCTCGTAGGGGCGCAAGCCCTTCGAACGCTACTAAAGGTAGGTAGGGTGCCTGGGGGTGGCTCTCAGCTCTTGATCAGTCCAATCCGGGGGTGTATAGTGCGGATGCAGATCTATATAGAGATGTAGGTTGAACTAAACTGAGATCTAGTTACGAAGTGAAAGGGATATACTAGAAGAAATTCACTGGACCCAGCGGCCAGGTGAGAAGAATCGAGTGAATAATTATTATACCCAATCTCCTTATGGTAGGAGTTCCTGCATTAATTTGCAGTCTTAGTGGTGGGAGGCTCCGAGAAGTAGGAATTATCCCCTTCAGTGAATTATTCTCCTTCCCACCCCCCTCCCCCCCCCCTCCACGAATGCGTCTTTCTTCTTTGTCATTTCCTCTATTGTCTGGCGGCCTCGCATCTCTTTTTAGAAAACACATCTACTTTAGATACCGCGGGGCGTCCTCGTCTCGACCAAATCGATGGATAGAAGCGATGCTCGTGTGTGACTGAAGAAAGACGCCTGAGGAATATCGTTCATAGCCTGATGTGGGCTTTGCAACTGCTGTGAGTTCGATAGATTTCCTGTCAGCATTTCCATGACTGCTCGAGGCAGGTTTACTCATCAAGTCCGTGTCACTATTCCAACGCTTCGGCGCCGGCAGTCTCGGTAATAGGAGGCCTGATGAACAAGACATTTAGCCTCATTTGAGACTAAACAAATCAGAATCGGAGCAAGTATTTCGCGCTTCAAGAGCCCAAAAGTCACTCTCTCTCCTTCTTCGACTTTTCCTCTCCTCTTCCCGTTCCCCGTCTCCTCTTCATGAATCCCCTTCTCTTCTTCCTTCTTAGCCTTTTCCTCCGCCCTCTGAAGGTCCCGGATTTCTTTTTCTATCCGCTTCCCTTCAAGACTCGCGGGTGGGGGTTTCCGGCCTTTATTTAGCATAGATGGCATTGACAATGATGCCGTAGAGACGGGTATCGATATAGGCGCGGGCGCTGCAGCGACGCTGTACCAGCACTTATTGATTCAATTGTTCCATTTCGTGGCGTCTATTCCAGTTGCTTTCGGTTTGGGTCACAAAGAGAATATAGAAATTAGAAAGAAAGCAAACGATAGAGAATGAGATGGAGAACGAGATGAAGGATGATATGAAATCTGAGATGAAGGCTGAGACTCGAGACTGCTAGAAAGACCTACCCCGACCACATACTGGATTCTGTATAGTAAAGGGAGTAACTTCTTAGCCGGTCCGGTGTATGTTCGAAAGGATC
Source organism: Arachnomyces sp. PD_36 (assembly GCA_032988195.1). NCBI lineage: Eukaryota > Fungi > Ascomycota > Eurotiomycetes > Onygenales > Arachnomycetaceae > Arachnomyces > Arachnomyces sp. PD_36. The sequence continues at coordinate 558,750 of JANTQE010000025.1, read as the reverse complement.
CAATTGTGCCGGATCTTTCATTTAGACGGTGGGCTCTATTAAGACATCTTGCAATGGAACATGGTAGATTAATGGTATAAGATATTTCAGTAAGCTCAAATTAATAATATGTTTAAAGACTTATTGATAGGCATGTCTTATAAGAGAAATAAATGTATTGATCTGGGATCGGAGCTATTGTAACTATTTAGAAAGGCTCGAGGCCTGTTAGAGTAATCAACATGAGTGTAGAATTCCTCTCTTGATCTTCTCATATTCCCGGAGGAACCCACACATGCATTAGTAGCAATACGGGGTATACCTCGCCGATGAGCAATATTATCCGTCACAACATCGCAATAGATGATTTTAGCGCTTCTGTCTTCCCACTATCGAGAGGAGAGCAATCAACATAATTGTAGAATGACTCTCTTGATCTTCTCATATTGTCTGAAGAACCCAGATATGCATAGGCAGCATTACGGGGTATGCCTCACTCATGAGCAAAAAAAAAAAAAAACCACCAGCAACAGTATTGTAATAGAAAATATGGCGCTCATTTCTCCCCGCTATCGGGAAGCAAGTCTTCACGCACTAGGTCTCCTTTTCAAATAGCCTCTGAACATCAGAGGGAATCGAAGGGAGAAAAGTCCACTAGGTAAACCAGTCACCCAACAAAGCACTGGGCACTGGTCTCAGTGATCGGACTCCATATACATATATATCGCCATCGCTCTCGCGCTCGGTATCGACCCATATCGGGGATCCTGGTTGACTGAGGTAGAAATATCAACCTCCTGCTCTAGAAAAACATGTTCTGAGACTTCAATAAATAACTAATCGGAATCTCTTCCGTGTATAGGTGGAAATGACGCTGTTACCAGGGTCACCATCACCATAGGTGGAATATACAGTGTTACCAGTGTCATCATCACCATCAACCTCTACCTTCTCCACAGGAGCCTGGACAAAACGAGGTTGTTTGCCTACATAAGGCGATTCGGTGAGATTATTAGTCGGGTCTTAAGCGACTGGACCTCTCAGAGCCGGACAAATCGTACTCTTTCTCAACCTGCCTACATAAGGCGGTTTGCTGGGATTATCGATCGAGTCTTGGGCGACTGGATCTCCCTCAGAGCTTGTATGACACAGTCAAATCATGCTCTTTCTCAACCTGCCTACATAAGGCGGTTTACTGGAATTATCGATCGAGTCTTGAACGACTGGATCTCCCGCAGAGCGTGTATGACACAGTCATCATGGTGTTGTTTCTTGCCTACATAAGGCGATTCAACGGTGGAAATGACGCTGTTACCAGGGTCACCATCACCATCAACCTCCACCTTCTCCTGTGGAGCCTGGCCTACATGAGGTTGTTTGCCTACATAAGGCAATTGGTGGGATTATTGGTCGAGTCTTGAACGACTGGACCTCCCGCAGAGCCGGCATGACACAGTCACCATCGTGCTCTTTTTCACTTGCCTACATAAGGCGATTCAGTGGTGGAAATGACGCTGTTACCAGGGTCACCATCACCCTCAACCTCCGGCGCCTTCTCCTCTGGAGCCTGGCCAACACGAGGTTGTTTGCCTACATAAGGCAATTGGTGGAAATGGCGCTGTTGCCAGGGTCACCATCACCCTCAACCTCCGGCGCCTTCTCCTCTGGAGCCTGGCCAACACGAGGTTGTTTGCCTACATAAGACAATTAGTGGGATTATTGGTCGGGTCTTGAACGACTGGACCTCCCGCAGAGCCGGCATGACACAGTCACCAACGTGCTCTCCACTTTTCTTCTTGACGAAGTGGGTAAGTGGTACCTGACGGATTTATTTCATGGCTGATGCCGTGATACCGCTTTATAATAAATAGCAGACTCTTGACACCTGTCAGAGTCGTTCAATACGTGGGAATAGTCGATCGAGCCGCATAGGCATATAATCGCTGGATACTAGGTAGTTAGCGAAAAGGTCTTGGTCAAGGAAGAGGGCTCTCTCTCACTTATCTAGGTCGTTAGTACTTATCCACCGACGGTACGGCTCTGTGGCTAATCTCGCGATAGTTGTCGTTCTATAGTAAAAAGCAGATCCTGGGTACTTAAGAGAGCTAGTCAGCACGCGAAACAGTCAATTGGGGCTATATAAGGAAGAAGGGAAGAGAGGGTTGTATCTCAAAAGATGACCCGGGTCATCAGTCCGTAGGAAACTCCTGAAGATTCTAGGGATAGAAAAAGGATGAGAGATGAAGATGGAAGATGGAAGATGAGAGAGATGAGAGAGATGAAGATGAAGAATGAAAGAGGGGAGGTGGGATGGAAAAGAAAGAGGTGTTTGAGAGGGGGAAAAGGTGGGGTCGTTCAGGCAAGAGGACGACGGTTTTAATCAAACAGTGGCGATACCGTTAAATACGGGCTGAGCAGCAGAATTCTTCCACAGTTGGTGTTTTAATTATACGAATCAAACGGTGGTGGTATTATTACCCCTCTTTTCCCTCTTTCCTTGCGGATCAACAAGATCGTTACGGTGTCCTTCGACGGGCTCTACTACTATCAATGATATCGGAAATTTGGACAAATCTATGTAGATATTGTCGTTTCCATGGAAATGCGCATAAGATTTTTGGATCTTGTTCCTGACGCTTATGCATGGATCGATTGTGGCTGCATAACGGATCGGATCGCTGCTTAGTGGTCGATCTAGTGCGACTTGGCCAGTGCTTGAGCCATGACTTCGACCACCAGGATTACTATGTTCAACCCCCGGTTACCCTGTACTACGGGCTGAGCTATGAAGCATGTCTGGTCGTAGCTCTCTATAAGCTTCCGTTTATCAGTGCAACTCGGGTAAAGTAGCGCTTTCCGCGATTAGAATAACGTGGGTTGTTTTATTTACTTCGCTTGCTCTCTCTGGACGTAAAAGGGGGTATGGTTCCTGGCAGAATAACGCCTGTTGTCGACCCTGACGTGAAACTATAAGAGCCCACCAAGCTATCCGTTCTTGTAAATGGCTCCAGCTCGACTCCTAATCTCGAATTCCTTTCCCCAATGACTTCTATACCCAAATTACTTCCACCTACACCACTACCATGCACCTACCCCTCTCCCCGCTTCAGAACGCCTTGTGTGATGGGATCTAACCCTGTAGACCTACCTCGCCGTCGACCCCTCTTTTGTAGATCGCTGGCGATCATGTGGGACATGCTGTCATGCCCTGAGATCCCCCCCCCACAAAGATCCTGATTTCCAAGATTTGCCACCCGGAATACCTTCAGCCCTATGCCCGCTCTCGCTCCTGGCCAATCAGAGTGAGAGCAATAATCGTAGAATACTACAGTTCCCCACTTTCCCCTGATTTCCCCCCGATATTTTCCGCTTGTGTTACATTCAGCCCTATACCCCCCTCAGCCCTATGACCTCAGCCCTATGCCGCAGCCAGTTTCCTTATCAATTCCCTCCTATTTTCCCCTCTTCCGCCCCCTCCCTTCTACTACCCCCCTTCCACTCCTTCCTCATTTCCCCGAAATAGAGAATCATATGCCATACAAGCGGGGTTCCACCCCCCCCCTTTTCGTAGAATGAGTCAACCCTGAGCGGGGTATGCTCGGAACGTAGAGAAGCCGGATCGTAGACTGTAATATTTAAAGGGTCCCTGTCCCCATCCAATTTCATCTTTTTCTCCCTTTTCTCTCTCGGGCAATCCTAACAGCAGCAGCAGCAGCATCAACAGCAGCAACAACAACATCAACAGTCACAGCAGGAGAGCCCTTGAAAGAAAAATTTAATACGAACGACGACGACGGCAGTGTCTTTCTCTCTCTATTCCTCGTCGCTTAATACCTATTTCAACGTCTTCTCTTTTTACTCCTGCGCCACTACCACCACCACCATGACTGGTAGGTACTCCCCTTACTCATGGCTGTCTTCGTATCAGAGACTAATCAAAATAGAATCCACCACCCCCGCCGCCACCCCCGAAGCGCCCGCCGCCTCTGCCGCCCAGCCGGCCCCCTTGATCGACGTTTCGACGCCGATTCTTATCCCCATCTCCCTCCCCCACCAACCTCCCACCCTCGCTCTCGCTCCCGGGCCCCTCGCCGCGAACCCCTACGCTGCGCTGGAGGCTCGTCTCCAGCTCCCCCGCGCCCCACCCATCAACCCGTTTGCGGTCCCGGGAGAGCCCCAGGCCCAACCCCAACCCGCTCGTCCGCCCCCGGCCCTCCCCCAAAGACAGGTAAATGATTTTCCTATTCTCTAGTCCTTTATCTCTCTTATTTGCGTTGAGAACAGATGCTAATATGGTATATGTATCTATAGAATTATGCCGGTATCTCGAAGAAGAGTGGGGGGGGCGGGGGCCCCTACAGCAAGAAGATCAGGAAGTTGAAGAGGGAGATCAGGAAGGTTGAGAGGGTAAGAACTTTTCATATCCAGCCATCGGCAAAAGAGTTTGAACTCGCTTCTATGAAGTAGTCTATGCGTTTCAGGTTCTTCTTTATTTGAAGCGCACAGATCATACTCATAGGAGCGGGTTGGAAGTATTGAAAATCGACACTAATGATTTTTTTAGGAGACGGAGAGGCTACGCCGGGGCCCGCCGGTGCTGACACCCGCACAACAAATGCGGAAGGAAGAGCTTGGGCCTGAAATTCAGGCGCTAGAGGACGAGTTGGCTTCTCTCGAGGAGAGGAAGGCTCGGCTCGCTCCCGAGATGGAGAGACTTCTTGAAGCCATCAAGAAGGCCAAGAACAGGCTCTCCCAGAAAAAGGAGGAGTTGGGCAGTCTTTCCTAGACACCCTCTCCCCCTAGAAAATCCAAAAAAAAAAAAAAAAAATCGTCTATTAAATCAAAGAGTTTTTTAAGTCTCGCCCCCCCCCTCGGGGGGGTAGAAAGAGCACCTGTCATATCTTGTCTCAGCTTTTTCACTGTTCCCAAGTAAACCCAAGTAATAACTCATAGACCATCGGAGTATCGAGATTAGCATTGGCTCGTTTCCTGCCAGTCATCGCAACCTCCGTCGCTTTGCTCGGAGTTCCTTGGCATGGTGGCCTCCCGAGGGACTCCGCTTATACTAGCTGGAATATAGGGGGGTAAACTAGATGGAATACAGAGGAATACTGGATGAGATAGATGAAACATGAGAGGGAATTTATTCTGAAATATCTTTTTCTTTCTTGTCTTTCTGTTCTTGTCGACCTGATCAACTTCCGAGAGTGACTCGACTCATTCACAGTGCGAGAGAATTTTCTCTCTGCTTAGTCTTATGATGAAATCTCGAAGTCAAAATCGCTGAGCGAGAAGAACTGATAGATGTATGTTTCAAGACTCTGTTCTTGAGAGATCTCAGATTCTTTCTCATCGTTTTAAAGATCGCTCTCGAATCAATCTGAGAAAGACTACATCTTTTCCGAACAGAGAGATAAAGTATGACAGGTGCTCTTTCTACCCCCCCGAAGAGGGAGACGAGACTTGAAGAACTCTTTGAATTAATAGACTAGGTATTTTTTCTTCTGGGGGAGAGGGTGCCTAGAAAAGGCGACCCAACTCCCCCTTGCTCTGTCCGAGAGCATTTTTAGCCTCCTTGATCCTCTTGCGAAGACCGTCTACTCTCTCCATAAGGAGAGCCAGGTTCCTCTCCAACCCCGCAAGCTCTTCCTCCCGAGCGTGAATTTCCACCCCAAGCTCCCTCTTTCTGGTAGTCTGACCCTCGGTCAAGACTCGAGAAGGTCTAAGCAGCCTTTCCTTATCCTGGAAGGACCGTTAGTATGAACTTTCAATATTGATATGATGTCATATAGAAATCCATACCTTTCTTTCCTCCCTCAAGCTGCCTCTTCAGCTTCTCTACCTCCTTGTTCCCCCCAGCCCTCCCCCTTCCCCTTCTTCTTCTTTGAGACCCCGCCGGTCTTCTATATAAAGGCATATCATATTAGCAACATAATATTAACCCAAATAAAAGGAATAAAGGGGGTAAATAGGATTACCTACCTTGTGGGGGAGGGCTGGGGGCGCGGCGGCGCGGGCCGGAGCTTCTACTCCGGCCCGCGCCACCCACTCTCTCCAGACGTTCCCACTGAGAACGCCAAGGGGCGGGCTCATGAGCCCGCCTAGGAGAGAGTGGGGAGGTGGGCGAACGCTGTCCGCCCGAAGACAGGACGGGGCGAGTGAGCACGGGCGAATCCCGCGTCAACTTGCCGATCATCTAATTCATCTAATTGGAAATCATTAGTATCAGCTCTCAATATTATTATGATATAATATAAAAAACTCTTACCATCTTCTCCTGTTGGAGCTGTCTCTTCAGTCTCTCAACCTCCTTCTTGTTCCCCCTCAGCCCTCAATTTTTTTCTGGGGGAGAGGGTCCCTAGGAAAGGGAACCCAACTCCCCCTTTTCCTGGGAGAGGGTGTCTCGGGCCTTCTTAATGGCACCCAGAACCCCCTCCCACATCGGGGCAAGCTCAGCCCTCCTCTCTTCGAGAGAGGCTATTTCCCGTTCCACCCCCCCAATCTCCCCCACTAGTTCCTCCTTCCTCAGCCTTTGAGCTGGGGTCAGCACCGGGGGACCACGCAACAACTTCTCATTTTTCTAGTCGAAAATCATTAGTATCAGCTCTCAATATTATTATGATATCATATGAAAAAGATCTTACATTTTTTTCTCGCTGTAGCTGCTTTTGCAGCTCCCTCACCCTCTTCCCCTCCTCCACGCCGCCCTCCCCCCTCACCTTCTTGGAAACCCGATGATTCTATAAATACGCACATCATATTAGCAACATGTTATCGACACAAATGAAAGAATCAAAGTAGATAAACGGGATTATTTACCGGGTTTCGAGGGAGGAGGGCCGTGGCGTGGGCACCGGCACGCTGGGATGGCGCGGGCCGGTGTCCGGCCCGCGCCATCCCACTCCCTCCAGGCGTTCCCACCGGGAACGCCCAGGGGGCGGGCTCGTGAGCCCGCCCAGGAGGGAGCGGCTTCCTTCCGCTTCGCGTTTTAATCGAGAGCCCACATCTGCAAAATAGTCACCGAGGAGGATCAATAATTGCTGCTGGTAAGTCGATGTAATTCTCAACGTGAGAAGCGAAGAGGGGAAAAGTCCTCGGAATTCAAAGGGTCCGCGATGGAATATCTGCGGCGATGGCGGCGAATATCGCATTTATCCGAGCACGAATATATGCTAGTTATACTCGACGGACACGTTTCACATCCAGTAGCTTTTGCAGCTCCATCCATAGCGATCACATCGGGAGTGATAGGGAAGCCGTTGGTATTCGAGGCTCTTTTACATGTTCAAAATATAGAACAAAAGAAAACACCGGAGGGAGAACGGGCGGAGCCCGCGTCAGCTTGTCGATGGCCTAAAAATCATTAGTATCAATTTTTGAGATCAATGGGATGTTATATAGGAAACTTACTTTATCCTTCTCCTTCAGCTGCTTCACCTTCTATCTCTGGGCTACCCCACTCTCCCAGCGAGGTTTCTTCTTCGAAGCCCCCTGGTTCTATAGATAAATCTGCTATATTAGCGACGGAGTCAACCTGAATGATAGAGATAGAGCAAATGGAGTTACTTACCTGTCTGTGGGGAGAGTCAGGCCGATGGGCCACTGGGCGATGGGAGAAGGTGTACATACTGCATGAACAGAGTGTCTTCCTTGCTATCTATTTGACCAGAGATAGAATGAAGAGATCAGTATATTGAAGGACAACGAGAGAGTGTTGATGGAGAGTCTGTACGAACCTGTTGATTGTTTTTCTGATGGATCGGTGTTGGTGGGTGATGAAAAGAGTGTTGATGTTGTTGGAAGAAAAGAAAGAGGAGGACGTCGAGAAAGCAGTCGGTCACATGCTCACAAGTCCCGCTCGCTCCTTCGAACTTCGTTCTTGGCGTGAAAGGCAGTATCTGCCGACCTACTTACTATGAGAAACCCGCTCTCGCTTTCCACTAAATTCCTTCTGCAGTAACTGTTTCCATAAGGGTTCAGCTTGCAGAGCACTGAAAAATGCAAGAAAGACCGGATACTGATATTCAAGTAGGTAGGCACCTTATAACCCATAAACCAGTCGTGCCTACTACCGCGATGTCAATCAGGTAGTTGGTCTTGATCGTCCTTTCTTCGGACGAAAGTTGTCCCAAGCCACCCCTTACGAAACATCTTCTCACGTTGTATTGCAATTATATCGTTGCTGATTTTGCCGTCAGAAAATCCAATTTGCCCACTGTCAGCCGCTATTGTCAATCGTAATAACCTGATAAACAGCTTTTGATATTCCCCATATTTTGACGGGGGGTTTCCCAGGTCGAGATAAAAGCTCTTCGGGGGGGACCTCGACCTCCTTGGTTTATTCCACTCAACTCCTTCTCCATCCCCTTCATCATCTTCATGTGAGTCACCCGGTTCTCACGAGATTTTTCCTTCCAAACCCCTTTGTTCTAACGATATATAAATCGTATTAGCAACATAATATCAACTCGGATAAAAAGAAATAAAATATATAAAAGTAACAACAACAAAAGCACCAAGGTAAGCAACCCACCGCTCTATGGGAACTTTGACTGACGTTCAATTCAAGAAGCAGAGGGAGAAACTACGCCTTCAGGAGGAGGCCATTCGGGCCGATGAAAGACGAAAGGAAGGAGGAGCTCAAGGTGGAGCTACAGAGCGCGAAGAAAAGAAGCAAGCAAATAAGGGCAAAAAGGGCGGAGTTGCGCGTGACCTTGGAGAAGGCGAGCGAGGGGGTTGAAGAGGTGGAGAGGGAGGTTCAGGGGATCATCAAGAAGTTGAAGAGCTTTCCTTGGTGTGTTACATACCTTACTGTACAATTCTACCCCTCTCCTATCTAGGTTCCGCTATATCACCAAGTAGACAATCCCCTCTGTGTCATCGAATATAAAAAGTGGGATCCTCCGAAGAACAGAAGTAGGTGGGCCTATCCGCACCAAGTCGAACCCCCCCAGCCAAGGATTGTCTCTCAGACGCGGAGCTCCCGCAGAGCTGTAAGAGCCTCTGCAAGAGAGTAAAATGGGTCTTCGCCGGTGTAGGGCGGAGAGGACTGAGCTAGCTGCCAAGCTAGAGATGAAGGAGAGGCAGGATGTGGTACATAACTGCATGACTTGTCGATGCTAACCCATAGCTATCTTTCCGATGAAAGAGAGAGAAAGAAAGAGAAAGGCAACAGGAAGAGCCGGGAACGAGATTCTGGATACCATACCCCTAGTTGCTCAACTACTCCAGGACCCAACTCGTGCGGTTTAGACGATGCTGTGATGAGAAGACGTTTTTTTTGGAAGGAACGGGGAGGTACCTCGGTATATGAATGGGCCACTTCCCCGTGTATGTGTTGCGATATGCCTAACCTGTTAGAGGCATCAAGTTCTGCTAAAGATGGATATCGGGAATCGAAGCAGCATATTGGTGGTAGAAAAAATCCTTCCGAGACTCCTTATTCTGTCTCAAGACAGACTGATCACAACCGTTGCTAGTCATCGCGATAGAAGTTTAAGAGAGAGAGGGAGAAATAAGCGATCGAGTATTTCTTTCAGTTATATACCAGCTTCTAAGAAAAGGTATATATATATATATATACGAACCTCTTGACTTCGAAAAACCCGACGGAAGGAAAGACAAGAAGGGTCTTGAGTATTTATGGGATCAAAGAATTGTCGTCCTTCGTTATGAGATGGTCTTCATAAAGGCAGTAACTCCTCAGATATATAAGAAAAGCCCTTAATGACTGAGCCATCGAAGGACTGGTACAAGGAAGAATGCTTATATACCTCGAAACTGGGGAATGAATCACCTTGCTTATGCGGATGATGAAGGGTAGAATTGGTATGCCTTGTGAGATGAATGCATTTTTGCTTTCTCGGAGACCCTATCGAGCCATCAACACGAGATATGGATTGATAGAGAATCGAACCCAGCAAGCTCTCTTGAGAGATATAAGCTCATATCTAGCATTCCGGCAGCCAGTCGTCAAACCAGAATCAACTTCCCTTCCATGAAGAACCGAGAGCGAAACGGCTTCTTCGGGGGCTACATACACATCCATTCGGACGGACCCACATCCACACCCTCGGATATGCACACCCCCATGCCCGCCCGCCCACCGTTCAACCACCGGGCGGGCCCTTCCCGCCTGCCCAGTGCCTGCCGTGGACACCGACATGTCGGGGTCGTGGTGGGACGAAAAGAAAAGATTTTCGCCTCTATATCACGTGATATCGGACATTGATCGGGAGAGTCGGAAGGACGAACATGTGTTTGATTGAAAAGTCAGAACCCGATGCGGACGCAGATGGGCGTTAGGTTGGGTGAGTATGTATGAGTGGGAGTACCCGAACAGTCCAAACTGCCAACCAAAAAAAATTTCATCCATACGTCGATCCAGTGGCCAGGTTACATGTGGAAAAGAGAAATTTTTTTTTTCTGCTGCAGAGTTATCTGTCGTTCCGTTCGGAGATGGCGCTTCAGGCACGAAACGCAATCCAGAGAAGGAAAAGAGATTTTTTTGCTTTTGGGTTTTGCTTTAGCCGCATTAACCCCTTATTAGCAAACTTTATTTTTGCCACCAGAAAATTTTTTTTTTGCGTCTCTCTTATCGGGCTTATCCTTATCTCCTTTGATACATGTATGCGAGTTAATCTGAGGATAAAACCAGGCGAGAAAAGGGGGATGTTTGATGTGAATACTCCCGAAGCAGTGAAGCCTGAAGAGGCCGAAATAAAAATTTAAGATTAGAAGTGGATCCGGGAGGAAGTGGATCCTTCTTCCCCCAACGGACTCCACTCTTGGAGCGAAGGGGGGGGAGGAAAATCCGGAGTAAAAAAGGAAAGAAAAAAAAAGAAGGCGGAAAAGAAGGATTGGATGCGCTCCGCCCCCGGATGGTTTGGTTTGGCTTGATTATTTGATGATTATTGCTGGGGAGACGGTCTGCATGGAAAAAGCAATGAGATAGATGAGTGATGTGTCGTATTTTCAGGGCTGTGTTATGTACAGTATGGTATGTTACTGTACTTGGTGTTACGCGACGTGGTGAAAATTTTTGTAGGTGTACTCGGCGATCTTGATGTGGGAGTGAAGGAGGCCTAGATATCTCCGGGCTCATGGAGATGTTGTGTGAGAGAGGGTTGTAGAGATGATTCTTAATATATCTACGCTACCTTTAGACTTTGATGTTCTCTGATGCTACGCTCGAACTGAACTCTTGAAGGAAGACGCCATGAATGAGTTAGGAACGGAGGAGACGAAATTATAATCCATTTGGCTTGGAGAAGCCCTATCCTAGTCTGAGGAAGTAACTTCAGATGCCCATGGAGATATCGTAAACCCGCTCTCAGTTGGTTATCAATGACGATAGAGGAAGAGAACCAGGAACAGACAGCTAAATCAAACAGTGACAGAAAACGTCCAACCAGCCTGCCAATCAAGAGGAAATTCCACCTACATAACCGCTGCTACTGATGCTGCGGCTGCCAATGATCCTGGACTCGCGATATTCAGCCATTCCAAAGCAAGAAGCAGAGCTCAGAACAAAGAACCGTCTCCAAGGTGCTCACCCTCTGAGCAAAAAAATTTCTTATCGTCAATACCTTATCGGTATGCAGCGGCCCGCCGAGGCTGGGGAAAAAGGGGGAAGGTATCGTGGTACGAAGCTAAGCCCATCCGTCCGTATCAAAGACCCCTTGTGGAGATCCAGCAATGCCAACCAGAGACTGACTCCACATAAGCCCAACTCCCCCACAGACGCGCTGTCGGGTCCGGTCTTGTCAGCCTGGCGGGCCCCATATTGAGGACGTTTTACCCCGGATCTGAGGATAGTGTCTGCTGGGAATGGGCACGCGACAGTTTTTGGACTGGCGCTGAAGGGGCGAAATTGGAAATCCGGGGGATAAGATAAGGAATTATAGTGGGATGAAAAATTTTAAGAGTGAATGGAACAGAATTTGTCCATCACAGATGACGGAAAGTCAATTGAAGAGTTTTCCGTCGAAGAGTTTTCAGAAAAATCTTCAGGAATAATGTCTGGCAAATTTGAATTGACAGGGACCTTGCCAACTCTGGGAAACAGAGTCTCCGGAAAAAGAGACGAAAAGAGCAGGACCGTAGGCCAGCCCGACCACACTAATTACAGTGACGGAATACACGGCAATAAACTCGCCATTCCCAACAAGAGAAAGAAGGTTGAAACCGTCTGACCGACTGATGAGAACTCTGGGGGTGCCGCCAGTCTCTCGAGCGTCCGTCAGTGAGTTGGCGACGAGATGTGGATGACAACACGTGACCGTGCAGGAGATTGTGCTGCAACGAGGCGAGATGATTCGGCGGTTCCAGGAAGGCTGTGATTGAACGGGTAGGATGATCGGAATGAGAATCTCCCATCCGTCGAAGGGATGGGGGGATCTCTTGTCGTGGCGAGTCGTGGAGGAACTGGAAATAGATGAGGCGGCTCCACTGATGAAACACGGAGATTGTGGTTGCAGAGGTGATTGTTCTGGTTATTATGATGAATGTTCTTCTCTCTGTTTGGTTGCCTTTCCGTCTCTTCTCGTCTTCATCTTCGTCTTGATGCTGTGGTCTTGCTGTCTTTCTGGTTGCGAGGCTGAAAAGTTCCAAAATAGCACGATGAGTAAGCACGATAAGAGATGATACATTGATTACAGCCACGACGTGACATAACACAGCGTAAGAAACGTCAACTCGGTGACAGAAGAGTGAGCGGTCTATCAAGATACATCTGATGCAACCACTCTCCTCATCATAGACATGTACCTCCGATGGCGAGAAACAGCGGTATGGCCGGCAGCGTAATCTTTCGGTAATATACGTGTCATGCCACTCCCGAATTATCATCGACCAGCCAATCACAACCGTTCAAATGAAAACTCGTTTAGGGTTTGAAAAGTCAGAAATTTCTTTTCGCCACTAAACCTAATCAGGATCGCCTAAGCCCTCAACCAAAAAAAAAAAAAAAAATTTCTTTCCCTCAAAGCGACTTTAAAAATCCGCTTCTTGTCCTCCTTTTTCATTCTTTCTTCTCTTCTTCATCTTTTCCTCTTTTCCTCACTTTCCTCTCTCTCTGTCTTCCTTTCTATTTTGTTTCTTGTGATAGACAAAAGGAACTACGCTTCAAAAGTTATAGACGAGCGCGCTTGCGTTCACCAGAGACGCTCTCTCGCCGCAGAGACTTGATACCCAAATTTCCCCCCCCCTAATACCTTCATCATTAATTCCAACGGTTCCAAATCCACGGCCAACATGCCTGCTGCCGATGTGAGCTCCGTTCCCGCCGCCTCCGCCATGGAGACCGCCAAGTCGGTGGAAGTCATCGATAACCTCATGAAGACCTTGTCCGTGTCGAAGACCAAGGATGAGACGAACGCCGCGGCGAACAACATCGCCAGCCTTTTGAACGGTCCTACCGACGACCAGGCCGTGCCAACCAGGTGAGTAGCATCAGCATGGCTTTGCCCGTTTTACGACCGTTCTAACAAGCGCAGGGCCGTCGAGACTCTCAAGAAGCAGCTCTCCAACAAGAAAGATGCTGCCCTCCGTGAGCGCTCCGTTGACGCTATCCGCACAATCGCCCAACACTCCACCCTCTCCCCCGCTGTTGAGCCTCACCTCATCACCCTCTTGGGCCCTACACTCACTGCCGTGAGCGACAAAATGACTCCCGTCAAGGAGGCCGCCCAGGAAGCTTCAATCGCCATCGTCAAGGCCGTCAACCCCAACTCGGTCAAGGCTGTCCTTCCCCCGATCATCAACTCTATCCTCTCTGCTCAGAAATGGGCCGAGAAGATGACCGCCCTCAAGTGCGTCGAGGCTCTTGTCGAGAGCTCTCCCGCTCAACTTGCTTTCCGTGTCCCAGATTTGATTCCCGTCGTGTCCGAGTCGATGTGGGATACCAAGCCCGAGGTTAAGAAATACGCCTACGGCACCATGGAGAAGATCTGCGGACTTATCGTCAACAAGGATATCGACCGCTTCATTCCCGAGCTCATCAAGTGTATCGCCAAGCCGGAGAACGTCCCCGAGACTGTCCACTTGCTAGGTGCCACCACTTTCGTCACTGACGTGCACGAGCCCACCCTCGCCATCATGGTTCCCCTTCTCGACCGTGGTCTCGTTGAGCGCGAGACTGCTATCAAGCGTAAATCTGCCGTCATCGTCGACAACATGTGTAAACTTGTCGAGGATCCCCAGATTGTCGCCGCTTTCTTGCCCAAGTTGATGCCCAGACTCGAAAAGAACTACGACACTCTTGCCGACCCAGAAGCCCGTGAGAAGACCAAGCAGGGTCTCGACACTCTTGTCCGTGTTGGTGATGTCAAGGATGGAAAGATCCCAGAGGTCTCTACCGCTGGTGACATCGACACCGTCGCCGAGATCTTCAAGAAGATCCTCGAGACCAAGCACAAGGCTCAGATCGCCAAATTTGAGTCGGTCATCAACTACGTCGCTGCCATCGCTGGTCAGCTCGTTGATGAGAAGGATAGCGAGGTCACTAGCTGGACCGAGAACACCCTTCCTTACATTACTGCTATTGTTGGCGAGGCTGATGCCAAGCCTATCGCCGAGGAACTCCGCAAGCGTGCTTCTCCCGGCGCCGTCGATGAGGTCGCTGAAGAGGCCGACGACGAGGAGGGCGAGGACCTCTGCAACTGCACATTCAACCTTGCTTATGGTGCTAAGATCCTCCTCAACCAGACCCACCTCCGCCTCAAGCGTGGCCAGCGCTACGGTCTTCTCGGGCCTAACGGTTCCGGAAAGTCCACCCTCATGCGCGCCATCAACAACGAGCAGGTCGAAGGTTTCCCCAAGAAGGATGAGGTCAAGACCGTCTTCGTCGAGCACGACCTCGACTCCGCCGACACTGAGCAGACCGTCATCGGCTGGACTGAGAAGAAGTTGAGGGACGTCGGTGTCCAGACGCCAAAAGCAGAGATCGAGTCTAAGCTCGAGGAGTTCGGTTTCTTCAAGGAGCAGTTCGAAGGCCCAATCACCTCCCTCTCCGGTGGATGGAAGATGAAGCTCGCTCTTGCTCGTGCCGTCTTCGAGGACCCCGATATCCTTCTCCTCGACGAACCCACCAACCATCTTGACGTCAAGAACGTCGCCTGGCTCGAACAATACCTCATCAACTCCCCCTGCACATCCATCATCGTCTCCCACGACAGCAAGTTCCTCAACAACGTGATCCAGCACGTCGTGCACTACGAGCGCTTCAAGCTCCGCCGCTACCGCGGTAACCTCACCGAGTTCGTCAAGAAGGTGCCATCTGCCCGCTCCTACTACGAGCTCAGCGCCTCCGAGATGGAGTTCAAGTTCCCCGAGCCCGGTTTCTTGGAGGGTGTCAAGACCAAGGCCAAGGCCATCGTCCGTGTCAACAACATGTCCTTCCAGTACCCCGGTACCCCCAAGCCCCAGATCTCCGACATCTCCTTCCAGTGCTCGCTTGGCTCGCGTATCGCCGTCATCGGTCCCAATGGTGCCGGAAAGTCTACTCTTGTCAACGTCTTGACTGGTGAACTCATCCCCACCTCCGGTGACGTCTACCAACACGAGAACATCCGTATTGCCTACATCAAGCAACACGCTTTCGCCCACATCGATAACCACCTCGACAAGACCCCATCCGAATACATCCAATGGCGTTTCCAGACCGGTGAGGACCGTGAGACCATGGACCGCGCCAACAAGATCGTCACCGACGACGACGAGAAGGCCATGGACAAGATCTACCGCATCGAAGGCTCCCAACGCCGCGTCATCGGTATCCACTCCCGCCGCAAGTTCAAGAACTCTTACGAATACGAGTGTTCCTTCGCTCTCGGCGAGAACGTCGGCATGAAGAACGAAAAGTGGACCCCCATGATGACTGCTGACAACGCCTGGATCCCCCGTGGTGAGATCCTCGCCTCCCACGCCAAGATGGTTGCCGAGGTCGACCAAAAGGAAGCCCTCGCAAGCGGTCAATTCCGTCCCCTTGTCCGCAAGGAGATCGAACAGCACTGCTCATACTTTGGCCTCGACGCTGAGCTCGTCTCTCACTCCCGCATGCGCGGTCTCTCCGGTGGTCAGCGTGTCAAGGTCGTGCTCGCAGCATGCTCTTGGCAACGACCTCACTTGATCGTCCTCGATGAGCCCACTAACTACCTTGACCGTGACTCGCTTGGTGCGCTCTCCAAGGCGCTCAAGAGCTTCGAGGGTGGTGTTATTATCATTACTCACTCCAAGGAGTTTACTGAGAATTTGACCGAGGAAGTTTGGGCTGTGGTTGATGGAAAGATGACTCCCTCTGGACACAACTGGATTCAGGGCCAGGGAGCTGGTCCACGTCTCAATGACAAAGAGGGAGACGAGGAGGATAAGTTCGACGCGATGGCAAGACTCCCTTTTCATTTTAATTCACTTCCCCTTGATCCCCTCATGGTTGCAAGCATGTTCCCCATGTTTTGATAGCAACTTTTGTTTTGGTGATCACGTGTCTATATATGGTCACATGATCAACCATCACAAACATATCTCCAACTCCCCTTTTTCTTCCTCCTATCTCAACAAACAACTGCTAACATCTCTTCTCAACAGGGTAACAAGATTGAAGGCGGAAAGAAGAAAAAGAAGCTAACAAGCTCGGAATTGCGCAAGAAGAAAAGTTCGTTTCCCCATCTTTCTTATCCCCAGGCCTTCACAGAGCTTCACAAAGCTTCACCCTCCTCCCTGACCATCTTGTATAAAGATTCACATTGCTAACGAGTTCTATTTACAGAGGATCGGATGGCAAGGAGGAAGCGTGGCGAAGATGTCTTCTCTGATGAAGAGGATTAAGCCACTGGCTTCATCTTCAATTGAGAGTTCCTTTGGATCGATAAAAAAACATTTTTTTATAGACTAGATTTCTCCCTCCCGATAGACCAAGATCTCTCCTGGGTTTGGCGCCACATCGATATCAGTCTCAGTCTTATTTCCTCTTTCTTTGTCACTGAATGTCTCTTCTTCAAAAGGATCAGACTGCCTTCATACTTCATGTCTACTTCATCTCTTGGGCGTCGGGAAGACGGGTATGATTTTGTTTTGTTTTCTTTTTTGCTTCACGATAATCAATGGTGGATATGGATTTCCTTTTTGTCTTACGCTTTGTTAGGTTAACTACTTTTTCCTTGTTTATGTCAATACCAAGTGCGTTTTTGTTTATCCTCTCTCTCCCTCTCTTGCTTTCGTAGACTGGTGATCTGGATGAGGGCAACTAACCAACCTCTTGGCCCAAGCAAGTGTCTATTCTTATGGCCTTCTTCAGTCTCCCTTCTCTATGGGCTTTCCAGTGGTGAGGTCGAACCCCGTCTAAGAGACGATGCGTCGCCTGTTCGCCCCGGGGACGTTGTTTACCTAGGGTTTCTATGAGTCACGTGACATATTCTCCAGTATGGCCCACCTCTGTCCGCGAATTTCCAGATCAGATATGTCTCCTCATTGAAGTAATAAAGATGTCTCGAATCTAAGAACAATGACTACGTCACTCAAGATCTCTTCGAAATCTCAAAATAAATGTGTAATTCTTTATCATTTCTTGAAGTGGCTCTATACATAATCACGTGATTGCTTCCTTGGTTTGCCAAGCATTAAGCGCCAAGACTTCTGAACCGCGTCTATATCGACGACAACTTGCCTTTGACGTCGTCTTCATCAAGTCAACGCAAAACTCTGAGCCGGAAAGTGTTCTTTTTTCTTTTTGAGAGGCCACAGTATATAGACAGCTGTCGATATAATGCTCTTCATGCATCAAGTCTCTCAAGTTCTCTTCTCTCCCCCCTGTCCCCGTCTGCCCAGGTGGTCAACAACATCTGGGCCGCATGGCTACTCTTCCGATTTGTGTTATATCTAGTAACACGCGTTTTTTAATCTGCTCATTTGCTTTTCTTTGCTTTCGCTTGCTTATACCCCTGGATCAATCTTCGCTTTCTCGAGTGCTTACATCTGACGTTCCGGGTTCTTGATCTATCAGACGGAGATAGTCCCTCGAGGCAGAGAGGTTGCTCCGGCTTTATAACTTGCTGCCGGAATCCCAGATGTGGGCTTCTAGTATCTTCTAAAAGAGAGATCTTTCTGCCTTGTCTTATTCTCTTATCATGTCTGTGACTCACTTGCACTGGGGTCTTCTACGAAAACTCTCTATCTTATCTGCAAGAAAGATATTCACCATTTGCATCAGTAATTAAGGTGAATGATGAGCAACCATCTTCATTCACTGTTTCTTACCTCCCAGTTCTGGGTATATAAAGGGCACTTTTCTCTTTTTCCAGTCTCTTCCTCTTTCTTACATCAATCCTTCAATATCTTATTTACCAGGAGAATTTTCTAGGGCATATATGAGCCCATATCCCTGGGGTTACTACCATTTTGCCCTTCATTTATTCAGGATATCTCCCCTCCCTTCATCACAGCCGTGCTATCTCTCGCTCGTACTGAGAGGAAGATAAAACGCCACAAGAAGCATTTCTCACACTTACGAATCCCCGAGTTTTGACCCCCCTATTCACCTTTACCAATGCTTGTGACTTGAAGCAGCATATACCAGCCTATTTCCTTTCTATATATACGGTCATGAATTACAAGCCACTCTTATTCGAAATTTTCATGCCCTGTGAACCTTTCACTGGCTTTTGCACTTCAGACAATTCTCGTCAAATTGTCCCTGAAATCTAAGATCCTCTCTCTATCTTTCCTCTTCTCGTTATCGTCTTCAATATCATTCGAATAGCTCGCTCTAAAAATGGCTCTTCTCAATAAAGTCGCAGACGCTACGCAGACGCTCATCTAGAAGAGAGACCTCGATCTAGAGATAAGAGGAATGAACATAGTCTACATTGCAATGAGGAGTGTTCTGATGATCTTGACGATTCTACAACATCTCTTCCCGTCCGATTATATTGTCACGTATGATTCTTTCTTCAACTCCTAGATGGACATCCGTATATGGTTCTTCCAGCTTGCTAACATAACAATTTGCTCTGAGATCTAGGCGCATATATGACTCCGGCCCAGATGCGGACGATATCTCGCTTCTTGTTACATTCACTCAGAAAGCTTTTTCCTGAGTAAATTCTTTCTCTCGGATAGATGAGTTATAATATTTTCCCACGTGTGGAAAGAATCGAAGTTGCCAATCACCAGTGGCCCATTGGCTAAATTTACCTACACTGACTGACTTACGTGGATATTGGATTATTTATTCACTTAAAAATAGAGGAGTTCTGGATTGCGTCACGCCCAGGTGCGCGTTCTGATTGCTTCCGAAGGTCAATCCGACATGACTATTCAAGTACTCCAAAGCTCTATAGTGAATAACGCCCAACCAAGGTCAAGCACAATGATTTTTTTTTCTCCTTTCTTATCCCTTCTTCAAGTGGTAGCTAGCGCCGTCCAGCGAGGCTCTGATTGAGAGAAATTCAGGAGTCTTCTTTTTATATACACAGGAATTCCTTCTACTGACTTACAGGATTGGATAAATTAATGTCTCGGGTACGGAGATCATGATGAGGAGGCAAACATATCTCAACAGTTCAGTCAGTGGTATATATACAGATCGCTCCGGTGGTTACGGTCCGTACTCGAGTGGGTAGCGGGGGGGTACCAAAGCGGAAGGCGCGGGCGCAGAATGCACATCGGTTGGTTGTGGTGGGCCATAAGTCGAGGGAGGAGCAAGAGCCTTCCTCTTCTTTCGCTCCTTCTGCGCTCCTTCCTTCGTCCTCTTTTCTTTTGCTCCTTCGGCAGCAGCGGGAACATCAGCACCCGCACCAGCAGCCTGTCCCTCCCTCTCTCCTCCCCCAGCCTCAGCTCGTCGAAATGGCAGGTTAGTATTGCAAATAATAGTATTATATTTCACCCCCCGACTAAAATCCGCGCAGCCAAAAACACCACCACCAGCAAAAACAACAACAGCAGAAGCAGCAGCCGCAGCAACAACAATGGCGTCAAGGTAAGCAATGCAACGCTGCTGAAGGAGAAGCTACGCCTGAAGGAGGAGGCCATTCGGATCGATGAAAGACGCAAGGTAAGAATTGCTCTAAATGTCTAGAATTATCAAAGGTTCTCTTGTGCTAACGATTCTAATTGACAGTTAATGAAGGAGAAGAAGAAGACTGAGAAGTCATCGATCTCTGATGATCTACTAAGAAAGAAGAAGCTGAAGATGAAGCTACAAGAGACGAAGAAGAGAAGCAAGAAAATAAGAGCAAAGAGAGCAGAGTTGCGCGTGACTTGAGAGAAGACGAACGAGAAGATTGAGAAGGTGAAGAGGGAGGTCCAGAGGATCATTAAGAAGCTGAAGAGCCTTCCTAGAGATTAAAAAAAAATAAGCGATGTCATGGTATATTTTTAATGACATTTTTTTTTTAAGTCTCAGCATCCCCCGATAGGGGTTGAAGAGCGTCTGTCTAAATATTTCAAAATAACGATTCGTAGGCAGTGTTCGTGGGTTGATTGAAGACGAGCTTCCGAGGCCATTTTACCCCGTGCAGCACGAAAGGACTGCTGAGTTTTATATGTTTATATTCGATTTGCATCAGGGGACTTTGAGAAAGAGCCATCGGGAACGAGTCTCGGTGGTGGGTTCTTTCCCGGCCGCCACTACGACTTCCCCTTAAACAAGGGGAATCACCGTTGGATCATGACCAAGGTGGGTGGGTGATGGGGGGAGAAGAGAATGTGGTGAGAATTCATCGAGAGTGAATAATATGGCTCTGCCTATATTTACTAAATTACTGTAAATATTGGGGCTTCTATCGGAGGTGAGGAGCCTATGACGAGCTGTCGGTAGCGCTGATAAGTATGTCAGTGAAACCACGAGAACGGGTTAGTGAGTTTCATGTGTTTATCCGGCGCAAGAGCATGTTGAGGGGGACCCATCGAGGACGAGGTATGGTGGCTTCTTTCTTGACCGTTGGCCCGTCCCATACCCTGCCGACAAGGATGTTAGTCAGAAGTCGGCCGCCGACACGGGAGCCGAACCCCGGAAGCTTCTTTTACGTCAAACCTCCCGCGTCAGGCTTTGGGCCTCACGTCGTGCTTACACTGCCCCCTGTACCTTGGAACGTGCCCTATTTAAGTTAGGGCCGAACCCCGCCCGGGAGATATATTACAGATACGGTGCGAGCTTACCATGGGCCCCTCACTTATCACGTAGTGGGGGGTAAGTTCTGGACCTCTCAGTGTCTACATTTTTGGAAATATAATTATTCACCAGAATGTATGCACGTTTCTGAGCTCGGCCTTGATATTTGCAGTCTAACCGAGACCAAGCCCCAGTACATAAAAGGCATAACTTACCGTCCCCCAGCAGCTCTTATACTCAATCAAGACGCATAAAAATACCTTAACAATGTCGACGTCAAACCGCCCTCTGGAAGGCAAGCTAGCAATCGTCACTGGAGCATCGAGAGGTGGGAGCATCAATAAGCCTATAATTCGTGAACTATACTAATCAATCGATGCAGGCCTGGGGAGCACCATTGCTCGCGACCTCGCCAGTAAAGGAAGCTCCATCGTCGTAAACTACACCTCGGACTCATCGACCGAGAAAGCGTCCGCAATCGTCGCCGAGTTGAAAGAAAAATACTCCGTCAAAGCCATTCCCGCACAGGCTGACCTGGGCACCGTAGACGGCCCAGAGAAACTCATCTCCATCGTCAAAGAACGCTTCTCAAACTCCGAATTCACCGTCAATGGAAAGCTCCAAATTGACATTATAATCAACAACGCCGGAATCGTCCGCCCCGGCCCCATCGGCAGTGTCTCCCTCGACGACTTCCAGGCCCAGTACGACATCAACGTCCGTGGCCCCATGCTCGTCGTCCAGGCAGCAATGCCCTACCTCCCCACAGACCGCTCCGGTAGAATTATCAACATCTCCAGCGTCGGTTGCAGCCTTGGATTCTTCCAAGAGACCGTCTACGCGGGCACAAAAGGAGCTCTTGAAGCCATGACCAAAGTCTGGGCCCGCGAGCTGGCCGAGAACGCGACCGTCAACGCGGTGAGTGTGGGACCTATCGATTCGGGTGATGATGGGATGTTTTTGCAACTGCCCCCGGAGATGCTGCAGAAAGTGTGGGCGTTTAATAAAGTGTCTGCTCTCACGGCGGTGCGGGAAGGGGTGGATGATGAGCGGGTGCGGAAACTTGCCGATCAGTTGGGCGGCCGGTCCGGGTATCCTGAAGAGGTGGCCGGTATTGTTGGATTGCTATGTTTGAAGGAAGCAGGGTGGACTACAGGAGGCCTGATTGGTGCACATGGTGGCATGGTGTTTGGTCACTAAGGTGCTGTAGGATGCGTGGATACTGCGTCGTTCATTGGTTTGTGGAGATATTGTCATCTTAACTTTACTGCAGTAAGTGCCTGGATGAAACTCATCCAAGTACCGAGGAAATTAATAAAAAGCAGGAGTTATGGGATCTGGAATCTTCTTCACGTCTCCCGTGATGCAATACCAACTGGACTTCGTTGAAACCTTGCCCCGCCTAGATAGATCAAATGGATTAAGCAACGAGTACAACCAACTGCCCACCCTGCCATGGTTCCACGCTCATACCCAGCACCGCCCCTAGAATTCTTCCCCCAGCTTAAGCCTCCTTCGCATATCCTGCTGCTCCTTAGCACTGAAGTCAGAAACCCGGGTTTTCTGGGAACATCTCTTCCTCGTCTCTTTTGGCGAGTCGTATTTAACCATGTATGCCTGAACGATGCCTTCAAAATCGTCCACCAACTGTTGCTTTGTCGCGTTGAACCCGGCTTCCGACAACTTTGACATGTTGCCAATGATATCGCCCTTGTCTCCGCCGTACTTCTTAACAAGCGCGGGGATATTTTTGTTGAGCGTATCGCGGAGCTCCCGTTTGTCATCGAATTCCATATGCACAGCTGCAGACTGATTTTGGCCGACGGGGGTCATTTCGACGATTCCCATGAATCCGTTCCAACTGTAGATCGCGTCATCGTATCCATACTGCGCGCCGGTAAGGTCAACCGCCCAGGTTTCGCCACTCCCCGGGAGTCTAGCGCGATATACGAGATGGGTGTTGGGAGATGGTCTCATTTTGCCTGTACTCTCCTTCATAATAATTTGAAGCTTGGACTCTTGGAAGCGATAGATGAGCACCTCGTCTAATGTCGAACAGATACCTATAGAAAGATCAATATAAATTTTTGTAAGACTATATGTAGAGGGTCTAGCTTCCTTACCACTGAGTAGCAATTTTGCCCAACTTGCAAGGTATGCATGAGCTTCCATGCAAGTGCCACTGACCATGAGTGCCTTTATAATATCTCCATCAAGATCCATTGGCGTCTCCGGAAATGATCCTAGCGGCCAATCTTCGACCCGGTGTCTTTCCTTCAACACAACCTTAACCACGCCGTCCTTGACAACGGGTTTGACACTCCGGGTATCGAAAGCCATCTCCGTCGCATTACGGAAGATGGCAAACGTCATCCCCTGCAAAATCTGGGCAGCCCTGAGAAGTTTCTTGCGAGCTTGAAGGTTGCGGCAGTGGGGTTTGTGGGTGTCCCAGTGGGATTTCTGGCATTCGGCGGTGCAGTAAAAGGTCTGGTTCTTGGATCCGTTGGGCTCGTAGGCGGGAGCTCCCGAGCATCCGGAGCAGAGCTTTGTTGTAGACGTTCCGCACACGGCGCAGTTCCCGCAGGTGTTTGTAGCCATGGCGAACTGCTATGTTCGCTATGCACAAAACTGAGAGGAAAGAAAGACAGGATGGAGATGAGTAAAGTGTGTTGGGAAGAGTACAGGTGAGATGAAAAAAAGGAAGAGATCTCACATAAGGAGCAGAAGAAAAAGTCTGCTCCGTGAGTTTTTCAGTTTGATGTCTATTTTTGTGGGTAGCTTTTCGCAGGGCATGTCACTTGAATGTTCTGCGGGAGAGCCCTAGAATCGTGATCGAATACAGTCGTTTTATCTGAGCTTTCTACTCTTCAATTGTAAAGTAACCAAAGCTCTAAACGGATCGTCCCTAATGAGAAGTCGAGGTCTTCGTATACGTAAAGATAAACGAGATACATCCCCGCTGCTCTTGGGACATACGTGTATCAGCAGCCATTTATTCTGAGGCAATAAGGATTGATTAATCCTTTGGGTCCAGTGGTTCTAGCTTCAGACACCTCTCAGCTGGGTTGTCCATAGCCGCAGTACAGTCTATATAGATATCTAGAAACGAGCTCTAGATAGATCGCAATTAAGATATTGTAATCGAGTAATAGAAAACCTCTCTATGTTCGATATTGAACATACACGAAGGTAGGCAGTGAACACCGAAGATTGCTCATCGCGTCTTAGCTTGCCAAGGGGCGAGTCTCAACAGTCGCAGCTGTCCCATTCTCTTCTGTCTCCCCACTACTCCCATACGGAATAAGAACTGTTAGATCGAGGTTCTGCAAGGTGAGCCATGTTTGTTAGGGATAATAGACGATCAATTGTTGAAGCATGTTCTTGTCGTTAGCGACTCGAAAAGTTGCGGTTCCGGTCGGATTAGTCATACTCTTTATATCACACCCCACAGCCATCCCTATCGTTAACCCGTTATATGTTCCTCGCTTCCATTCATTTAGTAAAAACAGGCAGAGAACCATTCTATTCTCGAATAGATTGTCATTTCCCATCACCCAGCGATAGTCAATCTCACCGAGAGAAAAGGCTGAACACCAAGAAGAGGATGACGATTGACCGTCGCTGAGAAGGTTGTGGGCTGCATGTCAAAACGTGCACCCCACATCGTCCAATAAACTTCAACTTGCGGGCCGAACGGTGGATCTTTCAAGGTACATGACTCGCGGGACTCACTCCTTGTTCTACGTATCAACGCGTTCCGACAACTTGCAGGATGGAGGCACCAAGTATCAGCATCACCGAGGTCCAGACTCTCACCGCAGACGAGTTGATAGATTGTATCAAAGGTCACGCACCCTACAGCTTTACAGATGCCGACAAGTCGGTTATGCAAAAGTCTAGCATTGCCGGCCGCCCTCTACTGCATATCTCTAGGGACCAGCTCAAGGACACAGGTCTATCTCTTGGTGCGATACTCGTGCTTCTGGAGTTCAGGGACCGGGTCCTCGAAAATGCTCCACATGGCGAAGCGAATCATAAGAAGATAAAACCGAACAACCCATACCTCTCGTATGTATTTGAATCTTGCAGACGACGATATGACGAAGTCAATTACCACTTCCAGAGGGTCTTCATAAACGAAAAGAATGCAAAGTCGAGACTCTCCTTGCCACAGATCTCGATGGACCTTCCATTCCCTTTCCTTGGGGCTACGTCTCCCCGCCGATTTGACAGGAGCGGCCCAGGCGGAGACGTTTATCACTACATGGGACGGGAGGTGTTTTCGGATCTCGTAGACACCTTCATGAAATGTCTTGATAACCGGACGGTTATAAAAGACATGTGGGTGTACGGTACAGCAGGAAACGGGAAATCCCATCTCCTAGCTACCCTGGTTTATTATTTAACCGCCAAAGGCTACCGGGTAGTTTACATACCCGATTGCGGAGCTTGTTGCCAATACCCCGTCCGCTACCTCCAAGAGTCATTGTTATTCACCTGGGCGCTTGAGATAGAGATAGTTAAGGAGATCGAGAGCATCGACTCTATGAAGGATGTGCAGAGGTTTCTACACCGGCACTGGGAACCATCGGTGGTGTTTGTAGTCGACCAGATAAATGCGCTAAATGACCAAACTGAAGCGACGGAAAACGTCCGGCAGTGGTTGGAGAGATTCATGTTCGAATCGATGAATGTCCTCAGCACGTCGGGAAACGATATGGTGTTTTTAAACACGTTGGGTCAGCAGAATAACAACAAAGTGTTCAACGTGTTTGGCGGGTTTACCTCAGTATGTTGGTCCCCTTCCGGCAAGCTATTAAGCTAATTTCTTTTGCACGAATATAGAAGGAGATGGACATATGGTGGGATTTTCATGCCAACATCGACCTTGGAGGCTGCAGCCGGGCCCAGGTCGAAGACCTCACAGGAAGAATTCCACTCCTTCTCGACAGTTGCGTTGCAGAGGGCGTTATGAATCTCAACTCCCAGGAGATCCAGGGGGTTGTCGGAGAATCTTGTAAATTCGCACTAAAGATGAAGCGCGATCTTCCAGGCGTATACTGGCTAACGTAAGTGCCCGAACCCCGCGAAGTAAGTGGTAGGCTTTTCTGATAAACATAGATATCGACGATATGTCGACGCATGTATCATCGAATCTTCTGTTCCTGGTATCGAACCCGAGCATGTGGACCATCGTTTTTTCTATGAGAGAAATGGGATCGGGTATTGCGCTTCTGGGATTGTGAGAGACTCGGTGGTCAAAGGTCTTGCTCAAGTCGGAGTAGATATATTCCCGATTGAAAAATGTGTCGGCAGAATGGTACGCTCTACTCACGAACCAGCGGCAAGATATTTCATGGAACGCGCAGTTCTCGAAACCGTCACGAAGGAAGGGATTCCATACATCGGCCTTTTAGGACTAATGCATCAAGTCTTTTTCGATTTCCAGCCGATATACGATCTGGAGCCTTCGCGCGCGGTATACATTCCGAGATATTTCAAGTTCCCAGCCACCGCCGCCGCGATCCTAAAACTTGATCACTCCCAGAGAAAAGCGGAACTTCTTCCCATCCAGATTACCATGGATGACTCCCGCATAGCTTCAAAGAAATCACTTCCTCAATCATTGGCCCCTCTGGCTCGAAGGTCTGGGGACTTACGAGGTCAGCGTTAAGTTTCTGTGGATTACTACCGAGGGTGATTATGCAGAGCGGCTGATCAAGGGGGTGTATGATATACCACCGGCCTACTGGTCGCTGGATATCCCTCTGAAGAATGTGGACGAGGTGGTTTGGCACCACTACCAACGCGAAAAGACATTTGCACCGTTGTCGAATTAAGGGGCGATCGTCTAGTTTCCAAATGGGTTTTGGCCAGCGCGCTTAGTGTGTATTTGATACTTGTTGACGCCTTGTTAGGGCGGGGTGCCGGATAGATAAATACCATCCATCAAGCTTCTTAACAGCTAGATGTTTTAGAAATAAGATAAGAACATTTATTCGCAAGAGAAGCCATTCCCACTGAACTCAAGGGATTTGGCGGTGAATGGCGGTGGAAACTTTGGCAAAATTCAAGAGTAAAGGGACGGGAAAACCCGAGGTGGTGATCGAGACTCGCGATGAGCCGCCGGGAGGGATAGTGGATTGAGAAACCCGAGGCCAGTGCCCGAGGGGCCCGGTAGGTGGTGGTTACCTGTTTAGAACGAACTGATGCGCCCGAAAGCATTTGAGCAAAGCAACTATCACCCGACTAGGAACCGGGGAGGCGCAGCAATAGCTCACTCCGGGCATTTGTTATTAAAGGAATTCGCTTTGCCAAATTTATACGCAAGTTATCAATTCCCGACAGCAATGCTATATTTATTATCCTCTTCTTCACGGCGACCGGGGTGGGGTGATACTTTACCGCATATTGGCTTGAAAAAAGTATCCAATTCCGCTGGCCTGTCATAGAGGTGAAAGATATGAGGACTTCCTAATTGCTGAAGGCCGGTAGGGCGGGATCAAGCAATTAAGCTCGACTACAGTGTATTCTTATGGGAAGCTAGCCACTTGACCGAACCTCCTTCATTATATACACTGCACGCACAAAAGGGGTATTTGAAGAGCACAAATTCAGCAATAATGACAATTCGTGTGCTTCTTCAGCGTTTTGTAATCATCAGAGGACACGGCCGACTTCCCGCCAAACTCGTAGTGCTCTGCATTCTGCCAGTAGGCCCAGACCCATGGGTAGGGGTAATATTCCGGAATAGTCGTGTTTACGTGGTCGATCACATTGAACTCCGTCACGCTCGCTACATAGGTAAGGTCTTGTTCATAGGTGCAATTATCCCACCACTCCGTGTTGACCCGAAGCGTGGAGTAACGGTGGTACTTGTCGAAATATGCCGTCGTCCAAACCCGAAGATAATCGGCCAATTCATCGCTCTCGAAGCCATAGCACGAGTCTTCGTCAGGGTTCGGATTTGGGAGGATCTCAAGGACGCCCGGCAAGGAGAAGTTACCAGGACCCCAGTCTCCGCCGTTCTTGAGGAAGAAGTCTAGCTGCTCTTTCGGCGGACTTTGGCGAGGGTCCAACCTGTGGGTGGCTTGAGTGATCAAGCCTGCATCTTTGGCTTGCTGCCAGTACTTTTCAGCTGATTCGTCGATCGTGTCGGCGCCCTGGGTTACCTAGTAATCGACGTGTTAACAGAATGGCTTGAGATAGATAATAGGGGAATTTCTCACCCTGATTGAGACATAGCGGGCGCCGGCATTGTACGCTCCTTCAAAGTCAACGTCTGAATCTTCGCTAGAGATGTCAAACCCCTGGGTCATATTGGCTGCGTGGGCGACCCCTAAGAGGGCGACCGAGGTGGCGAGCACAGTGACTCTCATTTTGACGGTTGGCACGACTTCAAACCGGGTGTTGGTCGGGAGTGAAGCGACGAGAGATGTTAAACCCTTATGTATGACAGAAAGATCTGTTCATCAAGGACTGCCCGCCATTTAATATGTACAAATGCCAGGGACCATCTTTGCAGGGCGTTTCGACATGGTTAATGGACTCAATACGAACGCCTGGATATCCCTTTTCGTACGACAATTGTCCATGGACAAGCGGCGATCATGGAGCAGCGGAGGAGCATTCTTTCGCGACTATTCTCACTGGAGAATAGGCTGGTTTCAGTACTCATCCGCTGGAAAAACGACCGAGTGGACAATGCGGTTCAAGCCATCCAAGAGGGGGTTATCGCGTCCCCCATCAAAGACTTGGAGTTCAAGTCTTCACGGGGCTCGGGGGTTAAAATACGAGGTCAATATAAAATTGATGAAACATCATGGACGGCTTCACCTGAGAAGTCGAAAGAAATTTTGATCGGCTCCGAGAATTTCCTCGTTGAGCGTCTCCACCGTTTCTATTCTTAGCAAACTCTTAATCTCACTCCAACGTCGTGCATCAAAACAGCATCTTCCTTGCGAACTGACTTCGAATGGCGGAAAGGTTCCCTGGAAGATCATGCTAGTGGTTCGGGGCTTATCGTACCGACCAAGGTTATCTCACCTGTATCCTGTTCCTTCCATTACAACGCTGGGTGAGGATATCCCTTGAAGTGATGGCCGTTTTTCTGCGGGACTTCTTCGCTGGAATATCCGCCAAAGCTGAAATCATATTGACATCGAAATCACCCCTGTCGGCTGGGGTTCATCAATACGATATGCACAGGTGATCATAATTTTAATTAATACTATTTCTTGAGATGGACTCGAACAGATCAGAGACATGGTCGACCGCTTTTGAGTGAATCTTCAACGATTCCGGTTTTATATAGGTACACCATCCGCCACACACGAAGCGCGACAGCTGGGTTACCAAAGGTCAGAACGGAAACCTGAATATTAGCTCTCAGATAACTCTTCGCGCCAACTGGCGAATATCCATCATGTTGATTTTCACCACTCTCCTCGCGCTTCTCCCGCTGGCTGCGCACGCGCGCTTCACGGACCCCGGGCCACACTGCATGGTGATGAATGGGCGTATTATTCCCGATGCCGAACCCTCCGATTTTAATGACTTCGATAAGAAAATTCCATATGATCCAGATTTCAATCTTGGAGAGGGTACGCTATCTGTTGCGAATGCTTTCCCAATATCATCGGGTTCCCTGTTGTTCTGAAGCTAACAGAGATATAGGTCTGGAGTGGGGAGACGTTTTGCTTATGCCCGACGTGGAACGGTCACTTGTAAGAAGCCTTCTCCAACAGAGTGATGACGGGGGTGAACTTCAACTAACCGGATCAAAAGTTCGATCGGAATGCGAGCGAATATGGTGTTACCAAATCGGTGGAGGTGACAATTGAGTTTGTCCCCATCGGGTCCCATACTGTCGATATATCGTTCAGTTCTAACACCGACCCCCAATTCCAGTGATCGGTCAATCTTCCAAGGAGAGACCGCCGTGCGACGCGCCGAACTTATTCCATACCCCCACGATAAGAAGAGGATCGTTGCTTCGTCCATGAAACTGCGGTTCTCGCTTCAATTTGACCCGCAACGCGCTTTAAATTACTCCCACGAGTACTCGCTGGTGTCCATGCAATCAAAGGATTATACCAAGATTCAGTGGTCGCTCTCGACGGGGACTGCTCAGAATCCAGACGTTGCTGCGGAAGACCCTCAATCTCTTCAGATTCGAGGCTCCACCGCTGCCGATGTTCCTCAGGAGCTGTTTTTCGAAACCCCATTCACCGAAGGCTGGCATAATTTTGAGATGGATTTGCATTTTGTGAACAAGTATATTCTCTTTTTTCCCCCAGAAATCCAGTAAAGCGGTTTCTGACCTGAACGAAAATAGTTCGATGCAAGTGTCCTATTCCACCGGGTGGGATCTACCCAAGCCCATCGGCCCTCTCATCGAAAACGATCTTTCCGGCTTAGGCTTTTACCAGATCGGCCTTCAGAAGAAACCCACCGACGCTGTCCCAGGAGATAGCACCAAGACCGGGTATCAAGAAAGCGGCATTGAGGAGGGGATGATATATGGCGGTATTTTCATTATGGATAATACCGATAGAGGCTGCGTTATTAAACAGAGATACGATGCGTGCTGCTATAATGTCGGGGAGCTGGATGGAAAGCCAGTGGAGGGGCTTTATTAGAATCAATGTCCACAATCTAGGAACGAATATCAGATTATCCGGGGAATTTATCAAACTACCTGGTGTTCGGAGTCGTCTTAGTTAACCTTCTAAAGGTGGATATTAGGGGCCCCTTAAAGAAGCGTCGGCGAACCTGCTGAGATGATAGTTGAAGCGTTCTCCAGGAGGGTTGTGAAAACCCGCCCCCTACTCGTGTAGTTACTCGGGAGAGCCAACGATAGGCTTAAATGCTGATGTATACACCCCTGCGAAGGCAATGGCTTTAGAATGTCCATACCTCCTTCACTGGCCTTCCCTCGTCATATGACCAATATACATAGATCCGATATGATATTGCAGCTCCACAAGAACCCAAGTGGGAAGATGGGTTACTCCCCGCAGGATGTCTAGCTAGGAGTTTTCAAAACTCGAGTGTCGTCTCGTACGAAGCCCTTCAACAATAAAATAAGGTCGTCCCAGTAAAGTGAAGATGCGTTGATGAAGTAACCTTAAATTTTAAGTTTTGGGTTTGTGGGGCCGCCTTTGTGTGGTTTTGAAATTTGGAGGGGAAATATTTTTTTCTTGGGCTGCTTATCAATATCAACATCAACATCGCCGGAAAAGAGAAAGCAGGGACAACAACTTGGGGATGAGCTAACCTGATTGAACTGAGAGTTCATTTTATTCCCGTTTATACCCTCCTCTGTCTCTTTAAAGTTATCTAAGAAAGCGACAGAGAAAAGTACTCTACATGGCCGATTCTGCTCAAAGCGCAGGCCTTCCTGCGTCTTTGGATAGCCTATATAGGGACTCTGCTTCGTCGCCGGGTTCTGCTACAAGATACGATGCCGTCCAACTCTCCGAGACGGAATGCTTATCTGTGCTTCGACTCCCCCTTGCCAGAAAAGTGCTCGGACATGAGCCCCTCTCAGGGGTAGAAGAGGGTACCAAAAATGGAGCCGGAACTTCGAACGGGGATGCAGATGGGTCATCATCGTCTTTCATAAGTCAAGTCGAGTCGCGCGTGGAGGCAATTATAAAACAAGACAACAAGGCGGGAGACGCTTTTGATCCTCGCTCCCAGCTCGTGCATATTGGTCTGGCGGCGCTCTCTATATTCCTCCAGTTGAATGTAACGGGTCCACCCCTATCTTTGACTTCCAAAGAGAGTGCAGAGCTTGCTATTCCAACTTCTGTTTTAAGTGGCGAAAATAATGCACTCTTTACCCTTCGACAGCAAATGGTGCGGAGCCTTACTGTTGACGGAGAGACTATTTATCCACTCACACCAAATGTGGAACTGTTTTGTGCTGCGAAGGCGATTTTGAATTGCAAGGAACTCTTACAGAATACTCGGTTTGGAGAGGAGCCTCCTCTATTCGCGAGAACGGCGAGGATGAGGGTCAATTTTCTTCACCAGAAAATGCTAGGAGAGAATGCAGAGGCTCTACAGAATTTGGTCTATGAAGATCTAGAATTGATAGGAAAGAAGGTTGTGGACTCTGATGCTCCTAGGGAAGACAAATCACGATTTTTACTCGAGCGCGCGACGGTACATACCCATCATGGCTTCGATGCAAAAGCCAGAGCTGATCTAGAGCGGGCGGCACAAGAGACCGGATTTGAGTACGCCTTGACTGGAAGGTTAGGGAAGAGGACCAAATTTCAGGATCGGGATATCAGCCAGCTTGTAGTATTGGCGAAGAGTGCGGACGAGGATGTATCAAAATCAAGCGGAAGTGAACAGCCGAAAGAGACTGAACAGACGAAACCCACTGCCCTAGACCTGAACGATGACACTCTATTGGAGTCAATTTCATTCACGAAAAAGGAACCCCCACAAGAGAGAGCGATGACACTTCAAGACGAATCATCGTTATCCCCAGGGCTAGCAGCCATTGATCCTTCCCAGCAACCGAAGCTCAAACCTCTTGATTCTGTCATTCTCCTTTCGATCGCTTCTGCAATCACCAACACCTCTCCTGAACATGGGTTGACTAGAGAAGAAACACTGCCATATGCTACCCGTGTGTTGGATGGAGGTAGTTCAAATTGGCAAATATACACTCAAGCTTTACTGCTTAGGAGTCGTATCGAAGGCTATAAATCTCGGACCATTGAGAGAGGCGTTCTACAATTACAGGCTCTTGTCGACCAGGTTATTGCAGATACCGCCACAGACTCGGAGACTGCGGTTACTGGGACAGAGCAACAACCAACAACCTTTCTTCCACGCCCAGATGTCTCGGAATCTGCCTCTGCCTCTGAAAGACTGCAATATATTTGGCTATTGAACTTTTCGACTCGATGGAATCTTGAATCCGAACTAGCCTCAAGATGGGTGAACCTAGGAGCACTTCGAACAGCGCTTGATATCTACGAGCGTCTTCAGCTATGGGCTGAGGTTGCACTGTGTTATGCTGCAACAGATCGTGAGGATCAAGCCAAGGAGATTGTAAAGAAACAACTTTACGCTTCCGACGACCCGCAGAAGGAACTCGAAACCCTTCCCACGGACGCACCACGCCTATTCTGCATTCTAGGGGACATAGACACAGATCCGGCAATGTACGAGCGTGCATGGAGTGTTTCTAATGGACGCTATGCTCGTGCTCAGCGGTCACTTGCCAGACACTATCTCGGTTTAAAACCTCCACAATTCAAGGAAGCAGAAGAGGCATTCCAGAAGAGCTTGGCAATTAACCGTCTAAACCATAGCACCTGGTTCTCTCTCGGTTGTGTCCAGCTTGAGCTTGAAAAGGACTCAGAAGCTGTCGAATCGTTCACTAGATGTGTCCAGCTCGAGGAATCCGACGCCGAATCATGGAGTAACCTCGCCGTTGCCCTTCTTCGAGCGCCTCCTACCGAGGCACCGAAAGTAGAGGACGACTCCCAACCTTCTGTTGAACCACCAAACCCCCACAAAGCCAAATTTGATGCGCTCATGGCCCTCCAGCGAGCCGCTAAACTCAAACACACTGACCACCGTATCTGGGACAACGTCCTGACAGTCAGCGCATCCATCCCTCCCCCTGACACCCCTTTCCGCGATATAATCTACGCCCAAACCCGCCTCATCGAACTCCGAGGTTCAAAGCAGGGAGAAAAGTGCATCGACTTGAGCATCCTATCCGCGCTCACCAACCACCTCATCACGACTTTCGACTTTGAATCCGAACTTCAACCGGACGTATCCCCACCAACACTCCGCCGTGGAACTTTCCCCTCGCAACTCCTCAACCTCTTAGACACATCTGTCATCCCTCTAATAACCCACTCCGCACCCCTCTGGCTCCTCGTCGCGCGTGCCGAGCGTTGGCGAAACAGACCTCTCCGCGCATTAGAAGCCCATGAAAAGGCGTGGAGGGCGACGCTTACAAAGTGCGCGCAGCCAGCCTTCCAGATGGGAGAGGAGCCGAGGTGGATGGATATTGTGAGTGCGACGGAGATGGTGGTTAGGGATGGGTATGCTAGGTTAGGAGGGTTGGAGAGGGAAGGGGGAAGCGCAGGTGCGGATGGGGAGGGAGAGTTGGTTGCGAAGGATTGGAGGTTTAAGGCGAGGAGTGCGGTTAGGGGAGTGTTGGGAAAGGGGAAGGAGTTGTGGGAAGATACGGAGGGGTGGGCGAGACTGAAGGAGTTGGCGGGGGAGGTCAGTGGTGGGAATTCTTGAGGAATGACGATGGGGAATGAAAAGTTATGTGTACTTGTGTTTATATCTGAGTGAGTGATGTATGTGATGAAATGCATGATGCATGGATGGTGGTGGACGGGTATTTCTGTTTTGCATATTAGACCAAAATTCTCTACTAACTACAAGTTGTTCTATAACGTCGGCACTACTACTACCTATATGTCGCTCGTGACAATATATTATATCAATTTTTCGTTGCTATTTTATATGTTGAGAGCAAAAAGACAAACCACTCGACGCTCCTGGTATATCCCTAGATACTTTTACAGTGTTGAACGAAAGGAACAAGGAGAGGTGGCATGGTGCGGCCCTACTCTAACTAAGCATCTAGAGACAGTATTGACCAAAGGGATAAGAAAAATGGGCAGAAACTGATAATAATACGCAGGCTGATATTAAAGAAACCAACCCGGATCAGTTAGATACCCCCAGGGCCAGGACGGAAAGTCTCCGCTCTCAGCACCCTTCTCCGATAGTGAGCCCTAAACTTCATCCGGCAAAATGTTCCGTACCCGACCGCTAATATGAAAATGAGTGTCCATGCACACGTGATTATCAGCCCGGTAGGAAATATCCCCAATGTCTGACCCGGGAGGACGAATGGGGTTGCGGAGTCAACGACAGCTGCCAGTTGGGCACTGGCTTCCGGAACCGTGATATTCGATGGGTTGTTGCTCGGATCGACCAGGCGGCCAGCGACGTATGAAATCGTATCTGAAGATAGAGTTGTTTCGACGAGTTTCCCGTTGTTTTGGGCGGAGACTGTTATGTTCGGTGTCAAGAGAATTCGCAGTGATTGTCTGCATGCATGTTAGATTAAGCATCGGCAAAAGGCAGGGATTAACGTACTCGTCCAGCGTCCCCACCATTAAATCAGTATTAATTTGACCAACATGCTGGAATTCTTCTAGTAACTTCATCCCTCCAGTATCTGCCGCTGTGCCTGTCCCAGAAGACCCAGCTCCAAGGGCTCGAGGGTTCGAAAGCGAAGCCTTTGGAATCATAACCCCCAAGCTCAGGTCTGTTGGCTGGATTCCGGTAAACTCCGAATTCGGTTGGGTTATCCTGTACAGTCGGATATCCGCTTCAAACACCCCCGTAGCGTTGTCGAGAAACGGTATATTGTAGCAGGCTGCCATTCCCGACGGGTTCACCACACTTGTCATGTCCTGAAGTGGGCGTAAGCAAGCCTCGGTTGCAGTGGAGTTAAATGCTACCTCGTCGAAATTTCCTCCCGAGTCCACGCCAGTGTTCGACGGTGTAGCGCTTTGGTCCGGTGCATTTCCACCCGTAGCTGTCTGTTGAGGTAGGGGATCTCGCTTTTGATGGTGGACTCGAGCTAATACAGCGTCTGCTTCCCT
Source organism: Arachnomyces sp. PD_36 (assembly GCA_032988195.1). NCBI lineage: Eukaryota > Fungi > Ascomycota > Eurotiomycetes > Onygenales > Arachnomycetaceae > Arachnomyces > Arachnomyces sp. PD_36. The sequence goes on along the minus strand of JANTQE010000025.1, from coordinate 522,990 downwards.
ATACATGGCGTCGTCGATCTCCTGGCGCTGGTAGACACGAGCATGGCTCCCAAGTATGTTCTTCGCGGAGAGAGCACAGGCGGGGGCGACGAGGAAGGCAGAGACTGCAGCGACGGCTAGCAGTCGCATCTCCAGCAGGGTTCTGGCGTGAGCTCGATGATTATAACGTTGGTGTTCTTCGAAATTAGGTATATCGAGATAGAATGAATGGAATGGGCCGGCCAGCGGTCTTCGAAGTTAAAGAGAGTAACTGTCCACGCAGCGGTAAGTATCGCACAGCGCCTCTATCCGGGATATACACTCACGAGATCGGAGTCCTATATGGACGATTAAGCAAGAGAATAGAAAGGTTCAAAACGGAATGAATGAATAAACAGATCGAGAGAAACGGCACCGACGCTCAGACATACCAAAGGCGTATATCCAGTATTAACATCGTGAAGAGCATCAGCCAAAGAAGCAAAAGATTCGGAATGGAGGAAGTAGGCAACTATGTCCTCCTGAGACGAAAATTATGGAAAAGAAAGCGATAGAACAGATGAGCGTCTCATCGTAGGCAACTGTAAGAGATCTGCCACAGTTTGGCCACTGCAGCCAGAAATTCTCGTCCGCAACAGAGATCTCTTGAGGTCCAAGTCTCATCTGATGTCCTGATTCTTCATGCCTTATATTCAGGCAGGGGAGAGCGAATGACAAAGGCGGTTAGCCGCCGCTGTCGTTGGCTCATGGTCCCATGTTATTGCTATTATTAGTGTTGATTAGCTGAAAGCTCAGACATTGTGGGTTCCATCACAGAATAAGCTGAGGAGGTCTTGACAATGGTGGAGGATTTGTGGTTTGAAGATTTGCATGAAGCAGTGGCTAGTCGTTTCAGAAATGTTGGATGTGAAGCGCTTCGGCCAACCTCGGCGTCAAGACAAGCAAACCACAACCAGTCGACAACATCAACTGAACAATGGGAGAGAAAAAGCAAAACAATGCCCTGCTTCTTGGATTTATTGGTCGCGATCTCCCCTTTTCATCTTGCATCTATTGTAATGTGACGCTGAGCCTCTGTCCATTCTTTGGCTTAAAGTACTGTTCAGACGGAAAAGCAACTACACTAAAAAGCAACTTGACATGAGCCGTGGGCACTCTTTGCGAGGAAAGCTCAAGGTTCGGTTCGGGCTTTCCGGGTGGCCTTTGCGATTCTCATCCGCAGTCTGGGCTTGCCTTCGTCGCGACGGCGGGAGCTCAAGTGACCGTATCTCCAAGAGAGGACTGATAAACACGGCGAGAATGAAAATGCGAGTCCTGCCGCCTCTCAGATTACGCGTCATTTCGCTGTTCAACTTCCGAGCTATGTTCGTGTTTCCTCCCATGGTAAGTAAATACCTTGAGGGAATGATGGAGCCACGTTGAAGTGAACTATCTGGGTTTCCATAGTTGGTTCCTCAAGTTTATTGGTGCGAGTTTAACGATTTAATCTCGAATAATTGGCAAAGCTTCTATCAATATGGAGTAATAAATATTGTAATTCCTAACTCCGTAAGTTGGCATGATTTCTCAAGATTTCATTCAGGCCCTCGCGCTGCACGCATTCGTCAAAATGAAAGCTTCGCGCCAACTCATCCAATTCCTCCTTATCCATATCCTTGAACTGACTAGCGAATTCATCCTCAAATGTCGCAGCCAAGAAGGTCTGCAAGATACGGCGTGCCAAATGTCGCTGAGTATCCCAAGTTGTCGGATATTCCAACTTGGCAGTTGGACTCACCTTGTCGACCCACTCGATGAGAGGATTCATGACGGCATCAACTTCAGCAGATGGGTATTTTCCCCAGGAGTCGAGCTGCAACCTTTTCTTTTTATTTAGGGATGGCTGGACGGTCTTATTCCACTTGCTGTCTGGGCTGGTGTGGACCATTCCTTGGAGACCGATGTCCTTGTACAGCCATATACTCCAGTGGATCTGATATTTGTCGTATATACGCAACTGTTCTCCTAGGAGGTTGTATCGTTCTTGGTTGATTGTCGCTGCATCAGTTTCCTGGCGGGGGTCCGCGTAAACAGGACCAAATTCGCCGTTCCAGACAGGAGTTCCGTGATCGGTCATGAACTGGGACTTACGGACATATTGTCGTTCAAGCCGGGCTTTTTGCTCATCGGTGCCTTTATAGCGATCACCCGTTGGGAATCCCATGGTCTAGATCAGTTAGAAAGCTGCCCACAGAACAGCAGAGGGCAAAACTAACCGAGTAATCATGTAGGGCATAGACAGAGTTTGGGAGCACTTTCTCAAATCCCTTCCATTCCGCTGCGAATGTGTTCCCGTCAAGCCATAGGATATGATCCGGGTCAATTTTTCGGATCACATTCTCCAGACGTTCGTAAAATGCTGGGAGACGGACAAATTCTGAATCGCAAGGCTCGTTGAGGGGGTTATATCCAGCTACCCACGGGTTTCCCTTATACCGCTGAGCAATGTGCTCCCATAGCCAAACTGTCCGGTCTTGGTGGTCCTTGTGGTCCCAGAACGAGGCATAGGCGGTTGGATTATCAGAATGCCAGCCTGGGTTCTGACCACCAGGCACTGCATGCATGTCCAGGATAGTGTATAAGTTATGTTTCGCGCACTGTCATGGCAAATCAGCACACATTACCGGGGAAGGCTGGTCTAGATATTTGAATCCCCCGCCCTATACATACCAACTCAACAGCCCGATCCAGATGCTTAAAGCCCTCCTCTTTCAAGACCCTTGGGCTCATATCATCTTCAAAATGTCGATAATTAAAAGGAATCCGTATACAATTCAATCCCAACCCGGCATAGAACTTGGCATCCGCTTCTGTGAAGAAATATTCGAGCCACTTGTCGAAGAAGTACTCGTATTTCTCGTCTCCCAGAGCTTTGCGCATCGCGGCTCGATGTTGTGATTCGTGGCCAGGGTAGCCTGTGATGAAGTTTTCCATGCTTAATAGGGAACGTAGGTTAGTATACGGTGAATATGTCATCCACTCCATTGTGAGAGAAGAGCATACTTCAACCAACCGCCGATAGCAGCTCCACGCAGGATGACGGCGTTCCCATCGCCATCGACAACCTTATCGCCGCGAACGTGAAGGATTCCTGTCGCCATACTGCTCCAGTTTGCTTGCAATAGGTGTGATTAGTCTATTAGAAGAGACAAAATTATCAAGACCGATCAGTAGGTTAGAGTAAATGTCTGAGACACCACAGAAGTTCCCTCTGCAAAGGAGCGGCCATCCTTTATCACTGGCCGTGAGGGGTCAAATCGCCCCAAATTGTCTCAGTGAGGGTATGCAGTGTAGCTTCGTACTAAGCCAATCATTAATCCATTCCCAGCCATAGCAATTGTAGCTTTGCGAGGCCAAACCCCACGCTGTGGTGATGTTTCTGGATGGAATGGTGGTGGGGCATATCGCTACTATTAGGCTGATTGCTATATTACGGGCCATTATTATGGAGTCGAGGCCAACATCGAGCCGATATCCCGATAGTAGGGGAAATTTTGGAAAATGGTGGGGCATTTGATTGATCGGGTCCGAGATATTTGCTTCGATTCTCCAGGATTTATGCACGATCCAGGTGGGACGGCAATGAACCACAAAACATTAGGTAGACGGGGTTGAATCGGTTTTGGGATATATTATTGACTCAAAAGATACTAAATATCACTTCATGTCCATTCATCGGGTATCTGGGACGTAAGATGCAAGCCGTAACCAGGAAAGAAATAATAACAAGAAAGAAGTGTGTCAAAAGCAAGGAATAGTCCATGAGAAAAGCCACTGTACGGAAACTATTCTGCTCCATATGAACAAGGGTTAAGAGACGCGGGAAAAATGGGGTACCAATGGAACAAACAAGCAAGGGACAATTGGTATAAGTCGACCCAGAGATGAAAGAAATAGACATTAAATTCGTAAACGGTTCTCAATCCCACTGGAATTCTCCAGGTGATCACCAGACCTGACCTCGATCTTTCATCAGAATCTCGATAGCCTCGTCCTCGGGTAACGGATTCTCGTTGAGGTCCTTCATACACTGGGTCAAACCCTCGGCCGCTTCGTCGACCTGTTCGGCCGACCATCCTGTACAGGCTATGACCATCCGGCGGTAGTTCTGCCCTAGGACGACGTTCTTGGATTTCAGGCTTTCCACTTCCTCCATGATCTCTGAATTGTTTTCCCGATAGCTTTTAAGGTGATTCCTCACGATTTCGTGGGACGGTAGCTTGGCCAGGTAGTTTGCCTGCTGTTCAGAGAACCCATGCGATGGGTTGAAGTTGTCAGGGAATAACACCCTGAATTCATCGGAGACGATTGCTGAATCCTTATCCGAGTCTCCAACTGGAAGTTCTTTAGAAGGATCAAAGTGTTCACCATGGTGGCCTTTCAAACCAGCAAGAAGGTCATCGGATGAGCACTCCAGGTTCTTGATACGTCTGTTTAGTTCGGTCCGTTCATTCGCCTTCTGCTTCATCTCATCCAGCCGCTTCTGCTCAATCTGTCTAGCTTTGGCGCTTTCTCGGATTTTTGTATGCCAGTGATCAAATTCCTCTTGCTTTTTGCTAAGATCGGATGACAGACTACTGTCCATCTCACGCAGTGACTCTGATATAACCGCAGATATGTGTGCCATTGCCGCTGTTTTGCGTTAGTTGATTCTTTTTCATTGTGAATAGATGAAACTTACTATCAAAAATGTCCTTTCTCGTTTTAGTTAGTTGGCTGGTAAAAGAGTCCGATCCGTTTCCATTCGGTTGCGACGGTAAGTTTCCGCTGACCATATCAACTCCAACTCCATAATCTGCGGGACGAAGCCCGGTATGATTCGGGATATGTGGATCAGCACCCACTTCCAATAGCTGCGGAACGAGAACCGTACGAGCGCGACCCGCTAGGTTAAGCGCAGTGTCACCCTGGTCATCTCGTAGATTCACAATCTCGCTCATAAATTTACCCAACCCAATAATTTCGGTCTTTTGCGAACCATTGGCGCCGTTTGGAACGTTTTGGTCGCGGCTCGATGGACCTCCATGGCGGACTATGAATTCTAATAGTGATTCAAGGTAATGCTTCGCTGAGACGTGGCCTCCCCCACCGGAAGCCGCCATCATCGCGATGTGATGGAGAACGGTTCGCCCATTGTAGTCGACGATCTCAATAGTGGGCGCAAGTAGATGAAGAAGCTTCGGGAAACTGCGATAGTCGAGATTGTTCCGCGTTCCGACAGCTTTTTGCAAAGCTGTTTCTCCAGCAGCGTTTAGGCGGAAAATGCTGACACCTTTATCAAGTAGCGCTTGTACAAGAGGCATACGAGCTAGCATAGCAGCCCAATGCAAGGCGGAGTTGTGGAACTCATCAAGTGGGATCTCAAAGTCTTGCGAGGATAATTGTAAAAAGGCGGGGTGGTTGGAGAAATCCTTTGCACGCTTATCAAGGAACAAAGTCATTATCAACTTCAGCTTTTCAAACTTGTCATTCCCATTGGTTGCATGGACCCCTCCGTTATGCTCATCTCCCATTAAGGGCTGTTCGTCTGCCTGCTGGTAGAACGAGTCGCTCGGCTCAGTTGGTGTTGGCTCCTGCATCGAAAGGTTGGGTGGTGCGCTGTTAGATTGAAATGATGAAAAGTCCCGGTTTGAAGACGATCTCATTCGCTTTCGTGGGCGTTCTTGAACACCATCATAGCCATGTACAGCGTGTTCCGGGAGGCTCCCTCGTCCACTATTCTGGAAGTTACTCCCAAACCCACTGTCAGAGCCAACACTGTAAAAGCTTTGTTGACTGCCACCTGGATTCTGAGATTCCTGGCTGCTCATGGGTTGTGGTGGCTTCTTCAACGAGCTGGAACGCCTTGCATCTGCGCCTCTTGATGCGGGGGAGTCGAATCTGGCTTTACTGATCGCGTTCACAGCGCTGGCTGCCGTACGGGAAATATTCTGGAAGAATGTACCGTGAGGAGGTTGACCCATGCCGTTGTTATCCCCCCCGTTGTAGAGCCTCTTTCTTTGAGCAGCCATAGCCTGTTCTTTTGTGGGGGTTTCCATTTTGCCCTGGCCGGCAGCACTAACACCATCTTGGCCCATGTCATATTCGAGAAGTGGTCGTAACAATTCCTCAACACGATAATGTCGACAAAGCTCCAGGCCTCTCTGATAGTTCACCCACGTGCCTTGATATTTACCATATCCTCCTTGGACCTTTTCATGTTCTCCAGCAGCGACCTCTTTCTCTAGTGTCTTTGTGCGCCTGGCTTTGACAACACCGGCAACTTTGAGAATTTGGGTAGCATTTAGCCATGAATCCGAGCGACGACGCATAACTGCAACCCCATTGACCTCCATTTCATACACAGATACATTTGAGTAAACGGCCTAAGACAGATAATTAGTATACCACACAACTTCAGCAAGAGCAATATCCAAGACGCACTCTGTAGATCTGAGGGGGGTTGTTTCCCTGCTGTTGCACCGTAGCGCCAGGGCCATTGTTTTCATCATATCCACCGCCAAAGCTACTATTCCTTCCCATCGAGCCTTGAGATGCCGTATTATTCGAAAAGCTGTATGAAACATTCGATTGCTGCGATGCTCTCGGCGGAGGAGGGGTGGCAGCCGGTGTAGATGCTACTGATTGCGCGGCATTGAAAGACCCCATATGGGGTTGTGATGAGGACAATCCATTGCTTGGGCCGATGCTCTCACGGGGGAATGACATCGAAGGATTCGGCTGCGAGCTATGAGGCGTATCTGAAGCCATATAGATAGAGGTTTGGGACGGTGGTTCGGGAAAGATTGTAACTAGTTCGGGGCATCAGAGGTCTCAAACCCAACGAACGAGGTACCTAATTTTGGGAGTCGATCAGAGAACAAATTCTGGCAACGTGATCATATCAAGAGATAATGAGAAAGATAGCAGCATCATGCTACTGTGGGCACTAGTCTGAGGGGAGCGGGATGGTGGTTCATGAAATGCGGGAGGAAACGCGCGCGGTCGAAGGAGAGATGCGTTGCAAGACAGCGCGTGGTCACGTTCTCAACTCACCGTTTATTCAAATTGGCCCAACGAATCACGCTCGAACAGAGGGCTCAAACCCACTCAATTGTGTGAGAGGTTATCACGCCTAGAAGCAATTAGATGCGATTTATAAAACTCACAACTCCATGCGATGGAGCGAAATCTGTGCTCTGAGGATGTGAAGACAAGAAAGAAAGTCGCGGGGTTTCTTGTTCTTTTGGGATAGTCCCGGATTTCGCGTTTTAGGCTTAGTGCCGGTAAGGTCGACCTTAGTAAGCTGATATTTATGAATCTGAAGAACGGAAGAGAATAATGGGAAAGAAAGAAAGACTCGGGGTTAGCTTTGTTGGATGAACACCTGGATAGCTATTACAGAGATGTTGGGAAATAATAAGGGTTGTTTAAGGGATATAAGTGTTCAATGAGAAGGTACACAACACTTTTTATTTTTGGACGCCGAGAACACCAATTGTTATGCTTGGTCGAGGTAGTATTAGGGTATTGTACAGATAACATAAATATATATAACATCTTCGGGAGCAAGCCTTGTTTGGCGGCATGGTTAACCCCCAAGTTGAGGATTGCAGCTCTCGGGTGACCTTAGAGCCTTCCCCTTAGTGTCGACACCATCAAAGAGTGAGCTGCGCTTCACTTGTTTCACCACAGGTGGGAGGCGAGGTTGGGTTGAGCCCCATTGTATATCCCATCTTTGATGTGTGGCATCCCATGTCATGCTTGGGCATAGCACCGATACCCGATTCCAGGCGCGTTTCATAAATCGTAAAGTAATATTATGTGGCCGGCCTCTTATCCAACGGTCGAAGGTAAACCCCTTCTTCGGGCCGGTAACAAGAAATTCAGGGTCCAGTATTTGTGTATTTTCCGGTAACACATCGTTCCTTATCGGTTCCTTTCTCCGCTTCGGCATGGTCCAGGGCACGGTGCCGCTTACCAGGCCCTGCAATAATTCCCACTCCTGGCCAGGAAGAGGGGGGTAAACACTATCAAGTGCCTTGGCATACCACTTCTTTCTTATGTTCTTCCGTCGCTTTCGCGGTATCGGTCTCCCCCAACTGTTCTCTTCAGGTATCGTAGGCTGGAACAGCTTTAGATGTGGCCGCACTTTGCATTGGTAAATATCCTGTCGACAGGACTGGTCTTTCAGCAAGGCTATAAGAGTTGCGGGCGGTTTCCAATCATCTGAGAATTTGGTTGAGAGGTTGTCCACAGCCGTATCGTCTGACGGAACGGGTTGGGCTATAAGTGGTTCCAGTAACTGGCGTCTTCGTTTTCCGATACGCCCATATGACAGTAAGAGAACCCGATCCAAGGGTTTGCTGTATCCTTGGTTGGCTCGTTCAAGGACGGATAGAGTCTTTCTTGCACGACGTCGCAATTGCATCTGTCGCCGGGGCAAAACGTCGGGTGTGGGCAGGTATTTCGGAGCGTGATCTCGATAGCTCGACACGACATATTGATGCATATAATTCCTAGCGATCGGGTCAGGCAGGTAGGAACATTCACGGAGTAAAGCCCTGAGAAGATGACGCCATTCAGGTAACGATGGAAGTATCGAAGCAGTGGGTGTCATAATGGCGAACGGAAACCTCGCGAGAAAAGGCAAGTATTGTCCTAGGACACAATTCCCCCGTATGCGGCCTGTGTCGACATGGCCTCTGGACAGCTCTACGTCGTTAGTGCTTGTCCAAGCAAAGAGAAGGAGAGCGTTGAAGTCGTCGGAGTCTTCGGGGAAGTTGCAGCTTCACACAATCTTTGTTATGAGGCTAACTTAATTGGGACGCCATCAAAGAGCTTGTTACTAAGCGAGTAATGTTGTTTTAAGCTTAACGGGGGCGCCGGCCTGGCGGCCGGGCCGGGGGCCCTAGATCACAATGAGCCCTATTGCGCCTCCGATTGAGCCTCTATTGAGCCTCCGCTTTCCTTCAGATAGGATAGGATTAAGCCCCCACCCCCCACCCCCTTTTTGAAAATTTTGATAGGGTTGAGATTAGGGGGTAGATAGGGGTTATATTGGGGATTAGATGGGGTTAGATGGGGGTTATATGAGGGGTACATAAGGGTTTCAGCCAATGAAAACTTGATGTTCTGCCGGATTGCTTACGTACTTAAGTGTGACACCGCCTTTGCCGGTAGAGTGGGGCAGACTAGTGCGAATAACGAATTACGATTGGCTCAGAAGTTGAACAACGAAATATGATTGGTTGATGTCAAGTCTTGGCAAAAAGAGGATCTGGTTCTACAGGGAAATACTATGAACGCTAAAAACCCTAGAATCCCACGTGATCGGACTTTGGCTTGGAATCCGTGTGATCTCGGGCACTTCGCAACGGGGATCAACTCGATGTCACTGGGTTCATTCTTTCACACCAGGGAGAAGATACAAGCCTTTCAACCTCAAATAAGAACCAGAGGTCAGAAGTAATCGAACAGGATCAATGGGCTTGCGTTGTTTGAAACCAACGCGCCAAATTATCTGAACATGCTCACTTCGAAGACAGTTGAAAAGCAACGTCCCTTTTCGCACCTCAAGAGGGAGTCTTCATCCAAAAGACGAGGCAAGCTCTTAACCGAGATACGAGGTGATGTGCCCCAGATCTCGATATGAAAGTATGCGGCAGTCCCCTGACGCATAAACCTATATATATTCGTCGATCCTGTACATGAAACTGTTGTTGATCCAATTTTAGGACCGCCGGATGCACAATCCATAGGTAAAGGAATCCTATTCTGGACTCATCCGGGCCGAAGTTCATGAGTCCTGGGAAGATTGGAAGTTGAAATCCCGGCTAGAGATACTAGCAAGATAAAGGAATTTATTGGACCTATTGACTTGCAAGGCGCCTTGCAGAATAGGAGTGAGGCACAGAGTACATACAGGATGGGACAAGAACTTTCCCTCCAGAAGGATAAACTGCAAAACTCCGACAGCCGGTCGAGCTGGCTTCCTTTTGAAAACAGACAGGGAAATTAATTACTCTCGGTTCAGTCCAGCTTCGAGTCCGTTAGCTTTAATTCTCGACTGCCACCGGTTCGGTTCCTTCCGTTCCAGTTATTTCGGCCCGACCCGTGGCTTCCGTCCGACAAGTCACTTCTTTGCTCACCTCCGTTATCCTTGGGCATATGATATATTGATCACATTCCAGAAGAGGAAATACTCACTCAATGATCTGTGCTAATCGGCATCTGGAGAACCCAAACCCTTGCAACCTACTAAGCTATGTCTTCTCACGGAATTTGTAACCACGTCTCTCACAATAACGGTGGCTTCTAGTTGAAATGTGAGTAACAAGGCATTATCCACGGTAGGCTAATTGGGCTTCAACAGACATTGATGTTCAATAGAATATCTCGATGAGTGAAGTAATTTTAGGTTTGACAGACTAGACTTCGAAGATATATAAACTATATACGCCAGGGACCATTTGGTGGAATATATGTGGCTTTACAGTGGCCCCAGGGAGTTTCTTCAGGGACTGACCAGTGGAGACCCTTGGTTAATTAATTGTTCTCGAACTCAAAACCCCGGAGGATTCTCAGAGCTCCGCTCCGGACAACTGCAGTTCAAAGATCAATGCATTCTAAATCTAGCGGCAAAGCTTATCAAGCCTAGGGGCTGAAGAGTGAACGAAATCTGAGACATCTCCTCTCCATGAACTTGAAGGCATCGGATTTTTCGGGAAACCTAGAAAGGGTCGATGCATGCCCAGAGATAACTTGGTCTAGATTGGAGAATGTGATGTGGCTCGCTATAGCCTGAACGTTCGGTCCGGAGGAATAAAGAGTGAGGGAGCATCTGAGTCGGCCATGGCGGCGATACAAATCACCGTCCTGTTCTTGTCAATGCTAAGTCCACGAATCGGAGGAACATGGATACTCTGTTCCCCGAGAACTTAGCGCTGTGCAGGGGGCCAGAGTATTCTTGCCTCCGCTACGCTGAAAAGTTATATAAACCCTGGCCTTTCTCCAGGTCTTTGGTGCCGCAGAATCAAACGTTACACTACTAGCTACCTTAGAAACCGACTACTCACAAGACGAATTGATCGTTTGCCATTGCGAATATGGAGGCTACAATCCAATCAATCAAACATATAGCTAGCACCTCCGACGGAGCTGACAGGGTTAAGATTAGAAATGCCCTCTGGGAAGCCTATCACTCTCTTGATACCCCAAATGATATTTTAGGACGAATCAGTGCTTTGGTAGGTGTCGATTCTTCTATCAAAGGGATTCGCTCGGCCATGTTCCGCTGCTCCTTTGCCCTTTAAGTTATCTAACGCTTCGTATAGTCTCCCCAGTTGTCTCTTACCCGCATCGGTGTTGATTGCGGCATCTTTAAGGCCTTAGCAAATTCCGACTCACCCCTTAAAACCGAGGTCATTGCTGAAACTTGCAGTGTTGATCCTGAGCTTGCGGGTGCGTACAGGCCCCAACCAATCCACGATTTCACGTAAAACTCGGAGCTAACTTCAATTTCAAAAGGCCGAATCTTACGTTATCTCGCTACGATCCACCTATTGAGGGAGACCGGCCGTGATGAGTTCGCCGCAAACCTCGCAACAAGGGTTCTTTCCGGGGAGAACGAGGAATCTGTTGTCCACTTTGCGTAGGCGGCCTTGAGCGCCCAGTCTATGCCCTATTACTAACGATACCTCTTCTAGTTTCGGTTCCTTAAACCGTGTATTTCAGGAGCTACCGGACTACCTGGCTGAAACGAAGTATCAAAATCCGTCTGACCCTACGAAAACTCCGTTTCAGATAGCTTTTAAGACAGTTCTCCACGCCTTTGAATGGCTCCCTAGGGATCCTGAGCGTCACGCTCACGGCCACAGGTCGATGATGGCGCAGCGCCAAGAAAATTGGTTTTCAACTTTCCCAGTTGAAAAAGAAGTTGGTGATTGGTCTGCTGAGCCTGACAAGGCGCTCTTCGTCGACATCGGAGGCGGAGGCGGCCATCAATGCTTCAGGTTCAAAGCCAAATATCCAAATCTCCCAGGACGTATTATCTTGCAGGATCTTCCGGCCACCATAGCACGTTTTAAACCTGGAGACGGTGTAGAAGCCATGGTGCATAGTTTTTATGATCCGCAACCCATAAAAGGTACTTTCCCCCAAATCGAATTCACCGTTTGGTTATAGTTTGTATGTGGATGCCTGTATTTGCTAACTATTCCCCAGGTGCCAAATTCTACTACCTACGGAACATTATCCACGACTACCCGGACGAACGATGCCTCAGGATCATTGAAAATTTAATTCCGGCCCTTGATAAAGACTCGCGGATCCTATTCGATGACATAGTTCTCTCAAACACGGGTGTGCACTGGCGTGGAGCATCCCAAGACATGATCCTGATGACATGCTTCGCGGCCGTGGAGCGTACAAGGGATCAATGGTACGCACTTTTGGATCGCGCCGGTTTGAAAATATTAGATATTCACACTTATGACGCAGAGGTCGAGTCGTCTGTCATCGTGGCGGTTCCTAAATAACCATATCTTTGGGTTTGGTTTTTTTAGGGCTTCGTTGGACGTTTATTTCGCACGGGAAAATAATGTGAAATCCCTCCTCTCTTCGCACGCCCTTGCAACATCTTATGGATGCTTTGCCATTTGGCGCTCCTTTATAGATCTAGAAACCCCTGAGATGCTCAACGAATTTCGGAGAATATGTTATGATTTTTTCAGAAATACGGACTTCCATTTCACTATAAAGAGAGAGCATAACGAATACACAGAACGGACCATAATTCATCTGATGATTTATTCATCTTTCAAGGCCAAATATTACCTCGATTCAAACTTCCTCTTCACCATCCCACAGAAACTCTCGAATAGCACCGCATCTGAGCCTTTAAACCACCTTACAAGCACTTCCACATCCCCGCTGTTCGCTGCCATGCTCTGCCTCAGCTGTATGCCAAAGCCCAAAGCTGCCTCGTCCTCGTCTATTTCCGGTTCCATATATTCAGAGGGCTGGTTACCGGCACTGGCATTCTGCTGCTGCTGCTGTTTCTTCTTGCGACGAGCTTGGCGTGACCAAACGTTTCCCATTGCGAACCCGAGACCGCTTGCTGTGCTTGGTTTCCAAGACCACTGAGCATCGAGGGATTGCATCTCACTGTCTATTTTCTGGCCTAGGATATCGATTGAGGTATCATATGCGTGGAAGAGGAATTCAGATGGAAATGGGAGGAAGTGTTTTGGGAATCCTGATACACCTCTTGCAACTTTCTAACAGGAGAGTTAACATAAGTAACGCTTCGGAGTATCTAATATGCGGAATCGTTTCACATAAATTAGGGGCAAATCAATACTTACCATTGAAGGTCTTCGGTCTTCCCAGGACCAAGCAACCGCCCACCTTCGTGTCTTATTCCCTTGGATAAACTCTGTGACGGCCCAATTCGTATTGCCAGCCTCCATGAGCTTCTCGACAATTATGGTGACACTGCTGGCTTTGCCAAACATGGAACTGTACCACTGTACCGCGTCCTGAAGTCGAAGAGATTCCGCAATAATACGAGAGACAAAAGCTACTTCACCTCCATGGGTCACCATTTCAACTTCTGCGCCTGTACATGCCTGTTTGAAGTAGGTCAGTGTGACCATATGATCTTGCCCGGACGCTACTCACCGAGAATGGGGGTCTCTGCTTAGCTGCCGCGGATTCAACCAATTCTTGTCGGGATTCGTAGAAAGGGGGATTGCACATAACGAAATCTAGACTGATATAGAACTTAGCGCTATATTCTTATTCACGGTACTCTGCGCATAGAGAAGATAGATGCACAATACCTTTCGAGTCCAATTTTCGATTTCAACGGAATTAAGTCGTCGTCTTTAGTGGTTTTGACCACACGTATTCTCGACTGGAGATTATTCTTTATAACATTCTTTCCGGCCAACTCAGCGTTCTTATCATCGATATCTGTAAATTGACAGTCAGCAACCTACTGGTTGCATCAAATCGTGGTACGTGCCTGTAGCAGCAAATTTCCATCCAGGTCTCTGGCTGCAGCCAACCAAGGGGTAAATGCAACTCGAGCCGGTCCCACTGCAATAGTCAATACCCCATTTGATGCAAGCAGCTTTGTGGAACCCTTACATGTCCAGTCCGACAACCCTGCGGTCAGGATCATATTGATCTTGGTAGTCATCGCTAGTTGTATCTATAAGATCTTGCAGCCATAGAATGTAGTTTAATCTGCAGTTACTGTTAGCTCTGCCAATCTCTGCCGGGAGAATTCACTTACCTGTTCGGAACCTAAAGAAAGAAGCCTCAGCAGTTACATTCTGGTATGGCATTGGAATTTATGAAGACACCAAAAAGCTATCTCACAGGTGGGCACAGTCTATCATCGGGCAGATCAATGTCCACACCGAAGTCTCTGGACAGAAGGCTTTTGGTAAGTTGCCTAGTTTATAGGTTGTTAGGGAACATGGTCCGGCTTTCATGTCGTATATTGTAGCAAGAAATACCGAACTGAGTCTGGGTTGTTAAAATCCAGCTGAGAATTTTTCTTAATACTATAGAAGAGATAGGCACTTCGTCAGTCTGATGCCTCTAATTACCGTCGACCTGTTGCAACTCACTGCTTTGCGAAGTCGGGGGACTGGAGCGCTAGAGCCGCAAAGTCGACACCGCTCTCATAGATATTCCTTGAAGAACCCATACCGAGCAGATGCGTGTTGAATCGAATGGCCAAGGGCGTTGGGACTTCACCTCACGATGGCATGACGTTGCAGAGTCGTTGATATCCAAACAAAAGAATTAATTACATACGGGTCAGATCTGTATCTTGATAAGATCTTGATACCCTTCAATACCGAAGAAGTTACTCAGCAAATCTTGCATAAGAAATAAAGTTTGCATAAATAAAGTAGCCAAGAGCCAAGACTGAGATCGGGTAAGGCGGAGCTAAAAGTGGATCTCCAATTTTATATTTAGATCTTTAACCCACTTTCATTGGCCAGAATGAAATATGATGTCACCCTCTGACCCTCCACTCACATGATTCCAACTTCCAAGACGATGTTTGTTTTGACTTGGCACTGATAATAAGGACTGTTGACCCCTCCAAGAATTGCTTGTGGAAGAAGTTCACAGTTTGTGCTCATTCACTTTCCAGCTTCAATTGACCTCAAAATGTCTTTCGCCGATAAATTCAAACACCTGGGTGACGCCCTCAGCGGTAAGAACGAGTTTACCCCTCATTGATCAGGTCCCTCCATGCACGTGCTGCACTTTTGCAACTGGGAAGTTGCTGATCTCTACAGAAACCCATTTAAACGAAGCCAGGGTGAAGGCAATTCACTTCAAGCAGAAAATCGGAAAATTCTCCAACGTCCTTAACCCAAATCATCGCCATGACGAAGAGCATGAGAAGGAAACGGACCGCAAGCGCACCTCAATCACCGAGTCTCACCGTTTCGAGTCTTTTGCTCCAGAGCGTGATAACAATCTGATTAAGTGGTACGTTGATGGACGGGACTACTTCTGGGCCGTATCTGTCGGTCTAGAGAGAGCGAAGGAAACGATATACATTGCCGATTGGTGGCTTTCGCCCGAACTTTTCCTGCGCCGTCCCCCACACTACAACCAAGAACATAGGATTGATCAGATCCTCAAACGCAAAGCGCAAGCAGGAGTCCAGATCTATGTGATCGTCTACAAAGAGGCATGTTGCAAAGAAATCCTTCTTTAGTGGGAATCCCAGGATGGTCCGTAGAATTAACGTCAAATCTCTAATAGGTCCAACAAGCGCTAACATGCAACTCTGCCCATACAAAACACGTCCTGGATGCCCTCTGTCCGGAAGGGACTCCTGGTCATGGAAATATTCATATCCTACGTCACCCCGATCACAACATCTTCGAAAACGCCGGTGATATGACTTTCTACTGGGTTAGTGTAACCTCGGATTTCCTGTCAATCCCAAACTAAACGAGAAACAGGCACATCACGAAAAGTTTATCGTTATAGATTACGCTGTTGCTTTCATTGGTGGCCTTGACATGTGCTTTGGAAGATGGGATGATCATCAGCACGCCTTGGCCGACGTGCATCCTTCGAATATCCAAAACGAAATCTTCCCAGGTCAGGATTTCAATAATAACAGGATCATGGATTTCCAGACCGTCGAAGACTGGGACAAGAATGAATTGAACAAAACCGATTTTGGTCGTATGCCATGGCACGATGTCTCCATGGGTTTAATTGGAGACTGTGTCTACGACATTGCCGAGCACTTTGTACTCAGGTGGAATCATGTCAAGCGTGACAAGTACAAGCGTGATCCAGAGGTAGATTGGCTGTGTCTGGAAGGCCGCGATGGTAAAGATGAGGACCTCGTTGGAGTTCAACGCCCAAAACACCCAGTTGGCGAGTACGTCAAACATCCCCTTACTCCTCTCAATACCAAGCCTCGAGGCAATCAGGGATCGGTCCATGCACAAGTTGTGCGTAGTAGTGCCGATTGGAGTAGCGGTATTCTGGTCGAGCATAGCATCCAGAACGCCTATGCAGAGGTTATCCACAACGCTCAACATTACGTCTACATTGAGAACCAATTCTTCAGTATGTTGCTCTCAATATTCCCCTCGACATTAATCTCTAACGTATTACTAGTCACTGCCACCGGAGATCAACAGTCTCCGATTCATAACACAATTGGGCGTGCCATTGTTGATGCCTGCGTCCGTGCTGGCAAGGAAGGCCGTAAGTTCAGGGTTATCATCATTATCCCTGCCATTCCTGGCTTCGCTGGGGACCTGAGAGAGGATGCTGCTGCCGGTACCCGAGCTATCATGGACTACCAGTACAAGTCTATCCACCGCGGAGAACACTCTATTATGGGACAGATTGAGGCCCAGGGAGTGAACCCTAGAGGTAGGGTCCCATTCCCATCCCCAAAGTGCGGTTTGCTTATTAACGATATCAGATCATATTTTCATGTTCAATCTACGTGCATATGACCGTATCAACAAGACTCCGGGGTTAGTCGCACAGGAGGAAAGATCTGGTGTCAAATACCAGGACGTACAACGTGCCGAGGCCGAAGAGATTATGAGTGAGGGTCTCCACCCTAAAATTGGAAAGCATGGTGATAAGAAGGAGAAAGATGTCAGCGGAGATGAAGTAAAGCAGAGCCTCATGGATAAATTACGGAAATTCCAAGCACAGCGAGACCCCCGAGAGGATAAAGGCGGAGGAAGCGCTGATTCTATTTCGAAGACTGCTATGCTGAACGGCGGGAAAGTTTCAGAGCAACCCTGGGAAGGAGACCCAGAGGTAGAGAAGGAAAATTATGTCCAGGAGGAATTATACGTTCACTCCAAGCTGTTAATCGTGGACGATAGGACCGTCATTTGCGGAAGCTCCAACATTAACGACAGGGTAAGTCACCTCTCCCCTAACATCCTTTCCCCCTTCTTTTTGTACAAAAAACAACGCCAAGAAGGACTCGATCTAAACTTCGCATAGTCTCAACTAGGTCTCCACGACAGTGAATTGGCAATAGTCATGCAAGACACTGACTTCATCAACACTACGATGGACGGGAAACCCTACAAAGCCGGTCGTCACGCTGCAACTCTCCGTCGGACTCTTTGGCGTGAGCACCTCGGTCTCCTCCCGGCACAAGAGAATGACGCCAGAGATGATCCTAACGCCCAGCCACCGGGAGACGGACCCAACAAAATTCTGGGAGGGCCAGAAGACAACCTCGTTGCGGACCCGTTGTCTGATCCCCTCTGGAGCAAGTGGACAGGGCAGGCAACCACCAACACTGAGGTCTACAGATACCTTTTCCGTGCCGATCCAGATGATCATATCAAGACGTTCGATGACTACGATCATTTCGCTCCTCGTGGGAATGTTAAGCAGGGCCACTTGCAAGATCCATTCATGCCTATCAAGGAGGTTAAGGAGAAACTTGACCAAATCAAGGGTCATCTCGTTTGGATGCCTTTAGATTTCTTGAAGGATGCTGAGATGGCGGAGCCTGGATTGTCTGTGAACCAGTTTACTGAGGTTAGTTCCAAAGCTTTGTTCTTGCCATTTTTATCTCGTCTCTCCCTTTATACATGGTGGATCTATACTAATTCGTTTTCCCCGTCTGGCAGAGTATCTACACATAAGAGGATAAAATTGGGCGGCTTTATAGTTCTTCTTGCATACGTATACGCTTCTACTTGCTTCGATTTAGGTACACGTGAAATGGAAAAAGTAGTTAGTATAGGGAGCAAAAGTCCACCTGGTACTATCTCGGGATACAATATATATAATGTTTATGAGAAACTCCTCCGCTCCTGTAAAGAACTAACGAAATCTAATAGCCATGGGGAATGGCAGTATCTCATGAGATAGGATTAGGATTAATATTAACTAATTAATGATACGTATATATGGACTTTAAACCCCGAGACCGTCATATCCCTTGAAGCAAAAACCCACTTTTGCCCAACCAAACACCAGATGGGACGAAAGTATAGGCTTAAAAAACAAAAACAAAAAGCAGGCTATCTAAAGTAACTGGAAAGGGCAGGCAACCTGTAAAAGAAACGAATCCCCCAAAAGAAAAATATGCTCCCTCGCAGTGGTAAAAGTTCCAGATTTCCCAACCTCCCAGAAAAGACAAGTAAGGAAAGTCGTGAACCTGTGAGAGAGCAGATGTGCCGCCATGACAAGGTTAAAAGAGAAACAGTCTAGTCTTGGAAAATAAAACACCTTGTTAAAACGCTATGCTGGTAAAGAAAAAAAGGAGACCACCATTCTTGGTATAATCGCTGTGAACGCTCAAAGGGGAATCGAAAGCAATAGGGTGAAGAGGAGGTGAAGAGGGTCCCGAGTCGTCAGCCTCCGATTTGGGTTGCTGAAGTAGAAGTAGTAGTTCAGATGGGGACAACATCGGAGTCGAAAGGATAAACGCATCGAGGTGTGAAAGTGGATGGGGACGTTGAAGTCTAGGCAAAGCAAAAAGATGTCGACTTGGTATTTTCGCGGCATGAGGTCCAATCTAGAGCCGTGAAAATGAGGTAGAACAATTTCGAGATAAGGTCGACATGGAAAGTGGATTCACAAGTACGCGCACGTGGCAATATAAGCTTGTTTTTTAGCGTTTGAAGTCGATCGTGAAACCCTTGCGCATGGTCTGGACAGATTTGCAATCGCGCATTGATAAGAGCATGAGCGGTGGAGAACCTGATTGGGTGGAGAGGTTAGCCCTGAAGCATCGACTCCTGCCGTTGACTTTCCATTCTGGGATATCTAGATCTGAAATGCAAGGTATTGATGGGGAAATGGAGCATACCTTTGAAACAAGCTTGGCCAAGTTGCTGCATTACTTGGTGTAACAGGGGTTACACTTCATGAAGCCACAAATCTTGCAGCGCCAGATCGCGACAAGGGGCCCGCCATTGCAGTTGGAACATTTCCAGGTCAATATGTTGCCGTTAGTGGCCTGGACGATGGCAAATTGGTGTGAACAAGCCATTTTTGGAGATGTGAACTGAGAAGTCTGAAGACTGATGTAGGGATGGTTGCGAGAGTTGTTGGAAAGGCGGTTCGACGTGTGTTTTTCGAGTTGACTTTTGAAACTTAGGTAGCTCGAGAAGGGTGATTTGTGTGTTGTTGTTCTCTCCAAGTTGTTCTGGGGAGGAAGAACGAGTTTTATATAGGGTAGCCGTGAGATCTTAGATGGAACAAAGCGGGAAGTTCCTGTCAAGTTGAAATATCACTTCTTTAACGGGATGAGGCGAGATCTGTGTATGGGAGATACAAGAGAGGGAGAAGCCGCTTGAATCAACCCAGGGAGAGCGAAGACGGGCAGCGCTGAGACCCTTTTTTGGGTGAATCGGGAGATTCAGGAACCCAATTCCGAGTAAGTATAAGGAGCTATACCCAACCCAAGGCACGAATGGGGAGGCGGAGTGGTAAAGAGTAGCGATGATTGACACAACGGTGTCTTATTAGGTATTAAGCATTAAGATAGGGAAAGTGAGATGCCCTATGAGACGGCGAATGGAAACCAAGAGATGCCCCAATCGTCCTAAAATTTTGCTTGACCAGACGGACCGAGCCCTGTCTTGCAGCTCAGAAGAATCTTGGGCAGTGGGGCCGAGCAGAAATAAATCAACAAAAGTAGTAAATAAATGTAATTAACAAAGGGGATGAGGAGTGAGGGTGAGGCGTTGACGTCGGCGTCCGGGCCAAAGAGATCAGTGCTAAGAGGAGGTAGCACACGGTATCTGATCCCTTTCAGGATATATATAAACTCTCTGATGAGTTGGGATGAAGAAAGAGAAACAGGCGCAGGCGCAGGCGCAACAGACGATTATATGAGCGTCTCAAAGATCCAAGAGAAGAGAGCTTGTGATGTGAGGCTCATGAGCTCTCTTTGGCTCCAAGGATTTTTCTTTTAGCTTCCATGCTGAGCGTGGCCTGGTGTGGGTGCGTCTCCCAGAACAAAGAGTCAAAATAGAGATAAAGCCCAAAAAGCTAAAACTGTGGACGGCAGATCCAGGAACCACAGATGCAACGAGATGGGGCCCGAGAAGCGGACTCGAACGAAAAAGGAGAATTAAGTCCCAAAATCTCGGGAAACCCAAGAGAAAAAAGCAATGAGTTCTTCTATCGCCATCGGCGGATGGGATCCCGTTGAGAGGAGGAGCGCATAAGGGGCAGGCTCTTTCTTGAGTTGTGAGGGTTTCGCCTTCTTCCTCAAAAAAAAAAGCACTGATGGTTTTTTTTTTTTTGAATAGACATCGGTCAACCTTCTCGTCTTCTGGAATCTCTCAACCGTGAGGACAGCCTCATAGTTATGATGAACGATTGGATCAGCAGTAGTGGTCAGCCTTGGGTTTTTACTAGCCGGGGAATGGTGGATGGCGGATATTGGGTCCAAGGTCGCCACTGTCCCAAGCTGAACGAAACGAAACGCTTGCGAGTCGTCCTCAAAACTGGAAACATGCTAACGGAGCAAAAGAGGAAATGATGGGATAAGCCCAAGCATATCCGCCATCGACCGCCGATAAACCATATGGCAGTGGGCACTGGGCATTGATGATCCAGTGAGCATTGCGCACCCTCAAACTCTCGTAAACGAGCCCGAAAGCACCAGCATGGTGGAAAGGTGGACACGAAGAGGGTGAGAAACGAAAAAGGAAAAAGGAAAAGAAAAAGAAAGAAAGGATCCTCGATGAGATGAGACAAGCGTCTGTTTCTCCACGCATTCGACTCTTCCATCAGTGTTCATCGTCCTCGTGGTTGGCTCGTATCTCGTCTCCTTGTCCCACCCATAATAAGAATAGACTTCACAGCATTTCTCGCTAACTTCTTAAGGGGTTGAGGAGGACGTTTCGGTGTTGAAAGATTCTTTCTTCGGGAAAAAGGTCTTTGGATATCTTGCTCGTCTGCTCGCGCGTTATCACCGAGGCATCAATCGTCCATGAGCAGAAAATGGGCTGAATGTTCCACTCTTGACAATGACAATTCGACATCTTCGTCGAGGGACAGTCGTGATTCCAGACATGGTCTGTGTCGGGGTTTGGAGGTTCCTGACTCGATGGCTTTCTGGGGTCGTCGCGTCGGTCAACAAGCCAGGGCCACGGCCCACCATCATCCATCACCGCGGATCAAACCTGTCTCCCAAGTCTCCACTTCTCCTCCATTCTTGCGCGGGAATCTCGCAAAAGCGTATCTCGCGAACATGATAGGCTCTCTGCCATGCCCAAGGACCTGGAAGCCGAGCAGGACAGACCCGAAGACCAGGAACTAACCGTCAGCGCGAGCTTCATGATGGTCAACGCTCGGCAGTTTTCTTTCCTTTTCCTTCTTCGTCTTCTTTCTCCCTTCATTTGTGTAACCTGCCATTCGAAAGATCGACATGCTGATTTTTGTACGCTAATCAATGCAGGGTGTGGCTGATATATATCTTTGAGTGGGCAAGATCAAACGACAGGATTGCTACTTATGCGTCCTCTCCGCCCAGAGAAAAGACTAGAACGGTCGATGCAATCAGTTTGTGTCTGTGCCAAACCGAGATGATAAGAACTTCTGCAGGACATTCGCTTTTTTTTGAGGCCCCTTCGCCTTCGGCTTTTTGGAATGATTTCTGGGCTTGACAATCAACAGATGGTGTGCTGGCCGCCAATCCTGAGAAACCAAAAGCACCACGACTTTTGGCAAAGTTTTCTTCTTTCCTTTTCGCCTGTCGGATAAAGACCAGAATTGGGATGAATTACGTATGACTGAAGAAGTGATGGATCTCACCGGAAAAAGGGTTCAAGATCTCTTCAAAATCAACCAACTATCGTCGATCACGATAATAAAACGCTTTGACCCCCCTTGCCTCGTTTCCAATGTTTGCTGACAACCTCTCAGTGTGATGAGTCTTGAATGTCGAACCCTGAGGAGTTGTTGGCGCGTGGAGCGCTGAAGAGGGCAGCAAATGAATGGCTATGCAACAAAGAACGAACCACGGAAGCTATGGCCAACTCTTTGTTCAAGAAAGGGCCGTCTGCTCTCTCTTTATCTGATACTCCGTACATGACTGTACTTCATCTTGCGCACGACAGATGCAGAAGAAGAGAGAACATCTCTCTTGCCACTGCTCGCATATTAGCATGTTTTACCGGGTGTCACCCCAGGGTACCAATGCGCTTGCGGGGCCTGCGGCACCTCAGGGTGCTGTCAACCCGTTTACAAGATGTCGAAAAATGGAGGGGAATTTCAGCTTGGACCCATACCGCCTCATTGCCATGACATTAAGCGCCATACCCGTGGTGGAGCTGAATAGTTCGGTCTGTCTCAAAAACGGGGCAGACAGAGAAGCAGTTAGGGTTTCCACATGGGAGCTCTGATCTGAGACAGAACGAAACTCGCAGAGCCTGGAATGTACTAAAATATGCCCTGACGATGAGTGAGGACCCTCGGAACCTTACTAAGGGAAAGTACCCGAATTGTGGGAGCTCATAACACTGCGTTGATAAGGGGAAACTTGGAGAACAGGACTGAAGGGGAGACTCGCGTTTCAGAACACCTCAAGTGGATGGGAAACCGGAGGGAGCACTGGGGGACACATTTCTACTTCCTGGCGAGAACCGGAATCACAAAGCTTCTCGACCTCTTCTATTGGCGAAGATACATACGCCTCAACGACACAGGCGAGATAAGCAGGCTACGAACGACGAACAGCACCCCTACAATAACGGGTTCCCTCAAACCGGGTTTCAACGTACATCGAGATCGGGATATTTTATGACACATTCTGCATATACGGAAACCGTCATATCTTTACTAAGAGGGGGAGATGTGGGCTTGACGGAATGGCGCAGGAAAAACGTGGTGGGCACGGCCTAGAACGCCGATAAATGTGATGGAGAGAGGGAAAGAAGAAGAAAACGTCGCTGAAACTCAAGAATACATGATATGTGGCCAGCCAAAAATGGTGATGGCATGACGGAATTGGGAGGGGGACCCCCATCCTGAAGATGCTTTTTTAGGAAAAGGAGAAATAAGGGGAGAAGAAAAAGAAACGAAATGGAAGAAATGGACGGGTTTCACGCACATTATTCGCAGCCATGGCTCAAAGAACTGGCCATAACCGCTCCAAGTTTTCACGGAAGTACGGACCCGCGATGGCTGATGCGGCCGTGGCGCTGGCGCAGGATCCAAGCGCCGAAGCGAGTGCGTTTTTATGTCCACAGGGCTGCAGTCACAAACTTCACACTGTTCTCCGAACCTGAGGCGAACGTCTCACTTCCGAAGAAACCCTTCGTGCCGTGGTTGGGTGGTTTTTTTTTGTCTGTCAAGAGTGTGCGGATAAACGGTGGAATGAGAGCATTGCTGCCCAATGAGATAATTTGTTAACGCCATTTATATCTGCAGGGATTTTTTTATTTCGAAACCCCGTTGTTTGAGGGGTGGTTGTAATCGGGAAGAGGCCATTCGTCGGAACATGAGGATGTTGAGAATTCACCAGAATGTGTGATTGGATGGAAGAGGCTGAAAAGAAATGCCATGCGATGCGGTTGAAGCTCGACCCAGGGAGTCACCCGCTGTCGAAGCTTGATCGAAGCCCGATTGGCAGGGTCAAGGGGGCAGTTTCTGGTTCAGCCTTTTTCTCAATGTCGAATTAGGTCGCATGCCTTGCTTATTACATGCAGGGTAGGCGAGATGAAGATGTTCAGGTACCAGATGGCCTGGGCCAAAAAAGTGCATACATATATGATGAAGTATGGCATTGGCCATTCATGCGCAGGAGAGAAGGTAAGTGTGGGTGCAATGAGTTCATCCAAAAGAAGACGTGCCATACATATACATAAAATATAGATACATACATACACGAAACCTTCGGCAATCTGCGACGTCGTGACAGGCCGAGGTCTGTTGGTCCGAGAAAACCATGAAACAGGGAGAGAAGGAAAAGCAAATAAATGGGATGTTCGAGAGAAAGAGAGAGAGAAACGAAAAAGCCTCGGAAGGTATTCGTACTCTCCTCCAGCACACACTTCCACCGATCTCGATGAAGAGACGTGAGATTTGGAGTAACCTCGAAAGTGGTGCGTCTATTTTTCTCGTGGATCCATCCTTCTGTTTTTCCGGCCTTATGATATAAAGATAGAGAAAACATAGGGGGTGGTTTTTAATCTTCCAACGCTCCGTTAAGAACGATCCCTGAAGCATAAAGCCCGAAAGATGTCCTTGCAGTGCTCTTGTAGCTCTGCATCGCTGGTGAATGGGGGTGAACCCGGAAAAGGGAATTGACTCAAGGGTTACAGTGTAGGACTGGGGTGGGGTAGGGTGACCAAAAACCCCGTGTACAGGTATATATACATCCGGGTAGACGGCAAAAATAAACAGAAATTGTCAGGTAGAGATAGATAAGGGCAGGTTTCGGGAAATGGGGAGTCGGAATGGCGAGCTTTTCTAGGTCGCACAGGAGGTTCGTTGATTACACTTACTTGCGTATATCATACATATCATAAATATACTACCTAACTTTGCTCAAAGCATGGCTGATGAGAGGAACGTAATGGTGGTTTTGGAGTTTGCTGAAAAGCTTTCTATATGGCGAGGGATAATCAAACACTCCTTTCTCATTGTCATGTAACATTTTCGTAAAATTAATCCTTAATCGTGAAGTTGGAAAAGAGCAGATATACTAGAGAAGAGTCAGTAAAGGATTATGAAAGGGAGGAAGCTAAGTTAGAAGCAAACCTTTCTCCATAGTGATGCCGTCGTATGCCTTCCGATATAAGTGTTGAAAGGTCAAGAACGACTAGCTTTTTAGATTCCTTCGCCCTTTGGGTGATAGGGAATGAATTCGTGATGACGATATGGTCAATGCATTCGCATTGTTCCATCTGTTCGAGGGACTCGTCGTCAAAAAGGCCGTGGGTCGCAATACAATATACTTTTGTTGCTCCACCCTTTTTCACTACCGTCTCAGCAGCAGCGATCCATGAACCGCACTTGTCAATCATATCGTCGACAATAAAGACTGTCTTGTCTTTGACATGTCCAACAAGGGTGATAGTCTTCTCGTCTTCGCCACTCTGCTGCGCGCTCTCTTCATCATCTGAAGCGTCGTATGAGACGCCTTGGGCATTATCGGCCTGGAAGGATGATATGGTGGAAACGTAAGAAGATGTCATAGGATCTTGGGCCTCGTAGGAATCGTTATTGCTTCGATCACCAGGAAGAGTAGATACCGAGGCCGACATTGAGACGGACGGTGACGTATAATCATCATCAACTATGTGTCCTGAAACCAGTCGTCCCGTAATCACTTCACGAGCGCGCTCATCGGTGTACTCAGATGCAGCTTCTTCCTCAGATGGGCGACGGGCAGCGGGTGGCGTTTCCGGTCGTAGGTGTGGTTGAGACGTAATCGTGTTTGTGAGAGGACGGGGACCAAAGGTTGAGTTCATTGCAGGGTGGGGGTAAGCGCTGGAGGATAGCCGTTCAATTGACCGTAGGTCATCTTGGATATCGAAAACATCATCTCGGTGAGGGGTGGGCTCGACAGAATCGAAGAATATCGTGCTTCCGGCGACGCTCCAATTTAACTTTGGTCTTCTCCGGTCGGTCGTGACGATACCAAAGTTCAACTTCAATGCATCTGCCAGAGACGTCACCCGTTTGGTCCCTCCCGCGTTTTTGCTGACCACTACTGCCTCTCTCCAGCCCGGGACATTGATACGGATCCAGCGGGCAATCAGGGGTTCAGCGAATAGATTATCGACAGGTTTTCCGAAGAAGCCCTGCATTTGGGACGCCTGATAATATTGGAACGATTAGACAGGCGCGATCGGACGCAGAAAAGAAACGGTGAGGTAATCATTGTCGTACATACATGCAAGTCCACTGTGATCACATGGTCCACACCGGCTATGGAGAGGAGGTTCGCAAGCATCCGTGCAGTGATAGCGCCGCGGTGGCTTTTCTTCTTCGATTGGCGGGAGTAAGGGAAGTATCTCTGGCATGTCAGCACACGGGTCTCTGGCACCTGCAGAGCGTGGACGGGTAAAACCTACGGCATAACCGCTAGAGGTGAGTCAGCCATGGTTCTCGTGGGGAAAGGCCTGGAATTTCTTGGGAGCATAACCCACCTGTGATGGATTTCGCAGAACCGCCTTTGCAGGCTGAGATCATAATCAAAAGTTCCATAACGCTGTCGTTAATTTTGGGACTGCCGCTCTGGACGATGAAGACATCTTGATTTCGGATAGAGACACCAATATTGACACTAGTCTCCCCATTGCTGAATTTTTTCAGTTCGCATTTTGCTGGTTGTGTACCCAGACGCTCGCAGATGCTTTCAGCGAGGGCTGGGTGAGAAGTGCCCGAGAAGATCTGAACACCCCGCATGATGGAGCTTGTTAGAAGATAATTGAATCAGTATTCGCCTCATCAGTGAGATATAGATAGTTATTAGTGAGGAGTTGTAGTCTTGAGCCGTGTAAAATGTTTTGTCGGAGATCAACGTGAAGTTGAAGAAAGAAAGTCGAAGTGGGACTCAAAAAAAGAACGCGGATGAGCCGCATCGTCTCCCGTAGAAAACTAGCTTGTGATGACATAATACCCCTCTATCTCCATGCGCCGACAAGGAAGAAGTGAAGCTTTAGAGAGATGTATTGGAAAGTGAAGGATATTAAGGGAGCTCTTGAAGACTCTCAATTCACTAATATATCATACAGTTAACAGTTTACAACCTCAAAAATGTCCGCCCCTTTCCCAGAAATACAAGGAGGAGGCTCACTCATCCTCGCCTGGCAGGTTAAAGATAAGAAAGTCCTCGTCGTCGGAGGCGGGGAGGTTAGTGATATTCCCTCTTCGGTCAATTGAAAAGCACCAACTAATACAGGGGCATAGGTAGCTGCAGGTCGAATAGTCCACGCCCTCAATGCCGACGCAAAAGTAACAGTAGTCTCCCCCCTCTCAGGACTAAACCCCGAAGTCTCCCACCGCCTCTCCCTCAACCAAATCACCCATGTAGACCGCAAATTCGAACCCGAAGACCTCGACGGAGCCGACATGGTGCTGGTAGCAATCGACGACCCGGAAGCCTCATCACAAATATGGAAACTCTGCAAAGAACGCAAGATCCCCGCAAATATAGCCGATGTCCCGCCGGAGTGCGACTTTTATTTCGGGAGCGTGCATCGCGATGGGCCGTTGCAGATTATGGTTAGTACGAATGGGAATGGGCCGAAGATGGCGAGTATCGTGAGGAAGAAGATTGCCGGGGCGTTGCCCGAGGGGATGGGGGCTGCGATTCGGAATGTGGGTGTTTTGAGGGCGAAGTTGAGGGAGACTGCTCCCGAGGCGAATGAGGGGAAGAAGAGGATGGGATGGTGAGTGATTAGTGCGGATCTGTTGGGTTGAGTTTACACTGATACGCTGGTAGGATATCTCGAGTATGCGAATCCTGGAGTCTAGACGATCTTATAAAGATGGATGAGAACGATATGCAGACTTTACTTGGGTATTACAAGTCTGGAAAGGTGCCTCGCCTTCAGGAGGTCCAACTTGGTGACGAATCCAAGACTGTCCCTTTTGATGGTAGCTTTGGCTTCAGTTGTTGATAGGGGCTGACCTCTTCTGTATTCGCTTGTATATGCATAATTTTGATACACCTAATTAGGTTGGATACGTTTAGAAAAAGGGGTAAGGCGTTAGTTGTTAATGATCTATATAATTTCATGAATAATGAACATGAGAAATGCGGAATGAAACCCAAAATGTGCCTCCAACTCCGTTGTAACAATGGAAATGCTAACCTCTAACTGTGAGATCGGCTACGTACATATCCATCGTACAGACGAACGGTAGCTCGGCGACGGGTCGCTGGAGAGAAACAGGGGAGAGAGAGACAGCTACATAAAAGAAGAAAGGGGAAATTTAAGGAAGTCCTGAATTTCTAGTGTTACACGCAACAATCGCCATGAGAAAAAGAGTATAAACCAAAGGTTTGCAGCAAGCAAGTATTCGGAGAGAGGAAGTGTGATAAAGAAAGCAGATTGGTATCGTAATCGGCAGTAATGCTTTTTTTTAGGAAATGAAAAATGTTTATTCATTGGCCTTTGCTGTGTCCGCGAGGTCGAGTGAAATATTGCTGGGAGAAGGAACTTCGAGGGCTGGTTGGTGTTTCCACGGGTGACTGGATGCCGGGTAGACCCATCTTGACTTCTCCTACTCTCCTAAGGAGAGCTTGGAGTGCTAGGCGGATCTCGGGGTTGAGGTCTCGGCTGAGTAGGTCCACACCGAGGGGGTAGAAAGTCTCGATGTGTTTGTCGAAGCTGTCTCGTGGGAAGTTGGTATATCCTTCCATGACGTCTACGACTACAGGCCTCCACGCCACAATATTTCGTTGATGGGTCTCTTCCTCTAGCTGGGAGTAACTTCGAATAATATCGGCACAAAGCCTGAGAAACTGTAGTTAGCATGTTGATCATCTATATGCATCGACGATAAAACTTACGGGATAAGCGCAGCCTCCGTCTCCCCACGACTCCTCTTCCTCTCATCCCTCTCATCATGATACATGCGGAAAAGGATGTTGATATAAGTAGCAGCACTTCCACTTTCTTGCTTCAGTAGATTCGGAAGCTGCTTCATAAAACCCTGCCTCCAGAGCTGCATGCGGAGATCCTTGTCTTCGTTGAATTGCTTCGCAAACTGGTAACTCTTCTTCAGAAGACCCATCAGCCGTAGCAACTCGTGACTAGGGATTTGAGAGTAGACAGCATCGTTCGAGAAGAGTTCGTTGACTGTTTCAATCATCAGAAGCTGGAGGACACAGCTCGTGATAATCTTATTGAAAAATCGACGTCGCGCGACAGTGACAACTTCAGGCTGCTGCTGAAGGTCTGGTTGTGGTCGATAATCCTCAAGTTCGGAAGACGCCGGAGTAGCTGTGCCCTGAGGTTCATCTGCGGGGTCTCCAACATCCTCGTTGTCGAGGCTCTTTGGTTCGGTTCCGTTCACCTTGAGTGCGGCTGGCGAAGACTCTTCCTCCACTGATGATGAAACGGATGCCTCATCCGTGTTTCGACTATCAACGGATTCTTTTCGCGACCCTGCTGATTTCGAGGGTGATGCGGCAGCAGCTGAGAAGAGATCATGTGCCGTAGTTCGGTTGAATAGCACGACGAAGGCGCTGACGATCTTCGTCCAGTGCTCCTCGCGGAATTTAGAGACGTTTTGAAGGATCAACTGCTGCAAACAATTGCTTCCGATCCGGGCAATAGTGTCGTTTTCCTGGCAGATACACAGGGTCAAGAGTTCCAAGAAACGCCCGAGCATGTACTCAAGGGAGTCGAAGTAGTGTGTGAAAAGGGTGATCATGTTTCGCAGGGCCTGGATCATGGTCGTGGAGAGCCATACGGAGAGTTCCTCGTGGTTCGGGACCTTGGACATCTCTGACTTTGACTGCAGGACAACGAAGATGGGATATAGTAGTTGCCTCCAGAGAACATCCCAGAAATCTGGTGGAAAGTCTCCCCCATATCTGATGAGGATTTCGAAGAGGTAGGTTAAGGCTCTAAGATTGCATTAGTATAACTCTGGAGATGCGGTTACTGGGATGGCATATACCTTGATCGCACTTCTAGATCATCACCTGTCATGAGTACATCCTGGAATGCTATTAATGCAGGATACCAGAATTGCTCTTCCTGAGACTGGCGGCTGAGTTGTTTTGTAGTGGGTGCAGCATTTGTGTTTCCAGTACGTTGGGATAGCGGACACTCGGGGGTTCTCAGCATCTTCGGGATGGTTGATTTCAAAGTTTCGATGGCCTGGAGCGACTTCTTCTGGAATTTCAAGTTCTTAGAAAACTCGGTCAGACACACGATGAGGTCTGCAAAGGCTCCTTGTGCGATCACTACGCCGAAACGAGTAGAGTAGATTTGAGACACATGATCGAAAGCCATGTTAACGATACCCTCTGTTTTGAGTTAGTGAAGTTCCAATCAACCCTGAAAGAAAGGGGACATACCATATGGTTCTCGAGCCGCAACAGTAAACACTCCAAACATAGTTTTCCAGCCAGATCGAATGTTATCGCCCCGAGCTTGAATCATCTGTATCAGACACCGTAGAACCATGTCTTTCACAGTAACCACATTACTATTCGCCATGACGTGTTCAAACGGTTTGAGGAAATCCTTTTGGAATTTGAACCCCGGAAGCTCTTCAATCTCCATGAAACGCATCGAAAGCTGGCGAAGTGAATCAAGAGCGAAGAATACGACGTTGGTGTTGGTGTGGCAGCCAACGTGGTTGAAATGTTCACCCAAAACCTCCCAGATCTTCGTCCATTCGATCCTTACTCGTGTCATGTTATAGTAACTGATCTCAACGAGTTTCTGCAGACTGTAGGTGCGGGGGGAGTCGCTTTGTCCGGAAGACTGGATCTCTTGCCAACTGACATCACTCAGCGCTCGCACGAAATCCACAATGGCATCGTTGGACAAATTCGCGGTATTTGTGAAAATACGATCAACGCCGCGAATCATCTCGGCGGATCGACTCTCCATCGCAACATCTGCACGATAAGCCACATTGCTTTGCATCGAGCGCTGCCGTTGCCTCCTCGCTTGGATAGACATGCGGGATGGTGGGGGTTCTCCGGTACCCGAGGGAACGATACGTGCCCTGGATACGTCTGGAACAGATCCTTCATCGACTCCATCAGTGAGAAGCTGGAATCGATCAAGCTGGCTGACGCATGTGAGAATCTCCCTCCAAGAATTCTTCAGGCGGTTTCCTTCCGACAGAGCAACGTCGAGTAGGACCCTCAAAGCCTCGACATTCTTCACCATCATCTCCCTCAAATTCCCCAGGTTCGTGAATTTCGCCAAGGCAGTGACAAAGGCGACTCGCGGCGTTTCGAGGTCGAACAGACAAGATATCCGGATAGCGAGCTTTATTCCTTCCATGCAAAGCTTAATGGTGTCTTGGTTCTGGGTGTCTTGGACTTGACCTGATAGACCGGAAAGGAAGGACATCCAAGTCACATTGAACATAGACCCAACGTGTCGTACTGAGGTCGCCGGGATAAACCTTGAGAGAGCCTCTTTGACCGCAGTTTTGCGTTGAGCTTTAATCAAGCTTCGGTAGAGCTGTTCAGTCTTATTCGCCATCTCCTCCGAAGCCTGGGCGTATTTCTCTCCCTGTAAATCCCGTCCAACAGTAGCCAGGACTTGCCCAGCCCTCGAAGCCAATCCTCCTTGGGGTTGGGTTGCGATACCAAGGTTCGCAGCGTTCTCCCGTTCTGTGTCAAGAACAATCTCGTTGCTTTGGATCTCGTCGTAGATGGCGGAGATATACTCTTCAGGCAAGTCGTTGTTGTCATTGATACCCCGATTGTTATTGATGAAATCTTGCTTGGTCATTCGTCGACCCCTGAGCTTCGAGCTATGTTGGTCAACATTCAGCATAATAACCGAGTATGAGAGAACATAGGCAGTGTCTGCGTTTGCGAATGCATTGGGATTCCCAGACAGGTAACGTTCAGCAAATTTAAGCATGAATCGATCGATCTTTTGGGACTCTCCAGGTAATCGGAAACTTTGTAGGAATTGACGAAGAGCGTCCACGAAGCGGCGTTTCGAGAAGTCCATAGCGTCGACGAAAGCATGCATGATAGCGATATTCTCCTGGTCTCCCTCACCAAGGTACTCTCCGAGCATCGCTTTGTCCAGACGATCATTATTCAACAAGAAGTTTGCCACATCTTGGGGGGAATCAGACTCGATAAACCCTTCGGAAATAAGCAGCTTGATACCTTTCTTCGGTTTGAAGTTAAATTGCCGTATTGCGTTGGTCAACGCTGTCTTGTGTTGCTTGGCCTTCTCTATTTGGCTGGGGTCATCTTCGAAGACTGGTGTAGACTGGCCTGTTCTAATTTCTCCATTGTCAAATCTGGGAGACGGCGTGGCCAACGCAGCACTGGCTTCTAGAGACTCTCGACCATTCTCGACAGAGATCCGGGAAACTGAATCCCCAGTTGGCGCGGGAACATCGGTCAAACCTTGCGACGACCAGCTATCCAAGGATCGTAAAATCTCTACTAAGCATTCGAGGGCTTGCTGTTTCATCATGTACTCCGGTGGGATGTTCTGGGTGTTTGGAGGTTGAGCATTGTGGATATTCACAGTTGAAAGAGAGGGCGGCAGAGTTCCCGGGTGATGCCACTCATTAGTGCCGGGTGTGCGGACATGGAGCTCCTGGTATTGCTGCTGTTGAGCAGGTGTGACCGCAACTGGCATATTGGAGAGCCTAGAGAGTTGCTCGATGATACTGTGGCAGTTAGCAAACGACCTAGAAGCGGGGGTCCACTTGGGGAGCTTACTTCTGGAACATATTTTCCAAAGCTGTCCGATCACAGTCATAGTTCAGGTATATTTCAACCAGGGCTCTTGGATCTGCTGACAGTCTTTCTAGAATTTCCATAAACTGCTGCTTCTGGAAAACAGGAGAGCTCCGCTTCTCGAGAATGACAAGATAGATCTCCTTCAAGAAAACCTCCAATTCTTTCTGTGATGTCTGTTAGATAATGGCCACAAGAGAATCGAGTAATATCCGCGGGCTCACCTTTAGCATGACGCGCATGTGCTTCAGCATCAGCCAGAATATTTCGCAACAAACTTCAAACACTCGAACAACGGAGCTGGAGCCGTTCCTACTCAAACTCAAGCACAAGTGAGGCTTGACAGCCTGCATAAGCGTCATAGGATCAGATGAGCTTGTGCTATTCTTGATCAATGCAATAGGAGATGTGAAGATGGCGATATGGTTATTAACGAGGTGGTGGATTAAATGGAGTGACAAAAGTTTTGATCTCATGTGCTGAGATTTGATATCTTGCTGCTGGTCATGGGAGAGGATCTTATGGCTGAGTTTGCATAAGGCTCTGAATACAAGGAATGCGTCCTTGACGTATATTTCATCTTCTTCATCTGCCACAGACGGGTCGTTTTCATCTCGGTGGTCAACGACACTTGATATGGAGTGGGAAGCTTTTCGGTGCGCATTGGCTCGGGTAACCATAGTCGGCGCATTATCGTTGACCATGGCGTCGTCTTTGCTGGATTCGAAGCTCTGTAGAGTCAGCTTCTCCGTGGGTTCTTTTGCCACGGGTTGCCCCATAACAGAGCCCACATCGGAGAAACCCTCCTGATCGTTCCCCTGGTTGGCATCCGAGGGGTCTAAAGACGTCCCGCTGGGTGTATGATCCTCGTGCTCACGTAGCCGAGCTTCCTTCTGGTCAAGACGCATACGCACACGATCGAAGACCGTGCCAACCATCTGTGTGAGCGAGCCTTGCGCGACTTGCTGATTTTGGCTGGATTTGGAGTAAATAAAAATGTTGTAGATCTGCCGAACGGCTTTCAGGAGACCAGCTCCGTGTACAACAATCTTATCGTTTAGCACAGCAGCCAAAAGAGACTTTATGATCTGCTGCTGGATCTCCACAGGGGTAGCCTCATTCTCGAAACAATCGCAAATCGTCTCAATTGCGCGCTCAATTAATGGTGGTTGGGCAGATGTTGCATCTTCCTGGGATGGGTTTCGGTAGGCCGATGGGAATGCGAAATAGGAGTATGAAATCAATTTGCCAATGCAATCGAGGGCCGTAACCTGCAAAGGAATGCTGAAGGTCCGAGTGGCCAGTTGCAGAGGGAGAAAAATAACCTCAGGGTCGATCGGCTGTTGTTCAGATTGTTTTATGTTGGAGAGAGCATTCTGTATAGCTTCTCCAAGCTCCTTGTTCCGCCGTGCCTCCTTGGACGACCCAATGTTATCGAGTGCCGTTACCACAAATACGGTTGAGCTAACAGGCGTAGATCGCTGTGCTGGCTGTGTTGCAGTCGTTGATCTAGAATCCGACCGTTCCCTTGTGGCAGCCTCCTCCCTCGGTTTCTCGGAAATACTTGGGGTCCCTTGACTTTGCGCAGCTGCAGAAGCTTTCTCCCCATTACTTTCCTCCGGTACATTCTCTTGCACAGATTCGGCAGGCCCCTCATTTGCGCTCTCTTCGTTCGAGGGTTCCGGACGGTCAGGTTCGTCGGATGGTTGGGGTTCTGTAGTTTCCTCCAAAGTTTCCGAATCTTCCTGAGAAATCGGCTCTACCTCCTTCCAGTGGGCTTCATCATGCATTTCTAGTTTGTCCGCTCTTAAAACTGGTGGTGAGTTGGGGTTATCTGAAGTAGTGCTCTCCGCATGGTCGCTCGTCGTCGACAGGGTCTCGGCGGGCTCGTTGTGTGAGCCATGCTCTGCGTCGGCCATTGAGACAGGACTCTAGCCCGTGGATACGATTACAGACTAGAAAAGTGAGTCCGCATTGAGCGACGTCAAGCAAGTAGAGCAAAAAGAAAAGGAAACGACGCTTCGTTCAACACTTATCAGAATGTTGCTGACTATCACCAGGTCTGAGCTGCAAGCGTGTCTTCTTAGCAACGAAGGTTCGCAATCCCGGAAATTTTGATACGGTGGCCACGAAGCCCCTTAAGCGCAGATTCTCCAACATCAGATCTTCACGGCTGTTGATCTTCAACGAACTCTTGCGTTAATGGGAGTGAAAGTGACCCAGGGCGGAATACTGTAAATATCAAATGCATGGTTGGGTTGGGGTCTACCGTTAACTACGGAGTACTATTGGAAGATACAGACTCATCGCGCTATCTCGCTCTTCAACACTGACCCAGGGTTTAGATATTCAGAAGCTCTTAAACTCGACCCCAAGGGTTCAGCACATCCATGCAGCTCTAACGCAGGGCAAAATGAGAGGATTTCTACATGTACCAGATTGTCACCGAGGATTTTCGTTGCGTTGAATGATTTGCGGAGGTTGCGTATCTCAATGCCGATGTTGCTGCTTGCCGATATCCTGCCGATATTTCCCAACTCTCATGCCGAAACCCTGAACCATGGGTCGTGAAGCCGATTGCCGATCTTCTGCCCTGGACGGACCCTTCAGTTCGCTTGACGAACAAGCTTGATGCCACAAGGAATTCTACAAGATATCACTGTCTGATGAAGAGCGCTCGAAGGGAGACACCTATGCCCTGCAGAGGATCGAGTAAATTCTGATGCCGTTCATCATTTGTCTCCAAAAAGACTCTTTCATTTCCAAATAGGTATCCAGGTCAGCTTGAGAAAAGACTTCATATACTGCGAGCCCCAGCATCTCCCATAAATGCGACGATAAACCGATCCCCCGTCAAGTCCCGACCTCATACTCATCCTCCTGACAATCCGCCTCAATAGAGCGACTGTATTCACGGTATGAGTGTGCTTGTAAGATACCATGGGAAGTAACTAGACGTACTTAGACTAGTACATATAATAACCATCTATTCCCTCTGTTCCTCTACGAATAACAGCGATATCCGGAACAATACCTTTCCAAAGAGATACTCATGCTCCTGCTGTTGCACTGCTGGATCGGAGTCCGATATGTGATTACCTAACAGGGTTTCGGTGACAGAAGCGGAAGTCCAGATCAGGCCAAACATAACGGAACAACTAAATACCGAATACGGCTCTTAATGGTAAGCTCAACAAAGTTGGTGCAGATTAATTTATCCGATGATTGTGGTGAGAAAGCTGTCCCAACTCTCATCTTTTTTTCCTCTTGCTTGTTCGCTCTGCTTTCCCATAATCCATCGGCCAATTTTTCCAACTCCTCGCGGCAGGATCGCTCATTCACATCCAGTCTTCTTTCGTCTTCATCTCTTGGTTTCAATTGCTTTGATACTCTGAGATTTTCTGGCAGGATGGCTGCCACCGCTGCCGTGATGCGCACCCCAAACCGTTTCGTTTTGTCAAAAGGCTCATCCTGCCTCAGGGGGGCGCAAGGTGGTTATCGACTACATGGAGCGGCTAGGTGCGTATTATATAGATGCAGCTTTACCAATGGAGTGATACAGAATGCTAATTTCTGTGCCAATGCTACAGATTTCAATTACCAGCCGTATCCGCTCTCGCCAGATACTATGCCTCAAAATGTACGATGATAATCCTACCCATAAGCAATTTTGTACCCGCCCGGCCTAACCGGAAATCTTTCCAATTATAGCCTTTCCTCCCCACACTGTCATTAGCATGCCTGCCCTTTCACCGACGATGACGGCGGGAAACATTGGTGCTTGGCAGAAGAAGGCTGGTGATACCCTCGCTCCTGGTGATGTCCTTGTGGAGATCGAAACCGACAAGGCGCAAATGGACTTCGAGTTCCAGGAGGAGGGTGTCCTCGCCAAGATATTGAAGGATGCCGGGGAGAAGGATGTTGCCGTTGGAAACGTGAGTGTTTGCTGGGAACGAAATGAGATCGCTTCCTATACTGACAGTAATATATAGCCAATTGCCGTCATGGTTGAAGAAGGAACTGACGTATCCCCATTCGAATCATTCACTCTCGAGGACGCCGGTGGAGAGAAGGCCCCGGCCAAGGAGGAAGGAAAGAAGGAGGAACCCAAGCAAGCTGAGCAGGCAAAACCAGCCCCTGAGGCGGAAGCACCGGCAGCCGAGGAACCAGAAGTATCTGGAGAGAAACTGGAACCAAGTCTCAACCGGGAACCCCAGGCAAGCCCTGCTGCCAAGGCTTTGGCTTTGGAGCGTGGAATTTCTCTCAAGAGTGTCAAGGGTACGGGACCAGCGGGTAGCGTCACAAAGAAGGATATTGAGCAATTCAAGCCTTCCGCCCAAGCTGCAACCGCTGCCGCATCATACGAGGATATCCCAGCTTCATCGATGCGCAAGACCATTGCCAAACGCCTCCAACAGTCTTTCCAGGAAAACCCTCACTACTTCGTCTCCTCTTCCGTGTCCGTCACAAAGTTGCTAAAACTCCGTCAAGCACTCAACTCCTCTGCTGACGGAAAGTACAAGCTCTCTGTTAACGACTTCTTGGTTAAGGCCTGCGCCATTGCCCTTCGCCGCGTTCCAGCTGTCAATTCCAGCTGGCGCGAGGAGAATGGACAGGTTACCATCCGTCAACACAACACTGCGGACATCAGCGTTGCCGTCGCCACCCCCGTTGGTCTTATCACCCCAGTTGTCAAGGGCGTTGAGGGACTCGGTCTCTCCAGCATCTCCAACCAGATCAAGGATCTCGGAAAGCGTGGCCGCGAGAACAAGCTCAAGCCTGAGGAATACCAGGGCGGTTCTTTCACCATCAGCAACATGGGTATGAACCCAGCTGTTGAGCGATTCACTGCTATCATCAACCCTCCTCAAGCCGCTATCCTTGCCGTCGGAACCACCAAGAAGGTCGCCGTTCCCGTCGAGAAAGAAGATGGAACCTCCGTGGAGTTCGATGACCAGATCGTCGTGACCGCCAGCTTCGACCACAAGGTTGTAGACGGTGCCGTCGGTGGCGAATGGATCCGGGAGTTCAAGAAGCTCGTTGAGAACCCACTCGAGTTGATGCTGTAAAGATCCTACGCCGTTGAAGAGGGGAGGAAATAATTATTATCTGCGCATGAGGATGTACACACACATACACACCAGCCCAGTTCTCTTTTGCCATCATATCATGTATCAAAATCATTAACCTCTATATTTTCCTTTCTCCGTCTGTTTTGTCTTACAAAGAAGTTCACTTGCTGGGAATTTGAAGCGCTTGTATTCTGTTTCCCGCGGATTCTATCTCCTTACAATGTACGGATAATTAGCTGTAGACCACATGCTCTTGATACATGTAGTGTGTTGGTTATCCCACAGTTATCAAAAGGTTCACATATACGTAACGTCTCGTTCTCCTTTGCTTCATCGCTTAATGTTCCCCTGACGACCCTGCTTCCTGTCGTGAAAACTGTGACTCTCCCCTGCACAATCTAGATGTCTTGGCACAATCGGACAAACATTCTTCAACCCCCGACGCACGCACGAAACGCCTGACAGCAATGATGTCATGCGCC
This sequence comes from Arachnomyces sp. PD_36, assembly GCA_032988195.1. Lineage (NCBI taxonomy): Eukaryota > Fungi > Ascomycota > Eurotiomycetes > Onygenales > Arachnomycetaceae > Arachnomyces > Arachnomyces sp. PD_36. Next base: position 484,510 of record JANTQE010000025.1, on the reverse strand, counting down.
AGAAGGGGTAAATCAAGGCAAAAACGCTCATGATGCCAGTCACCCAAGCCCCACTCCTTTTTCTTGCTCTCATCCGGATATAAAGTCTGACTTTATCACGAGATTCATTTTTTCCAGAGACGAAAATATCGCAAGGGAGAATTTTTTGAGTGAATAACCCCCCTAACACCCGCTCGGAGAATAATTGATTCGGTTGTGATACCTTCCTACTTGGTTGATTCTAGCTGTTGTCATACTTGAAACGCAGACGCGACATATAAGCCTGTTTTTGCCGACGGTGGTTCTCTTGTCTTCAATTATTCAAGTCTATTCATTGAGAAAAGAAGAATAGTTTATTCATCATGTCGTACGCCGATATTGCTGCTAAGAATGCGCATCAAACTGCTGAAGAGGTATGTTCACTGTCGCATCACCCCTTATCACCGAGAATAGAGCTTAGGAGTGTTGCTAACCTGTTAATATAGGCGTAAGTCATACCACAGTCGTCGCGGCATCAACGCGACATAGCTCATAAACACCTATCAAATGCCATGCTAACACCCTACAGTGCTGCCCCCAGCATGCCCGAAGTCGAAAGCACTGAAACCGACACTTCTCAACTAATCGACGTCGACTCTCCCCATGTCTCATCCGTCCCCGCAGACTTCGAAGACCAATCCGTCAAAACCACCACCCAAGCCGAGCGCATCGAGCGCGACAGCAAAGCGCGCGCCAAGGCCGAGAAGGCCAAGCAGGATGCCGTTCGGGAAGCTGAGCGTGCGGAGAATAAGGCGCGTCGTGCGGGATCCGCGCTGAGCAGGAATAGGGATAATCCTGTGGTTGTGGGGAATGTACTGCTCTTTGTGCTCACTGCTGCGGGGCTCGGGTTCGGGGCGTATAAGAAGCAGGCGGAGGGGACGTTGACGTGGAAGGTGGCTAGTTTGTGGTCTGGGGCAGTTGGGGCGGTTGCGTTTGGTGATTATTTCGTGAGCAAGTAAGTGTTCCTTATAATTACCCCTGTTGGTGGGTGGTGCAGAACTAACATGCTATCTGAACAGATGGTTGTTCCAGAACAAGTACCCCAACAAATAAGGAGGACGTTTCATCCCGATGAATAATGCCATGGGCCCCATACCATCAACCTATATTTCCCGCCCAGCATCCGTTACTCTCTCCGTCCGCTGTAACTGGTGGCTGGAATATTTAAGTTTCAGGCGTTATACTGTTGATGTGTTTAGTGCCACTGCTCGTCTGCAGCTTTATCATGCTTTCCATTGCAATTCGACTCTCGACTCTCACTGTATCTCTCCGTCAAGGCGTGTATGTTAGTATCATTTGATATTCAAGTTATTCTCACTCAATGAAAGCTTTATATAAATCTTATAATATCATCCAAATCGAATTTCAGCTTAAACAATAACTGCGCCATTATCTACACGCACTCGAAGCTGAATATCACAAGCATCAAGAAGCGGTGATGCGTTGTTGACGAATAGCCCAGCGTATGTATATCCGCCAATATGACTCGGAGACACAAAGGCGGTGAAAACCGTCAAAATAGTGAATCCACCGGAATCAAGAAAAAAGATCTGGACACTTTGCAGATAAACCTCGGAAGTTGAATAAAGAGCATTCATCTCGTGAATAAAAATAATATCGGTCTGCAAAATATTAGGATACGTCTCCTGATTATTATCATTGCTGTCTTGCCGAAGAGTTGTACGCTTGAAGGATAAGGGAATAGCAGTTCGATAACTCGATCTAATCGTTCTATCAACGGCCTCGCTCACGCTTGAAGCGTGCCCTAGAAAATGGTTCGTCCCCGCCCACAGCGCTTCCTAGCTCTGATGTCCTCGTTTTTGGATACCCACGACGGTGCTAATATGTTTCCTCTATAGAACTCCCTATTTAACTCTGCGCTTAAGCAGTCATCTGCTTTGCGCCGCGATCTTGACAGCTTCGCGGATTCACCGACGACAACGTCAGCTGCGATCCAAGGTTAGTTACCGCAAGGAGTATCAGGCTCCTCCGATTTCTGGGGGCATGCCCTACGAAATAGAGTCCATGGGGTATTGCGAAAATGCTGACGGCTGGGTGAATAGGTCAAATATCAGCATCTCTCACATCCTTCTCACGGACCGTCGACGATTACTCTGCCTCCTCGAAGAAAGAGCTTATCCCCGCGAAACAAGAGAAAGCCTTTGAACGGGTAAAGAAATTCCGAACAGAGCTTGCAGATTACAGATTACAATTCGACCGGTTACGGAAAGAGAGGGAAGAAGCGGTAAGTTCCAACCCGCGCGCATTCTACCTTTTTATCTTGGGTTCTGACACACTTTATTATAGCAAACTGCCTCAAACCGCAACGAACTCCTCGGCCGCCGTCCCCACCACGCCTCCACCCCCGAAAACCCCTACGCCCAACCCTCCTCCCAAGCGCAATCCAACCCCCTCTTCGCAGGCGCCAACCAAAACACCTCCAACGGCCTAAGTTTCGGCGCCTCCCCCTCAGAATATAACCGCGAATCCCACGCCCTCCGCGAACAATCCTTTTTCGCAAACACGAATAGCCAGCTCGATGAGTTTCTAGACCGTGGGCGGGCTGTGCTAGGTGATTTGGGGCAACAGCGGGAGGTTCTGAAGGGGACTCAGAAACGGTTGTATAGTGTTGCGAATACGTTGGGGGTTAGTAGGGATACAATCCGGATGGTGGAGAGGAGGGCGAAGCAGGATAAGTGGATATTTTGGGTCGGTGTTGTGGTGTTTTTTGGGTTTTGCTGGGCGGTTATACATTTCCTGCGGTGAGTGTGAGTGTGGGAGGGACGGGGGGGGGTGGGAGTGTACTATCGGGCGTTGAAGCTTATAGTAGCTGCTGCCTTGGTCACCTGCTGGTATGATGGGATGTTAAGGCCACCCATGGTCTAGAACGCGATTTCCACCTGAGGAAGCGGTTCTACGAGAAACGTGGGTGATGTACGGATATTCTCCGCGGTGCGCGATTGTTGGCTTCTCCCTTCTTGATTGTTTTCTTTTCTTGCTATGAGCGTGGAGTCTTGGAGCATGGAAGTGTCGTTCATTTTTATATATTTTTCGTTTGTCTCTCTACAAAGAAGGGGTCTTGTGGAACATTGTTATGATAAAGATTTGGTTATTGTTTCTTGGATCGGTTGCATGAAAACGTGTATGCAGAGAAGAACCAAGGGAAGTGGAGAGAAATATGTATTCCATACTGTGAATTGAATACCGTCGAAGGCGTTCGGCGGTCATGATATCTGCGCTGATAGAGTGATGTGAAGAAAGGGGGGTTGACTGTTCCAGTCAATTGGATATCCCCCTGAACAACTTCCTACGCATGGAAAGAAACCCCCCGAAATCAGTTTCAGCAGCTGACACTGCCCTCTCAACTTCGGAGGATGAACACCCCAGGTTCCAGGTCCAGCCCCAAAACCTTCTATCTTTCTTCAACTCATCTCTCCTCTTTCCACGTTGTGGAAAAATCCCGGTCTTTGTTGAAGGCAGACCCGCTCATTGGACATTTAAACACGCGAATATTGATGGGCAAGGCTGAGCCACGCTTCAGCCTTTCATACCCATGTCGCACTTTTCGCGTGGATCGTCAACATCTGCTGGATGGTGAAGAGGTTATTGGGTAAAATGTTACGAGGACGGCGATGAGCGAGGGTGTGGATCGGCTCAGCTTGACTTCGGAGGATATTGAGATATATTTCTCGTTCTTCGCCCGTTGGGATGCACCTCGCGGCATCCAACGTCGATATACGTACACCAAGCCCTTGAACGGAGTCCATTACGCTCTTTATTGAGACTATGGACCACTGTTCCTCGAGATGAAGGCGAGCTATGTTTGCTAATCGACCTGATCAAACGATCTCGCGTTTGTTATCTACGAAGCTGCTCTTTCCATCCCCCCCTACCAGAGAGATATTATAGCAAGGAGTGAGAGGGAACAAACAATAAATCCACGAGCGATATCACTTATCGACGGGCCCTAGGAGATCTCGAATACTGGAAGCTGATATCTACATATTGTCTTGCCGTCTCCACGATCCCCAATGGCAAGAACCACTCCGCTCCCCGTATCCGTATCACTCGCGATTATTTGCGTGCTGGTCGGAACCGCATTGGCTCTACCAGCCCCAATACCTGAGATCGCGCCTCTTCCCCCAGAAGACCCGTCACAACGCCACGACACCGTCGTTTGCATCTACCCGATTAGCGGAACATACGGTTTCCTTCCCCGACTCTTATACTACGCGAGCCTCATATTAGCGATCCTCGGACGATACCAGCAATGGCTGGTCCTCGGAGCTTTGGCGTCCGCCTTATCGTACGCTGGCACGGCTGCTATCCATCTCATCGTTCTCGTGAAGTCGCGGGAGAATGTGTTCGATTTGGATATACTCGGCGCCTGGGCTGTTGTGAGCAGCGCCTGTTTGGCGTTCGTGGCACTTGTGCATTGGTCTTCTACGATACATGAATCCCGGTCCAGACTTGTGCTTGTCCTCTGGGGATGTCTTGTTGGGATAGGATGTATTTTTGGAAATACGGAGTTGAGGAATATGGATACCAGGTCTTTACCGGCGTGCCGGTCTGAATCGGGCGAGCTTTTCACTAGTCTCGCTGATTCGATTGACCCGCAATTCAGCAAGTGCTCGTATGAGTGCTTTTCAGCGGCGAATGTCATAAGAGATCCGGAGGAGATAATAGCTATTCCCTCTCGTATTATTCTTGAGGGATACCTAGCTACTTTAGGGGCTGTCCTCTTCCCTATGGTTCTTATGGCGGCGTATAAATCCGTCTCGCTGAACATGAATCCCCACACACCGTCGATGCTGTGCATCAGATTCGTAATGCTTTATACGAACGATTCGCACAACCCTCGCCTCGCGCAGCAGTCATACAATACGGCATGCCAATCCTGGTATGGAGGGTACATGATGCTCTTCCATTATATCCACAAAGCCAAATATGCCACGGCGAAGAAAGGGCTCATCACGGCGATTCTTATCTACCCGTGGATCCTGCTGGAACTCTTTCTAGATCTGATCGCACCGTTCCTGTTCGCCGTGAATATTATCATCAATGAGATTACGTTGATGAATACGGGGCTTCCCCTGGAAGAGGAGTACCATTCCGTTGGGCAGTGGGGTCCTCTTGTTTCCGCGGGATTGGTTATTTTGGCTGCGATTATTAATAAGGGGATGGAGGTACATGAGAGTAAGAAGGCTCTCAAAGATGCCGAGAAGGAGAATCAGAGAAAGGGAACTGAGTTGGAGGATTTGCCCTCGAAACCTGCGCCATCCGAATCGTCCCCCTCGCCGTCGCCATCGTCTTCCTCGGTGCCTCTCCCGCCAGAAGCTCACAGGGTTGACACATCCACTTCAGCGTACATAGAAACTGTGACGAATATACCGAAGCGTTCATAGTTTTGACGCGATTCCACGCCCTGGCTGGCGTGCGAACTACTTCTTTCAGGATATGGTGGATATCCCGACTCGCGGAGAGTCACCACGCTCGCGTTATTTCGAACATGCGCCATGCATAGGGCCTCTACTAGAGCAGTCCTGCGGTCATCCCGCTCACTCCGTTCCGTTGCGATCGTTTGTCCATGATTTTGAAGGATCATAGGGCACGCGCAATGCTCATCATAGGGCTCAGTGGGCGACCCGTGGCGCATCCGCCCATTTGCATATGAACGGGGCGAGATGGGCATTTATGTGGAGACTGAGCTCGACGCCCTTACCTGTCGCATCCGAGGTTGAAGAAGCATACGAAGCATGAAGCTATCGTAAAATTGTAACATAGTATACACATAAGAAACTACTCGTCTAGAAGTTCAAAGTGAACTTGAATAGAAACGAGATATTAATGCAAAGAATAAGAAAAGCATAGAATGAATACTCTCCCCAAGCCGTCTCCTTCACTGTCTTTCTTCTCGTTCCTTTTTCCTCCTTTTATCCAAATTTCCCGGTGGCCGAAAATCGGCCTAAAATACCCCCAAAATTACCTTACCGTAGTCAGTACAACGTTACCGTATCCTTCCGGAAGAAAAAGTTGACGAGAAACGAAGAAAGAGATTCTTTTCGTTCTTCATCTTCTTCACTTCTTCTTCTCTTCAACTCTATCAACAGGTTCAATTGAATTCTCACCATCTCCTTCTTTTCTCTAAGCTACTTCTTTTGATACCCTGTATTCCTTAACCTGCAATCATGTTTGCCGCACGTCAGAGCTTTGGTGCTTTCCAGCGACGGGCCTTCTCGGCCTCTGCTCGCCAGGTAAGAAAAGAGAGCGAAAAAAAGACATCTATCCTCACACCTACCTACCTACCCATCGCGATCAAGACAACAACAGCTCAATGTAGACCAGAATATGAAGCTAATAACTATTCGAAACAATGTAGTCCTCCAAGGTCACCGTTCTCGGTGCCTCCGGTGGAATTGGCCAGCCGCTCTCCCTGTTGATGAAGCTCAACCCACGGGTGTCTCAGCTCGCGCTCTACGATATCAAGGGCGGCCCGGGTGTCGCTGCTGATCTCAGCCATATCAACACCAACAGCACTGTCAAGGGATACGACCCCACTCCCTCAGGCCTCAAGGAGGCTCTCTCCGGCTCTGAGGTTGTCTTGATCCCCGCTGGTGTTCCCCGAAAGCCTGGCATGACCCGTGATGGTATGGGAAAACATCGACTCTTGGAGCTACGTAGGATCAGCGGATACTGATTGATGGTTATAGATCTCTTCAACACCAACGCCTCTATCGTCCGCGATTTGGCCAAGGCTGCTGCTGAAGCGTCCCCCAACGCTAACATCCTCGTCATCTCCAACCCCGTACGTCTTCCTGCATCATTTTACAATGAGGTCCATCACACGGGGACGGTCAACTAACGTAGATATCTAGGTCAACTCCACTGTCCCAATTGTTGCCGAGATCTTCAAGGCCCGTGGTGTCTACAACCCCAAGCGTCTCTTCGGTGTCACCACCCTCGATGTCGTCCGTGCTTCCCGCTTCATCTCCGAGATCAAGACCACCGACCCTGCCAACGAGGACGTCACCGTTGTCGGTGGCCACTCCGGTGTCACCATCGTCCCTCTCCTCTCCCAGTCCAACCACCCCGACATCAGCGGAGAGGCTCTCGACAAGCTCGTCAACCGCATCCAGTTCGGTGGTGACGAGGTCGTCAAGGCTAAGGACGGTGCCGGATCTGCTACCCTCTCCATGGCTATGGCCGGTGCCCGCTTCGCTGAGAGTCTCTTGAAGGCTGCCCAGGGAACCAAGGGTGTTGTTGAGCCCACTTTCGTCGACAGCCCTCTCTACAAGGACCAAGGAATCGACTTCTTCTCCTCCAAGGTCGAGCTCGGACCTAACGGTGTTGAGAAGATCCACCCGCTTGGACAGGTTAACGAGCACGAGCAGAAGCTCATCGATGCTTGCCTCGTTGACTTGAAGAAGAACATCACCAAGGGTAAGTCAACGAATAGCTTTACGATCTGTAATCATCCTACATTTGCTAACCCATCCAAACAACAGGTGTCGAGTTCGTTGCCCAGAACCCTTAATTCAACCCTAGCCTAGGGAACCCTTTTTCTTAATCCCAAAAATTTCTTCACTACTGCACCTGTTTTAATCCATCTTCTCGTTACAGTCCTTCTATGCAAAAAAAAGTTGCAGTTAGAAAGGGGGGCAAAAGTATGTTAAGGATGATTTAAAAACGGGATCGGAGGTCGAAAATTGAAGGGGGAAAGGAAGATAGAAATATATGTTTAATTCAAAGACTTCTTATGTACAACACTTGCTTGCCATGTCCCAGTTGTAGGATACTGTGACGATACAGGACGACCCCATTCATTCTTCTGTATTTCTCTCACTCCCCTCTTCTCTTGCTGGGCGTCATGTGGACCTTGCAGCCTCACTTTCGCCCTCAGGTTGGAGACGAGAACTGCACGGAATCTCTCATCTCATCTCGTGCGGAGAAGCCACAGGAAACCCCCCAAATACCCCAACCAACCAACTAAAAACCTCAACTCTTTCCTTGCATCAATCCCACGATCCGTGGCGGGTTTACAGAACAGAACAGAACTTTTAGAATGTGAGTTATCGTAATTATGATTGATATCTGTGTTAATCGATGCTGAAATTGAGGACGAGGGCAGCCGGCCGTTTACGGCTTCATTTGCATGTCTTCTTGTAGTTCACATGATCTGACACTGCTCAAGATATCATGACAGGCTGCCAATAATTAATGGCAAGTTTTTTACTCTGGCTTTCATCTTCTGTCGAAGAACCCTCAGAGTCTAAATCACTGAGACAGATCAGTCCTTACAGCTTCGGGCGTATAAGGGCTGATATAGGGGTATATAGGCTAGACAGCTGTCGAAACATCTTGGATGGTAGGAAGTCTTTGTTGATCTACTACTATTTACTCGAACCTATCTCCCCCATAATTCACCGTTGCCTGCCTGTCTAACATACGAAGTATCAAGGAAAGGAAAGGCTTGGTGGAATAGCAATGAAGAGAGGGATTGTTTAGTTTCGTATATTCCATTGTATTCAAGCTGGCTCCGGAGAGAAGAAGGATAGAAAGGGGTAAGAAAGGTTAAGAGTTGGGGAAATAACAGGTCTGAATTGAATTGAATTAAAAAAAAAACTGGCAAGGAAGAGACCGAAAATTGGGAGACCGCGGAAACTATTGGAAAGGTATCTATCTTAGAAATACTGAGTAGAGAAGAGAGTTGAGATGAGCGTTTTTCGTATGCGATAGGGAAAGTTTAGAAAGGAGAGAGGAACTGGGGTTATCTCTGGCTGGCACTTGGGTGCTGTAAGTAAATTCGTCCTGGGTCGTTAAGAAAAACAAGCAGAAGGAAGAAGGTATACTGGGAAAATGGGGGAATAGAACTAAATACTCTTGATCTTCCTTTGCTCCTTAGTTGTCCGTAATGAAAAGAAAAGGGAAGGAAGTACAGAGAGGAGATAGGTTAGAGATTAGAAGCTAGTAGGGAAATTCTATCGACTGGAAAGGGACAAGGGAATGGAAATAAAGTCTAGACTTAGGTGTAGCTTCTCATAGCGTCCATGTATCCCGTTCCGCCCTTTAGGTCTTGATCGAAGGTCTCGGCGACGTCGAGGACACGGTTGATGTGCTGCATTGAGAGGGGGGTCTTCTCGTTGACGGCAAGAGCTTGTGCAGTGCGGACAGAGTTTTTGATCTGTTGGTTTGGGAAGGTTAGTTGGGCTTTTAAAACGGTAGAGGATGTTTAAAGTGATTTGGGGAGAACGTACCTGTCTGCCGTTGAGATTATGCCTAGCAAGAGCGTCAAAGTCCTTCTCTGAGAATTGCGCAATTTCAACGCCCTCCCTAGCCTTGACCTTCTCCAAGAACATCTTCCACACGCTCCTCTTCGCCTTCGTAGTAAGCGCACCATAGCGCAGAGCGATATGAATACGTGACTGGAATGCGTCATCGAATGTCTCGACACGATTCGTGGTCAAGAAGAGGATTCCCTGGAAGTATTCGAGGAGTCGAAGGAAGATGCTGACAAGCGCATTACGGTGGATGTCTTGGATTGTACGCTTTTCGAGGAAGACATCCGCTTCATCAAGGAGCAGGACGGCTCCCCATGAGTGGGCGATGTCCAAAATCTTATTAAGCTCTCCTTCGAGGGTACGCGAATCGGTACCCAGCTCGCCAGCGCTGACCATGTAGAGCGGGCATCGAAGCAGCTCTGCAATTCCTTCTGCTGTGAGGGTCTTACCGGTTCCAGGAGGACCGTGTAGAACAGCAACGAGGCCTCGACCCTTCCCTTGGATAACATCGTCGATGTTCTGGGCGGCGTGGAATGTATGTGACTCCACGAGTGCCTTGACGATCGACTTCTGGTTATCTGGGAGGACGAGGGAGTCGAAAGCGCCCTGGTTCCATTCAATCTCACGGATCCCAGAGACAGTAAACTCTAGCCATAGCTTCTCACTAAATGCGAAGCCAAGAACCACAGGACTAGCGATGAGAAGGTCTTCCTCAGTAAACTCTGGCTCCACATCACCAATCTTATCCATGTCCTCGTTCTGGACTTCGTTGCCATTCTCGTCGACTTCGACTTCGACGATATGAGTTTTCCCTTCCTTATCGGACATGATCTTAAACTTGGGCCTCGGTGCTTCATCATCCCCACCTCGGTATCCACCGCCTTCAGATCCCGAATCGGACGCTTCAGCACAGCAGCAGCTTTCATCATCACTATAATCATCGAGATCAAGGAGATCTGGGTCTTTTGGCTTCACTGTGCTGATCGGATAATTGGGGTTGATACGACGGTGGATTGCAGGGTCAACCATAACACGGCCGTTAATATTGACCTTGATAACGGAACGCTTCTTCTTAAAGAAAGCCATTCCCTTGTGGAAACGGTAGTTCATGCCCTTCAAGGCGACGAATTTCTTTCCGCGCTCAATAAGTTTCTCCTTGAGCGCTTCAGGGTCACGGTGGTACTTGAGAGGGTAGCAGGCAAGACTGGAGATCTTGCGAGGCCCCTTGAAAGCTTCCACTTCGCTAGCCATGTTGCCCATTCCAAAGGACTTGCCATCGTATTCTAAGTAACGGCCTTCGATACAGTACCATTGACCCTTCATAAATGAGCTCTCCTTTGTAGCGTACTCAATCTTGAAGGCACGAGGCTCATCCGGGTCTGAGTATGTAGGTGTGTAGGCGATGGTATTGGGCTTGAAGAGCGCCCAGAGAAGGTCGAACGTGATTGTGTTCGATTCCAGCAGGGGATACAAAGTCTTCTTCGTTTCAGCGTAGTCCCTGTCAAGATACTTGAGCAGGATCTTGAGGTGGGCAGCCTTGACAGCCGCAGCCTTGCGAGCCTTCTTCTTCTTCTCAGAGGTAGATAGGCGCTTCAGCTCCTTCATGTAATCCCGGGACTCTTCAAGGTAGAGAAAGAGCATATTAGGGTCCACAACAGGGGTTTCTTGGACAAGGCTGACGCCCTTGACTCCATCCATAACATAAGCTAACGCATCTCTGAGTGGTTTGCTCTTGATATCCACCACCGTCTCTGTGTACTTGTTCTCCCAGTCGAACTTGCGCCGAACGGTAAAGATGTACTGATCCCACTCGTCGGCGTCAGGATCATCGATGGTCTCCGTAAGTTTGTAGTTGTGAATTGTACTGTCCCAGACTAGTGAAAGAAATATATAGGTTAGCACGCCCCAGAATAACGATGTCCACCCAGTTGCCGCAGAACTTACGTTGATCAACCCTCTTGAACGCAACCTTGGAGGCACGCTTCTTCTTCTTCTTTCCCTTCGACTTGGGCTGAGACTCTGTGACCTGAGCATCGACATCTATGTGCCGTGAGCCAACAAATCTGCCACCACGTCCCCGGCCTCGCCGACCACGCAAACCACCACCACGTTGGCGGATGCTTGTACGGGGAACCGCTTCCTGGTCTTCATCGTCCTCTTCGGCCTCTGCAGTCTCCTCTTCTTCTCGACGCTTCTTCGCCTTGGCCTTCTTTTTCGCCTTCTTCTTGGCAGCCTTCTTCCTTGCTTTCTCGTCGGCAGACGATTCCTCATCAGAGGAGTCAGAGGAATCCTCTGATGTAGTGTCTACCTCCTTGCGTGCTCGGGCCTTCTTCTTCTGCTTTAGCTTCTGCTTCTTTGCGCGAGCTTTGGCTCTACGTTTCCGTTTCTGCTTCTCATCTTCAGATTCGGAAGACTCCGATTCAGAGTCGGACGAATCAGACTCAGAATCGCTGGAGCTGTCGGAAGATGATGACGATGAAGAAGACGAATCGGAGTCTTCAGTCTCAGTCTCTGGCTTCGCTTTAGCCTTCTTCAATTTACCGCTTTTCTTTGGTTTGCGAGCCGATTCCGGTTGCTTGTGCTTTTTTCTGCAGACCGCTTTTTTAACTGAAGATTCGGTTGGGTTTGGTGTGCTGTTCACCTCTGTTTTCGATGACGTATTTTCAGTTGGAGGTTCGATATCTTGTTTCGTTTCTAAACCATCCGTTGTTGTCGATGGCTGGCCTGCTTGGTCTGCCATGTTTGGTTGAGTGCTGTGGTTTTCCGAATGCGGAGCTTCGTTGGGTGGAGTGTTTGATGGAGTAAATTCGGGGGTCGAGCTGTGGTCAGGATCGCTCGTCGTGTCGGAACGGGCGACTGGAAACTGAGAGTTGGATGATGGCGATTCAGGGTTGACGGGGGTAGAAGTATGTGGCGATGTGACTGGCATCTAAATGTGGAGTATGGAGAAACTGGGATGAATAGTTGGAGCTACGACTGGGGTTGTGCAAAGGAACGTTTTGGACGGTTGTCGAAGTGAGAGTTGGCAAAGGGTCGAAAACACACCGAACAAAGCAAGTCTCTGGAGAAGTTCAAGGCTTCTTATATCCGAGACTCGAGTGGACGTTCCTGTTCAACGGTGACTGCGACAAGGCGCCAGGCGTCAGGCGACAAGCAAAGAGTCAGAGGTGTGGAGTTCTGAAGCTGTGGTTGGAGAAAGTGGAGAGCTCAGCCGCAGGAGATGCCTAGAGGAGTCGCCGCCTACCAAGGAATTATGACACAGAATGTTTGTCGGCGACTTGTATGCTCTCCCCCAAGGAAAAGCTACCAAATACTGAGTTTACAAGCAGAAGAAGGGACGGCAACCAATTTTGAGCAAACGGGGTCATATATGACGGCACAGTGATGCTAAATAAAAGAGAAAGAGAAAGAGAAGGAGAACCTCTCCGAGACCCTTTTCTTTTTTCTACTTCTTTCTTTTAGAACTTTTCCCGAGAGAAACCTTTTCTTCACCGCCACGTTGAACAAGAGCCACCTGAGATACTTGGAGATCTTGACTTGATTCCTCGATATGTAGGAACTGCACCTCCAGCATGTCGCTAATGCTCGACGGCGTACACAAACCCAGCACTGTGTTTTTTGTTTTGTCACCTTACCCTATCCGGTTAGCGTTATCAACAGATATGGATAAGCATATTATGCTTAATCCACTCTGGATAAGGTGCACGGAGCACTATGTTGTGTGTGCCCTTCTGCTGCCTTGGCACCCTAGTCCTGGTTCGAACAGCTTCACTTGATTCGGTTTAGTGGTAATTTGTCGGGAACACAGCATTACGCGGGCCAAAGATGTTGACCCAAATACCAGCTCCAGAGGACGTCAGCAATGCAGCCTGAGTCTCGAGATTTTGTATTCCCTTTTGGTAGAGGCCCTATATAAGAATAATAAAAGGAAGCATCGTTCTGTGCTCTTCTATTACCTAGGGAAAGAACTATCTGAACCCCAAGTTTCTCATGTTTCCGTTCGCCTCACTGTTTCCCTGTAATTACTAGAGGCTTCTAAATACGGATACACGTGAATGAAGCACAGCGACAACAGGTCACGTTTTCCCGCCAAAAAGAGCCCAGACCTCATCAACCTCAACGCTCTTTTCTGCCTGAATGAGTCGTCAGGGCGTCGAGTCCTTCGTGATAGTCCTCAAGATATATATTTTTTCTGCATGTTGAGTCAGAGATCTCGGAGGCCTGCTATGGATGAGACTACCTTGGACGACTGGAAAACGGGAAGCCCAACCAACGCACGCTGCACACTCGCACGACGGTTTCGCAAGGATAGATATATGCGGGAGACACGGCGGCAGATATGGTGACTGACCAGTCCAGTCTCCTGTGAATAATTTATTACGGGTCTGACAACTCAGAGGCTTCCATATTTCCTTTTTAACCTTTCCAATATGCCCGACTAAGATCTGATGCTGCGGGCCATAACTCCGTAAAAAGATCCCAATTTGATAGACGCCGTTCAGCGGCCTCCCGCTCCATTCGGATCGCTGCAGTTTTGCCTTGACGACCGCTAGTCCTGCAGCTTCGCTGGGTGAAAACGAGCAGAAAAGGACATGGTTTATTTTCTCTCATTTTCACTGGATATTTGAGCAGCCACTCGTTGAGCGCCAGGTGCCTTGCGTTCCGTTTTATCCAGAATGTCAATTGCATTGCTTGTGAGATGCAGGTGCGTGTGGCGAGGGCCGATCTACGACTTTATTATTGGTTGACGCGGAATTTGACATCTCATCGGTGGGACCGAAGGTGCAAAATTGCGGTGAAAGGCTGGAGCTCGTTAAGGCTGATTTTTTGGGAGCGCAGCAACAATTGGAACTGTGGACATATCTCAGAGGGTCGCCACAAACCACAATACAATGATTCAACACGACAAGGATGGGAAAGACTCGAGCTAGGTAAAAGAACTTGATTTGGTTCAATTTGCGCAATATTCCGCTATTCGCCTGAAACTATCGTCAAACCAAGAGAACAAGCTTGGGAGTATCACCAAAGAACCATCCATCACTGCGTACCAACATCAGAAGAATTGTTCGTCAATCACCACTGTCGTTTAGATCTAAGCTTCGTCACTTTCATCCTTGACGCCAGTCTCGGTAGCACCGCCGTTCTTCTGAAGTTCCTTGAATTTCTTTTGAACCGCCGCAGGTGGATACTTATTTCCCCCGGCTCCTTCGATAGCATCTGCGATGCGATGCCATTTATCAGTCTCAAATTTATCCTCGATTTCCTTCTTTGCTTTAAGAAGGTGCGCTTCCTATTTATTTTCATTCCATGTATTAGTTATCCTTCTACCATGTAGTACCGCCATTGGACAGTGTCTGTGGCAGGATTAGTAGACCAAGGGACTTACATCTTCCTTCCTGAAGACAACAAAGTTCGCCTTGATGCGGCCGTAGCGACCAGAGAGGGTACTACCTCCAACGCTCTCGCCAGTCATGGCGTTCCATGCCTCTCGGATCTCGGCCCAACCTTTTCCTTCTTCATCTTTCATACGCAGCATCATGCGATCCTCAGGACTAGCGTTGTCCCAGGAGGTTGGCATGGGGCGAGCCCCAACCTTGAGACTCTTTCCTCCAGTCGCCTTGGCTGGGGTAGCGCGTTTCTTCTTAGTGGGAGTTTCCCCATCGGCCCCACCGTCAGCCTTCTTACGGCCGCGCTTAGGGGTTTTGCTAGGAGTAGCGGGTGCACCCTATAGGCCAGAGTTAGTCGAATTGTAACCCTTCGTTATATGGATGGGGCTCCAAGTCCCCGTCGCGCTTAGAAGCTTCCTTACTTACCGGGGTGTCATCATTGCCTTCGAGACTCATGTCGTCGAATTCGCTCTTGACTCCCTTGGTGGGAGTCTCTTCAACTTTTGCAGCGCTCATGTTTGCTTTAGGTTGTGGCGAGTTAATAGGAGTCCATGAAGACATTTCCCCTGATGCTTTCGAGGGATTTCACTCGAGCTTCGCGGGAAGAAGGGATGATGAAAATCTGGGGGAATGGTAGTGATAGATGAGGAGTTGAGGCGAAAGATACAAGAGAGGTACATGATGGGGCTGGGGAAGGTGATGTTGAGATCTTGAGGAGACCTCACCGTCGCGTCTTCCGGTGTGGTTTCTTAAGGTGCGGCGGAATCATGTGGAAACTCATGATGTACTCACCTAGTTATTGCAGGAACTTTTGGATATTAGAGCAGGAATACAGTCTTTTTAGGAAAGACTATGAGCGTTTGGTTGTGTAATCGGAAGCTGTGTTGGAACGTGTTGAGGAAAATCTGTGTTGACAGTGAGTTGTTGTGAGGATGAAAGAAAAGAGAGGGAAGAAGTCAGAGATTGTTTTTGTTTCCCTCCGCTCCGCGCAGTCACTAACCCCGTGACCCCATGGGTAGCGGGATTCCCGGGCTTCGCATAGACTCACTGGTCCCTACAGCTGGAAGATTACCTTCTATTCTCTAGTGTGTTTCGAGAGGAAGTCAATACTTTTCTCCTGTTTCCTAAGGGTTTCTTTTACTATCTACTTCGCCCCTGAATGGCTCCATGGCCGCGGCAGGATTGGTTTAGCTAAAGGGGCTACCTCTCTCCTCGACATTAGGTTGCTAAGATGTACCAATCCTGCCCTGCTCTTTGTGGATTCTCTCACTAATGTAAATAATAAATACTGTTAGGAATCTCAATTTTAGTCCGTCCGCCCTCACATAACAGAACACCCTATCAGAACCCCCAGTATCAACATGTCATTCACTCCAAGCTTAAGCTGGGGAGGCATCTAACTACTAAACGTGGATGAAAGTAGCGAGTGGTTGTTTGTGAATGACTGCATGTGAGAAGGGATGGATATATAGAAGATACCTCGTTAGAGCAATCTCTCTAACCACAGTGTTCAGTCACCATGGAGCATATCCTAAACAACGCGCCCTCAACCCCGAACCCGCTACACCGGGTGGTGCTAGGAACCTGAATGTCCATCAGAGAACACTCATTAGTATCCGGCCCCGGTTGTCCCATCTCGAGTAAGACTACTAGTATGTCTAGACATTCTGGGCAAAACAATGATAAGTTGGATTTGATTATTTTGAATCTGAGAGTTTTCGAGCCCCTTGGTAGTGGTAATTTTAAAAATATATATATTTCTGGATAGCAACTTTCCCAACTACTTTGTTAATGCACCTAAACCACTTATAACTACCACTACGTTATCGAGTACCCCCTTCACTGGAAAGTGATAGCCTCGAATTTTCATGGTGCGGCATCTTCCGCTCTTGTCGGAATATTATGCCGTCGATGCAGGTCACCCTGAGGAAATTCGGGATTAGAATAACTCCCGAGGGTGACTAAGCTGGATAAGCTGAAATCATATCCTGTCGTCTACAAAAAGTCCTTGAAAGCTCCATCATCATAGCATAAATGGAGATATCATGTAACTTTTCTTTGCAACATATTTCTATGTGGGAGTCTTTAGCACTTCTAACACCATTCAACCCTTTGCGGTGGTTGTAAATGGAGACCGATCACGAATCAACCACTCCTCTCGTCCCGGCGGGAGGAGGACTACAACCCCTGAATCAACGCAGCTGTCAAAGATGCAACCAACGGAAAACTCGATGCAGCAAGAGCGCCCCATGCGATTCCTGTGTCAAACTCCGGGTAGAATGTGTTTACCCGCCGCCTGGGCGAGCTCCCCGAAGGAAGAAACGGCCCCTGAAAGCTGAGCTGGTTTCTCAGCTGAAGAGTCTGGAAGATAAGGTCCGGACTCTGGACAAAAAACGTGCTGAAGCCAGTCCCGATGAGAGGGGCACCATCCAGACTCTGGCCTCCGATGCGCTCGAAACTTCTACTGGTGATAATACTAGTCACACGGCGGATATCGAGGTTAATCGGGAAAGCCAATTCGGGCAACTAATGACAGAGGGAGATACCCAGCGTTATGTGAGCCATCAGGCTCTAGTAACTATTGAGAATGGGGTATTTTATCACTCTCGTTTCAATCTTTATCACAAGAGACTGGCTATATGACTGACGCATTTTTCCAAAGGAAAACACCAATTCATCTCAAGACTCTGGGGACTATCCGTCATCGGATGAAGAAACGCCTCCAAACGGAATAGGATCAGCGCCCGCTGACAACTCGAGTGTCTTTCTCTTCGGGTATCATTCTATGGCTCGAACTCTTCGTGACCTCTACCCTTCAGAGGCCGTTAGCCAATTTCTATGGGCTACTTATGACCAAAACGTAGCACCCTTGATTAAGATTCTCTACAAGCCAACCGCAGAGGGCTTTATCACAAAAGTTCCTCGCGAGATAGAATATCTGGACAAAGATTCCGAGGCACTTGTGTTCGCCGTCTACTTCGCCGCGGTAGCAAGTATGAAACCGCACCAAATTCGCGCCCAGTTTGGAGACGATCATGACGCCACCCTTCTACATTACCGCTTCGCTGTTGAACAGGCGCTAGCGAGGGCTGATTTTCTTCACACTCAGTCCCTAATTGTCCTCCAAGCAGCTGTGCTTTACTTGGTCACGGTTTGGCGTTCGAGGGACACACAGTTCGTGTGGACTATGGCCGCAACGGTCTACAGGGTTTCGCAGGGGCTGGGCCTGCACCGTGACGGAACCAAGCTAGGTCTGAACCCATTCGAGACGGAAATGCGCCGCCGGATTTGGTGGCACATATACGCACTCGACGCGCAGACCTCGGAGCATCTTGCAACTAACGCGTTGATCCAAGAGGGGACCTACGACACCAGGTTCCCATTAAACATCAACGACGACGACATACATCCCGACTCGATTGAACCGGTAAAAGAACATACGGGGTTTACTGAATCGACTTTCTTACTTATCCGGTGTGAAATGACCGCCTCTCCCCGGCAATCAATGCACAGATTGAAGCCAAAAACTAATGGATGCTACGAGGCTGTAGAGGGATACAGTCAAATATTGGCTGATCTGAACTCTCTTGTCGAAACTCGATATCTCCAGTTCTACAATATCCAAGTTCCTATACAATGGACTGCTGCAACAATGGCTCGGATTATTCTCGCTCGAGCATGGCTTGTCGCCCATCTCTGTCTTCTAAAATCCGACTCGGTTGGCACTGCAATATGGCACCAGAAACGTGAAGCCGTTTTTATTACCGCGCTTGAGATCCTCGAGTTTCAGTACCTACTCGAAACCAACGAGCGTACAGTTCACTGGTCCTGGCTGTTTGAGATGTGTCAACAATGGCATGCATTAGCTTTCGTCTTGTCGGAGCTCTGCGTGCGCCCAGATTCACCCGCCTCAGACCGCGCATGGACGATCGCGAGCGTCGTTTATCGTCAATGGAAACAGAGGCCCACCCGGGGAAAGTGGGTTCTCTGGGGGCCACTGTCTCGCCTGATGAAAAGAGTCAGCGCTATCCGAGCGTGCCAGCAGGAGATGGATGCTGCTGGACTTACCGAAAGCGCACTAGTCCAGGGCTCGTTGCTGGTAGACTCATTACATACCAATCCCACATGGGTATCATCGGAGAATGAGCAGACGGCTACTCCAGCAAGCCTGGTAGACATAGAAGCTGCTAGGGAGTCGATGGACCTATATATGTCGGTGATGGGCGGTGCGGGACACGGTATTCCTATGGATTGATTTTTTCACATTTATGGAGGGAGAGAGGACCTCTATAAAATCAGCTGGAAGGGATTGGACTGGCACATGATCCAAGGCAACTTATTCTAGGGATGCTAAACTGATAAACCCATTGTCTGAAAGAGCGTCTGGCCCATTCAGGAGTCCAGCCTGTTTGCTATGTTAGATCAGAAGCAGGGCCGTGGGAATGATCGACATGCCTCGGGGGGTCTTATTACCTTGATTGCCGTTGCCACCGGTTGACTGAGTCTTGTTTGACTCACCGACGACCAGTTCACTGCCAGTTGTCGTGCAACAGGGCCACCTCTGAAATACTAGCTACTAAATTGTTAGGTTCACTCTCGGGACCCAATGTGGGACAAGCCAAGTCGGTCATGCGCGGAGAGGTCGAAAAAGAGCCTCATTCACACTGGGCTCTGATCCTATTTCCGTTCCCCTGTCTCTCGTCTCCCGCTCGGCTCGGGTAGTTTCCCAAAAACAGGCATGCTCCCGTCCCATCCCGCCCTCGAGGGCACCGTTAGGATACTTTAAAATATCTGATATATACGATTTCCTCATCCTCTGTTCCGGATTCTGGGAAAGGATACTTCATTTTGGCTTTCCAAAGGTGTCGGTTTGAAGTTTTGAGGAGGGCGATACAAATCTCCATTCTCCTTTCTGACTCCATTTTTTTTGTTTGCTTGTCGATTGCCGTCGCACAACAACATAGGAGTCAGAAAGTCTCTTTTGCCCAAGATAAGGGTGAAAGTTTGCCTCATCTACAAATTACGCGTTAGATGAAATATAAAAGCTATGGATCTATCTTGTCTGATGTTCTCTGGAAACTACCAAACCTCGACGCATTCCTCTCAAAAACGATCTATATGTTCCAAGACTTCCTTCCTAGGGCCTTCAACAACTGTCCCCTCAGTACTATGACTTACGAAGTCACGGCCGGAGACTCCGTCTGGGAGTTACGAAAAGATACCATTCTGCGGTATGTCCCGGGTGTCCTTGATTATCCCGTGAAGGCGAGGCGCCGTTTCGAAATGCGGCCGCGGGGGACCATCGATATCAGCGGAATTGTCACTGGCAACGTCTATGTTAGAGAACATGTGATACCAGCCGGGCTGTACATGCGCTGCTTAAAGGAGTTGATGGGCAGCATCGGCGAAGCCCAAGCTCATAGGACACCTCCGTTACTCGCCGTTCTGGAGAACGCTTGGGCAAGGAATAGGGTGATTCCAACCGATTCGCTTCCCTATCTTTTCTGCTTCGCCGATCTTGTTCAGAAACGCAACCTAAACGGCTCGCCGGAACTCCAAGCGGACTTGAGCACGTTTTTCATTCGACATGCCGAAACGCTTTGCACCCTGCCATTACGCAAGGTCCTTCAGGTCGTTGATATGTGCCCTGATCCTGATTTCCCAGTCTGTATGGAGCACCTCCTGGCTAAACTCCCATCCCACGCACGACATGAACTTGAGGAAAGGCGTGGAAGAGTTAGACTTCAATTCACGGACAAATCTTCCGACAAAATTAAAAGCTACTTGCAGCGCCGCGGTTTGAGACGTGCAGAAACTCCGGCACACCCGATGATGCGTCCACCTTCTCGGAATGCGGTTGCTATAAGTCCTCGTCGCCGTAACGCTGATCACCACGGCAACCCATTGGGACGAGCAGAGCGGTCGATCTCAGTAGAGAGATTGCTTGAGGAAGATATTGATGTGTTTGATTTGGCTCGACGGGGTGGAAGGGTTATTATCCCTGACCGCGGGCGACGGGGTCCGGGTCGGGGGCATCACGGTCGTTTGTTTCGCTTTCAGTGATGGGCATGAGTGGGCTGATGGCTGGATTTTTTGATTCCGTTCTCTTCTTATGATATATTTACCGTGTTTTTATCACACTTTGCTTTCATCTTCATTTGTGCATTTGTGTTTTCGCTCATTGCATATCTCCTTTTCTGTGTTGAGGGTGTGGCAATAGTTGATCTTTGCCGGGTCTAAGAGAGCCATCATGATTCGATGCAACGATCTTTTTGATACCTAAGTCGCAGTCGATAATCAAATACTATGGAGCGAGGCTTTCTGCTCTTACAATATATAGATATTTGAGTAGTTCATAGCGTAGCCCTGAGGCACTGAAAACCTGAAGTTGTAATATACATTCCCCTGAGTATAATCATGCGACATATGTAGTTTCCTCCTCGACCCTCTATTCTAGATGCACAAACTCTACTTCAGGATATTCGGGGCTGGGACCATTCAGCAACTCCCCCTCACCATCCTTCATGACGAAATTGAAATAGTCTTCCATATAATTCGACGTTATGGTCATTTCCCTCTCTCCCGCAAAAGGCCCAACCAACCCCAATGCCATCTCCGACAGCTCATCCCTGATCCCAAGAATATCCGTGACAAATCCGAGATCCCAGAATGAGCCATGAGCACCGGTCACGAGGTTAATTTCCCGCTTCCAGACCTCCTGCTCGTCAATGGTGGCCCAGAATTCGCCCCAGCCATAGTCCAGGGCGCTGGTGGTGTTGTGTCGCCCAGCTCCCCATAGGAGGAATTTCTGACCGTCATTGAGCCCGTTTTCGAGGACAGGACCCCACATGCCGCCATCGAGATTGACACCGCCGATGATACGTGTGTCATCCATCATGGCAGCAGCGGAAGCTGCACCTCCGAAAGAATGTCCGAAGAAACCAACTTCAATCTCTTCAGTGCTGTTCGCTGCAAGCGTATCGATCACAAACGAAGTATCCTTCGCGCGAACATCCAAGGCGAACTCAAGCGTCTCGGTATTATTCACATCCACATGCCCGCCATACGCAACAGTCCCATCAGGGAACTCCACAACATCCGTCTCGAACGGGTGGTCCATGGTAATCACGCTGAAGCCACGGCTGGCCACCTCCTGCGCGATTGCGGAGTAGTAGAACCGCGTCGTGTTCAGACCGGGGGAGAATAGCAATACGGGAGCTGGAAGAGGTGTATCTGACTCCTGGAGAGTGCAGAAGACCATATCCACGGTTGATAGGTAGCCAGAGGGCCATTCGTAGGCACCTAGGATCTGGTCTTCGGTCTCTGCGACTAGGGGACTCATGTATGAGACTTTTTCATTTCTGTAGCAGTGATTCTCGCGGACGGGGTCGAAGCGGGAGATCATGACGCGCCGGTTGGGGATGGTGTCGAGCTCCCACGGATCGGGGCGGGATTCGTCCACGAGTTCGGCGGTGCTCATGGTAACTTGGTACTCCCCGGTTGGGCGCGGGAGTAGGACTCCATTGCAAAGAGGGAGGACGAGCCCCAGCAAAAGCGATTTGGAAAGCATATTGCCCAAAAGAAACTCGGTCACGGAAGCAAGTGAACGATTGCGAGTCGAGATTCAAGAGAAACAAACAAGAAACGAAACAAATGAAAACCTGGGGAAACGGTTAATTTAAAAATAAATCGCGGAATCAAGAGAAGCTTTTTTTAGGCATCCCCTGAAGACTGACACCCTGTTGAGCTAAATTCTAGCTCGTCAGGGACGGGGGATGCCGGTTGACTGGGCGTCAGCGAACGTCGTGGCAGTGCTTATGTATGTTGCGAGGGGCCGAATGAGATCCTTGGTTTTCAAGGGCCAAACCCGTGTTCATTTATCTTCGTATTCGGCTGTTTTCTCCAAATGGGCAATAACCTGAAGAGCAAATTTGCCATTGTTCAATATTGGTGAGAAGGTGTTGTGTTGAAGAGACAAGGCTCGGGAGAAAGAAGCTTCTGTGCCGGTTGAGGAAGGGATCTCGTATTCGAGAAGGAGTCAAAAAATTGCTGATCAATATCAAAATTGCAACGTGAATTCTGAGTACGACGTCGGGGAGTTTGGATGTCTCAGTATGACATAGAAGTAAGCAGCGAGAGCCTATATATAAGGCGGGTAATCAATGTCAGATTTACGTATATATCGACCCCCCGGGCAAACCGACCAAGAATGGATAAAAGATCGATTTCTGGCCTTCCCTAGCACTTGCTATAGATACCTCAGACAGATAGATACATAGCACATGGTATACAAATCAAAAACGCCCCTTGCGCCCCGAAGAAAGATCAAACCTCCATCCCACCCCGTCACTGACATCCCATCCACCCGCTTACTCGCCCACCAGGAGAACCCAAATGATTTAATGCCGTTGCGCATGATAACGGAGAGAGATAAAAAAGAGAGAAAAAATGAAAACAATAGATGGAGAGAGAAAGAAAAAATGTGGAATGAAGTAGCATCAACGCACCCCAACTCCAAGACCCGCGGGAATAGAGTTTCTGATAGACGCTTCCCACTTGCCTCCTCCGCGGATCGTAGAAGAATCATCCTTCCCAATGGTCTTCATGCTATCTGCATCACTTTCTTGGCGGATGGGAGGCACGGGCCGAACCCTGGTTCCGACGAACCCTCTCCGATCCCGACCGGTCCGTCCTCTCCCGAGCCAGTTGTGTTTTAGTGCCTTGCTGAGGAGCTCAATCTGTTCTTGTGCTTGATCTCCGCTCTGGACGCTTGTTAGTACACTGATACATTGTAGCATGCGACCGACTGTTTCGGTAATGAGGTGTGAGGAGTCAGCTGGTCCCGTGTGGAACGGATTGTGTAGTTTCGGTGGCGAGAAGGATTGGTTTTGGAAGAGGAGTTGTTCTGGGTTGGAAGTGTTGGAAGTAGCCCGACTGCGGGAGAAGCCGGGACCATCTGAGGAATAGCTGGCCCCTAGAGTACCAGCGTTTAGAAGTGTGGAGGATTGGGAGTTATAACTGGCAAAACCGGGGTCTAGTGAGGCTGCTGTGCTTGGCCTGCCGCCACTACCACTGCCACCGTTTGGTGTTGGGCTGCTGACATTCGCATTGATGCTTTCTAAGCTAAGGCGAGAAAATATCGCCTTCAGAGTCTCGTAGCGGTTTAGGATAACGTTATCACGGAAGGAGACAAGGACAATGGTGCGAACGTCCAATTCGTCGCCAATTGACGTATCTGACGCGCCCCCATCGGGGGCACCCCAGAACTCCTTGGCCTCTCGCATTGACATCACAGGCCCACGCCCCTTAAACTCAAGGTCTAGCGGGAGGAAAACCGCTTGCATGAATGGAAGAATGGATCCAAAGACGAAAAGCCATATTTGCACTAGGTGCGGCACCAATCGATCGTCCGGAACGGCATGGATAGAGTGGTTAAGAGACGCGAATCCTGTCTGGAGAAGTTCTCGTAGATCCTCCACAATAACAGATGGCATATGCTTATGGACACAGCGCTGAACGTGTATGGAGACGAGTTTGTTCAAATCCTCCACTGCAATTCGAACATCTTCTCCCTCGAATATGACGAGTAGTTTAACTTTGAGGAAGTCCCATGCGTCATCTGAAGTCATATTGTTTAAGCCAAACACCTGGAGAGCATCTTTTAGGGAAGCATCCCCCCCACCGTAAAGGCCACCAGATGAGCTCCCTACCGAGGATGCACCAGGTTGGGGTGGTGCACCATTGGCAGCGGCAGCCAACCAGTCTTGCTGATCTTGTTCGCGACCAGCTATATCCATTGCTGCAGCTGCGGAAGCTTTCTCCTTCTCCTTCTCCTCCTTCTTCTTCTCCCGTAGAGCGCGGGCCCCATGCCGTAGATCCAATCCAGTCATAGTTTTGCCAAACGACGCGCCCACATGTCCAGGAGACGATGGAGCAAAGGAGTATAATGACTGTGGCGCATTGGGATCCAATGGCTTAGAATTGCTTGAGGCAGAAGAGAGTGGAAGGTTGAAGTGCTCATCCTTGTCCTTCAGCTTCAACTTCTGCCTGGTGAGGAAGTGGTGTTTATGGTGTTTATCCTTATCCTTCTCCTTCTCGCCATGCTTGTCGGCCGGGACAACAGTCACAGCAGAGGTATTTGAAAGATTGTACATAGACGAATTGCTCGGAGTCTGCGGTTCGTTCAAACTGGCGGTAGAGGCGTTGACCATACGGGAAAGTCCACTAGGTCCAGGAAAGCCCATCTTGTTGGGCGACGGCAATGGCTTCTCTTTCTTTTCGCCATCCTTATCCTTGTCCTTATCCCTAGAAATCACGATATGTTTCGGCTTCGAGAATAGCTTCTTCTTCGACTTCTCCCCCTTGTGTTTCGGTTCCTTCTCCGGTGCTTGTTCGAGGACGGGGCTGCGAGGGAAGGCGACATTAGCCGCGGTAGTGGCAGCGAGTGCGTGGTTTCCTGCAAGCCCATTCTGATACCGCTGGTTCGTGGCCGTTGTATGAGTTGGGCCTTGGCTGTGGGATGCCGAAAGTGGGGGTGGGGGTGGTGAGGTGCGGCTTCCTTTTCGGCTGCCCGGAGGAGTCTCATGGCTGGGGGTTGTTTGCGAGCGGTTGCGGAGGTGGCGGTGGGCAGCGGAAGAGGTTTGATGTTGCATCGCCGCCTGAGCGGCGATTTGAGACGCGGTTAGATTGTTCATGGTGGAGGCGTGTTCGGAAAGTGAAGCAGTTGGGAGAGTTGGTTCAAAGAACCCTTGTGAGTGTTGGCGGGGACGGTGTCTCTGGAGATCGGAAGGGGGTGGGCCTAGGGGTGAGGCCTTCCTTGCGGGTGTCTCATTGTGTGACATAAAAGGTGCGGAGGGGCGGGAGAAGTTTGGAAGTGTCGTGTTACTCCCGTTTGAAGAGGAAGCAGCGTTTGAGGCGAGTCGCGGAAGACCAGGTGACGCTGGTTGCTGGGAGTCTGCTGCATACAACGAGCGTTTAGGGCGCGAGAGGGACGTTACATGATGGGAGGAATTTGACGATCCATCATCCCCTTCACTGCTGCTGGATGAATCAGGTCGAGTGGAATGTTGGGATGATTGGTCTATTGAGTATCGTCCTGGAGGTGAAGAGGAGGCGGAGCTGGAAGTGGTTGAGACAGAAGCCTTCCTCAAAGTCGACGTCGCAGAGGGCTGTGTGACAGTCCCAATCTCCGGGCGGCCAAATGAAGGCGCCGGGGACATCATCGCGATCGGATGGGATCAGGGAGTGGAAATTAGATGAAACCGCCGTAACAGGGGATGCTTATACCAGAAGGGGTCCCATCACATTCTTGAGATACATCGGGGACTGGGTGCCGTAGCCAATAGATATTCCATTGCAATTCCAATATCGTCCGCTGTACACCAGTGCGGAGTGTCGATGGAGTAACTCATTGCAGTCTGAACTCTGAGGAGGCGGCGACGACGGAAAGGAGCCGATCGTGATTAGGGGTGAATACTTGTGTCTCCTTGCTGACACATCCCAACTATCTTCTCCCCACTAAAGCGCAACTCCTTCAACTTCTCACTCATCTCTCACTTCTTTATACAGAACTACAGATAAAAGAGAGAGACAACATCTTCTTAGGACATATAGGTCTTAAGCATCTGCAGATACTAACAATGGCTCCTCCACCAAACACTCCATCCGACAAACCCGCCGCCCTCAACGCGACCTACACCTCCCCCTCCCACCCCCTCGACAACCCACACACCTTCCACCGCCCACTCGCAAGTTCCCTCGGTCTATCCCGCCCTTCTGAGCCTGGCAGCACACAGGCTAAGACTGCCTACCTCTCTGAGCTTCGTGTGGCAACTACAGAGCTTCAGGCCGAGATTAACGAGTTTTTGACGCAGAGGATGGAGGAGGATAAAGCTGCTGCTGCGACAGGAGAGGGTGGGGGAGAGAGGGAAAAGAAAGAAGAGGAGAAATATATGGAAGGAGGAGATGAAGAGGAGGATGAATGAAAATGCGATGTGCGGTACAGGTCAGCAACATACGAAGACTCTGCTCCTGCATTTATTCGATCTCTCGAAACGGCAAAGCCCGGGTGGTGCGAATTATCTATTCAATTAATGCCAATGCGAACTATGCGATTAATGGGACTGAATCTGGCTATACACTCAAAGCGAAAAAAGGAAGAAAGGGTATCAATTCAAAAACATGAACGAGAATGACAATCCGATCCAGCTCGCTGCCCACCACTCCCGCCTATGTCCTGGATGACTCGAAAACAGACTATCACATCACTGCTTGTATATGTACTCGAACGAAATGCGCGACCAATGTGTCATGATATGGATACGATCCCCTCACTATGCATTTGCGCCCCTCCTATTGGCGCAACCGAGATGAACAATGGTGTTACTGGGAGGGAGTCAGTCTTGTTATCAACAACATAGCAGTATGACATATGGGCGGGGGAGAAAAGAAACTTACTTTGGGAAAACGCTGATGACACTCCCACCCAGCCGCTTATGGCAAACCCCACAAACCCTCTCATCATCCACAGTCACAAATCGACCTCTTCCTCGGTTTCGAGCGCCGTCACCTAGCAACAATCTCGCCTGGGTGTCAATATTCTGTACTTTCTGTAACCCCGCCACGATCCTTCCTTCGTTTAGGACCGAGTTGGCAGCTCGAATTCGTCCTCGGAAATAGAACTCTAGCTCATGGACGGGCAGCGTCTCCGGAATTAGATCTAGAGTTGACCCAGCGGCTAGACGGGAGCCATGTCGAGCGAGAATATCCAGGGCAGGCCGGTATTGGGGTTCGTGACCATGCGGAGGGGATAAGTAAAGTGAGAGGAGGGTGTGGTAGATTGATCGATGGCCATCTTCCGGATCGGTAGGAGAGGCTCGTTTGGAGGGTTTAGTTTCTGTAGCCTGGGCATCTTCGTTTAGGTGTATGCGGTTGCAGTATCTATAACGTCCAAAGTTAGATTCTATCTGGGAATGAATGCATGTGATCTGAGACTCACTCTTCTGCTTTCTCTGGGTCTTCTAATTTGAAGACATATATTTCTAATGCTTGTTTATGCTGGCCCATCTTGCTAAACGTAATTGCTCTGGCTTCGTAGAATTCAGGATCTAACCCGTATATTAGCACGTAGTAAGGAGAGTGACGAAACTTGGCGCTTTAGCTTACCATCTCGCGGGAGGCGGTCCAATAGCTTAGCAGGAGAGAACTGCGAGCTACTCTTCAATAAAGCCAAAAATCGACCTTTACAATTCGACCGCTCCTCATCGTTCTCAAATACCTTGCCCTCCTTCTCATTACTATGCCTACGTAACTGTTCGAGATACAGCACGAGTAATTTCTGATGGAGGTCAGGCGTCAGATCGTTTAGTTCGCCGATGACATGCTCCAAATAACGAACGGCGAGTTTATCGTCTATCCGCTGGAGGAAATCCAGAACCTTTTGCCGCGGCAATGTCTCTGCATTCTCCGTGTCCGCGAGGAATATCTCCATCCCCAGCTCGGGGTCTGCGCGGAGTGGCCACTCTGCGAATTCTAGTATTAGGTCGATCATCTCTGGTGGGAGATTCTGTAGATAGGCAACTGTTCTCTGCGGTCCTCGCAATTGTGCCAAAGCTTTCTTCTCATTTTCCTGCTTCTCGCCCTGGCCAAACCGTTGGAGGAGTTCTAGGGCTGGTCGATGGATTTTCTTTCCGAAAAGAAAGTCAACTAGGTCGTTGTAGCGTTCTGTCTCTTCGAGCTTTTCCATGACTACATCTGGGTCACAGAAGTT
Organism: Arachnomyces sp. PD_36; assembly: GCA_032988195.1. NCBI lineage: Eukaryota > Fungi > Ascomycota > Eurotiomycetes > Onygenales > Arachnomycetaceae > Arachnomyces > Arachnomyces sp. PD_36. The sequence goes on along the minus strand of JANTQE010000025.1, from coordinate 456,059 downwards.
TGCGATACGGAATAGGGACCCCGCGAGTGTGGGTGCAGCGAACATGTAGGTGCGGAATAGAGCTGTGTCCACTAGCTTGGCACATTCACGCAGTTTATCTCCCAGGTCAAAATCCTCCTCGTCGTTGGATATTCCAAGCAGCTCCATAACAGCCAGGGTGTTCTCGTCTACGTCTCCGTTGACCTTTAAATGGGATACCTTTAGAGTGCCATCGGGGTTGAGGAATCGCTGGAGTCTTCTTCGAACGTCGGCCAAATATGCTTGCAATTCATGCGCTGCTGCTTTTAGATCTTTCCCTTCTGCAAAAACATATCGTCATTAGCGTCATGTAATCAAAGATATGGGTAAACTAAAACCTACCAAGTGGCTTATCAACAGGGGCAGTTTCCACTGGCTTCCCGCGCATACTTCCTGACTCACTACTATCATCGGTTTTACCCCTTAGTAAAGATAGCATAGAAGGAGTGTACGTCGGTGTTGACGCAATCTGATTCTCTTCCGCGCCAGGCTCTGCAGCATTCGGATCTACCTGGGTACCGTTCGTCTTGGACGTGCTTTCATCAGACTCGTCAGATTCCGATGGACTTTCCTCAACAGTAGATAGATCCCCCGCTATAAGCTTCGGATACAGAGGGATGACAACCTCTGGCGGTGCCGAAACCTCTGTAAAAAGATCTAGAGAAGCTCTATATTTCCTTTTGGTGAATAACTCCCGAGCCTTTTGCAGTTTGACGGCTCTTAGTCGACCTTCTTTGTCATTTAACAATGCATCTTCCAGCATTTGAATCAGAGATATAGCCTCGTCCAAGTAACCCTTTTCTACCAGGGCATCGATCTGTGAGTCGTAGTCCAGAGTGGCCATACGCCATATTGTACGTTCGCTTCCAACCAGGAACCCCTTTCCAGCGTGAGCTAGGCTCGTATTTGGTTGGGGAATGTGCATCATGTTGGCAGACGGTAGGGAAATCGACTGTAAGAGGGAGAGGGTCTCCGGATTGCGCACTTCCAATACTCCTTTCGACGGGTCTTGGAGAGCTAGAAGGTATGGATATGAATACCCAATAGCTTCGGGAGCGGAGCTCCACGGAATTTGCCTTCTTCCTAACGAGTTTCCGTCGGTATCAATGAACTGGGTATTCACATCCTTCGCAAGAAGCATCTCCCCATCACTTAATTTCGTAGCAAGGGGTTTTGGAGCAGCACCTCCCATCCCAATGTAACTCATGCTAACGACCCCGACTCCGCCTAGCCTGCCAGTTTCTGGCCCTCCAGCTCCACCAGTACTACCAGGACCAACAAGATCTGTCACTTCCGCGGTCTCCACGTCAAGCATGACATAGCTCGTGTTGAGACCGGCAACCAACTTTGTCCCCGTCGCCCATGTAAGAGTCTTCACTCCGGTGACCAGTGTAAATTCCGGCGTTTCGTGTTCCAGCTCCATATCTCGCCATGACCATAGAACAACCTTCCTCTTAACAGCGACGGCGAGACGGGAAACGATGGAAGGAACACCGGTGGTAGGATCTTTATCGATATTTGATGTAACGGCAAACGAAGTCGCGCCTTTCGTCTTCGTTAACTGCTCCTGAAGCTCGAAAGTCTGCATGTCGTGGATGGAGACGAAGCCATTGGAGAGGGAGATCAGGATATTCGCCTCTTTAATTATAGCCAGCTGCTCAATTTTATACCGAGAGAACTTCTCCTGCTCGCGTAATAAATCGGTGGGCTTTATCTTCGCTACCGCAGCTGCATCCTGCCGCCCATTCTCGTCCTGTCGCTCTTCCGTCCCATTCTCCGCATTATATCCTCCTCCATTTGGCTCTTCCTGCTGCTGTTGTTCCTCCAATTCCTGGTTCACACGATATATCCTTAAACTCCCGGTATTAAGTCCAACTAGTAACCGATCCGCGTACGCGAGGAAGCATTCGATCTTTGATTTATCTCGTTGTCGGAGCTCGACGAGGGGTCGAGCTGTGAATGCGGAGAGCATAGCTCTGTCTGCCGCCTTGGATTCGGGTTTATGAACCCGCCGCTTCGCCTAGGCTGGTCAGGGTTGGTATTCTATCCATGGATAAGTAATCATGGATATCGAAGATTCCTCCCGCGCATTGATATCTTCAGGAGCTTGAGGGTTTGGTCGGGAATGCAAGATGTCGGTTGGGGAGAATGCGGTCATGGGCCGTTGATCAGGAGATTGTTGTGATTAGTCAGTTCGTAGTCATCAGTAGGTCTACTCAGGTTGAGCCCATCTCACAGCGCTCCGAAGTCTTCATACTCTAGAGGATATATTTCTTTTGATCACAAGTAGACTGCATGATAGGAAGCAATGGATTGCTTCTAAGGGTGTTTGTAGTAACACTGGAAACTCAGTACAGGACCCGACCAGATCTACGGAGATAGTACGATACCACAAAGGTTCGCTCTTGCAAACCAGATCCGCTAAAGGGAACAGAGCTCGGGGATATGCTCGGGATAGAGCGTATTATAGTATTGGAGTCCTAATTTATGAAGCCGTAATCAACGCCATGCCACCATGCATTGCCCGCCGCCGTCTAGTTTTAGCTTCATCCTTCCTCAGGCAACCAAGCCTGTAAAACCCCAGTCCTTGACCATGATGACGAGAACATTTCACTCATCGATAAGATATGTATGAACCCCGGCTGCGCCATAAGAAATAACAAAAGAAACCTATGAGGGAAGAAGACATGTAATAAAAGCCCCGTTCTGCTGCACCATACTCGCCCTAAAACTTTTGAACCACTTCGAAGGCCGATGGAAGTATGTTTCGCGGGGACGAGGGTATAGGAGATGCAGAACCTATGGAAGGGGGAGGTCTAAACCTTCTCTGGACCCTGATGTTTGGCAGAGCTACCCTTGCTACGCCAGGTGGAGACCGCAGGGATATTCGCGTCGATACGTTTCTCATCGGTGCTGTAGGCTCGGGGAGTGAGCTTAATCAACGTATGAAGAGGGACTTCCATCCACGGGCTCTGCTCCTGAGACATGTTCTGGAAATAGGCGTAGATGCAACGCAGGACGGCTTGGTGAGTGACGATGATGATATTCTCACTGCGCTCAAGCTCCATAATAATCGGTTCTAGACGGATGACCACATCGCGGTAGGATTCGCCGCCACGGTAGCGGTAGTTGTACTTGTCGTCGTCGCGTGCTTTGAAGTCTTCGGGGTAGCGTTCGGCGATTTCCTCGTATGTCAGGCCATCGCAGACTCCGGAGTCAAGTTCGTCAAGCGCTTTCCATTCCAATTTATCGTAGCCTGTCTCAGCAGCAAGGTGGCGAGCAGTCTGGATCGTTCGCTTCAGGGTAGATGTCCAGATAGTCAATTTTTCTCCCTTGGGAACACCAGACTCCTCCAAGAGCTTGGGAAGAGCACGAGCATAGGCTTCTCCACGAGTGGAGATATCCGAATCTCCACCAATCTTACCCTCAAGATTGAACTCGGATTCTCCGTGCTGTATCAACCATGTTAGTATAAATTATAAACTTGCTTGTGGACCAGAGTTATAAACATACTCTCGACAACCAAATAGAACGGGGTCTAATGTGGAGGTTCTGGATGTAGTAAACAAGACGACTAGACAAGTAATCCTTGATCTGATTAATGATGACAGTCGAGCCGACGTTGATGAACTGAACATAAGGGTAATGTTTCTCTTCTTCGTCGATAGTCTCGTAGACCTTCTCGTAGTTGCGGATACGGCTTCTGAAGTCTTGGGCAGCAACTTCTGGGTCCTGTCCCACATAGTCGGGGGAAGTGGTCTTGACCTCGAGGATGTTGTTCATGATGATGTCTTCGTCATCGCATTTCGACTCTACAAAGAGAGTCTCAATGTTGGCTTCGTTGCAGCGCTCATAGATCCAACGACGACGAGCTTTGGTAGAGTTAGTAGCATCAAGGATGGCGACGACGCCGTTGTCCTCGGAGAACCAGCGCAGCATGTCAGTAACCGCTGCTTCGGCAGCCGCGCGGCGAAGACGCTCTCCATCTTGGTTGGAGGTGTCGAAGAACGCAGCGGTGGGTTGCGGGGTATCCTGTCGACGGTAACGGCCCACATTGAAGATGTGAGCTGGGATACCAACCCATGCGAGGTAGCGCAAGGCTGATTATACCCACATTTGTCAGTCTATCTGCAGAAGAACCGGTCGAGTTTTGGAAAGGAAGGTGGTTGTCTGTCACATACCCTTGCCAGCGATCAAGCTCTTGCCACGAGCTGGCAAGCCCACCATGACAACACAAATTTTTGCATCGTCACTCTGGACTCCATATCCGTCAGTCTTTCTGTAGTAGCGGAAAGGCATAGCGTAGGATAATATTCAAGGCGAGTTAGGGAGCGTAAATCAGAAACAAAGGAATAGCGGTGTATAGAAGATTGAGGAACACCAGCGATGATGAAGGTAAAGATGAAGCGTGTGAAGACGAAAAGGAAGAAGAACAAGGTGATGAAGATATAGAAACGGTAGGTAAAGAGTGAAGCATTACAGGGACGCCGGCTCGCATCGTTCCTCCTTTCAAATGCATCAAAAAGTTCACGGTCCAAGTGACTGCGACGGAGGCAGGGAATGACTATTTGTAGGAGCTGAACACGCGACAGCCGTGATAACACAGACAATGGTTCCCGTGTTGGCGACAATGACCTTGTCTTCTTTTTTGCACACCGTATGAAGAAGTAGGAGTAGCGGCGTGCTGGCAGTGATGATATGTGGGGGGGAGCGGAAGCAACCAGCACAAGCACCGCTGGCGGAAGTCACTCAAAGCCAACAACAGCAGCAAAGTCGATATTTGCGATGAACTGCTACAGTTTTCAATGGCTTCCTCTTCTCACACTCAATCAAATATATATATCTTTAAAAAAAGGTCTCGTTCAGGCTAATACCGTCGAGAACTGTTGCGATGAATTTTGTGAAGTTGGATTTTTTTCTCGGTTCCGCTTTTTTTTCTTTTTTGTCAGGATTCAGGAACATTTTCTGTCGTCTGGCGGCTCTCCAGCAAAACCCCCAGTTTCGGTGGCGGACTGTTGGGAATATCCCCCACTGTTTGCCCCCGCAGTCATTTCTTTGGCTCAAGTCCAGATCCTTTTTCTTAACAATCATGATCCATGAGGTTGAGAGGATTCTTCATCGAAACGGGCAATCCGCCGTGTGATACTTCCAGCCATCATCCGGGTTTATCTGAACGGAAGGAAAGCGGTATCTTATCATGCGGATAGAGCCACGCAATCGGCGGCTCATTTCAAGCTCCTTGCATCGAGAACATGGGTGATCCCGACGGCGCACCCTGAAGGGTTCGGGATTCGGGAAGAACGGCTTTCGAATGTCTTGAGGTGACAGTTTTCGTGATATTTCCCGAGCATCGCGAGATATGTACCCCAAAAGCTTATTACCGCATCAGTTGATGCTTTTCGACATCGACGCATGGCTCACCCACTGCTTCTACTGGAGGCGAAATAAGTCCACCGTGGTCGCAGCGTCACAGGGGTGCAACGAACCCGTCGGGTCCTCATCTCGATTTCTTCAAAACTCATCGGTCCATATTGAAGATCAGACCACACGGTGGCTTTTGCGCTATCCGGTTCGCCGCATTTCGGAACTTCGAAAAGAAGATGTCACGCGTCCCCAAAAACTCGTAGTGGAATGGGAAAAGTGGATACAGGTTGAGTAATTGATTCAGGACGACCGCAAGGATGGGAAATAAGGCCATGGGATACCCGAGGCAACTTCTTGAACAATCACAGCAATAGAACGGAGTTGACGCGAGGGGGATATTGTGTGTGGAGTTTCAATGCGAGAAATTTAAAATGGACGTACCGATGATGTGAAGACCTTCAGCTTGGATTGTCGTCTCCCTGACTTCCCAAGAGGCATAGCCATCGGACAATTGACTTAATAGCAGTTCGTGCTTGTACAACAGCTTTTACAGGGCATAAACAGAGAAAGGGGGAGGCCTTTGGGATTCTTGGTTTGTTTGAAGAGCTGGCTGGCGCATCGGGAAGAAGTCAGTCACGGGAAAGTGTTCCAGATTATGGTTTCACAGTTCGGTTATTTTGTAGCTTCTGTGTAAGAACCCCTGAAGCTTCAAAGTAGTCTTCCTAGACCTATCATTATAATAACTACGCTCCCAATACTCTGTTTTCTTCCAAGATATCATGCTTTTTCTCAAGCCCGCGGAACAGGATATCGCACCGCCATTACATTGGTGCAGATTTACTCTTCAGTCTTTCGAATTAATTCTAGCGGGCTAGCCCCACTCTACCCTCCTCTTCTTATGGTGTCAAACCTCTTCATCGCTCTCCCACGAGAACAAGATAGTGACTTGATGCTCTCCCCTTCATGAATCTGAGATTCCTCGCGAATCACATCTCGTCGATTGGTCAGTGTCTTCTTTTAGAACCCATTAGACTATTCTTGGCTTAGCGCGTAACAACTCAAATTCGACCACCGACGCTAGTTAGCCGAAACTAGTCGATATTAGGGCATGATTGTCTACTGTTAACATTTAGGGCTGGCTTTGGACAGCGATGGAGCAATGCACCCAGGTACCATTGAGGGACCACGGCAAGGTGACTTCGTGGAGACCAAGGGAGGTACGAGAGATTACTACGAGAATAAGAGAGGAAGGAGTCTTGAACATCGACACCTCACTGTTCTTAGAGAGTAGGGAAGGAGCCGACTTATTGAAAGTATGGTGGGATATTCTCGGGCAAAAAAGAAATTCTTGACGATAGTTACATGAACGAGGCAGGAATACTTTATGAGGAACCGGACCCGTTGTTGAAACTGAACTAGAAGACCAAGGAGAAGAGGGGTGAGAGTAGGCTTCTTGAGAAGATGACGAAACGTGTCTTCATCATGCGATACACACCAAAGAAGGAACAGGGAAAATGAAATTGAACGTCGCCATTGAGATGGATAGGGGTAATGTCAAGAACCAAAAATTCGAAGAGGGATATGGGATAGGCAAGGAGAGTGGTGATGAGAGCGAATCCTGGGCAAACCTAAGAGTAAGCTTTGAAAAGATCGTTATCAGGAAGGAGAAACTCCACGTCGGCCCTGAGCTCTCGATGTGCGGCCCTGTGCATTTGGACGGCCTTGGAAATGTCGGAATTGCATCTCTCCATGGCTTTAGCGCAGTCTGAGCACAAAAGAAGACCGCAGCCTTCTTCTTCAGCTGGTTCACGGAACATGTTGAACTTCTGAATAGTCCCACATCCGTAGAAAGCTGGGTTTGGGCAAAGCGAGCACCAAGGATTGATCCGAGCGTGGCGACCTCTCTTCTTCTTTGACTTCAAACTTTCATAGGCCTTCTCGAAATCGAAGGTTTTCTCATCGGTGTTTCTAAGCGGGATAATCGCATGGCCACTGCAGTTCCCTACATGAACTCTTTCCAGTGCACAAACGCCGCACATGCGACTTGGTTGCTTCCCTTGCTCGATGTGGCCACCCTTCATTTCAACATATCCTTCTCCATCTGGGCTGATGGCAACCTCTACATCACGATCTCCTAGCCCCTGTATGCCGTATGTAAAATCGTGACACCAGTGACATGGTTTGGTGCCATTTTTAGGAGGAACATGGAAGAAGTCTATGGGATGCGCGAAAGGAGTTCGAATAAGGATGGATTTCCCACCTAGACGACGAGGTGTTCTATCATGGTACTCCCCAGTGTCTGTAGGACGGGCCCAGGCGGTAGGGCGCCTTCCAAAGGACGGGGATGGGGACCTGCTCGAAGTTCCGATGCCCTCTGAGGTCATCGGGGTCAGCTCTCTGACGTTAGGAGTGGTTGCGTCGGTTGAGTCTGAGTCAAGTTCGGAAATATCGCGTTCCTGAGATGCAGGCTGGGTGGCCGATGCTCGTAGACGCTGCAGTAGGGCCGATTCCGGCCTTGAGGCATCCTTTGTCCCAATGGAAGAGGTCTTGCCCTGCCCGAAATTCTTCTTAGAGTGCTTGCGTTCTGCAGGACCAGCGATACATTCTGTCCGAGAGCTTTCACATTGTTTGCATGGACGATCGAAGGCACTGTTTTCCCCGTATGAGCAAGGCAGCCCCTTTCGCTTGCAGCTTTCGCATGGTCGTTTTTCCTTCGGAGGGATGATGAGATCGCAGTCGTTTTTGTGATCTCGGCAGACTTGGCAAGGATACGTCGCTGGGTTCTCGAGTAGGGAGCAATTATGGCTATTTTCCCAGCAGGACTTGCAACCGCGTGTCTCTGGAGCTCCAGGCGCAAGGCTCAGCAAACTCCTAGTTGCGCTAGCCCCTTTCTGGTTCAAGGAGCTAATTCTACCCGAACGTCTCCCGCCGGTGGTGGGTTTCCGCTTTGGGAGGGGCGTTGGGGTCTTGGGCGTTGATTCAGGTAAAGACGGCCAGGATGTGGGAGACTCGCCATCATCACTCCCAGCTTGTTCGTCAGAGGCCCTCGATCTTTTCGGCGTACCACCATGGTCGTTGTTGTTGTCGTTCCAAATGAACCTTTTCAAAGGCTTCCGCGACGATTCAGACGCCGGGGTGTAATCACCGCTTTCGTCAGTGTCTATCCAGCTGGCAGCACCACCGACCTGTTTCTGTTTCTTGTCGCGGAGGTCGTATAGGTATGATTGGAGATTGCTGGAAGATAAGCCCCTGTCATCCAGATCGGGTTTGGCATTGTTGAACAGCTTTATCGCCTTGTCAAGGGTTTCTCGAGAGTACGACATAATAAACCGGAATTCGGGCTTTTGCACTTTTATGGTGTTGAGAGCTTCGGAATAGGGGTTATGACCGCTCCTTTGCTACCAAACGTAAACAGAAGACGGGAAGTGAGGTACATCAAATAAGTGTAGCCTCGAAGTAAGTGTCCAGTATGTCTGATCAGTGGATGGTATGAACAGGCGACTTTATTAGATTTGGGAGTAGGGAGAAGGAAGGTGTGGCTCAGGGAGTGCTTAAATACAACAACCATCAGTATAAAGAGCTCAGTAATTTGATATCCCGAGAGGGACAAATAAAGGATGTTATACTTACTTAGATGTCAGTCATAGAAAGTTTGGGAGCTTTCTAGATCTCTGAAGAGCAAAGTAGATAGGTGACGAAGGCAGAATAATGATAAGTATAGCAAGCTGAGACACTGCAGCTTTGCAAACATGACAGAGATTTGGTAAATAGAGTGAGGGAAACAAAGTGAGGTGGAAGAAAGGAATTAGAGATTCATTGTGGGAAATGATCTCTTGCCGCAGGGTAATGGGTTTGTTATTATGAAGACCTGTCGCTGCGACGACAGTATCGACAGACAGTATCGTGCAACATGCCTGTGTGTGGTATGAAGCCCCTGAAAGAAGAGTCTTCCGGGTGAAAGATGTAAGAAAGAAATGTCATTTGTCGGATAAGAGATGTAGAGAAAAACAGATAAACAAGCACAGGCTCGGTTTACGGGGGGTATGGCTAGAGCATATATCGTAAAGTCCCGCAAGGGAACCAAACTAGATGTCCCATACACAACAGCAACCTTTAGAGTTCCTTTTGGTCATGATAAGCCAGAGTATGCAGAGCCCGGCATCCCACCTTTTCCAGTCGGGTGGACGTGAAGGACTCAAAAACTTAAGGAGCCTTGCTTTAAAACCATCGACAGAGCGATGGGAATAGGAGAAACGCACGCAGTTTCGGGGGAAAGAGGTAGCCTTTCGGTATATAAGCTTGTCGGCGGTGATTGCAAGCTTGGTTTGACAAGCCCGAAACAAGTCCGTGTAGAGCTTGTTTCTGGGCAAAAGTTGATAACTCAGAAGTGCTATGCCAGGGAGATCTACCCACCAGCATAAAATAGGAAAAAAATCACTATCTCTGCGGACAACTGAACTGATGGTTGAAGTGGTCTGGACCAAGGGGAGCCAGTAGATAACAAAGCGATTCTGGGCGAAGGAGCCCCTATATCTATCAAAGCTGACCTCGAACGCGGACGGTAGAGAAGAGAGGGTACCAACTGTGAACAGCCTTTGGTTGAACTTGATATGGAAAGCGCCTTCAAACCAGCAGCTGACCTTTTGACTCTTCGGTGGTGATTTAGGGGATAGCCGTGTCGAAGACAGACTCCAAACAGAAGTGCCAAAGAATCAGAAGATGATTGATATCGACGTTGAAACAAGGCATATTAACAAAGGCATAGTAATAAACAAAAGGATGGTGAACTTGTTGGATTGTTTGATACCCAACAAGCAATGACCAAGATGTGATGCTTCTTAATCTGCCATTGACCGTTAATGTCACTCACCCGCTCGCAAGTCATATACTATCCCTCCTTATCTTTCTCTCTTTCTCTCTCATCTTCGAAGAAACGTTCGAAATCTTATCAAAGGGTTGCTTTTCCCGTCGGCACGTCTGTTGTCTGCTTATGTCATATGGATGACTAAACACCCGCCCAGAAATTGTATAAATTTCGCTTTCTTTTTCCTCCACAAACAATTCTTTCTTCAAGAAATTTATTTTTCTAAAGGACTGGAAATTGTTCTAAAAGGCAATTGTTTTACTTACTGTCGCCTATCATGGGCTTCCAGAATGTTGATTCCATTGATCAACTATGATGAAACTCTTTCTAATCCGCCATGCAGAGAGCGAACATAATGTCAAGCGCGCATTGTAAGTACCGGATCAAAAATCTTGTATGAGCAAGGCTAACGACACTATACAGTGCTGGTGTCACAGACTCGGCTCTAACCAAGCATGGCTCCCTTCAGATAGATCGCTTGGCTCAGCATTTCCGAAGCCAAGGGTTACAATTTTCCAAGATTTTCTCTTCCGATCTTCGACGCGCAAGAACGACAGCTGAAGCTCTGGATACCGTTTCCAATAAAGAGCAGAGCTCCGCGGGCGAGCCGGTAAATACTGTGGTCTTGTTAGAAGCTTTAAGAGAAAAAGATTTCGGTTCTCTTGAAGGGCAGAGTTGGGTCTCTCGCGCCAAGGCTACACGTAACCAAGGACCCAAAGATCAAGAGTCACACAGTTCTATGGAAACAAGAGCCAGGGCTTTTCTCAATGAGAATATACTCCCGTTGCTTTCTAGTAATGGAACTGAAGGGCAGGCTATCGCCGTTGTTTCTCATGGAATAATTCTGTCAGTTATATGGCGATGTCTATCGAGCCTCTTCAGTCCCCAAGCTATTAATACTGCTGCTGGCGTTGATAATATTGGTAATATGCCGGCTTGGTCAAATACTGGTTTTCTGGAATTAGAGATTAAGCAGCTGACCATTGCTTCTTCTCCCTCTAACACTCCTGGCTTTACTCAGTGCCCCAGCCGTACTAAATCTCCTGAACCACCGCCCACGCCGGCAATAGTGGACGCTCTACCTGGCTGGCAAATGAAGATATTAACTGTCAATGGTCAACACCATGTCTCAACGCTGAAACGCACGCGTGGAGGACTCGGGAGTTCCAGACATGACAAGCGACAGAAGCAAATTGACAGCTTTTTCATGAAGCCGAAGGCGGGTGACTGACGAGCATTGAGTACACATACTCTAATAGGTCGCCCATTTCAAGGTAAGCAATCATTAGTCCGACCCTTGTCCTTTATTCCCTCTCCCCACCCATCCTTTTATGATGAAGCAAAGTTTCACACAGACCTGTTCCGAGTTTATCAATGCGGATAGTCAAATTGTACCAACTGCTGTCTGAAAAGAATCCCTTTCCCCTGCCTTATATATCGTCTCTACGCGGACCACTTCTAGTGATGCAAGTTCTGACCATGATAATAGACTTTGTTTTGTCCAGAACATCCGTGGGCATGCCTATATATAGCTCCAGCGTAGATTATTAGGATGTATAATAACATCGACAAGAATATATCACCTTGTGGTTCTACATATTTGTTCATGATTCATGTCCTCATTTCCCACTATTCACGCTCGCGCTCTTCGGCATCTCAATTCCAACAGCAGCTGTAGTCCCAGCATCTACGGGGAGTACGACGCCCGTCATCCACCTCGCATGAGGACCAGCAAGAAACACCACCGCCCCGGCGCAATCCCAACCTGTACCCTCGGTGCCCAGTAGACTTCTCTTTCGCCTCACTTCTCTTACTTCTTCACTCATACCGGCGCCATACATCATGGGTGTATACAACATCTATCAAGTGTATCAGCTCCTGTAACTTAAACTTCAGACGAATAACAATTGGAACTGAACCTACCCCTGGGCAAACACAATTTACTCTAATCCCATCCGCAGCATGATGCGCCGCCATCGCCCTCGTCATATTCACCACCGCTCCCTTCGCAGTTGGATATAGCAAGTGCGGGGTACCCCCCTTCAACCCAGCAACACTCCCCATATTCACAATATTTCCCTTCATCTCACCCTCATTCTTCGCCATAGCAGGAATAGCATACTTGCTCATCATCACCATACTACTCACATTAACCTCCATACTCTTCGCCCACTCCTCCATATCCACATCCACCGCCGTCCCCGCAGCACCCGCCACCCCGACGTTGTTCACCAGGATATCGAGACGTCCGAACTTTTCTAGAGCAAGCTTCACAGCTGCCTCGCAGTCAGATGAGGAGGTTACATCCCCTTGAAATGCGAGTGCTTTCCCACGATGCGGTTTCGAGGAGATGATTTCGACGGTTTTGTTCGCCCAGTCGAGATTGCGGTCTATGCAGATGACGTTTGCGCCGTCGTCGGCTAGGAGAATGGAGATCGCGCGGCCGTTGCCAATTCCGTCGCCTAGGCAGCCTGCGCCTGTGACTATCGCGGTTTGCCCGGCGAGGGAGCGAGAGGGGGGCTCAAGGGAGAGGTGGCCTTCCATGATTGCGGGGTAGATAAGGAATTATATTAGTAGAAATTTTGATTGCAAATAACGCTGGAGGTAGGAATTGGTATATCGAGGAGGCATTGGAAAAGAGCGTAGCTTTGATCAAGACCTAAATATTTGGTAGTATATACCATCCCGGGAGCGGCATACTGATTTAGCTCCATTGCCTCGGACATCATACGGTAACTCCACGCTCAGGGACCTAACGGCAGTCCCTTCGACGAGTAGATGTCGCGTTTCATATGCCTCTGATATGCTGAGAAACGTTATATAGCATCAAGCTAATGAATAAAGAAGAATATCAACTACCTGGGCGTCATTTCGTGTAGCATGAAGATTTGTAGACCGGTTCTCTTCGTGATTGTATTGATTTGGGTTAAGTAAGCGATGATATCATGCCCTAAAATAGAAGCTTCTATGTAGACAAAATATATGCAAAGTATCTCGAGATATGTACAACAGCGCTTTTCCCCTTCTTCGCACATGGCTAAGAGAATTAGGGGGCCGGACGTTGACAGCGTGGTGATGTACAGTAAGTAAAAGAACATCGATACCCGTCAGCATTCAACCAACTAGCTTTTTCTCAGACATAATCATAACAGAGCACACCACTCTGGGTATCCAAAATCTCATGTAGAGTTGCATTACCCGCGAGCCTGCCTAGATTTATTTCAAAATCAAGGGTAACGTTCTTTCCACTATAATCGAAAGGAATGACGGGTCCCCCGACCTCGTTTAGGCGGGTGTCGAGGTCCTCCTGCTGCCAGACCCAGAATATGTGGTCCAAGTTGCCGTGGTGGAGGTAGAATAAGGGGTCTGCGTATAAAGTCAGTATAGGGGAACTCGGGTAAGAACGGGTATGGCAACTCACCACCAGGGCTATGGTTCGCATTGCCTATGGTACCTAACACACCACCGACCCCAAAATGGCCACTCCCATGAATACTTGGTTCATCGAAGGTCGGCTTGTTCTCCATCGCGCGAGCAAAAGTCGTGTAATCTGGCTGACTTGTGACTTTCTCGACCGCACTTGGATGCGCAAAGGTGTTCATAATCCAAGGGGTATAGTCACGTTTGAGGCAAGAGGTTTCAGGGATATTAACCGAGAATTTGTCCTTGGTGAAAGGGCCGTCCTTCACACATCCGCCACCTGTGCGGCCAGTGATATTCAATGGGTTTTCCTCGGGGGGAAGCTCGACATAGTCACCATTCCCACCGAAGCCTGTCTCAGGGTCGAAAACCTCGGTTTCGAAAATCGCGGTGCTTTCGGGGTCAAGAGAAGCGTCCAGTGACCAGTCCCAATATCTATGGGTATCATTCCGCAGTTAGAAGAGTGAGGAAACCAACAGATATAACGTCCGAAAAGAGAAACACGTACGGTTGGCCTCCTGTGTATCCACACTCTTCCCTCAAGGCCTTCTCGTAAGCTGCAACCAGGTACCGATGCCACAGAACGAAGTGTCCCTACCATCCATTTTTAAAACACACCGCCCCTGTTCCTATAACGGGAGGGTGGTAGTACGTACGACAAAGTGGATATTTGGTGTCTGATCATGATGGACAGCATGGAAGTCATCGAAGCGGTTCTGAGATAGTGGGAGCCCCGATATTGGCTCGGATTCGGTAAGACAGTGTACGGCATCGATATAAGAGTGCCTCTCTTTGATCGTCAACTGTCTCCTTTAGTTGCAGATCAAGATGTCAGCTGCAAATCGTGAGCGGCCCCAGTTAGGACAAATAGAATACCTGTCTATGAAACCAAACTACCTACCATTCTTTCCTCAATGGAGGGTCGGAGCAATTGGGGCGGGATTCCGCGAGTGCGATCCCTGGCTGCACCGAGCAGCCCAAGATGGCGATTGATAAGAGAGACAACTTCATCTTCGCATCTATCAGACTCTCACACCTGGCGATTCTTGAATGTCGAAGTCTGCGGTCGACTTGAGAGAAAACGTCCCACCACGCAGAAAGGCATAATTAAGTCAGCCCGTTTCATGCCGCCTCTCCTGGGAGACACTTGTGTCTAACTGCCGTAGCCCTGCCCATGATTTCTGCAATCCCAGCAAGTAGCTGACGCACTGAGCGCCCGGGTAAAATGAGGGTGTCAGGAAGCTCATTTATCAGTTTTGACTCCTGCGTTTTAAAGTCGCTTCGTCGCCTTCATAAACGTCAGGACAAGGATCAAGGGAAACGATTCCCGCTAATTGGAGCCGTTGTATAAGGCTGACGGGAAATCCCTGGGCCCTGGACTCCCAGCTGAGCCATCCGTTGAGTCGGAGTTTTATGCGGAACACATATACATTTCTGGCAGCTTCGGGCGTACAGAGCTGTAGGAAAGGAGCTCCTATCTCTTGTTAATAGAACACAACAATTGACAATTTAAATGGGCGCGTCATGGATATCATGAACCTCACCCTGGATTGAACCAGATAATAAACCTCGATGCTTCGTTATTCTCTCTCAGGGATCCCCTCGTTCCAGAAGATTAGGGCATATTGCCGATCTCCGGCTAAACTTGCTGAAGCCCATCCTCGAAGTGAGGTTGCTTCCTTGAGAACCAACTGACGCCTGGCATCAGAATCCAAACGACAGAACCCATCGCGAAATCATCGTCATTTCAATGATTTCCACGCGCCGGTGACCTCAATAATGGGCATCATGCCCGAGCCGAAACCGAGCAAAGCAGGGTAATAAATGCCTCTCTTACATAGCGTCCCCATCCAACGGGAATGCTACTTGTCAGAAACCATTCTTCCAGCCAATTCGTGGAATGGGAGGGAGGATAAGGATGAAGAATGCACACCGTACTGATCCTCCCTCATGAGTGGACATGATGCGGGAGAACCGTTGAGGGCCCGTGCCTCGGAATGATAGATCATAAAGCTGCTATTGTGAAACCCTGAGCTATGCGGGGGAGAGAATGGGCCCCTCTCTCCCCACTGGGACGCGTCTTCCAAGTACAGAGGCCCGTTCCTTCGCCGAGCGCGTACCGTTAGGGAACCGAGCGTCCAGACGTGGCGAAATTGTCAACCCTCTTGACCCTGGAGATATCATTTGATTTGATAGAGGCTTCTTGTTGGAATATTTGTTATTTGATCTCTATTTACCGAGTACGAAGTATATCAGTCCAGAAGAGAAGAAGCATCCAAGGAGAGGCAAAAAGGAAAGTCTTTCGCATGAAAAAAGGGAGGGTATATCTAACAGTGACAGATCCAAAAAGGGAAATCCCAGTATAGCAAACATCAAAAAAGCATCAAACGCATAAAATCATCAACCAAACAGCAAATAAATAGAAAATAAAAAGAAGGCATAGATCAGGCAACGTTAAACCCAACGTCTCTTGCATCTTCGTCCTCTCTCTCATATAAAACTTCCGCCTTTAGATCTGTTTGTCGGAAAACATACCGTTTAAAGAAGTATGGTATTTGCCTCAGTCCCCATGCGGCATGGAGCCTTGTCGGTACCGAGAACACTTGATCCAACTCTTCTAGCGTTTTACCCTTGGTTTCGGGCATGAAGAGTAAGATCATGACGAACCCGATTATGTTCCAGGTAGCGTAGAATGCGAATCCGCCTTGGTGAGTGAAGGCGGCTTCCATGCTTGGCCAGGTGATGGCAAGGACGAAGTTGAAGAACCAGGTTGTTGCGGTTGCGAGGGACATTCCGTATGAACGGACATAGAGCGGGTAGGCTTCTGCAGAGTAGGTAAAGGGGACGGGACCTTCACCAGGTGAGTAGACGATTCCGAAGAGGTAAATTCCGAGAGCGACGCAGGCGACCCGAGTTTCTTTATTGGGAATGTAAAAGCTGAAGCCGGTGAAGAAAAGGAAGATCGACATGAGAGGGAAGGTGACGAGTAGGAGATTTCGACGACCGAAGGTATCAATGGTGTAGATTGCGGGAATGGCAAAGATCCAGTTTACGACACCGAATCCGAGTGATGCGGAAAGGGCAGAGATTGGAGAGAAATCTGCATCGAGGAATATTTGAGACGAATAGTATGCGATAACGTTGACTCCGCAGAACTAATTATGGGTTAGCGGGGTGAGACTCGAAGAGGGAGATCAAGGATACGCACCTGCTGCATGAACATGACTATTTCCGAGGCCAACAACGCGCGGCGATTTCGGGGTACGGTGATCAATTCCATCATCTTGTTCTGGCCTAATTTCATGTTTGACTCAGCCTCGAGGAGGGTGTGCATATAGAATTGATCTCGTGCAGCCTGGACCTTCGCGAACCGAACGCGACATATAGCCTCGTAAGCCTTGTCATGCCTTCCCTTACTCATATACCATCTTGGTGATTCGGGACAGAAAAAAACGAAGGCGCAACCGACGAGGGCAGGGAACATAGCGGAACCCATCATAAGACGCCAAGCCAACCCGACGATATGAGGCGGGTCCGGAACCTTATAGAAGGCTAAATCGGAAACGTAACCAAGCATGATACCAAAAGCAGTCCACATCTGCCACTGCATGACAAGAGCACCACGAATGGCTGGCGGGGTCGTCTCTGCTGCGTAAATCGGCACGGTTGCAGATTTCGGACCGATTCCTAGGCCAAGAATGAAGCGAGCAACGAACATGTGCCACCAGGTATTCACGAAGCCTTGCCAGAAACAGGCGACAGCTGAGATACCGCATGTCAGGAAAATAGTCCCCCGGCGACCGAACCAGTGGTTGAATGGGACGGTCAACCAACAACCGATGACTGCGCAACATAGGTAGGGCGCAGAATTAACGAGACCGACTAACCAGGTCGAACGGGAGTCCTTGCCGGCAATTCCGAATTGATGTTTATATAGAATCTGGGCACCATTTACAACGGTCTCGTCTTGAGGACAGTCAGCTGATATCACATGGGAGTGTCTGAAGAACGCAAGTTGGGGAGCTTACCCATTCCTTGTACAGCAGCACATACGGAACATAGGACGATAACGAGATACATCAGTCGTGGTTGGGACCATCGGTTGGTAAATTCACGACGAAGGATATCAGTCTCATGGAGAGTCAGGCCGTCAATGTTATCAAACTGTTCTGGCGCTTGCGCCAGGACGGCACCGAGCTCGAAGGCTCGGATATCCTCCTCGTCTCCAATCTGATATTTTCGTGCATACTGTCCACCCCGCTTTATCAACGTTTCGTGGCTCAACCCCGCGAGCGGGTTGGCGAGTTTTGCGTTCAGATTCCGCCTTGCACGGTCTGCGGCAGAGAGGAAGTCGCGACGCGGAGGGGATGCAGGTTGGCGATCTTGAGAAGGGAACTGATATGGATGCTCAAACTCTTCCTCTGGTTGCTGCTGCTGCTGGTAAAAGTTGGTTTGAAACTGTAAGTTGTCTTGAAGCTCGTGGTGTTCTGTCCGGCCTGGGTTCGAATCGTAGTCGGCGGAGGAAGTCCCATCCGTCCCTCGCCATTTGTCCATGCTGTCGGAGGGCATTTTCTTGCGCACGCCAATGCGGTTAGCCGTCACCTAAGTCTCGGTTCGAATAGACTGTAATTGCAAGAATGTTTGCTATCTGTAAAAGCCCCCAGAGACGGGTGGTGATTATGTAGAAGGATCGCCGAAGGATTGAGCGGGCGACAAGGCTGGGGAAACGGGAATGCGGCTGACGATGGTCAGGATGACTTGGGAAGAAGGCAATTGGCGAACCCTGCAGGAAATAATCCCCTCTTGTCAATCTCCAGCAAAACTAGAGACATTGAGAGTCCAAAGAGAGCCTGTTCAAAATGTATAAAGAGCGATGTCGAGATGGAGGGAAAGAAGGGATGAAAAGGAAGAAATTAAGGATGCGATTCTTCAACGGCCAAGATGGTCCAAGTGGGGAGTCGCGAAGGTAAAAAGCTCCCTATCGTTTAATTCTCGCATCTATTTTACTCCTCGTGATTTACACTTTGTTCTCCCTCAGATTCTCTCTTGTTGATCGTTGATTTCGGGGTCATGAAGGCGGAGAGTCTTGGGACTTCCAGCATCCAAGCAAGGGCACATTCCGAAAAGAGGCTGTGTTGGAGTCGATGCATGACTCTGATCTATACATGTCCCCTCTCCCACTTGGGCTTCTGAATGACTTCATCCATCTTGCGCAGCCTTCTATTAACTTATCGTGGCCTTCCGAGAGACTCAGTCACTAAATGCTTCCTTAAACATGCGTTGTTGAGCTCCAAAACCCTCCCCGAATTCACGCCAGCGGCATCAGCGACAGCGAAAGAATTTGTTTCCCCAGGTTCTTTTCTTGTTTTTCTCTCTCCAACTGACAGGATGATCTTTGTGGGGGCCATTTCTCGCGCATTTTTTTAGTTTTCTTTTTCTTCGTTTCTTTTTATTAGGATGTCGCGGAAACAAGGCGTTCAGATTCAACTTGGCATTGGGCGAGGCGCATCAAGACGAACGGCATTGGGTTTCAGTCGAACATGTCATTTCTTCGGTGACGGAGATTTTAAATCTGAAGAATTGGAGCGTCAAAGCAATACTTTCGGCCTCCATACGGAGCTTCGCGCCTCCCCAAGACACAGAATAAAGGTTGCTCGTTCACACTGCAGCTGCTGTGACCGCCAGATCACACTTTGCTGCCCCTTCTTTGGCCCATGGGAGAAATGGGGGACTCGATCGGAAACTCCATCGAATCGCCTGGAACCGTAGCACAACTGTCAACTCTCCATTTGACATTTGCTCAGCCCCTTGGATCGCACTAAAACTTGAAGTTTGACAGTCAGCTTCAACCACGTTTTAAACCCTGTTCCCTTCCCTTGTCGTCGCCCCAATTGCAACATCAGACAGGAATATCCACTCGCTTCAACATCGGAGGATTGTGATGAGAAAGGCCAGGGATAAAGCAAAGTCTGAAGAAGCGAAAGATATCGTCATGCGCCCAAGGACGTTCGAAGAATGTAGCTCGAGTCACGGAAGAAATGCGCTTTTCTTGCAGAGTCTTCATGAGGGCATTGAGGGGGTGTGCTTCCCTTCCAGAAATAGAATCGCTGGCGCTGCTCAACCCAATGTATGGATTCATTGTTCCCCGCGTTGTGTAAAAGGCAACGTTCGGACGCCTTTCAGCGGTCAGCTGAAATATTATCAGCCATTTCAATCGATCTCGACTCATCTTCCACCATTTCTCGCAGAAAGTGACAAGGGGAAGGGGTGACTGAGCCGTTGTTTGAGAATCGCATTGTTCTTGGGTCACGTTCGTTGATGATCCCTCTCGACAAGTCCTGAATCGACATGAAGGGTAAAGAAAAGGCGATCTTCCTCAAGAACCATGTGAAAATGGACCCGATATGCCTAAAAATACGAACGACAACATCATTCCCTGAAGTTTAATGCGTTTGTGATGTCCTCTTTTCAACCTCGTCGTCGATGGTTGTTGACTCGTTGAGAAAGAAGACTATCATAACAACCCCAAGCACACGTGGTGAACCACAAAATCTCAAAGAGCCGCAACGTCTCCAGACCCCATGGACTGCAAGAGTCATGAAATATGAGATTGCTGGCACAGAATCCGATGGCCTTTGCTCTTCATCACATTCTCATAGTTTCCATAACCGCTGTGGCTTGGCCAAGACTAACACTGCTCATCCCTTGTTACACTTGAAGTGCATGATGAAGAGTACGTTCTCCGGCTTCTATATAATTATAGAGTTTCTCTCAACGCGTGAAGGACGACCGCGATGTTTATTACCATAATCTTGCTCTCTGTTAGGTCTCTGCTCAGGGAGAGACACGAGATAGGTTCTGTGAGAATGCCTCCAGAGAGTGATGATTCCAGGGCAATTCATCTGCAAACACCCCATCGATTGCTCTTCCCCTGCATACCCACCTTTCAAAGGGTCCTTGATAGTGATCGGGATCGTGGTTACCATTCCGTTGGTCTACTTTTCATGCTGCAACTAGATCAATCATGCCATCGACGCCTGCAAAGGTGGAAACACCGCGCGCGCAGGTGGAGCACCGATCCTTTTTTGTGAGACTCTGAACTTTCCTTCTCTCTCCCCTCCAGTCTCCAGATGATAGATCACAGTGGCACCCAACTCTGGCAACCCCTGAAGAATAGTGGGGGAACCCTGCATCGAAGGAAGCGGGTCTGGTTGTCGAAGATATTGGCTGTGATTATCCCATCCCGGTTAGCTTCGCCATATGTATGTAATGCACATTTTCACCCCTTATTACTAACGTCAAGTCTCTGGGAGAATGATCTTGGTCGCACGGCGACTCCCTTCTTTCGCGCCCAAGGGTGGCGGTTACAAGGGTTACTCGTCCAACACATAGTATATGTATGTCATAAAGGTTAGTAGATATACTCGAATGGACGAAGATCAAGATTTTTGAACCAGATAACTTGTGTATACGCTAAGCATTTTTCCCTCGATGCAACCCAAAAAATATATAATTTCGACGCATCACCAATCATTCTCGTCCTAACGCTTCTTGCACAGTTATCCAATCCTCCCAGTTATTAATACCACAGCTGGGGCACTCAAATCCGACTAAGTAATACTCAGGGGACGTTATTAGCTATACCTTCGCAGTCGTAGATGATTCCTATCTCTGCGTAGCTCAATCATCACGCGTTGCAGGAGACCGAGCAACGCGCTCGACCATGGGCTAATTCAACCCGGCACGTGTTGATAAAGATGCAAGAAATTGAACCTGGAAAGAAAAATAACAATGGGGTTCGTCAAGACATCTTATTCCAACGTATATATCCCTTCGAAATCACATGCAAATTGACTATAAAGAAGTAGTCTCATTAGATATAAACTAGACGATAGGAGTCAACCATTAATAGGTCCTAAGAGAGATTTGTACCGTACCCGGATCATAAAATAAGAGCGCTAGAAGAACAGTGAATCTCTACCAGTTCTACAGAAGGAATAGAAGAGGAAAGAGTAAACGAAAGGAAAAGAAAGAGAAAGTAGAAAAGGAGAAACCAAAACGGTCACCCGATTCTCTCCTCCCCCAAGACTCCCGCTTATGGCCTCCTTCCATGTATATTCCTTCCGATAGAAAAGGGTTAAAACGAGATTCGGCGCAGTCGAATTCATATCGATCGAACGATTGATACCCAAGCCAACTACTCCTAAAATAGGGGCAGAGGAAGGGGTTGTATCTTAAGGGTACGGCGAGAATCCCGAAAAACCTTCACGGTTCCCTAGAATAGGGTTCCGTGGAAGGTGTACTCTCGGGTTGGATTGTTCTGCGCACATTGACTAATTGGCACCTCATGGGAGAGAGAGCGGTGACAACTTAAGTAGTGCGGGGCTATCCATGGGTATGGATTTGAGGAGGAAGTGAAGAGGTAGGGGCGGGGGATTTTGATGTATATGGGGGTTTCATCTTCTAGAGCGGGGTTTTGAAGCGAAACCCTAGGTAACGGAGCAAAAGCGCATGAAATTTGCCTAGCTTCGATAGAGTAGAATACACGGATGCGTGGTTCAATTATCCTTCTTGGAATCCTCATTTGTATGTGAGGATGATGTTGCTTGTTCGCCCTCATCCTCATCCTCGTCGTCATCACCTGTCAATGGGACATCGATGATACGCTCACTCGCTTTCTCGAGCGTGCGCCGGCTCCAAGCTCGTACACCTTTGTACACCGCCTATAGTGCGTTAGCAAACTGAAATATGTAAGATCGATAGTCATATTTACCCAGAGAAACGTCGTAACACCGATTACCACAACGACCCAGCTTATGGAAGACACTCGGTCTCTCCCAGTAGTTCGTCGCCCGCCACCCACTAGCCCTGAGCTACGCAGGTTCCACCACTGCCATGGTGAAAGTGCAAAGAGAACCTTAATGAAGGACAGTACACCAAGTGACGCAAGGCCCTTGATGAAGTGCTGAACCCACGATGTGTTTCCTTCTTCGGCCAGATAATCTTCCTCGATCACGGGCTCCCAGAACTGCGCAGATGAAATGGTGTCGTATGGGTCGATATATAAGTTTATAATCGGATCCGCAATAAACCCAAGTAGAAACATGGTCAGTAGCAAGATACTCGCAGTGAGGAATATCTGTGTGGATTTGCTACTAATCCATCGTCCCCAGCGCACCCGCTCCAGCCGGTATTTGAACCCGCATGTTGGGCAATGCCAATAATTTCTTTTGCTGTACGCTGGATCCGCGTGTCGCCATTGCTGCAGACACCCCTCATGCACGTATCTTGATGATCCTCGACACTGGCAGGGTCGTAGTAGCCGCCCAAGTTCCGGGTCGGCGGATTCGTAAACCACCTGCGGCTCGGATTTGAGGAAATCGGGTAGGTTTTCGGAAGGGGGTTGATACGTTGGCAGAACCGTCTCGAAGCATATTCGGCACGTTCGTGGAGGGTAGTGCTTGCGTTTTGGCGGGGGGGAGGAGCCGCTGGGTTCGGTTGAATCCTGAGCGGGTTCTGACGGATCTTCGGGAAAGGCACCAGAAATTCCCTCGGGCCAATGCCAGGATGGCTCCTGACCAGGGCCGTTAAAGCTCATCGCTATGAGGTCTAATATAAATAGCTCTGGTGGGAAAAGATTGTGGAGGTTGGTTGTAAGAATGCGATTTCTCATCCAGCACCCGACTTCAACTGGTCAGCTGGCCGCACACAAGGCGGCAAAGACATGACTTGCAGGTCAAAAAGGGAGCAAGAATAGAAGCTATTCCCTCAAAAATGAGAAAGAGAAAGCGATTCTCAAAGAGTTCAAAAGGGAAGTTCCACGTTGTTCTTTACCGAAAAGAGATGTTCCGCTCGGCAATCGTTTATTGGTCACGCTAGCCGCGTCTTGGCGCGAGCTTTCTGAACTGCGTAAACAGCTGGTCGCCTGTTCAGGTTGTCGCTGATGATGTGACCGAGCTCAACAGTCAACAAATACATTCTATCTCAACCTGCGAACACTGTCTGGGAGCTGCAGTCCAACTTTACGATTTAACCCGAAGCTATTCGAAAGTGATCCCTCATCATGGCGGACCGCTACTCTTTCTCATTGACGACATTCTCGCCCAGGTTTGAGCTACCCTCCACCTCTCTTGCTGTGTATTTTCAACTAACAACCCGCCTAGTGGAAAACTGGTTCAGATCGGTATGCAGTGACGATGGTCGTGATGCTGAACTGAGGATGTACTGACTTTCTGTAGAGTATGCACTGAACGCTGTGAACCAGGGTGTTACAGCTCTCGGAATCAAAGGTATTACTCCCGACACATCTGAGTACTTGAATATTAGCTCACCGAGTTTTCGTTTTATAGCAACAAATGGCGTCGTACTTGCTACGGAAAAGAAGTCCTCATCACCGCTGATTGATACTCCCTCCCTTTCAAAGGTCTCCCTTATCACTCCTGATATTGGAATGGTCTACTCTGGAATGGGACCGGACTACCGCGTTCTCGTCGATAAGGCCCGAAAGGTCTCACATACCGGATACAAACGGATCTACAACGAATACCCCCCAACCCGAATATTAGTTCAGGATGTCGCCAGAGTTGTGCAAGAGGCAACACAATCGGGTGGTGTCAGGCCGTATGGTGTTAGCTTATTGATTGCTGGCTGGGACGACGGAGTTGAGCCAGAGACCGAGGAGGCCCAGAAGGGAGAATCAGAGGCGGAAAAGAAGAAGGCGTCCGGCAAGACTGGTGGTATCTTGAAGGGTGGACCAAGCCTGTACCAGGTAGATCCCAGTGGAAGTTACTTCCCATGGAAGGCTACGGCAATTGGCAAGAGCGCAACCAGCGCCAAGACCTTCCTTGAGAAGAGATACACTGAGGGGCTCGAGCTTGAGGATGCGGTGCATATTGCCCTACTTACCCTCAAGGAAACTATTGAGGGCGAGATGAATGGCGATACCGTGGAAATAGGTCAGTTTACTCTTAGTTTTTTTTTTCACATTACAAGATCTGGCCGCATATGCTAATATTGACTTCTAGGAATTGTCGGACCCCCTGCCGATCATCTCATGGGCTTTGAAGGTGTCGAGGGAGCGAAGGGGCCACGGTTTAGAAAGCTTACGAAGGAGGAGATTGAGGACTACCTCACCAACTTGTGATTGATAGACTTAGCATGCTTTAATGGGCTATATTAACCATAGTATTAAACAAAATCGTTTTGACGTGTACTGATGACCTACTCAGATTGTGATCTTTGTCTGATCCAGCTGGGCCAATCGTTGCTTCAAAGTTAGGCAAACCTTCTTTCGGGAGATGAATTCTCGGCAACCCGTAACATGCCTTGGGGAGACAGCCGATAATTATCGAAACTTCGGAATTCTTCGCCTTGACGCTGAACACCATTGACGAATGCACGGATACCGATTATGTCAGTATGGTTGACTGCTGGTTCCATAAGGCCCAAGGGTGATTATTGCAGCTCCCCGCCCAAGGCCCCAAGGGTCAGCACCCCCGTTTAGATGTCTAAATAAAGATCTTGCATTCCTTGTTCTCGGTATGCCGTAGTACATGCTGGCGATCGTGATAAGGATTCGGCAGCCTCTGAATGTTTCATCCCCATCTGTGGATGCCGGCACTTTAACTCAACCGTGACACATTCAACAACAAATCGAAATATTTGCAAGTCACTTCCAACATCTCGCCGGTTCCTTATCCTCCAATGGCCTGAGAAACGGCTGTCGCTGTCCTCTCAAACCCGGCTTGGCGTGGTGAGGTATATCGCCTGACTGCCGAGGGCGGGTTATCGGCGGATGGTTTCTCCGAAGAATCGACTCATACGCTAAGTCATAATAGGAAAGATGAAAACCTCTTTTGACACCCTTGTCTGAGCCAGCCAATCAGAAGTGGGTACGCTAGTGGTCCGTCCTTGTGGATTCCATATTTGGCCTAGTGGGTATCAAACTTCGTTCCAGATGCTGGAGGCTTGATTGAACGATGGTCTTAATTTTACGATCGAAAACTTCCCCCCATCGTCTGGGTTGATGTTTCCTCTTCGCAGGAATGATGGTGGGATGGTGGCAGTTTGCTACTCATGGTATATGAAAAGATTGAGAAAACTTCTCTCTCGAGAACATGAATGCCTGTGAGAATTTATGGGGGACTTGGTTCAAAACGTCTCGGCATAAAGTTACCGAACTGTGCTATGGAAAGGGGGTTTATCTGACAGTTAGCGGTATGAAATCTTGTCCCATGATTGGTCTAAGGTTGCCATCCCCTGACATCTTGACTGAAGAGGAAAAGTGAACAGGCTGAGATGGAAACTGGGGCCAATCAAGGCATCGGTAAGAAGGGCCGAAGGCCTTCATTTTTGGGGCTGTTTCTTCACTTCGCTGTTTGAAACTGGGAAATCGTCTTCATACATCACAGTTCAATTGCTCCAAAGAGAACCCTCGTCTATGAAAGGGAAGAGGTAATAATATACGGAGTAGTCAGCAAGCCCCCCAAAGCTCCGGCAAGGTAATTCGTGAGCCAAGGACTGGCTGTTTTTGCTTTCGAAGGGCTCTGTTAAGGAACAGGATGCCAAGGATTTGGGGGAGACACCCGCTCCGTCGTCCGGAGGCGCTGTGTGGAGATTCAGCGTTGCATAAATCAACGTCCAGCACAATGACTTCCCAGGGTGTGATAAGATTCTGAACTTAGAAATAATCGTCGGACACCTTGAATAAAACCACACTTCATCCCATCAAGTTCCTTCTTCAATCCATCTTCAACGACGTTATCCTCTCCGAAAGGTCTCTGTTCGCTGGTGGCCAAGTCATCGTCCCTTCAGACCTTCGAGTTCCATCTCCTGACCCACCGCAATCATGAAGTTCACTCTATTTTCGTTGACCATGTTTCTCCTCGCGCCTGGATACATGGCGATGAACGCCAACCGCATCACGACTGAGAGCAAGTTCGCTACTCACGGAGGCGACG
Organism: Arachnomyces sp. PD_36; assembly: GCA_032988195.1. Lineage (NCBI taxonomy): Eukaryota > Fungi > Ascomycota > Eurotiomycetes > Onygenales > Arachnomycetaceae > Arachnomyces > Arachnomyces sp. PD_36. Next base: position 429,434 of record JANTQE010000025.1, on the reverse strand, counting down.
ACCGCGTCGAGGACGGGAAACCCGGATTCCAACTTTCGCCTAACCTTAAGATGATGGATGGCGAGACGGAAGTGGACTTCCAAGACCGTGTGTGCCCTGGGGACCAGCCTCTTATCTGTCCCAAGAAATCACAATGCTGCGACAAACTATTTCCATGGTGCTGTGGGACTACCTGCTGCCCTCGTGGATTCCCCTTTTGCAAGGAGGGAAAATGCTATGCCGAGTATGTATCATGTTGCACCTTCTTGTTTTCAATAGTTTGGTTCTGTTCTGACTCCTTTCATTAGCCCATAGTTGATGCCCATCCTCACTGCGATTGTACTTATCACCGCCTCGACCACGGTTCCCGGTCACCCACGATCCTCTCCTTGAGCGACTTCACAAAACCACGCTTATCATGAGACATAATATGCATCCTTATTATTCATAGTAGCCCTTCCTTGTTATACCCTTTTTTTTTGCGAACTCGATTCCGAGTCGAAATTATGTTAGACGTTTTGGTATTATACTTCGTTCTTCTTCCCGGCGACTCTTCAGGAATACCTCCACGAGCTCTCGATGTATGTATAGACGGGTGAATATATGCGAATCTAGAAAATCGAATCTAGTTAGATAACTATATGTCTTCCTGGAAGTATTCGCAAGCGTACCAGGTATGGTTTCTCCTGCACATATCGGAAGGAGCATTGATTGAAACGCTCGACCTATGAAGCCCGGGTAATGTCAATCTAAAGGAAGTAAGGGGCAATGCACCAACTGGCAACTGACGAGATAAAAATAGTTTAAGCTTAAAATGATGTCGCTGTGAAAAGAGCCGCAGAGGTGACAAGCTTAAAATACTGACGCCATCGACAATGACGTGATCCATGATGGCTCCGACGAGTTGAGTCCTTGGGATTGTCGCAACTTGATCAGTCAAGTACCGCAGTCGCAACTGTTGATATCTTTATACAGATCCAATTGCTCCGTGGGAACAATCCTATGGACTTCATCCGTTGTCTCCTTTATCTATTCTTGAGTGTGACGCGTCATGCTGTGGTCCGACATGACACTAATTAACGCAGAAGTTACGGGAAGTCACAGAGGTAAAAGTCTCCCTAGGGAGCCCAAATGGCTGTCGCAGCTCTCTGGTAGGGAGGTACCCGGCACTCGGGACAGTGTATTTGAGCGTGGTGTTCATGCTATCTATATATATACAGCAGAAAGTTTGTCTGCTTTGAAGGCCAGCTTGAAATTTTTCGACTTTCGCACCCACATCCTCGCAATTGGAACCCGAAGACATTCCCGAACCAGCGATGGGATCCACGACGCCATACATCCTTTTGTTGATAACGTATCATCGATCACATTCAAAATGGTGGAAAATAAAAGACCAAGCTCCAGCCTGCTTGTGGCTGGCCTGCGCTTCGTGAGAAGAATGAGATAATCATGATCTAACCTAATGCGGTCTAGTTTAGTATTTGCATTGTGGGGAGCTTCATGCTATCCCACTTCCGTTGTCAAAAAATGTAAGAAAGACAAGGCAATCCATACCCGGACAAATTCAGACATAGCATCAGGGTGCCACCTGTCGCCTGCAATGGCGAGGGAAAAGAAGGTAACGCAACCTTCTCCGGATGCAGAGGCAAATGGTTCAGACCCTAGCTTGGTCCAGCCCCACAATGGTTTGCCTCGCGACAATGAAGAACTTGAGATCAAAGAGGTGCCCTCGATTCTGAAGCCTAGGGCTTATCAGCAGGAAATGTTGGCTGAAAGTCTTCGACAGAACATTATAATTGCCGTAAGTCGGTGGTTCGGTGGCGTACCTTTAAATTGTGTAACAAGTATTGATCTCTTTATAGATGGACACGGGAAGTGGGAAAACACAGATGTGAGTAACATAAACCCGTGGCAGTTTTCCGAAACAAACCCCTTCTATTTATATCATGCTTGCCTAGATCTGTGTCTTTTTTCGATGGCACTACCAATCATTGACATGTTTTAGAGCAGTGCTCCGGATCCGTGAAGAACTAGGACGATGGTCCTCTGAAAAGGTATGGCAAAAGCTACCAGGTTGATGGTGCAGGCCCAGAAAGCTGATAAGATGTGGAAACTAGCTTGTTTGGTTCATTGCCCCCACCGTAGCATTGGCAGAGCAGCAGCATGCGGTTCTTTCACTTCAACTTCCTGCATTCCAGACGAAGATTCTCTCTGGGGCGGATAATGTCGAACGTTGGACTACCCAGTCAATATGGGACGCGATTCTCCTCAATATACGAATTGTTGTGTCGACGCCGCAGGTGCTTCTGGATGCCCTGTCAAACGGATTCCTTAGATTAACACGTATAGCACTATTAGTTTTTGACGAAGGTGATTATTCCACGTTCATGAGCAAGATACTCGCAGGAGAAATTGGAGGCTAATCTTAAGTCAGCGCATAATTGTATCTCGTCGTCACCGGCGAATAGGATAATGCAGAATTTCTATCATCCTCTCAAGGCATCTGCGGGGAAAGACAATATTCCCTCCATCCTCGGCCTAACAGCCAGCCCGGTGACGAAGGGGAAAACGACAGACTTGGAGTATATGGATATCCCAGAACCGTTTCTATATATCTTGTGCTAATAATTCGCAGGGTGATCGAGGGGAATTTAGACGCTATATGCAGAACCCCCAAGCTCCATCGTGAAGAGATGATGCAATATGTTCACCGACCAGAACTAGGAACCGTTATCTTTGATGGCTCCAAATGGCCTTATTCTGCCACTCTCCAGGCACTAATGGAAATTCGGGATAAGCTTGATATTCTGGACGATCCTCTTGTCAGAAAACTCAAAACCGACAAGAGAGATAGAAGCCAGGCATGGCTGCTGGAAATTTTGGAGAAACAGAAAACCCCCTGCCGGGACCAGTTGAAAATGCTTTTTACCCGAGCCGATACCATACATTCCGAGCTTGGCCCCTGGGCTGCTGATTTATTTGTGACATCTTGTGTTGAGAGGATGCAGGCGATGGCTGAAGGAAAATCTCGAGCCGACACTCTTGTCGCGTGGGAGTATGATGAGAAAATGTATATCTCCGACATTCTCTCGCCCATCCCCAGGATGGGATCTCCGAGGCGCGGGATCCCGGACGTTTTATCCGACAAAGCGGAGAAATTGGTCCAGCTTCTTGCCTCTGAATACTCAGAAGGGTTCAGAGGTATCGTCTTTGCTCAGCAAAGGAGTACTGCTGTGATGCTCACTCATCTTCTGTCTAACCATCCATTACTGACCAACATTATACCGGGGTCATTTGTCGGAAATTCTAACTATGCCGGAAAGAAGACTAGCATAATAGAACTCACAAGCCCACATGATCAAAAAGATTCAATAAATGACCTTCGCACGGGGAAGAAAAACTTGCTAATTGCAACGTCTGTCCTTGAAGAGGGGATTGACGTATCCGCCTGCAATCTTGTAGTGTGTTTTGACCAGCTCACAAACTTACGTTCTTTCATTCAAAGGAGAGGAAGAGCGAGGAATGAAGCATCCAAGTTTATTACTTTCCTAGAGAAAGATGACTCTGCCTCACTGACTAAATGGGGAAAGATGGAGCAAGTTATGAAAGACATATATTCCGACGATATGCGCGAATTAGAAGAAATTAAAGCTAGAGAGGACATTAGGGAAGATGGGTCTCGATTTTTCCCCATTGAATCTACCGGGTAGGTGCATTACCTCCTTGCACGTCCTCTTTACTAACAGCTGTAGGGCACTCCTTACTCTCGACAACGCGCGGCCGCATCTCGACCATTTCTGCGCAACATTATCCTGCTCATACACTGAAACCCGCCCCGAATTTATCCTGATAGAACACACGGATGATGAAAAGTACTTCACGGCTCGAGTGATACTTCCCAGCTTGATCGACCCATCTCTCCGCGAAACAAAGGGGATCTCGATGTGGAAAACGGAGATGATGGCGAAAAGGGACGCATCATTCCAAGCATATGTGAAACTGTACAAAGCCGGGTTGGTTAACGACCATTTACTGCCTCGCCATTGCGAACCCAAACATTCAGCCGTTGAGCATATGGAGAAACGGGCGAATTTTGCCCAGGTTAAGACTGCTATTAATCCTTGGATCACAGTCGCCAACGAGTGGGGAAAGGGAGGGCTACTTTACCAGACAATCATTGATATAGTCTCTAACGATATCCGACTTCCATCGATAGTACTGCTGCTTCCGGTTCCGTTGGCATGCCATGTGTCATTTAAGCTTTTCTGGAACGACGATACTTCTTATACAGTCTCCTTTACCCAACAGACCACCAACCTTACGGCTGGAATGATTCCTGGCGCTGCGGATATCACCCATTTGCTGCTCTCGTCTATCTTCTCGAGTCGCATGTCCCCCGAGAAGAAAGACTTTCCCTGGTTGTTTTTGCCACGGATTGAGCCGACCCTGGAATCAATCGAGAGTTGGTACGCCTCTATGAAGGGGGTTATACCTGCGGCCGATATCTTAGCGCACGATTCAAACTCGTTCTCTGAACTGGGGTTAGCCAGGACAACTCATAAACACACACGCCCCGTTATTATCGATAAGGGTATTTGGATGAAGCCTGTTGAAGATGACAGGCCAATTGTCGATTCAGAAGACCCCGGGAATGACGAGGTAGCCGAAGAATATCACGTTGAAGGTATGAAAGTACCGAAACGAACAGATTTCTTACACCCAGTGGTGGGTGACAATCCCGTTGCCTTGGCACATACCGCCAGAAAGTGTTTTCCGATCCGTCTCTGTTCAATTGACAGGTTACCTGCCGCATACGCTCGAGTTGCGGCTTTTATCCCTTCCATCGTACACAAACTAGAGGTCGCCATGGTTACAAGAGAGCTGTCCGAAACAACCCTCGCTTCGGTTGGATTTGAAGATCTCAGCTTGGTAGCAACTGCGATAAGTGCCTCCTCGGCAAGAGAGGATTCCAATTATCAACGAATAGAATTCTTCGGAGATAGTTTACTCAAGCTACATGCTTCATTGCAATTGGCTGCAATGAATCCCCTTTGGCCCGAAGGCCTTCTATCTCATGGAAAGGACCGTATTGTCTCCAATACTCGCCTATCAAAAGCCGCAGTGGAGCTAGGCCTTGACAGGTTCATTCTCACCCAAGCATTTACTGGGTCAAAATGGAGGCCGCCTTACATTTCTGACCTTCTCGAGATTGGTGCAGCGGGCATCCCGATCAGAGAGCTTTCCACAAAAGTACTTGCGGACGTGGTCGAGGCATTGATCGGTGCGGCGGACATAGACGGGGGTGAAGAGAAGACGATGAAGTGTTTGGGAGTCTTTCTCCCGGAAGTAAAATGGGTCTCCCCCCGTGAGCGCATTGAGCTTCTCTACAACCAGGTCCCGGAACCCGATGACAAAGCACATTTAGCCATTGTGCCCGAAGTTGAGGCTTTACTTGGACGCATATTCGACAAGAAAATGCTACTATTGGAAGCCCTGACGCATCCTTGTAGCAAGGGATCTGCTATGTCATACCAACGGCTGGAATTCATTGGGGACTCAATCCTTGACCATCTCGTGGTCCATGAGATTTTTAACTCACCAGAGAATTATGAACATTACGACATGCATCTAATGCGCACCGTACTCGTCAACGCCGATTTCCTTGCTTTCTTATGCTTGGATACGTGGTCTGAAGAGAAGCGGGGAGAAGTCGAAGAAAAGCCATCACAGGAAAAGAAGGGTAAGGTTGAGGTTGAGGTGAAAGAAACAACGAGAAAACGATATCTATGGCAGTTCATGAATCACTCTGCCTCGTGGGAAATTTCAAACGCCCAACAGGTGACACTCAAACGATACGAAACACTCCGAGAGGGGATCCTTGAGGCCTTAGAATCGCCAACCTACCCGTGGGCGCTTCTATCCCGATTGGAGGCAGGAAAATTCTTTTCTGACCTGATAGAAAGTTTGCTGGGCGCCGTCTTTGTTGATTCGCACGGATCTCTAGATGCATGCCGAATTTTCTTGGAACAGATCGGGCTCATGCGTTACGTGCGGTATGTCACGACTGGAAGGATTCACCGGCTTCTCCATCCCAAACAAAGATTGGGGCTTGTGGCTGGCAGGTCAAAGATCAGATATGAGACAAGGCTTGCCGAGACTGGGGAGGGGAAGACCAGGATGTGGATGTGTCGTGTTCTTGTGGATGGAGAGGGGATTGTTGAAGTTGACGACGGGGTAAGCCGTATCGAGGTGGAAACCAAGGCCGCTGACGCAGCATTGGTCGTGTTTGAAAAGAAAGAAATGAAGATAGCTTCAGATGAGGTTGGCGTCGATGACGACCATGATGAGGTAATGGCCGACGTCTAACATCGCACCAGCAGTCTCTCTGGAGTGCCTTGACTAGATCTTCCCCTGTCTCTATGGTCGTGTGAAGTCGGTTATTCGTGGGATTTTTTTCTATATTCCCTTGGTCCTAGAAATGTCTGACAGGCCGATTGTGCCGGAGAGCTAACGATACCGATAACGAAATGTATGAAACCTTTTCTTGTTTGGAATAGATAACGGCTCAAATAGAAGAAAGGAGGGGTTAGGGGTGATCCGGGTTGCTGTCTGTCCATTGGGAAAGGATTACAGACGGGAGAAAGAGCCTCCTCAATGCTGGGGAAGGAGTCACCCGATATGAAAATTCTTCTTACGCGTATTAAGCTTTTTGGGAGATGCTTGGAAGAGTATCTTTACCAGCGATATAGACAACCCATGTTCTCTTTTCGTGTAACCAACAACTCCATTTCAAAGTTGATTTGTTGTTTGCCGGAGTTGGTTGCCAGTTTTGGGGCGTTCACGAGCAATTTTTAATCTGGGATATTCTCGGCTAGAGATATGACGTCTCTTGAGAGTTACTGTAATCTTCGAATAGATCGCTGCGTACCAGCTTTATAGAATCCTTTTTTTTTTCGAGTTCTAGACGGTCTGAGACCACGAGACGCAGCCCCTTTCTCACCGGGCTCCATAAACTGGGATTCTAATGGATGTATGAGCAATGCGTGGGGGTAGAGAACCTCGCTGACCTGGTGCGTACATCGGTGGAGTACATACTGATCACGAAACGGGGATTCAGTTTGAATGTTCGGCTTCTTCCACTCGCAATACCGATATTGTTGGGACAGGGTTCGTAGTCCTGATGGGATTCCTGTCAATGGTGGAACGCCGAAGGAGAGGGCGGGAAAATCAACTAGTGTTGAAACGCAATCTAGAAACCCTAGAGAAACAAGAAAGACCAAGACGGGGGCCAAATTATTATGCTGTACTGTCTAGCACTTATCCCGGTTTCCAGTGCTGCCATCGCTCAAGGGAAACAAACTGGTAAGGAATTTAAGCTTATCCCGACGGCGATAAGGGCCCGCGAACCCTAACCAACGGGATGACGTCAATGTTTACAGAAGGTAATTTTAACCACAGACCAAAGATATTTATGGGGCTGTAATTTATATGCACGCGAGATGTCCTGACGTTACAGCGGGAGCGTGGCGGGCATTGTCACGATTGCGGGGACAGCATCCACCTGTGAAGTGACACGACTTGCGTCGACGCCATCAAAGCAATCTGCTTTGAGAAATGAGTTTCAACATCGGAATTGGAGACTTCGTCGCGCTTCTAGATTTGGCTAATCGAGTACGGAAACGCGTTGTGAATGCCCCGGCTCAGTATCAGGGAATTGTCCAAGAGTAAGTGGCCAAACTCATACGTTTCAACAATATATGCTCACATTGGCGCAGCTTGAAGGTTTTATCAAACGTTTTGCGCGACATTGACGACTTTGATCCGCATGAAACTTTAGATGAAAGGCAGAAAAAGAATCTCAACCTTATTTCCCAGAGCTGCCACCGTGCATTGAAGGATCTCGATCGAAAGCTCACCGGGTATCAAGAACTTGGAGCGAGTCTCAAGTCGACTAGCCTGAAAAAAATTCCCCGCTGGGGCTGGGAGCGAATTCACTGGAACCAATCGGAAATCAATGAGTTGAGGAACCAGATCTCACAAAATGTCGACGCGTTGAATTTACTACTCACTGGGATCAGTAGGTAGGTGGCTTTCTTGGCCAGCTTCGGCGACTTTTACAATGTCCTGACCATAAATTATAGCAATGCTGCGCTTCAAACGCTGGACTTCGTCAAGTCCACGAAAGAAGCGGTAGACGCACTTGTCCGACACCAAGATCAGGGAGAGATCCTGGAGATCCTGGAATGGCTGTGCCCTATAAACGTCCTCAGCAAGCAAGCCGGCCTTCTGAGTGATTGCCAAGAAGGAACCGGTCGCTGGTTTCTCCAGACAGAAAGTTATAGACAATGGGTTAACTCTCCTACCCCGGATCACCACACTCTCTTCTGCCCGGGTATTCCCGGGGCAGGAAAGACGTTACTAACGTCGACTGTGGTGAATGAGCTTCATTGTTCTTTTCAGCACGATAGTAGCGTTGGTTTGGCCTTCTTCTACTGCGAATTTCGGGAAAGGGTGGCACTTAATACTATTTTGAGTTGTCTCTTGGGGCAGCTAGCTCGCAAACTGCCAATACTCCCAGATCCCGTTAAGGATCTTTATGATGAACGTTTGGAGACCGCGCGACCGCAGACAGCCGGTAGTTTTCTCAATGTTTTGGATGCCGTCGTATCTAGGTTTGTTAAAGTGTTCATTGTAATTGATGCTTTAGATGAGTGCCTCCCGACTGGTGGGACATGTGCTACCCTTCTCGAAAGCATTTTCACACTTCAAGCCAACCATCATGTAAGATTTCTGGCCACGTCAAGGGATTATCCAGAAATCTCGGCTCGATTTGATGACAGTCCTTGCTTGAGGATCCGTGCGCATGAGGACGACATTGAGAAATTTCTTCGAAGCCAAATAAACCAAGTGGGCGTCCTGCCTTATTTTGTTCAAAGAAAACCAGAATTGCAGAAGGATATCATCGCAGATATTACAAAGGCTGTCGATGGAATGTCAGTAACGCCACGGAATCACTGGTACTTCCGCTGATACGGTATTAGGTTCCTCCTTGCTCGCCTACATTTCGATTCTTTAAAAGGGTGCTTGTCACCTGCACAAATCAGGAAAAAACTCAAAACCCTCTCTAACGGACTAGATGCTGCTTATGGAGACGCGATAGAGAGAATCGAGAGCCAGCTTCCAGAAAAAAGTAAGATCGCGAAGCAGGTTCTCGCATGGATTGTATGCGCGACGAGGCCTTTGACTCCCCGCGAGCTCCAGCATGCGCTCGCGGTTGAGATAGATGAAACTGCTCTTGATGACGAAAACATCCCTGAAATTAATGACCTTGTTGAGGTCTGCGCTGGGCTAGTCACTGTTGATGAGCAAAGTGACGCTGTCAGATTGGCTCATTACACAACCCAAGAGTACCTCGAGCAAAACCAGGCTACTATTTTCCCCAATGCGCATGTATTACTTGGGAGTGTTTGCATGACGTATCTGAATTTTGATGCTTTTCGGAGCGGATTCGCACCTTCTCGGAAGGAGTTAAATATTCGCCTCAAAAACCATCCTCTTTATTCTTACTCGGCACTCAATTGGGATGTTCACCTTAGGACTCAAGAGGGCCACTCGGATCTAGTTCTAGAGCTTCTAAGAGACGAAGGAAAGGTGACTTCCTGTGCTCAAATACTCCTAGAAGAACGAGAGCCCGTATTTGTCAGCCGAAGTATAGTAGAGGATATCAAAGGCCTGCATCTCGCAGTGTATCTTGAGCTTTATGACGCCGCTCAAATTCTTTTGGCTGAGGGCCCGCCAGTCGATATTCGAGATAGCACCCATCGCACTCTACTATCGTGGATGGCGGAAGTTGGTTCCCTCAATGCAGTTATATTCTTGCTGAATGAAGGAGCCGATCCGAACGCCGTGGATATCAACGGGCAAACTGCGTTATCCTATGCAGCGCTGAAAGGGCACGAAGAAATTTTTCGCACACTCAGAGAGAGAGGAGCCCAGTTAGAATCCAAAGATAAGCAAGGACGAACCCCACTCTTTTACGCAGTCTGGGGCGGTCACGAGAAGGTAGTAAAACTTCTCCTAAGCGAGCCTATCGATGCAGATTGCCAAGACAGCCACGGACAGACGCCGCTTCTTCATGCAGTACAACGGCTATCTGGGATGAGGAAGACAGTAACAATCATGGAGCAGTTGTTATCAGCTGGCGTCAACCTCAATCAAAAAGATAAAACTGGCCAAGGCCCCCTGTTGTACGCAGTGCAACGGGAAAGTATAATTTTGGTGGAGCTACTCCTGAAAGCGGGTGCCGACAAAGAATGTCGCAATGATAAAGGCGAGACTGCACTTGCGATGGCAGTGGAACGAGGGTATGAGGACATCGTCGAGCTTTTGTTGGAATGGGGTGCATCTGCAAATTGCAAAGGTCGTGATGGGCAAACCCCTCTATCGGCCTCAGCAAGACGCGGAAATCAGTCCATGGTAAAACTTCTCCTTGGCGGTGGTGTGGACCCTAATCACAAGGATGATTTGTTTGGTAAATCCGTGCTTTCGTATGCGGCCTGGAGCGGGCATGTGTCCATCGTGAATATTCTTCTTGAAAGGGGGGCCAACCCCAACTGTAAAGACCAGCAAGGCCGCACCCCTCTGTCATGGGCAGCAGAGTATGGACACTTGGCGGTCGTGTCAAGCCTCCTTGACTGTGGAATTGACGCGAACTTCGAGGAAGACCTATGTCGTCAAACCCCATTGGATTATGCAGTGTCAAATGGCCATCAAGCGGTTGTAAACCTACTATCAAGTCGGGAATATCTGACAAAAGGCCCTGATCACAAAGGCATCGAAGAAGATCGTGAACGTTGGAGCAAACCTAAATGCTTCATGATAATTGACTGAGTTTGGCCACTCAAGGCTCTAACTTTTAGTTTTATAGGATGTCGGCACGATTCGAAGCATTAATTCACCTCTTCGACATCCATAAGCTTTAGAGCAAGGGAAGGCATTGTCCCGACGGGGTAAAGGGCCTTCCCTCCACCCCTCATCGTAGCTGCGCCGTAATCAGACAGCAGAGGCTGGGGGGGCGTTGGCAGGAAAGCTTTTGGGTTTATTCTTTTCTTTTTCTTTCCTGCGCCATCCGTCAGACGTCAAGAGCGGGGATAACTCTTTCTTGCATGAAATATTTCAAAAAAACAATAAAAATAAAAAAAAGGTAACAAAAGGGGAAAAAGGTCGAAGTGAAGGAAAGGCTGCGGCGGCAAATAAACGGGAGGATACGACGGACTTGGGGAGATGTGCAGAGGATGATTAGGACGGAGGGCAGTCAAAGGAAACAAACCAACCCCCACGCTGCTGTTGAAAAGAACTTTTTCCAAGCTGTGTAACTTGGAGAGGAAAGCAAAGAAAAGCTGTTGACGAAAGATTTCGACGTTTCGTCTCCTCACAAGGCATTTTTCTAGTTCGCCTATCGAGCATCGCATGATTTGAAGTCGTCTGTCAGCGTCAGTGGGAAAGTTGGTGGTTAATCCAATTTTCTTTTGCCGAAAACGCATCTTCAAAGACGTACCCCCTGGTCGAACCCAGTACAAATCTTGCAGCTTCGAAACATGTCCAGCACATTCACAGCGATTCAGCGTTGAGAGCGTGTTCTGCTCGCTGTGGAGCGAGGTCTGCTGGTCGAAAGAAAATTAATAATGAACGAAACGATTCAACCACAGACGCAAGCAGGAGTCCAACAGAACCCAAGCAAGCGATCCATGTCCTCCCCCTTCGTCTGGTTTTTTTCTAAAGAGGCTCAAACCGGTGTTTTTGAGGAAGAACTTTTCAAATATTTTTCTCCCCAAAGATGTCACTTTTTTCTTGCTTGCTTTTTTCTTTCTCGCGTTAGTTTAGTTCATGTACGGCCCGGGAAGATCGCGGGGGACAGAGGAGATCAGATCAACCTGCGAATTATTCAACATCATTGTTTTATCTCCAAGCACCTTTCTCTTGATATCATCGTCGGGTCCATGGTAGAGTAACAAAGCTTCCTTACTCCTCTCGAGAAGAAGTATATATACGTTCAGTATATATAGAACAGGGAACTTGCTTGAAGTTGCTCTGCGCCGTCGTCCACCCTCCCCGCCCTCAGAAAATGCAGACAATGCCCTCTCGTGAGAGGACAATATTTCCCTGCTATACCTGACCTCTGTTCTTCCCTCGGATGAGATATATTTTCGTATCTCCCGTAGATATTACTTCTGTGCGGCCTATGACAGACGCTGTCTCTCAAGTATGTATGCCAACCTTCCGCCATTTGCTGTGAAGAGGGAACTCATAACCATCCTCGATGTCTAGTGGCTCCTTCGAGGCTAGATGTCTGGCAAAACGAGGAGTTGCGTGACTTCTCAAGTCGACTTGCGGCCAGCCGTCGTATCCCCGAAACCGTTACCGCTCCTCTCGCTCGCACGTTCGCCCGCCGGAGGTACGAAGAAAGCCGAGACTTGAGCGACGACTCGTTAGCCCTCCAAGGCCAGGGATCCCGACCATCTGGGATTATGGTCAAGACCGGAAGTATCGTCACGGTTAATACCGTGCCTGGGCTGGATACTGGGTCATCGTCAGCGCCATCCACCTCTGAATCGATCGATCCGAGTGTTGTCAGTAATCGGATCCTCGAGCCCGACGAAAACGGTGTACTAGAGGTCCCCCCAAATCTCAGGCCTCGGCCACCTCGCCGCAGGTACCAGTGCCTCTTCCATATCCTCGACTGTGACCAGGATTTCGAAGATACAGAGAAGTGGAAAGTCCATGTCCTGAGCCACTTCAGGTCACACCCTTCACCGACGGATGCTCGGTGCCCTCTTTGCCAGAAACAAGTTTCTAGTCCGCAGAGGGATGTGGCATGGGAGGCTATGCTGGACCATGTCGCTGAAATGCACTTCCAGCATGGAGTCCTGTTGGCAGGGAGTCGGCCCGACATCGAGTTGGTCAGATACCTCTTTAAGCTCAGAATCATAACATCAGAGCAATTCAAGATGGTGCAACTTGCTTCTTCTCGCTGGAGCCCAGGATACCACCCTTCGCAGGAGATAATAGAGAGAGATGTCGGCTCTGCTTCAGATGCGGTTTTTGTGTCGGCGAACCCGAAGCGTGAGCGAAGGATGCGAGCTGCGAGAAATAGATAGCTGCCCTCACTCAACGTGGGTGTGGATATACGCTTGCTATTCTCTTTCAGGAGGACTGTTTGTCTCCAGTCTCCCTTAAAGAAAGGCTGCATATCCCATCTGCCCTTCTCCAAGACCCATCATAACCCTCTTTTCGTCTTATTTCGCTCCACACTTTCCCTCTAAAATATCATTAGCATCACCCCTCGGTACCAGTCGGTGGAGCCTCAACCCGCAGTCAAAAGTCGATACCCCAGGCGTTGAAGGAAAGAGTCGTCCCCTTTTTATGGATGTTGTTGGGCCTTCTCTATTCCACCTATCCATCCACGACGGGAGGGTTATTTTCGATGGAAGGTTCCTCCCGTCCTGTTTCTATATTCTTTTCGATCAGCATAATTAGGGAAATTGGTCTTTTGCATGGCAAGGTCAGGTTCAGGGGATATACTTGATGGGATGAGCTGAAACACCCATCCCCATGGAGTTGATCCCATTTAGCGTTATTTTCTTTCCCTCCACTCCGTTAGCATTGCTTGTGTATGAAATATGAACATGTATGTAAGAGCGGAATAAAAGTGATTTACCGGCTATTTAAATCAATGGGCCTCCGTTCCACTTCCTGTTCAAGGAGGCAAAAAGTCGCCACAACTAGTGTACCCTATCATCGTTCCTATATGTCACTCGTCAGTGTGATCATCGACAGAGAACACGTTTCCTTTGCTCCTCGAATGATGTTGAGTTGCGTCTATGTGTATTTCTTAAGGGTGGTAGTTGGAGCTGGAAAATTTTTGGTGATGTCTCCTTGTTGGAGGTTCTAATAAGGTTTTCTGTGGAGCGAAAAGAGTAAATGGTAAACAAAGTACTGCAGGTTATTGAACAAAAGAATTAAGGGAAGACGATGATATTTAATCTCTAATATCTAGTTTAGGGGGAAGTCAAAGTAAATAAATATACGAAAAGTAGATCGGAATAGTCGATGGTTGCCTTGACAGCGCACGAGCACCAAAACAAGGGGTGGGCTGGATCCCTCCTCGCCCAATCCATCACGAATTCTGACGAAGGCGTCGACTTAAACCTGGGCATTCTAGGAAGTCTAGTAAAAAAGAGACCTATGATTTGATACCTCTTCCTTGCGTTCAGGTATACATGCAGCTGAAGATATCTCTATGTGTGGTAGGATCAGGGATGGTTGGAACTTCAGGTCATAGGGCACGCGCTCTTTATAAATTGATATAGGGCCATTTATAGAGCGACTTATTCACTTTCCCTGTGATTTCTACCAGTTCTTACTGTTCCCTGGCGATCTCTGGACCTGGAGTATGGATTTTCCGCTTAATCCCATACCGCAAGGAACTCTCTAAATGCAACGATGACCAGGTCGGGCTCCATGATCCCTGAGCGTTGGGATAACGAGTAAGCGTGGCTCAGTCCATATTATTGTCTCATCGGGGGGCCCGTCTATGATGTATTAGCTTCGAAACCGCCCGGAAGTGCCCGGGACTGGGTCGTTGAATGATGTGATGGGCGGCAGCATGGAAAGCAGTAGGCTGTAGGACTTTGAGATGCCATTATATGCTAAAACACTTCTGGGGGACGCGTGAATTCAGTCCCCCCACCTTCGGCGAATGTGTAGGAACGTATCGACTGGTCCCAGGCGCAAGTAGTGATGGGAAAACCGTCTTCAGCCCCCCTGATCTGGCTAATTAATAATTCATAGGGCTGACTGAATACAAACTCGTCAAGGCTAACCCTGAAGTATCAGCGCTGGAATTTTTGTGCACGTCAGGGTGGGGCGGGGGATGGCTGCTTTAAAAAACAGGTGACAAATGCTCCTCGCTTCACATGAAACAAAGCGATATATGAGGGATATGTCTGTTTTGCGCGTAATAGGCAGTCAGCGGAAGAATCAGGTGATTCTGACTGTGACAAGATCTCCAATCGGGTATCGCTGCTCAGCGCTTCATTATAATACGCCTCACTTTGTCTTAGTATAATTTCCCGCGAGCTCAAAGCGATAAATGGAGTAGCCACTAATCATGGAAAACTGTACAGAATACCCGGCATAAAGTCCAGATGATGTATTCCAAGAAGAAACCTTTCTCGTCTCGAGAAATCACTGGGAGATGCGTCAACAGATAACGAAAAAGGGCCGAGGGATAGGGACTTCAAGGGTCATATTGCATATTAGTAACGGGTGAGATACTCTCGAGCATCTATCCGCCGGGGTAGTATTGCACATTAGACTCGAACAAGTCGAAACTCAGAGGAAGACATCCCGATGTCCGGGAGAGAGCTGGAGAGTTGAAGTTTTTGCGTTTGATCCGGGCGCGAAAAAGGAGAGAAACAAAGATATCATGATTATCTAATCACAGTACACAGTCAAACAGGGCAAACAGCATCATCGTGAATGAATTCTGAGCAAAGAATGAAAGAAAGACGACGAGGTCGGGAAAGCTCATTCTCTCACAACCTTTTGGTCGCGGAAGATTACATCTACACCTGGAACTATTTACGCCCGGCGTTTCATAATGGTCATACCGTAGCGATCGCGACCTCGATTATCCATACAACCTAGTCCTAAACACTCCTCCCACCTCGCTTCGGATATTTTTGCTCGAGGATGGAACACCTCTCACTTCAAGATAACCCTGGTGGGAAGCAGTCGGGCCCTCATGGGCCTGGGCAGTCGCAACAGCAACCCCATGGCCCTGCGCAACTGGGTTCAGCATCGAGGCCCCAAGCCCCGCCTCAGCTCCCACCACAAATGTTTACCACAGCTGCGCAGCTGCTTGACATGACCGATAGTGAGATACACCCTTCGATTTCTTTCGGATGATTTGTTGGGGAGGCTCGGGTGCTTTGTGCGACCTCAACAAACCTTGACGATGCCATTCTACAACGGAGAGATAGAGCTCCTATGAGCACCTGGCTGTTTGACACTGGCTGACACGGGCGAGTCCAATCGGATATTTAGAGAAACTTGTCCTTGTTCTTCGTGATGGACGCAAGCTTATCGGCGTTTTAAGGAGCTGGGATCAATTCGGTTAGTGCTTGCTCCGTTGCTGACTCTCATCGCTCTTCTGCAACAAATCATCGGAAGAATCAGCCTCATGCTATCGAATGAAAGCAGCTAGCGCTAACCCTTTGTCCTTTAGCGAACCTTGTTCTGCAGGATACCGTTGAGCGAATCTACGCCGGAAAACTATATGCTGATAGGCCTCGGGGTGTATACTTGGTTAGGGGAGAAAACGTTCTACTTCTGGGGGAAATCGTAAGCCTGAACCCATATATCAATCTGATGCCATGTCCTTCGATGAACTTGGTTCCATCTACCACTTGTTCTTGAACTGACCCTCTTGAAGGATCTCGACAAAGAAGATTTCGTCCCACCACCTTTCCAACAAGCACCTCTCGAAGAAGTATTCGAGCTGAAGAAACAAGAAGAGAACGAGCGCAAACGAAACGATAAACGCCGAAACGGAAAGATGCAAGACCTTGGATTTGAGGCGGAACACAGTGGCGAAGTTCTATTTTGAATGCACCAACCCGAGACACGCAGGACTCCAACTGACACCGGAGATTTATCATGGGTACTATGGGTACGACGCATCCCTCGATGGGACATCGGTGATGATGTGCTATGGTCATAGATATGATAAAAACGATTTATAACGATGGAACCCCACAACCGAGATATCGATCCTTCTATCCCAATTTTTTATCATATATTTGTTCTACTTTCGACGGAATGGGTTCGGATGGGTTGTGGGGTGGGCGGGGTACGTGCCATAGCGAACCAGGCGTTGCAGAATATTGTGAAATGCATCAGACCTGATGGGGAAGGGTGAAATATGATACTCAAGAGTTATTCGTGAATGAAATATGTTACTCCTAGCCCAGAGCTTCGTTCTTGCTGCCGCATCTGAATGTCCTGCATTTAGTTTGTGACGTTCCTTGGGAATCGACAGCCTATTTCTAGTGTCAGAGTGCTAGAGGGCTTTGCACGAGTCTTCTATAGCTTGAGTCCAGGTGATTATTGGCTTCTATTGGAACAGTAAATCATCACCGCCGTCGTTAACTGTTGCAGACCAGCCCTTATCAGATCGATCTTGATATCGGCATCTCGATCCCGAAAGTATCATTGGCTGGAAAACTTATGACTAAATAATTACTAATCACATATTTTCTGGACTTTTCCTCCGCTATGATTGGCTAGAAATCCCTCGCTATCGATAGCAGCCCTCACTTCTTTTTTTTTTATTTTGTGAGAATAATATTCGATTCACGAAAACTACGTGAGAGGATTGAGAACTGACGAGGGATTCCACACTCGTACAGCTCTATCGCTGTTGTTTTAGACAGCATGGCGACTCTGGCGGAGAAACTTGACAAGATCAAGTCCCCGAAACTGCAGAACCAACACCATGTAAGCCCTCCGCACTCTCGAGTTTCTATCCTACATGCCCACTATCAATGTTTAGGCTAACAAGTTTGAAACCTGCTTGTAGACTGCTGTCGTTCTCTCTGCCGTGGAAGATACTTTGCGCGATCAGCACGCAGACTTCACGCCGACCGCATATTTTGCCGCACTCCTCGCCCTCCTAGGACAATCCATATCCAGCGAGCAGGGCATCGTGAATAAGGATCTCGCGACCTCCGTTGTCTACCTTCTAGATGTGACCACTGGATTCGTCCCCGCTCCTCTCCTCCGATCCAAATTCTCTCAGATCCTGAGCAGTCTTGCGCCAGCGCTCACGCTACCGGAAGTCGAAGCCCCGCTCCTTAAAGCCTCGATAGGATGTTTGGAGTCGCTACTTGTCGCACAAGATTCCGCTGCGTGGGCGTTGCCACAGACACAGATCGGGCCTCGTCGGGCAACGGCGGGGCTACTTGCTTTGGCGGTTGACCATCGACCTAAAGTGCGGAAGAGGACACAAGATGCGCTCGTCAAAGTTCTAAAGAATCCGCCACCTAGTCCGTCGCTGGATCATCCAGCTGCGGATATGTGTGCTGAGACTGCTCTCAGGACTTTGAATGACAGTGTAATCGCGGAAGAGAAGGCGAGGAAGAGCCGTCATGCGAAGCATCAGAAGCGTGATCGCGAGGACAATCCTCATGAACCGGCTCTGATCCATACGCTACAGTTGGTCAAGACTATTGCTTTGGCCTCAGGTGGATGGCCAAGCAAGAAGATCGAGCCTCTATGCGAACTCCTGATCAATGTCTCAAGGTCGAGTAATGAGTTTTTGACAATGGGGGCATTCGAGGTCTTTGAGACTATCTTCGAGTCTATGGCTGATGAATTCTCGGCTCCCAAACTACCTCGACTTATGGAAGCAATCTCGGAGTTAAAGCCTGCACAAAACGATTCTCAACTACTCCCTCCTTGGATTGCCGTTCTATCGAGAGGTTACGATGTCTCCGCACAGGTCAACCCAGAAGACACCTTCCAAAAATTGCCCGAGCTATTCTCCCTGATCTCATCTTTCCTAGCTTCGCCATCCCGCAATATCAGAGTCTCGGCTTCCGAATGCCTTGTCTCTTTCCTAGTTAACTGTATACCCGACAGCGTCATTTCGGACGCATCCATCTACGACGAGAAAGTATTCGAGAAGCTAGCCGCGTCAGCTAACGAGCTTCTATCTATCAAATTCCAGTCCGCCTGGGTCCAAGTATTCAGCGTCCTATCTGCTATGTTTGACTCGCTAAAGTGGAGATCCTCTCCCTTCCTAGACGACGTCGTCAAAACCGTTGGCGAACTTCGAGGAAACGAGTCCTTCCATGGCAAGAAAGAAGCAGATAATGTCTTAGGCCACGCAATAAACGCCATGGGCCCTGAAACTGTTCTTGAGATCCTACCCCTCAATATCGCGAAGCAAAAACCCGGTCAGACGGGGCGAGTTTGGCTTCTCCCTATCCTGAGAGATCATGTCTCAAATACGAACTTGGCTCATTTCCGGTCCGAATTTGTACCTCTTAGCGAGGTTTTGTTCCAGCGAGTTCTGGATTACGGTTCAGCGGAGAAGACTGTGGAGGTGAAGATCTTTGATACGCTCGTTCAGCAGACCTGGGCTGTGCTACCTGGTTACTGTGAACTTCCGTTGGATCTTACCGAAGCTTTCGATCAATCGTTCGCTGAGCTTCTGTCAAATATTCTATACAAGCAGACGGAGCTTCGAGTGGATATTTGCAGAGCGCTACAGAATCTGGTGGAGTCGAATCAGACCATCATTGCTCTAGATTCCGAGGAGGATGATCTTATTCTCCAGCGAAGAATATCCAAGGCTGATGCGAAGAAGAACATCGCCCATCTAGCTGGATTCTCGAGCAACATTCTTGCGGTGTTGTTCAATATTTACAGCCAAACTCTCCCCCAGTATAGGGGCTATATACTCCAGTGTGTAAATGCTTATTTAAGCATTACCCCTGAGCAAGTCAGTCCCACTACATCCTCCAGATATAGACGCATAGCATACTAATTCAAGAACAGGAACTAAGCGAGACGTTTACTCGAGTTACAACTCTTCTCGAGTCAGCTCTCACCGAGCAAAAAGAGCAGGCCTCCAAGCCGAAGACACCCAAGGATCCAGCCGACAAAATGCCTCCTACCACACACACACTCGTCGATCTCGTAATCACAATGTCAATTTACCTTCCTCGATCCAGCTTCGCAACCCTTTTCTCTCTCGCGGCCGTTGTCCTAAACGATCAATCATCCGACCCCCAACTCATCAAAAAAGCATACAAGCTCCTTCCCCGCCTCGCGGGCACAGAAACTGGAATCCTTGCTCTTAAAGAACGGAACTCAGAGCTTCAAACTCTTATCCTCACTACAGCCGACAAAACACCACCACCAGCCCGTCGAGATCGCCTTCTTGCTATCGACGAGGTCGTAACTTACCTCCCAACTTCAGACCTCCATTTCATCCCCTCGATCTTATCGGAAGTTGTCCTCGGTTGTAAAGAGAGTAACGAGAAGGCCCGAACAGCCGCCTTCGAGCTACTCGTACATCTAGCCAAACGAACCTCTGATACAGAACAGAATCAACCTGGGACAGTTATCCGTAATTCTCTCGCTCCACATATGCCCGACGATGCACCAGATGCGCCAGCTACGATTGAGGAGTTCTTCACGATGGTTTCTGCTGGTCTGGCTGGTAGTTCGCCGCATATGGTTGCTGCGTCTGTGACTGCTTTATCTCGACTGTTGTTCGAGTTCCATACTCAGCTTCCTCGCCCAGTACTGTCTGACTTGGTACAAACTGTTGATCTCTTCCTGACCAGCAATAACCGTGAAATTGTCAGATCTGTTCTCGGATTCGTGAAGGTTGCAGTTGTGGCTTTGCCGGAGGATATGTTGCGTCCGCGTCTTGGGTCGTTGGTTCCGAACCTATTGGTCTGGAGTAAAGAGCATAAGGGACGGTTGAAGATGAAAGTTAAGGGGATCTTGGATCGGTTAATACGAAGAGTTGGAGCGAGTGTTATAGAAGAATTGGCTGGTGATGCGGATCGAAAGATGGTTGTGGCGATTAGGAAGGAGAGGGAGAGGAAGAAGAGGAAGAAGAAGGAAGGTGCGGAACACGATGATGAGGATGAAGAGGATCAGGAAGGTGGAAATGCCAAGGCTGGTGGACCTAGTGGCGCAGGAGATAAATCCTTCTCGAACGAATTCGACAAGGCAGTCTACGGATCAGATTTCTCGGATGAGAGCGGATCTGATGACGCGAGTGAAATTGATGTTGATGAGGAGGGGAATACTCGCACAACTTCGAGAGGACGGCAGGCTGGGAACAAGGGTAGAGGGTCGAAAGACTCGAAGCAATACATTCGAGAACTCTCACCCGAGTCTAACCCGCTCGATCTCCTGGCTCCGAATGCGTTGGCGAATATCTCTTCTACAAAACCGAATGTTCGATTCCTTAACTCTGGGCCTGGTGCTAGGAAGAAGCGACCTGCCAAGTTTGATGCGGATGGGAAGCTTCTTCTTGGTGGGAATGATGATCATGATGGTGATGTAGATATGGATGGACAAGCCCAGACCGAGGGAGGTGGAATCAGCGCCTACGTCTCTGCCGTTTCAGGACCGGATGCCGTCCGTCGCGGTCAAAAGGGGAAGCTGAAGATTGGGCAGAGTGGGTTTGGCAAGAAGGGTGGCAATGATGACGACGATGGTATGGATATTGATGATAATGATGAGAAGGCTGTTGCGGAGGAGTTTAGAGCCGCGAGTGCTGGCAAGGGAGGCAATTTGAACGGGAGGAGGGGTCTTGGGGTGCAGAAAGCTCATGGACCAGGTGGTGGGAGGGTGGGCAAGAGGCGGGGAGGGGGGAAGGGAAGTCCAAGGAGTGGGAGAGGGGGTGTTAGGGTTGGGAGTGGTGGGGGTCGAGGTGGCAAGCGGAGGTGAGTGGGGGATAAAAAGCAAGAATGGGACACGGAAAGAAAAGCATACCAAGTTGATATCCCATTTAAGGGCCGGCCAGTTTGCAATATTGTTCGTGGCCCCAGGCATCCAGTGTTTTCATAGTCTATCCGTGTGGTTGGTGAGTGTTTGTGTCTTGCTAGGTGGTTATGAAACCCGCCTCCTTTGCTACGGCGTCTGCAACGAATAAAATAACGTTTCTTCTACTTGACCCTGGTTCTCCTTGACTCCAGCCCTTTACTTCAGTTTAGCTTCGCAAAAAGCGAAATGACTCTGAGACCACAAATTTATCGCCCTCCAAACCCAAATACGAGCACGATCATAAAAACGAGGCGCCCGATAAAGCGTCTGAAGTATAACCTACATGGTTAGTGTCGAATTTATCTGTTCGATCTGAGTTCCACTAAGAAAATGCTCGATCATTTGTTGACCTTGTAAATCCCCTCTACTATCTCTGCCAATGTTCTATCAACCCAACCCTGAGTCCAGCTTCTTCCAAAGTCGACAAGCCAACCATTCCTCTCTTGATCGATAAGGACGTTCTGAGCCTTCGCATCTCCACAGACGAGTCCACTTTGGTATAGAAATGGATTGATGACTTGATCTGCTAGATCCATTTTCGCTTCTCGTCGTCGGCGGTCGTTGTCGTTTCGTCATGGCTCGGATTATCATCGATGTCATACATGCATATATCTAGACTTTTGAAGTTCTCAACATGGTCTTCGAGAAAACCAACAGCTCCACGTGTGGACTCGACAATAGAATGGAGACAGAGGTCAGGACGGAGTCATTGGCCTGGGGTTTGATTTGTGATAACTTCCGGGAAAACTCCATCTCTCGTACCATCTGTTTCTCCTTGCCTTCGGGGGCACATTTGGAGACGTATAGTTTATTTACCCTTCCAAGAGACCTTGAAAACTTTCCCCAGATACAACTCGTCGATCGCCCGACTATCCTTGGTTGAAACAAAAGGTCCCTCCTGCCTTGTAAACGGGAGAATATAGGGGGGGAGACAGATATTTTCGTAGCTCCTTTTTGCCTCTTTGATACAGCTTCATTGAACGACTCCAGCTTCTTCTCTCAACAATTCGTAGTTGCAGAACAAAAGTTTTTGGGTTGGATTTTTCTTCGAAGGTTATATCTCCAGCGCCATCACATCTTTGAGACGAGAGTTTATAAATCATATTCTTTGAAAGAGAAATCGTGAGTTCCTGGGTATCCTCTAGGCGGCGATCGTATACCACACTCGTCCCGGTCGCCCTCGGCGTCGTCGAGTTTCTGGAGCATGGTTGACAGCGAGCTCGGAGCGCTTGACATGAAGCGATGAAGCCTTGCCGTGAACTTTCTTCCGATGGGGTGGATTCGAATCAAACCCGTTCATTCAGGGTCCCAGGGGAATGTTCATCGCAAATCTCTTCTTTCAAGACCTCAGGATCTCAAGTTGTCTAAACGCCGAGAGCCCCAAGACGATGCGAGCTTTGACATAAAAGCCGTTGATCCTCCTGGAGGAACTGAGAGTTCATCAGCTTTTCCAATCGCCGACCCGTCTGTCTTCCATCATATTTCACCGACTTCTCCCTCATATTGAATCACTCTACCTAGTGACGATCCGTTCTAGCTTTGAATAGGTAAGGGTATTCGATTCTTCTAGGTGCATTCATATGACGGCTTGCGTGAGTTGCATTCCACGTCCACCTAGCAGTAGCGTGCCAACGGACGGGTCATCATCAAATGAAGGGCCAATGTCATCTCTGTCTACCTTCAGGTTCGTAAGAGTATAGAAGAACGCCCACCGCCGTAGTTCAGGTTCTTGAACTATTCAAAATGTACTTTGATTCGCATGACATCAAAGAAACCGTGATTGCCCTTTAGGAGTGGGAGGTGGTTGGGCTCCGGTGTTTGTGTTGTTCATGAGCCGTGCTAGATGGAGTTGGAGTTGGGTGAGATAGCGTGGTCTCATCTATATGAAGAAGAGATGTAATGGAATGCGGAGAATAAACATATTAAAAAAGAGGTCGGCCGCGAACCAACAGACAAAAAGGCAGCGCTGCGGTCCGCCCAGAAATTAAGGCAACCGACTGATCTCCGAAAGGAAGGACCCACAAATCAATTTAGGCAAGAAGGAGGGCTTTTAGACATGATCCACAGCTGAGCACATCACACACGTGACATGGGGTTTGATCATGTTCTGGAACATCCCGAAAACACCGTCTTTTGCACACACACACACCTTTTACTTACCACACCTTTTACCAACAGCATGCATTCAGCGCAAAAAGTGTCACCCAGTGTGAACTCCTTGTCGGGTCCCCCCAAAACCCCGCTGCCTGGCGGTCAAAGACTGCACCCTATCATTTTTGACACTTTTCCATCAATTATTCCATCAGCAACGCTTCTTAGTAGCAAGTTATCCCTATCATAAAGATCTCTCTCAAAATAAATAGTTTTGTCGGTTTTATCTAAGGAGGCTATCCGTACTATTGGATAAGTGATGAATCATCAAAAAAAAAACCACCATGTTGTTGCCAAAAGTTTTGATGTTCTTCTGTGTCGAAAGCTGAGTCATTATTATTCCGGAGTCGGAACCTCACTCTGTGAGGCGGTGCAATCTTTGTGTGGTGTTTTTGCTTTTCTCGACCAGTGAACCTGACAGATGTGGCTAGTGCAAAAGTTTGAACATATGAACAGGAGATGGCCAAACTGTCCGAGCCTTGTCTTGATCAACCGCGTGTTTCCGGGCCCCGTTTTGCATCTTTATTCCTTTATTTTCTTTTTTTCTCCGTATGAGACGCACATCTTCGATCCGGGACTCGATCCACTTCAGTAGGTGTGAGGTGAGAGTTGATTGGTTAGTTGGTTTACACGTGATGGGGAAACAACGAGGGACCTTTCGTTATTAATACAAAGCAAGCTGAGTTTAATCTTTAAACTAAAAGGGGACATGGTGAATCTTCCGTCCGCCCTCTTAAGCATCCTTTAAACAGATATATCCCGCCGATTTTGACACTCAAGTCTGCTTCAACATAAATATCTGACAACCCGCCCGATCAAACCGTTTGAAAATGTCAAGATATTCTTTCCATCACTTCATCATTCTTCGCATAGGTGGTCGACCTCACAAGAAGTACAAAAAAGCTAGCCTTCTCCTATCTATAGACCAACACAATGTCCTCTCAAAGTGTCCCCAAGAATACTGCCAAAGCATCCGTTCCTATTCCCGTTAAGGGGGCTGCCTCTGCTCCCCTCATGAAACCCAAGCCCAACTCCCTTGGACCCCCAGTTCCTCCTGCCTCCAAAGGGTTTGTCTCCACCCTTACCCAGCACACCGCCGCCGGCAAAGAAGCCGTGTATACACGGATATTGGAAAGAAACACCGCTAACTTACGTAGCGATGTCAAGTCAGACGAAAGGGTAGCTCATGGGCAACCAGAAGGACCGAAGCCCAACACTGGTGAGTTCCTCCCACAACCTCCTGTACCCATACAGGCTCAAAGATCACCGCCTAACTGAATATGTCTTTCTCCTCAGGTTACTATTGCCCCTACCATACCCCCATCCTCGAAGGATTGTCGACCCAAGACCACAATCAAGGTCAACAACTTCCATGGAATCAATCCATGACCCTCGACCCAGGGAACCAGTCGGCGCTCCTCGTTCGTCCGGATAATGGGCAGCTCTCGCTGTCTAGAAACTGCACCTGTGTTGACGCAGAGGAGGCTGCGGTGCTTGACATCTAGTTGATCATCAACGGGACGGGGGAATGAAGGTAACATTTGTTACTTCCTCTTGGTTAACGTCCTTTGGTCTTTTGTCTCCGACATTTTCCATTTGTAAGGAACATATATCGCAAACATGGTTGGGTTTGGTTAACGAGGGATTGCATGGTGCTGGGATCTGGAATGGTGCTGGGATATGGAATCGGTTCGGTCTGGTATAGCGATTTGGGTCTTTTCTTCTTCTTCTTCTTCTTCTTCTTCTTCTTCTTCTTCCTTTTCTTCGTCGCCGATGGCGCCGTCGTTGTTGTCTTCTTGCAAGAGATTCTGTCCATACATAGGTAGGTCTGCTCAACGGAATGGGGTTGAACCAAGACGAGGGAATGAGCGGATGAGATAGAATTAGCGGAAACAAAGATAAAAATAGAAATATTCTTTTTCTGACAGCATCACGAAAAGCTTCTAGCTCACAGCTAGAAATTGACGCATATGTTCCTGTTTGACAGAGGGGTTGGTGACCGTCTAGGAGGTTGTCGTCGAGTTCGAGAATCCGACGAGTGCCTTCCCTTTCACCGCTGAGTGTAGAGACTGTCGGTGATGTTGGGGTTTGCCGACAAGCGTTGAATATAAGTATTATCTATGTAACCTGGATAATACGCATGGAGAGAATTGATGAAAAATGAATAAATGTCAGAGATGTAGTGCACATTCGTCGATTGAAGTTAGGAAAAAGTTTGACCCAACCGGAAAAAAAAATAAGGCTTTGCCGAGGCCCATGATTTAAGGTGCTTAGTAATACGAAAATTGCCCCACATTGCACATACATTTAGATAAGATAAACCCGATCGGACAGCTCTGAGCACAGGCTGCGACCGAGTTTATTGTTTTGTTATTGGAGAGGCTTGATGGAGGCGGAAATATTGGAGCGTGAGAGGGCGCATGGGCTGAGCTAAAAGCTTCTACGTGTCTCTTCTCAGCTTCCTCGGCATGTTCCAGACGTCGGTTTTCCTCGGGAAACGGGAAAGATCAACCTAAGAATGGCAAGTGATAGTCTGGGGTCAAAAGTGCAGTGTCCCTAAAGAGATGGCGGTGAGATATGGAGGTCAGTTGGTTGGCATGCTAGGGCGTGGGGAGAGTTGGGGGTTGAGGAAAAGGGTACAGCTTGATCCCGTGTGGGGGGCATTGGGCATCCCCAAAACCTAACCTCCGAGCAAGCTCGATGGCACGAAGCTTGAAGTCGTGGCATGCTTCTAGCTGTTGCGCCTTAAATGATTATCTCTTGTGCAAAAATCACGGGATAGGTCTCTTTCCCTCCCTTTTCCAACCGATTTCCTATTTCGTGATGTTTCAATCTAGGGCTCCACCGTTCGTTGAGATCTTGCATTCGAGACACTGGGAGCTGAAACGGGGTCGGGTTCCCACAGGTAAAAGTGAGATTCCAAGGGAAAGGATTGGATGCCCCATCTTTTGATGCAAACAAGACGTGTATACAGGGGTTAAATATCCCCCCATGGGCAAATTGCTTAGAGTACTATCAGACAAGGCTGAGAACACAGCCGAGCGGAGAATGGAGCCCGACATGTCCCACACAGCCGATGCAGGTATACCACCGCAAGGACTGACCTAGTAAACAAGTCACATAACGAGCCGTGGGAGCGGGTTGAAGAAAGCTTATTCGCCCAGAAGGGAGGACATTTGAAGTATACCGAAAGGCTCCAAGTAAAATCATCAGACATCTCCTTGCATGGCGGCAGACCTATCCTCAGTCTAATTTGCCTAGGGAAGTATAGTAATAGACAACCCAACCAGGCCTATCCTAGTTATATCTCGGTAAGGCAAGAGGCAAATGAAGAAATCCTTTAGGCCGAGAGTCTCGTCAAAATCGGACCGCCTGAGGTACTCGCAGTAGATTTTGGGGGCGTTGAGGGCACTGATGTTGTTTGATAGAAGGCTGCAGAGCTCCCTCACCGCTGGATAGGTGCATATTATAGCCAGAGCTTATTTTCTCGGACGATATATGTGCGCCTCATTTATCGAGTCACCGATGGCTGGTCTGATGAAGGTTGAGACTCTCAAACATAAATATGCGAGGACGGACCCGAAATATCGAGGTTTCTGTTCATCACCTCATTGTTCTCAGGCGGCTTAACAGACACTGCTTTTGAAAAACCCTCAGTCAATGTAACCATCTCAGTGAAAAGAAGAAGGAGAAAGTCATGTCTTCCGAAGAAGGTAGCAGTCCGGCAAGTTCAGGGGAGTCAGTACTTACCTCTCTTTCCTCAAAGCGAACTCCCCTTCATCGCTGATTAATCTAACCATGCAACGGGGAATAGGGGGTCCCAGCAACAACAAAAACCAGCCGATGGTAAGCGCACTCCCGACTCTTCGGAGACCACTCTCTCACAAGACGGTCTGTTTAGCCCACGTATGCCCCTACCACAGTCCCATTCTCCAGGGAGAGCAATCTGACCCTAATAAGGGCCTTCTCCCTTGGGACCGCTTTCATTCGATTGACCCAGCCAATCAACCCTCCCTGCTTGTTCGGCCTGACAATGGGGAGCTTTCCCTTTTTCGAAATTGCTCATGTATTGATGCCTTGGATGCTGAGGTGCTGGAAATTTAGTCGGGCTTCTCTTTTGTAGTATATCCCCAAGGCGTTCGAATTATGGCGTGCGTGTACTTTTGTATGATATAGGTCTCAGGTTCGGTTGGGCTAAGGCTAAGGCTAAGGAGCTGGAGTGTGCGTTGGGTTTCTCGTTGCCTTCTTCCCGTGCATATGCCGGTTTATTGCTTTATCGTCCCTCTTCGCCCGTTCCGCGAGGTAGTTGTTAGTTTAGTACGTGGTCCACAGGACACGAAATGACATTATTCGTTCTCATGTTCGATTCTTTCTTCCTTGAACAATAGGAGATAGATAAAAAGAAGAAAAAGGAATGGAAATTGGATCAACTGGACCCGAAAAGCATGCACTTCTCTAGGTGTTGCCGTAGTAGTAACGTATCATTCAACAGGAGATCAAAAAAAACGTCGATAGGGAAACAGCTCCTCGGACTTGTACCAACCTTCCTTTCTCTATGAAAGCTAGCTGAAAGAAGAAAAGGGAAAGGGGAAAACAAGTTAAATGTAGTTAGAGACACTCCCTATCACGACAAGAAGACAAAACTAAATTTCTCATCTCAAAGATGAATGAACAGACGTAGAGAGTAAAAGTGAGGTTGCTGAGGGTTCACTGAAGACCAACCCCACTAGTGGGGGAGAAGCTGCTTCGACGCGTCCTTCTACCCATCTTCAATTTTGAGAAATTCAACGGGAAAAAGGTGAATAGTAACTGCTTTCTGCAATGTTAGGAGTAATTTAACGGAGAAAGAATAATCACTCGGGCAATTCTGTAAAGAAAATGTCATGCTGAAGTGCGGATGATGAAGGAGTTCTGTTGTTGTTATTATTGTTGTTGATTGTTTTGATTTGAGATGGTAGAAGAGCATTCAGCTGCCAAGACATCGTAAGTACGCTGATATAATCGGATGTTGTACATGAAGGAGCAAGAAACCAAGGGGCATAAAGGGGTTCACAAGGATTGATATGACAATTCCTTCTCATGATATGGTCTTTAGTTCGAGTTGTATAGATAAAAGTGTAGGTTGTACACGTATCTAATTCCTATCTTCAAAGAGCTCCCTTACTTTTTCCATTTACAACCAACCTCACTCACGCACTCCGAGAATAGCGTTGAACAGTTAAAGTACTAGAACAATGAGTAGAAATAGTAGCAATGATATTTCATAAATTCTGTATCCCATATAATAATACCCCAATAAATTTCCCGCCTTTCCCCAAACCACAAGACAAAGAGAAGAACGCCCCCATAGCTCCAAACATTGATGAGAAAAGATCAAAGAGATATCCCGACCCCGACTTCATGTTGGTGAGTGAAGTGGGGATATATGCTAAATATGTATAGATCGAATGATACGTAGATTCGAAAGGAGAAGGGAATGGAGAGGAGGTGGGTAGAGCACAGGATAAACGTTTTCGTCGTCTCTTTCTCTTTTTCCATGGAAAGGAAAGTATCATATCATCCCTTGTCATAGAGGAGGGGTGTGATGTGATACTCCCTATCCACACTTCTTCAACCATGCCCTCCACCAATTCCTCACCCCGAGAACTGCTGCCCGCCCATCATCTCTCCGCTCTGTCCCATCCGGGTTCCCCAGTATCATGGCGAAGACCCAGAAGAACGCAGCTGTCCAAGATGCCAGGAGGAGACCTAGACTCAGGACTGGAGAGAAGAGGTGGACGAGGATTAATTTCGGGAGGGAGTATGTGGGTTTTGGGGGTGGGAGGGGGGGTATTGGTGGAGGGGATCGATGGGTCGGGGTGGATGAGTCGGCTGATGGGCGGGTTGAATAGGAGGTGTATGGGCTGGATATTGGTGGTGGGTCGGTCGAAGGTGGGTGTCGATGTGAGCCGATTAGGGATTTGTGGATATGGAGAGGTGGGGAGAGGAGGTTGATGAGTTGGGTGGTACAGGATGTTGGAGGGTAGAAGGGGGTGGATTTTGGGAGGAGGCGGAGTGGGAACATGAGGATTGTGAATGTGACGACGAAGAAGGTATATATTGCTGCGACGAAAGAGTATGGCGGGACGAGGAACGAGAGTTTCAGCTGGGAAAGGTGTTAGCAAACTGGACCCTTGCTTTTTGTATCAATATACATCAATTAGACTCACCAGAATGATAAACGCATTCTCCTCCCGATCCTCACTCAACCCATCATCCTGCTCTTCCTCATCCCCCGGGAAATTCGACATCCGATAATGCGTCCTATGCGGACTACCCGCACTCATCGACTGCGGAGACACCCACCCCTCCACCCTACTCCTTCGATACTTCTCCGCCCGACTCTCACGATGCCCCTCATAAGTACTCTCCTGCATCGACGCCCTCCCCAAGCTCGGGTTCACTAGCGCAGCCTGCTGCA
Organism: Arachnomyces sp. PD_36; assembly: GCA_032988195.1. Lineage (NCBI taxonomy): Eukaryota > Fungi > Ascomycota > Eurotiomycetes > Onygenales > Arachnomycetaceae > Arachnomyces > Arachnomyces sp. PD_36. The sequence continues at coordinate 399,211 of JANTQE010000025.1, read as the reverse complement.
ACTGCAACTGCGGCTGCTGGACATGCTGCTGTCCCTGGTCGAAACTCGATCTCCCATTCTCAACAACCACCCCCTTTGACAACGGATACGACGCAGACGATGACCCCGATACAGACCCCCAATTATCCGTCGTCGTCACCGTCGAAGTCTGCGACGCTCGCACCGATCCGTCCGTCCGTCGGGGAGGAGCAGCTTCATGAGTCGCAGTCGCAGTCGCATCGTTTCCTGCAGGAGGATGTCTCGCCGCAGCTGCGAGTGCAGCAACCGCAGCCGGAGGCGGTGGTGAGGGCGGTGATATTGACGGGTCAGGATGCGGTGGGTTACTGGATCGGATGGCTGTTACGAGCTGGTTCTGGTTCTGGCCGTGGGCGGGCGAGTATGTCATGCCCGGTTGGGGTGGCATTCGGGGCGAGCAGGTGGTTATCAACCCGCGGGCGGTGCGCGCGGATTGGGATCGTCCTGCTGGACAAGGGTGGGATTGATAGGGTTTTTCGGGAGGAGGTCAATCGGAGGAGCAAGGAGGCTGTAGCTAGGTAGGTAGGTTTTGCGGGAGGATGCTGGACAAGGACCCGGATCAGAATGGCATCCTTTCAACAGCAGAGGGTATGTTCATCGCGGTTTTCGACGGTTTCGCATATGGAGGGAGGGAGGGAAAGGGATTAAAATTATTAATAATAACCAAGGGGAGATGCAGTTAGGGAGAGGTAGGTAGGATCGGGGGAAAGTGGCCTTTTATAGAGGACGGGATCGTAGAGAAACAGCGAGTGGAAGCGGAGAGCGGGAAGAGAAATACATGGGAGACAAAGAAAGAGGAAAGGGAGAAAAGGGAACGAGGAAAGAGGAAAAGGGCGAGAGCGAGGTGACGGCGGAGAATTGAGAATTGCTGTCGCCAAGATGCCCAGATGCCCAGATGCCGAGCCCTTGGCATGACGGACACCAGCGGGGTCCGAATTGATGTGTATGGAAAAAGAGATTGTTTTGACGCATTGCTGGTTGAGCAGAGGCAGAGGTGAAGAGGAGGAAGAGGTCAAGCTACGGCTGGCAAGCCATCGCTGTCGCAGCCTTATCCCCCTCTCCCTCTGTCCCCTTCACCCTCACTGTCGCCAACTCGTCAACCGCGCGAAAGTTTCGATGTTCTTTTCATCGAAAACAGAACCAGCGAAAAATAAAATACACCGCCAAGACCCCAAGCACTCCTTCCGCCAAGCCCGCCTTTCCCTTTTCTGTGTTACGTGTAACCATCTCACCGCCATCCACCCTATGATTGGCCACCAACCCCATCTTCCCTCCGTTGTTATTGGCCGGTCTTTCCGCCAGAAAGCCGCAAACGATTCCCCGTTACAAAGCCCTTACACTGCCAAGACCGTGCCAAGAGGGGTGCTGGCCAATTATAACCTGCTCAGGTCATCCGTCCCATTGTTTTTTTCCCTTCCAAGACAAGTAATTAGGGCTAGGGCCTTGGACAGGAAAGGGTGACGTACATCGCGATTAGGTAATGGATTGACCTGGCCCCAGGCAGACTGAATGTGTCAGCGACAGCCGCGAAGTCATCAAGGGACTCAGTCGGAGAAAAGACGTCGGCAGGGACATCGCGACACTTGTACTGACATACCTAGAAAGAAGAATACACATCCGCCCACAACCCACTGCATAGATCTACATATGCACCCATCCAACCCACAAGCAAACAAAACACACACAGTTAACCGAACCGAACAAACCTCCTCCCAAGACACGCCCCAAGCAGCCCTAAACCTCTTGGAATTCTCTTGGAAATGGATGCGTGACATGACATGTCACTCAAGACACACACAAATGGAGTGACAAGGACAGCCAAGCTGTCTTGGCTCTTTTACCAGAAAATTAACTTTGCTTTCTTTCTTCCGCGGAAGTGTCTGTCGCCTGCGATGCTTGGTATGTCAAAGTGGACTGACGCGAAGGGGGGAAAGATCAAACCGCTTTACGGCCCAGAGGCAAAAACATTTGAACAAAATAATTTTAAGTACTAATAATAATACTAACTGACCACTGACACATCACAAAGGGGAAGTAGACAGAAGAGCTATATATATAGTGAGGGTGAAGGGGAAGAAGAAACTCGAACAAAACAAGACTGTAGTAAGAAAGTCGTTCGTGATAATTTTGGAAGCTTAAAATTTTGGTTTCGAGAAAGGAAAAGGAGAAAGATAGATAGATAAATAGGAAGAAGAAGGGTAGGAGGGAAAACATACATAAACGAATTTGTGGAGGTGGAAGAAGTGAAGAGCAGAAAGAAAGGGGGATCGTAAAAACCATCTGGGCTGACAAAGGGAGAAGGACATAGAATAGATACAAGAACGGGAGTTGGGTGGGACGTGAACAAAGGAAATACTCGAGACTCGTAGGAGAAAGAGAAGGGAGAAAGAAATCGACAACACTGCTGAAAAAAATATCAAAGAGCTTATTTGAAATCCGGACAACTCGAAACAAAACGTAAGATAGAGAGCAGAAGAAAGCGATAGGAAAATGAGGTAAATAAAATGACAAAGGGAATGGATACAAACGGACAATATATATAAGAACATAAAAGAGAAAATCGCACGCACACATATCCGATATAGAATCCCCACCTTTAGCTTCCCACATCCCAAATCCCTTCCAGATGTTTGTCCCGCACGGAATACAACCTTTCTATTTTCATCTCATGGCACCACAGCTGACAACCTGTTATTTTGTAGATTTCCGCCTCACATTTAAGAGGTTGCCTCCTGCTTTGGCTGGCTGCCTCCGTTGACGATACCATTGCCAGTTCCGGTCGCGGAATTAGGGCTGCTCCGTTTCGGAGGCGCACCAGGTCTCTTTTCATCATCACCATCATCGTCATAATCTTCGTCAACATCCATCTTTCGTGCTGCTGGTTCGTGGAATTGCATCTGATCCTTGCGGTCACGCTCTTCTTTCGGCTGCGTGGACGGCACCGATGGAGGACCAGGTAGTGGGCCAGCTGCGGGGCCTTGTTGCGCTGGAGGCGGCCCGGAAGGTCCTTCGGCCATCGGTGGCATCGGGGACGGACCCTGGGTTAGAGGCTGGGACTGTTGCATGTGCTGGATAGATGGCAGGGTAGGTGGATGATGGGCTGCCTCAGAGGGGTGGTAGTTCTCGTTCGCGCGACGTTGTTCTTCACGCTGTTCCTCGCGTCGGGCATCAGAAGAACTGCGACGGTGAAGGCTACGTGGGGAGGCCATGCGGCCTGGTGGCGAGCGACGGGGCATCTGTTCGTCAAGACGAGACCTGGTCTCCTCGTTCGCAACTTTCTTGGATGGACCGGGTTCTCCCTCCCACTCTCTCATGCGCTTCATTGCCGAGGGTGGACGTTCATCGCGCTCACGTGCCGCAGCTTCCGTTGCAGTCAGAGCAGACGCTGGGGGAGGTGCACCACTAGCAATTCCTGCAGACGGGGGTCCAGACATGTTAGGTCCGTGGTGGAATTGTTGGTGGGGATACGTGGAGCCTGGGGATGACGGCCTCTCGTCACGGATCGGCTTCAACTCGGGTGGAGGTGAGAATGGACGGCCATAAGGAGGCAAAGCTCCAGCGGCTGCCGGTGTGCCATTTGGTCCAGCTGGGCCTGCCACTGCAGCTGGGCCACCAGCTTGCGCAGGTGGTTGTCCTCGACCAGCAGAAGCACTATAGCCACCAGCACTATTTGGAGGTCTCTCAGCGGTCTGTGGTGGGGGTGCCAGCTGTGGCAATTGATTTTGACCTGGTCCTCCCTGTGTTTGGGGGTAGGGATTAATCGCAGCCAAGTTGATCTTGGGAGAAGGCGACAAGCCCTTGCGGCCTTGCTGCCGTGACTGTTCTGGGTATGTCCTTGCCTGATCTTGTCCTTGACGTGGGCTCTGTGGAGGTGGAGGTGCCCTCATACCCTCACGGTGTTCGAAAGGATTGGGTGGTCCCTGCGGCGTCTGGATATCGTTAATGCCTCGAGCCCAATCAGAGATTCGTCCCGGTGGCGCTGGCGCTTGGGGTGGAGGGCCACCAGTAGGTGCTGGAGCTCCCCACTGTGGGCCAGGAGGCGCACCGACGCCTGTTTGGTAGGCTTGCGGGTGCACATCCTGAGGAACTGGTGCAGGTGCATTGTTTTGGTTGACACCAGTTGCCTGTCCATTCTGCAGCAACTGCAGCCGAGCTTTAATATGAACGTTGCTGGGATCGAGTTCTGCAGCACGGCGATACGCATCCAGGGCGTCGTTCGTTTGGTTGTTGCACGATTCATACTACGCAGACATGTCAGTTGTGTCTCACGCCGACTTCCCGAACCCGAGGAGAAAACTTACCAGAGTGCCCAGATCATACCAGACTTCCGAGATGTATGGGTTGAGGCGGATCGCACGGGAGTATGCATCGAGCGCATCGCGGTATTGGTTGATCTGATAGTAAAGAACACCAATCGAGCACCAGAATGTCGGATTCCGTCCGTCGCGGTAAACTGCCTGCTGGTAGGCTTCATACGCCTTGTTGTATTTGGTCTGGGACATGTAGCATCTTCCGAGGAGATACCAGCTTTGAGCATCGTTGTTGTCTGTAGTTGTAGAGGAAAAACTTAGTTTACTTTTCATCCGATATTCAGGCTCAATCTCTAAAAGGTAAAGCCCTACCTGCGCTAACCGATTTCTCCAAGTATCCAATGGCCTCCTGTTGGCTCTGGAAGGTATTGCTCTGTTGGTGATGCAGCCATCCGAGCTGTTGTAAGACCTTGGCATGGTTCGGATCGCGGTCGAGCACACGCCTGTAAGCAGCTTTTGCCGCGTCATACTGTTTGTGACGGTTAGAAATCTATAGATGGTGGTTCGGGATAATGTGAGCTCACATCTTTCTGCTGTTCATGGACATGACCGATCTGGAACCAGATGTCTTCCTCAGTCAATGGTCGCGGGGGATCTGACACGATATATTTGAAGCACTGCGACTGTTAGTAAGAGCGTTTCACCTTGCGAATTTGAGATCTTACCTCCAGACTCTGGTTGAATTTCTGTTGCTGTTTGTATATTATACCCAGTCGGAAGTAAATTTCGTTGGCCTTCTCAAAGTCCGGTTGCATGCGCATCACTTGCGAAAAGGCCTCTTCCGCATGATCGAGAGATCCATAGCGATCATAGAGGATACCGATTCCATACCACAATTTCGGTTCCTAAACGGCGTTATTAGCAAACTTCCAAAAAACAGAGGTAGAAAGTACTAACCTTGGGATCCCGAAGATAATACAACGCTTGCTGGTATGAAGTGTATGCTTCCTGAAGATTGTCCATCATCAGATAGCAGTGGCCTAAACGGGTAATTAGCATACCCGACGTCACACAAAGATAAAACGCCCGCACAGATGGGCGAAGAGATATTTACCTAGGCTGCCCCATGTCTCGCCATTCTGTGGATCCAACTTAAGGATGTTCTGAAGATACTCGATGGCCTTTTGAAATTGCTCTCTCGTGCGAAGGATGCACGAGATGGCGTTCATGGCAGGAATCGACCATTGGTTGTGTCGCAAAGCCTGTTCGTAAGCGCTCATGGCTCCATCGAGATCACCCATCAATTCAGTCAAGCTCCCTGTTGTGATAGATTAGTAGCTGTAGTATGAGATCGGAGGGAAACAAGCAATGAGTCGCGGGTCGGTCGTCTCAAGCCACGTACCTATTTGCAACCACACGCCTTCGTTCAGTTGCGCGATTTTCTGGGCTGTCGACACCGGAGGGCCTTTCTGGTTCTGCGATTGAATCGGCATATGCCCGTTGACCTGCTGCTGCGGATGAGCGGCAGGCATATGGCCATGGTGCGGAGGGATACCTCCCGGAGGAGATGGCTGTGGGTGAGCCGACATTATAGGCGTCTATACGAAAGGCTAGTCGAGGCCAAGTTGTCCGATCGATTGTTTCGATGAGGTAAAGGAAGCGATCGATGAGATTGGATAGATAGCCGGAGACACGCGGAGGGAGTCGCAATTCTTAGGCCGTTACGTGGTTATTCGACGGTTCGAGGTTCGCAGAAAGAACGATATCCAGTATACAAATCGAGAACAAGGTATTCCAGGAGCGTGAATCTTGTTTTCGTCTCTTCTTCGTCGATTTCGCGGAAGAGTCGAAGTGGTCTCGTCTCGTCTCGTCTCGGTAAGCCAACGCGGAAAGGTGTCACGAAAGGAGGAAGGAAAGAGACGAAGCGCGATAAAAACAACGACTGGGAACGACGAGGTCACAAATCGAAATTGAAAGACGAAGAAAAGGATAAAACAGGGGAGGTTGGAAGTTCTGCGGTCGCGCAACGACCCGGGTCCAAGGGGGAAAGAAGCGAAGAAGTTGACGAAGGAAAAAACGTATCAGCAGAAAGGGAAAAACAAAGCCCAATGGACGATGAGGTCGGGTAGATGATGGCCGATGGCGGAGAGGCAGTCTGGATAAAGGTGGAGGTGGAGGTTGATGGGGATGGGGATGGGACGAGATGGCAGAGGAAGGGAGAGTTGTTGCCAGAGAGAAGAGAAGAGAAGAGAGAGAAAGGAAGAAAGAGAGAGAGATGGGGTCGAGGGGCGGCGGGAGAACAGCGTGAACGAGGAAAAAGGACGCTAGTGGGAAGGGTCTTGAAGATGATGTTTTTGGAATGTACAGTCAGCAAAGAGAGGGAAGTGCCAAGGCCGAAGTCACGGGGAAAAAGAAGGGAAGGGGGAGGACGTTGTTGGTGTTGGCGTTGGTGTGGTGGTGGTCAAGGTTGGGCAGAGATGAGGATCAGACAGGGTGGTTGATGCCATGGGTGAGAAAAAGGTGGTGGCTAAGGGCATGTTAGGTACCGCATCTCTGCCAAGGAGACCATCCCTCACTCTGACAACAACAACATACACACATCTACGGTACGGGATACAAATTCAATCGAGAAGCGTCATCGGTCGGAAATTCTAACCTTCTTCGCGACCGACGGGTTTCTCTGAGAGCATGATCGAGGTCCATGACCCCGTGGTTACTACGAGGGAAAGTGATGGTGATGAGAGAGTTACGGGTACACACACGTCGATATCTGTTGTACATCTACTCTCAGGAGTACATAAACATAGTCAGGAGTCATCACCTTGTCAACATGGGGACACCATCCTTTTCTTCCCCTTCACCTTCACCGTCGTCGACCCCTTCTCGTCTTCCTATCCCAGGCCGGTTGAGAAGATTTATTCACAGCATCGAACCGCCTCCACACCCAAATTTATTAACATTTGAGTGTAACCGAAAGGGGTAAGCTTCCTGATCTTTTTTTGGTTTAGCCTATTTCTTCTTTCCCGTTTTTTCTTTTTCCGTTGCCCACCCAAGAAAAAAAGCCCTAGGGCAGCTTGGCCCGTAAACAGGGTTTAGTGGTTCACCTGCATCCTGCATCCTGCATCTCCGGCTCGCGTGTTGCTCTGTTTGGGTTTAGCGCATATCCTCTCCATCGGCCCGCCCGGCACTGGATGGGAAACTTTCTTTGCTTTTTCTGTGGTGGAGTCAGTTACATGGAAAAAGAAAAGAAAGAAATGGGAAGGATAAAAAGACTAAATTAAAAAAAGAAAAGAAAAGAAAGGACGGGAAAAGCAAAAAAGAAGGTGGGTCATTTCTAAATGCGTACTAAATCGGTGGATCCTCCAAATATCTTGGCTTTTCGAAGGCCTTTTCGTCGGTTGATTATCAAAGAGGCTTGGTTGCAAGGACCCACTTTTGGAGTCTCCACTCACCCCCATAATGAGATCCACTCCCACACATCAACACATCCCACAGGCAAACTGTCAACGCACACACATCGCATCGTCCCATCCCCATCGCTTGTGTCGGAGAAAGAAGAAGGACACTCTTCTCCTCCGCTTTCTCCTATCCCTGACCTGGACGGAGATGAAGCGATAGCCTTAATTATAATGTTCAGGATCAATTCTCCCACCGAGTCTTCTTCGTCTGGTGATGACGATGACGACGGTCATCTCTCCAAAGACCCACATTCCTTCAGTTGTCATATCCCGATCCGCCTGTCCACTCCCATCAACAAGTCACAAAAGGCGCGTTCAACGGATACGGATACGTCTGACGGCTCTCTCTCTCTCAGCATGATGCGCCTTTCTTTCTTTACCGACTCTTTCTGCCTCCTGTCGCACCCTCAAGTCACGTTACCTCCCTGTCACACTTTCTCCTGAAACCTTGACACGATATCCCCATCTTCATCTCCATAAAGATGTTCATCCTCCCCGATATTTCCCACCCAATCAACCAAACCCCCAAGAGAATAAATCTCAACCCCCGATACAAAACCTTAATAACCAGCCAGCAAACCGAGTCAACTTAATCTCCTTCACAGTCCTTGCGCCAACCATCTTTTCGAAACGAGAAGCTCCAAACCACAGTTTCCGTCTCTCTCTCCTGACACTCCCACTGCGCCGCTGATCCTCTAGAATACCCACTTTCAAACTTCTGCATCGATCCATGGTCCACCACACCAGATCAGGTCAGAAAAAACAGTCGAGAAAATAAAAAAAAGAAAGCAAGGCAAACGGAGAATCCCCCATGAAATGATGAGAGACCCACAGAATTATCCTTGGGAAGTCAGGACCCACAAAAGGTGAATGACCGCAACGCAACGCACACACACGCCGAACACGCCGCCCTTCAGCTGCGATGAATCGTCGTCTCTTTCATCATCATCGCCCGGCGCCTGACGCCGAGGGAAGGTCAAAAAAGAAAAAAGAAAATAATTTTTGGTAAAAATCTACACGCGCTGCGGTCGGCGTTTCGCTCATGTGAAGTGACTCCATATTTTCTTTAATTTTATTTTTAAATTTTTGTTACAAGAGTGGAGTGGAGGGCTATCCGAGGGGCCGATTTTGGCATCCGTTCTATTCTTCATTATTCTTGGGAATTCTCGTCGTCGCCGTGGTCCTTTTCTCAGGAACCGCGAGGTCCAAGGGTATTTCTAGTCAACAGAAAGAAGAAAGGGGAACAGCTTTTTGATCCCGGAATTTAAATTAAGTAGTCTGTTTATCATCGATGATTCCTTTTTCCCCTGTGGAAGTGTCAATATTGATGTTCGCGAATCGTGAGGGAAGGACACGAGCGACAACTTGCAAGCACCAAGCCCCAAGTCTCAAGGGACAAAACCAGAACCATTTAAAAAAGAAAATAATGTTACCCCCCAACTCAAAAAGCTCGGTTCGGTGATGATGCTATTTCCATCTCCTTTCCGTCATCTCCTGCGCTAATTCCAATCGCAATATCTCGATTTTGAAGGACGCACGGTGCACTGAGTCAGGAAGGATTCCAGGGACTGGGAAAAGTATATATCAGCCATTTCCGCGGCCAGAGCCTTCCATCGATGATACCCATATGACAGCTCCTTGATGAGGGGGAGGCAATGTTCTGAATAATAACCGACAGGGCTGAGGCCTGAATGCTGATATCCATACATGAACCGACTGGGGATGAGGGGAATGTTCGGCGCCATGTTTCACATCTCATGAGTTGGTATGCTCAAGGGGCTGCCGAGAACGCTTGATGTGGAATGGATGGAGAATGCCAGTGATGATCGGGAATTGGCATTTGGAGGGAACAGATGGTCAATGGAGAGTTCTTCAGTACTGATGGCATGCCAACACGGAGAGGAGGCTGTGGATATGACAGACCTGACAAGTGTTTCAGGTGGTGTCTTCCACTCTTAATGACTCGCTCTCACAGCTGGATGAAGGTTCACACAGCTTCGCAACATCAGGATGCATACTCCGCCCATGTCCATAGATATAATTCTCAATATTAAATATATAATAAGAGTGACGCGTGAATAGAGCTTCTAGTCCTACTGCTTCGTGAGCGCTGGCTGGAATCCATACTCTTCTCTTCCTCGTCGCCGTGCCGCGGTATTATCCCCTGAATCCACGATATCGGCGAAGGGATTCGATAGGCAAGATTTTGTAGCGCGACCTCCGAAGGACTGATATCCCCATCTCCATCTTTTATTCGGTATCGAAGACTCCAGAGAAGAAGCACTGAATCCTCCGTCCCCAACACCTCTTTTAACCCAGTCCAAGCTTCACAACATTCTTTCAGTTCAGCAGACCAGCATCATCCCTGCCACCTGTGGCTTCCTAAATTAAAAAGAACATTCTCTCTCAGCCACTGCTGACAGGTTCTCTGCAAGGGAGTGAGTTGTCGGCCCTGTCAGGGATGGGACGAGATGACGGGCCTCGGGGGGGGGCTTATCATATTTAAGTTTCGAGGATACGACAACATCCACCCTCTTTTTCTGTTTCTCCTCTTTCGCTTTTCTGCAGTTTGTGAAGCGATGACGAGAAGGGATGCCTGGAAGGATTATTGACGACGAGTCAAGCGGAGAAGCGCAAAACCCAATCCCTCATCGTGATTATCATCAACCAGCCACTCGACTTTTTTTCCCTTTTCCCCTTCTCATTCATCAACATCCCTGCTCAAGGTTCAAGTGCGAAAGAGCGAAAAAAAAAAGAACTTTGTTTCAGATAGGGCAGATGCATGGGGCTATCACACCCACAACAGGCGACAATCAATACGTGAGCCAGGCAAGCAAGCGCATCAAACAGCAGCAAACAACAGTAGCATCGGCAGCAACAACGCATAATGCATACATATCTTCCTAGCTTCCTATGATAGCCTGGCATGAGGATGCAGACAGCGTATCCGGGTGCTTGAATCTTTCTTGATGTACATATGTATCCGGCCCCGTGCGTCCCTCAACATGGTGCAATTTCCAATCAATCAGCTCTCGCGCGTATAATCGCATGAAGGGGGGGCTTCATGCTGCGACCCTCCCTCGTAGGTTTCGGCGGTCGCAACATCATCACCCCAACCCACCCGTATCCAATACATAAACTAGCTCCGGGCCGAAAGACACCTGTCACTTTCTCAGCCTCGATTTATTACGTGAGGAAGACTTTTCCAAGGGTCAGGGTGGTTGGCCTTGTTAACGGGAGATTTGCTTGTGTTGCTTGGAAGTTGGGGGTTGGAAAAACGATATCATGCCTGTGAGCCTGTGAGGTGATAAGTGAGGAAAAAGAAAGGAAAGTGAGATGTGGCGCTTTCGGAGGCGCTTTCAGATGAGCGAAATCCCGCCTTGGAGAAGGAAAGAAAGGGACGCGCTCAATTGTCGCTTTGGCGCTGGGCCGCTGGGCCGCTGGCGTGGTGAGTGCAAAAATAGAAAGGAGATGAAAAAGAAATATGCGGAGAGATATCGAGATGTCAGGACACGGTTCTTCTGGTGCTCGTGATTCTGATTAATGTTTCGGAGAGTAAGTCATATTTCTCTCGAATGCATAGACAGCCATTTGAGAGATTCGTTCTATTTCGTTTCGATGGTCAAAGTCGCGAAATGCGATGGTCCACTGACTGCAGAATCCGAGAAGTATGGAGCTGTCTCAGGCTATTCGACTTGTGATGCGCCTCTCTCAACGAAACTCAATGTACATATTTAGTATGGCAGTCCCTGATAAAACAGACACTAGCACAACTAACAACTCTCTAATCCACACCGACTGGAGGTTCCCAGGGAGGAGTCCCGCGGCGTGCACGCTGGCATACTGTTAACCACCAGTCCAGGAATCCTGCCTCACCACATGTTGGATAGAGAGGATGAAACTCTCACTCGCTCGAAGTGATCCACACACTATCTCGGAAAATCTTGCTATTATCAAATTGCCGAGGAAATCCGGTTCGAGAGTCCCCTGAGACCTTGGCGTCTGAGGATCCTGCTTCGTATATCTCGCGCACCCCATCCGTTGTTCTTGAAGGGAGAGCCTTTCCCTCTTTTCGCGATCTTCGATGTCGAGAGCAGAACTTGGAGAAAAGCCGCCATAGGAAATTAGAACTCATCATCGATCCCATCTTGCATGGTCCCGCTTCGCCGTATTTCCATTGAAAGGTGAGGGATATGGTTGACATATCTTATGGGAGTCAAACACCTTCGGAAACATGTTTCTATTTCCACCGCAACGCAAGACCTCTCAAATACGGGCACTTGCTTGCCGAAGGGTGGAAGGGAAAGAACGGAGGAAAGGAAGAAACTGCAGCCCGTAACAGCATCTCCATGCAAAACGAACACGGACATCACATCATGCAACCTGCAGACCAAGTCAAAATATTGAACCCGTGCTGCCGATATCTATTGAAGAAATGTACCCCCACGGGAGATCTTCACACTGTCGAGACCCATCTTTGCAGGACTCGGTCAAACGTACGCTCCATATGAAATGACGCATCCATAGTCTGGGCTGGATGAACCTAGATAGTTTATGTGAGAAGACCAAGATGAAAGCTTTGATACTTGGAAACTTCGACGATATGAAAATCCTAGACATGACATGCTTCTGTTCCTCCTCTCAGTCTGTCGTATACCATGGAATCCACATCCCTGTATCGGTGTTAAAGGGTTAAGTTGTAATAATGGTAGTTGAAACCCTTTGAATCTTGCGAGTATGTAAATATACTAGGAACCCTGCGATTTGAAAGGGCGCACCCACTAGCAACGTTTATATATTCGGTCCAACCAGACTTCCGACATAGCTTCAACACACTTTTCACATCTACGATACCTGTGAGTTCCGCCACAAATATGCATTAATGAGGTGGATTCCCTTATTGAACTGAGGTAGACGGCAATTGACTCCTCGCTGGAAGATACCCCGAGGGCCATGAGAGCCGACTGATAAAGGTAAGGCAGTTTGGTATGGAGCGCATCTTGATAGGAGGAGACATCATTCTCCGTCTTCGGGTCGGGAATTGATAGCCTTTAGGCAAGGTCGTCATGTTTAATTGTCTGTGGAGATGAAGCACTCAAAGATGGCCAGGCATTGACCCGGCTCGTTCGACGATTCCCCGCACTTTTTAGAGCTCATTGCTCAGGGTTCTCCCGATGGCTACGGATCATGGGCCGAGCCCATTTTGGTATAGAGAGCATGACAATTGATTGAATTGATCGAGCTTCTTGCGTGGGTAATCTCAGACTTAAGTCTCACCTGAAGCCCAGGAAACATGGACAGCACCATAGCGCCTCCAAAATGGCTTCCCAGGGCGCGATTTACAACGCCTGCACGCTCATATTCCTGAGTCTGTTGCTCTTAATCAACTATCAACCGGTGGAAGCAATCGCTACCAGCCCCCGTGGGCTAGGCACGCCCCGCGAGCGCGTCAGCCTTAACGAGGGATGGCGATTCTTACGCTCCACGACGAACCTTGACAACCTGGTCTACGATGAACGTCCAGATACCTCCGACCGCAACGGCTCGAAGGTTTTGAAGCCATGGATACTTCCATCAGCAAATGAATTCATCAATGATCCCGCAAACCATTATGAACGGCCAGACGGAAACCCAGGCGGAAATATTCCCTTTGTGCAAAACAGATTCGATGATACAGATTGGGAGGTCGTTGATCTACCTCACGACTGGGCCATTAATGGTCCTTTCTACACAGAGGAAGAAGATCCTGTCGTTGATGGTGGAATGGGTCGGCTCCCTGTGCAGGGGATAGCCTGGTACCGCCGTACCCTGAATGTGTCCCCAGCTGATAAAGGCAAATCTATCTACCTGGATATCGATGGTGCTATGTCCTATGCTATGGTTTGGCTTAACGGCGACCTAGTTGGAGGTTGGCCCTACGGATACAATTCATTCCGTCTGGATCTTACTTCACATCTGAAACCCGGTCACGACAACCAAATAGCTATCCGGTTGGATAATCCCGTGGATTCGTCCCGTTGGTACCCTGGCGGTGGCATCTATCGAAATGTCTGGCTCACCAAAGTTGATACGACGCATGTAGCTCATTGGGGGACGTCTGTTTTCACGAAGGATGTGTCCGCTGAATCCGCAATCATTGACCTGACTGTTCAAGTCGAAAACAAAGGAGACGACAGTCGACAAGTCGAGGTGAATACAGATGTGCATGTATTGGATACAGACACGGGAGAATGGGGAGACAAAGTAGCTGAATTCCGGCCTGCGAAGGTTCTCCTACAGGCAGGCCAAAAGAAAGTGGTCAATGGTTCAATCATGCTAGAAAATCCGCGGTTGTGGGGACCGTTACCTACCCAACACCCCAACCTGTACGTGGCAGTCACAAGTCTCTATGCCGATGGTAGGAAGATCGATAGCTACGACACTCCCTTTGGTATCCGCTCGCTTGCATATGATGGCGAAGAAGGATTAATAGTCAATGGCGAACCAATTCGCATCAAGGGGGTTAATCAGCATCATGACCTAGGGGCTTTAGGCGCTGCATTCAACGTGAGGGCGGCAGAAAGGCAATTGGAAGTACTTCGAGATCTAGGGAGTAATGCGATCCGAATGTCGCACAACCCTCCTGCGCCCGAACTGTTGGATTTGACTGATCGCATGGGATTCATAGTCATGGACGAGGTATTCGACTGTTGGGAAATCAAAAAGACAGACAACGATTTTCATTTGATCTTTTCTGATTGGCACGAAGCTGATCTTAGGTCATTTCTCCGTCGCGACCGAAACCACCCATCCATAGTGGCCTGGAGTTTCGGGAATGAAGTGGGTGAACAGTATGAGGACGAAGCGGGTGCCGAACTAGCTCAGAAACTCCATGATATCGTCCGTGAGGAGGATCCCACACGCCCATCCACAGCCTCCATGAATTATGCCAAACCGAACATGCCATTCCCTCTTGCATTAGACCTCCTAAGCTTGAACTACCAAGGTGAGGGAGTTAGGGATGCCCCAGCCTACGATGGTTTGGAGGGAATCACAACTCCACCTCAGTATGACGGCTTCCACAACAAATTTCCAGAGAAGCTCCTTCTTAGCAGTGAAACTGCCGCATCTCTGAGTTCGCGGGGAAGGTACCTTTTCCCAGTGACCAACGAGACCAGCGCGCCCGCTCTGGATACCGTCGGTGGCGGTGGTGATCCTGTCTTAATGCAAGTCAGTGGCTATGAGTTGTACACCGCTGAATTTGGATCTTCCCCTGACAAGGTATTTGCCGCGCAGGATGAGCATCCGTTTGTCGCGGGCGAGTTCGTCTGGTCTGGCTGGGATTACCTAGGCGAGCCAACTCCATACTATTCTGCTCGAAGCTCCTATTTCGGTATCATCGACCTGGCGGGCTTCAAGAAGGACCGCTACCACTTATATCAGGCAAGATGGCGCCCCGATCTTCAGACTGCGCATATCCTTCCGCATTGGAATTGGCCAGACCGGGTTGGGAAGGTTACGCCAGTCCACGTGTTTTCAGCCGCCGATGAAGCTGAATTATTTTTGAACGACCGATCACTGGGCAACCAGACGACAGAGGCATCCAACTACCGTTTCAGGTGGGACAATGTAGTCTACCAGCCTGGCGAGCTGCGCGTGGTCACGTACAAGAATGGTACAGAGTGGGCTACTAGCACAGTACGAACTACTGGCAACGCCACTGAACTACGGCTGACCCCCGACCGTACCTCTATCGAGGCAGACGGGAATGATCTCTCATTTATTACTGCAGAAGTCGTCGATAGCGACGGAAACGTCGTACCAACCGCAGACTACACTATTAGCTTCTCCCTCTCTGGGCCTGGAGAGATTGTCGCCACTGATAATGGTGACCAAGCTGACATGGTTTCTTTCGCTTCTAAGGAACGAAGCGCGTTTAGTGGACTGGCTCTTGTCATAGTCCGTGCTAAAGCTGGGTCCAAGGGTTTGATTCGTGTTACTGCTACCGGGGCAGGTCTACTCGATGGCCACACTGTTGTCTCAGGGGTGTAGCTTAGGTTGACGAGGTAGGGGTAATGTAAATATTGTTGCTTTGGTCAAACCAAATAATCGATAGAGTCTACACATATAGAAGTGCATACAATGATATCAGAGCAGCCTCCTTATTGCACCATATCACCCACATCACCCGAAGTGGTACAAGTCCCCCCGGAGACCCGTTTGCTCACACCTCCCCCATATACACGATATCATACGTAGTAGGCCTGGCTACATACGTACACACATCGACGTACAAGTACGGGAGCACAGCGATTGAACCGTGAAATATCCCTAACTGGCCTGCATATTCCGTTTCGGAGAGAAGTCTGAGCGTGGGGTACAGTAGAACCTCGAACAGCATATCGGGGAGGTGCTTACCCGTCACGTGGAGGATAAGCGTTCTGGCCCGTATCCTTTCATCAACCGAGTCGGAACTCGAGGAACCTTCTCGAGGAGTAAGGGTTTCAAAAGGGAGGTGTGTAGAGTTCGTGGTTTTTTCACGCTCGTGATAATATACGTAGGGGTGGTGGTGCCAGAATACCGTTATACCGGTCATCACTGTAAGCTGTGCTTCCACCCCCTTTTATTTACTATCTCGAGATGTAGTATGTGCAACAATAACATACGTAGGTTAATATATGTCAAGTTTTTCATCCGAACCTTGTACATATCCCCGCCCCTGCTTTATGACATGTGCGTGGGTGAGACGCAGGTGGCGATTGCAATTTATATCCTGGAGGGGTATACATATGTGCAGTTTCTGGAGGTGAGAAGGGCTTCTAGAAAGTTTGAAGCTGAATATGTTGAGGTAGTACAAGCAGGGAGTTTCGGTATTTGGATGAAGTAAATGGTCACAGTGAGGGGGACACCCTGAGGATGATAATAAATGCCCAGCTGGACAGGAGGTAAGGGGCAATGGCAATACAAGTATCCGTTGAATGAATTATATCGAGAATATCTTTATAAATTTCATCTATAGGGATATTCTTCTAGATGACATTTACTTCTCACTTGGCTGGTAGACACTCATCTCAAACCCGTTGGTAAAAGGCAGCGTCATATTCTGGAACCCATTCTCAGGGGACCGGAGGAATCCAAGTAAATCCGCATAGCCCTTAGCGCCGGATATGGTGTTATCGGTCAGGATAACCGCCCCTGGTCGAAGACGAGGTAGGACAGTCTTGAGTGTTGGCAGAGCAAGAGCTGACCAGACTAGATTTATGTTTTAACGTAGGAAACGAATGACATAGACGACTTTATGACTTACTGTCAAGAAGAAGGAGGTCAACCGGAGGCAGCCCTTCTTTCAGAGTCTCAAGAAGATCACCCTCTCTTAGATCGATCTCTTTTTCAACTGCCGCGCCACACTGTGCCCAGTACTTGCGTGCGATTTCCGCTTTTTCCTTTTCCTTCTCCGTCCCGATCACGACCCCGGATTTCCCAGTTGCGGCTTTCGTTTTGGCAATAGCAAGAGCAAGATAGATAGTGCTGACCCCAAAGCTGGTTCCTGCCTCAACGATGTTGGTGGCTCCCATGGCATTGATCAGCTGGTATGTGAATTGGCATTTATCCTGATCCAAGGCGATGAATTTGTCAAGCATGAGGCGATCGAATTCATCTTGAGGACTTGCGCTTGGCTTCTTATCTTCCAAGTCGCCAATTACATCCGCTGAGAAGACCTTGCCTTTTTTTGAAATTGCAGCTTCTTGCTCCAGTGATTTCTGGTGAAGTTCGGAAAGGAGGTCTAGGATATGCTGCGGGGCATCGACAGGAGAAGGGGCGGACATGTTGTTTGAGCAGAGGAGCGAGCTCGCGAGAGATTTCGTGTGAAAAGATAGATACAGTAAGTGGGAGAGAGCAAGAGGGAGGTCTGCTTGGGGCACGGTTCTGTATCCTCTGCAGGAAATGTTTAAATATTTATGCTCGTAATGTATAGAAAGTGACAATGAGTCAAAGCAGGGGTTCTTAGCTTCACGCCGGCTGGACTTTCTTAAACGGCCTTTCTTTCTCAAAAGCACGCGTATTTGAAGCGGCAGCAGGCAGTGTGCAAGCAGAGCTGCAGAATATTTGTCATGTCTCCGAGAGCTCTGGACAGCCGTGTCGTGACGATGCGAGTTAGGGCTGGGCTGTTAAAGTATCGGAAGACGTTTGACCTCGACGACTTGATGGCGAAATCATGTCGTCGTAATACCAAGACTCCGTGCCCTTCATTCGACACAAACTCATGATAGACAAAAATACGATTTTACACGGCTTGGGATGAGAATTCGACGTGACGAGACTCCCGGAGGAATTGAAGAAAAATTAGGGGGATCATGCAGGGATGAAGAAGCCGTCGGCTTCCTCGGGTATCTCACGGCAGAGTGATTCCGACTCCAAGATATCTCCTCTTTATCAAATGCCAATTTACTTATTAGATCCAGCCATGAAGACCTGCAAATTTACTCTAGGAATACGGCCGCAGACTAAAACTACCCCAATCTCTAGGATGCTTCCTGTTTGTCTTGGTTGATAGGCCCGTCGGCTTGTCAGGAAAAGCTCTTGTGAGTCTGATGCCACCCTCATCTTAAAGCAAATATTATGCCGTTTATGCCCCCGATAATCCAATACGTGGGTGTACCTTATGTAGCCGAATCGGCGTGGTGAGATCCCATCAAATAAGTGCCCCTTTGCCCAGGTTAGGTGCTGTACAATAACTCATCTTGGGCAATTAGTACCTAGGTATGAGCTGCGAAGTTAGCACACGGTGAGCTGAACGGCATCATACTTGCTCTCTTACGAGAGACCGAGTCTTTCATCTGCCATGACGGGCCCAGAGCAGATCAATGACACGGCATCCGAACGTCCTCAACGGGAGACCGACGGCATCGGTCTGCCTTCCGACATTCCCTGCCCTAGAAACGGCATCTTCAACCTCCCTTTCGGTAGTTTTGAGGACCCTACGAGCCCGTACAGCTTACCATGGTTACATAAATGGGTCATCATTGTTCTTGTCGCCTCGGGAACATTATGTGTGTACGTCAAACCCCCGACTCAGAATATAACCCCCTTAATTCATCTCTTTGGTAACCAGTAAATTGGCACAGATATAAGGGGCTATTGCTGACCGTGTCCTAACAGAACATGCGCAAGCTCAATTTACACAACAATCTACACACAGATGAACGCCGAGCTGGAAGTATCGTCCTTGGTCGCAACCATTGGACTATCCTTCTTCGTCCTCGGTTTCGCTTTGGGCCCGCTGCTGACCAGTCCTCTAAGCGAATGGTACGGACGGAGGCCGATCTACCTCGCATCATTGATTTCATTTACTATTTGGAACATCATGACGGCTGTCGCGAGAAACATTCAGACGATGCTGGTCGCTCGGCTCCTCGCTGGTATCGCTGGCGGTACCTTTTTGACCGTCTCAGGGGCAACAGTGGGAGACTTATTTCTTCCCGATCAAATCCAGATACCGATGACTGTAGTCTCGTCCGCGCCCTTCATCGGACCATGCCTGGGTCCTCTGATTGGAGGTTTCATTAGCCACAATGTAGACTGGAGATGGAATTTCTACTTTGTGGTTATTTGGTCTGGGTGTCTTCTGGTTGGCTTTGTATTATTCGTACCCGAAACATATCGTCCTATCAAAGTGAAGGCCAAGGCGGAAGGACCTCGCGAAGAGAAAGGGGACGAGCCCTATCCAGCACCCCTGGACACTACCCACACAGCAAAGAGCAAAGCTCTGGCGTTATCTCTTCTACGGCCATTTCAGCTGCTGTTCTTTGAACCCATGTGCCTGGCTCTTGACCTATACTCAGCTATCATGCTGGGCATTTTATATCTATTCTTTCAAGCCTTTCCTCTTCTATTTAGAGTGACATATGGATTCAACCTATGGCAGGTTGGTCTCACTTTTCTAGGAATGATACTTGGAATCATCTTGGCTGCGGCGAGTACCCCGTTGTGGCATCAACTTAGGGAACGTCTAGTAAAAATACACGAGAGCGAGAGCAGCGAAGCCATACCAGAGTATCGTCTAGTGACGGCTCTGCCGGGCAGCGTCTTGGTTTCAGTTGGATTATTCTGGTTTGCCTGGACTATATCTCCAGACATACATTGGATTGTTCCCGTCCTGGGTTCCGCGATATTTGGGTGTGGGTGAGTTGCCCCAATGACTATTTCATGAGCTCGATTTGTGCTTTTGATGGATATGCGCTGACCCGCCCTGATGAAAATAGGATGTTACTGACCTTCGCTGGAATTTTCACATTTCTTGTAAGTCAACAATACCCTGCGAAGGGTTCTCGATCGCCTCTAACTCCTGCGCGTAATCTTTTCTTTACAGGTTGATGCTTATCCGCAATATGCTGCGTCTGCCCTGGCTGGCAATACTCTCACAAGATGTTCTTTCGGAGGTACGTACGCAAGCTTGTCGGAACGAAAGCCACGCGAGTGCTAAAAATCAGTATAACAGCCGCATTCCCTCTGTTCGGAATACAGATGTATCATAAACTAGGCTTCCATTGGGCTTCCAGTTTAATTGCGTTCCTCACGGTCGCCATGATACCCTTTCCTTGGCTATTTCTTAAATATGGGAAGAAACTGCGAGCAGAGAGCAGATATTCTCTGAGAAGCTGAGTGATGGGTTTTTGCGTGTTTCCATTGGTGGTGTCATTGTACAGCTGCGGTTTGGATAGACAAGAATTGTTTCAACAGAGCCGGTAACACTATATATTGGGAAGATTCGATTCACTTATCGGGTGTGTGTGCCGTCAAAGGGCGCATTCTGCATTGGGCCAGCAAGATTGCGCCAGAAGAGTTCGCTATCGAAGGCATTATCGAGATTGACCTTCGTCAGGGAGAATTTCCAGGCTCGAGGCCTGGTATTGGCAATTTTTCCTTTCTTTTTTGAATACGTTGAAGAGAGGGACGTCACAACTTCTCGTCGAAAACCCTGAGCTTTGGGTAGAGCGAGTACATAATCAAAATTGGGGACGACCTTCACGCGGGTTCGATTTCTGGCAGTGCGGTTGTTTGGCCTTCTCTCGCATGCTAGCTTCACTTCATGCCGAACCAGTCCCTATCATACCAAGAATCCAAACATCACCATGAGCGAAGATTGATTGATAGCAATTATTCCTATTAATTCTTCTTAGAGGAGTGCGTGATCACTTAGGACTTGTAACTTGTAAATCTTGATCGAAAAAGTTATTGAAAGATGATCAATATCTTCGGATTCATCCCGATTGCCGTCTAGGATGGAACGCGGGGAGATACGAGATTTATCAGCTTTCTTTACAAATACTTGCGCTTGGCCTAAAGAATCTTGAGTCCAGGCGACAATGCAACGCTGGCCTTAATAATTGTCTGTTCCGCCCTGTGACGATGGCGGGGTTAATCCTCGTATATAAAGAAGTGTGCAAGACGGTCACACGAGAGACGAGATCGATGAAATCGGTATCTTGTAACCGCTAACCCCATCGTCAGCCTTACGAAAGAGATTCATCGAAGAGTTGAGGTTGTTTGCAGGTATCTTTCCGCGTAAACCCTCCAAATCCACAGATACTAACAAAACTCGAGCAGAAAACGCTTGTACAAGCATGTCTGTCAAAAAGACCTACACAGGTGGCTGCCACTGCGGCAACATCCGCTACCGTGCCACCATCGACACCACCCCTCCCAACCTCAGCAAATGCAACTGCTCTATCTGCCACAAAAACGGCTACATCTTCCACCCCCGCGCCTCAGAAGACGAATTCCAGCTCCTCTCCCCCTCGTCCCTTGCGGAGACGGGGGCCTACGAGTTCGGGGAGAAGACGTGCCACCATCATTTCTGCAAGACGTGTGGGGTGTCTTGTTTTTTCAGAGGGCATACAGTCGAGGGAGTGGCGAAGGTTAGCTATGGGATTAACCTCCTGACGCTGGATCCGGATCAGGGGTTGGATTTGAGGAAGGTGAAGTTTCAGTATTGGAATGGAATAGATGATGAGTGGGATGGGACGAAAGATGAGCCGGCTGCTAATGGGATATGGTAATGGGCAGTGAAAGCTCTTTGGGAAAAGGTCTTTGGTAAGCTTGGTGTCTGTTGCGATTGATTGCTACGGGAGGTGATTTGGATAGGGCTAGGGATTTAGGTGGGGTAGGCGTCGAGAGACTAGATCATCGGATCAATGAAACATTATCTAGTATATAACGCATAGCGCATCGACAAGAGCCCCAACACAATTAGCAAAGGATAAACAAGTTGTAAAGCGTAGAGTTGACCGAGTTGTCGGTCGTCGTTGTCGTTGATGTTGTGAGAGAAAAGACCTCGTTCCCAAAGAGGAAAGGGTAAAAGTTTAATGCCAAGACTTCGCTTAGGTCAGCCCACAAATGGTTAAGCGGGCCAAATTTATCCACAAGAAAGAAAGAGAAGAAGAAGATATTCTGTTGAAGAACGACTCTCACCTTCCACCACCTCGACAACTAACGAACGAAAACAGGGTCAAGATGTGAGTTGCTCTTTGCCTTGGATGATACGGAATAGCATGAGAGAAGCAGATAAACTAATGCGATGATAATTATAGGAGTCACCGTAAATTCGAAGCGCCCCGTCACGGTTCGTCGCCAGACCTTTAATATACTACGAAATATTCCATTGTGCGATAGACTGACTGTTGGTTCTGTATAGGGTCTCTTGCGTTCTTGCCCCGCAAGCGCAGTTCGAGACACCGTGGTAAGGTAAAGAGGTCAGTACAGAGCGCATTCTGCGAAACAATTGATCGCGAGACCGTTGGTTGCAAGACGACGTACTGAGACTTGTGTTCTACAAACAGCTTCCCCAAGGATGACCCCAAGAAGCCTGTCCACTTGACTGCCACCATGGGCTACAAGGCTGGCATGTCCACCATCGTTCGTGATCTTGACCGTCCCGGTGCCAAGATGCACAAGAAGGAGATTGTTGAGGCCGTTACCGTTGTCGAGACCCCTCCGGTATGATATGAGCAATTCGACACAAATCGTAGAATTTAGGTCGCTGATTATATATTTCTAGATGGTGGCTGTTGGTCTTGTCGGTTACATCGAGACTCCCCGTGGTCTCCGGTCCCTCACAACCGTCTGGGCCGAGCATCTCAGTGACGAGGTCAAGCGTCGCTTCTACAAGAACTGGTACAAGAGCAAGAAGAAGGCTTTCACCCGCTACGCCAAGCAGCACTCAGAGAACAAGGGCGCCTCCGTCACCCGCGAGCTCGAGCGTATCAAGAAGTACTGCACTGTTGTCCGTGTTCTTGCCCACACCCAGATCCGCAAGACCCCGATCAAGCAGAAGAAGGCCCACCTTATGGAAGTCCAAGTCAACGGTGGAAGCATCCCCGACAAGGTCGACTTCGCACACGGTCTTTTCGAGAAGCCCATCGAGATCGACTCCATCTTCGAGAAGGACGAGATGATCGACGTCATTGCCGTCACCAAGGGTCACGGATTCAAGGGTGTTACCAGCCGATGGGGAACCAAGAAGCTTCCTCGCAAGACACACAAGGGTCTCCGAAAGGTCGCCTGTATCGGTGCCTGGCATCCTTCCCACGTCCAATGGACCGTCGCTCGTGCCGGTCAGGATGGTTACCATCACCGTACCTCTTGCAACCACAAGATCTACCGTATCGGTAAGGGTGAGGACGAGGGCAACGCAACCACCGAGTTCGATGTCGCCAAGAAGCAAATCACACCGTAAGTTTTCTCGTCACCTATCCCTCGTCTATCCCTTTGCCATCCTTAAAACTAACAATCCACAGAATGGGAGGCTTCGTCCGCTACGGAGAAGTCAAGAACGACTTCCTCATGCTCAAGGGTTCCGTCCCCGGTGTCAAGAAGCGTGTTCTCACTCTCCGAAAAACCCTCTACCCACAGACCAACAGGAGGGCCCTCGAAAAGGTCGAGCTCAAATGGATCGATACCTCCTCCAAGTTCGGACACGGTGCCTACCAGACTCCAGCAGAGAAGCGCGCCTTCCTGGGAACCCTCAAGAAGGACCTCGCGACTGCGGCATAAGTTCTTTATGTTGTTTTGTCGTCGTGTGCTTTCGTTTACTGTTGTCGTTCTCTCCTCTGCATTTGTGTGTGTCGGGGGGGACTTTTAATGCTCGGGTCGGTGTAGCTAGCTTTTGTGGTTGCCTCTTTTTTCTCTCTTACCTTACCTCCCTTCCGAAACCTGTCCTCTAAGCTTCCCCTCCAGATACAAACGACCCTTTTCATGAAATAAAATAAAAGAGTTCAGAAACCATATATCGTTCTCGTAGAGTTGTGTAGTTGTTAACGACGGTAGTCAGTCTCGGTGTATTTCCTCCGTACGAAATATGCAAGCAGTGGAAAGTGTTCATATATAATGATATCATGAAAATTGACAACTACCTATGTAGGTCTCAAAGGGGTATCATATATCCTATGCCAGACTCGAGGTTTCTCCCAAGATAAGGGAAAAGGTAGCCAAAAAATAAAATCACCAAAAAGATAATACCCTCCCAAAACGCCCCCCTCCCTCCTTATATACCATTATGTACTATAAAACCATCCATCCCACCCCCTTCCGCATTATATACGTACTCAAATCATCGTAGTAAAAGAGAGTGAACGATCTACCCAGCCCTCTCCTTCGCAGTCGTCGCCGTCACAGCCTTAGGGTGAACATTGACCCGTCCAGAGTTCGTAATGGTAATCACCCGATTCCGGCATTGGGAGCAGTAGTGTATCGTGTCCTTGCAGCTGTCCATCACGCAGGGGATCCAGGCGCAGCAGATACCTGTTAGGCAGCAGAGAGCTATGGCCCAACCACTGTATTCAAGAAGATTTGTTAGTGATGTGTTCTTTGAGAGACTTGAAAAATTAAGGGGAGGGGGGTACATACACGACAGTATTTCCAGACTCAAGATTCAAAGCAGTCATCGACCGCCTGTTGCAGAATGGGCAGTCGATCGCGCGAGGCGTGTCGCGGAGCGTTTCGATTGGGACTGGGTAATCGAGTGGGTTTGCGCCTGGGGGGACGGGGTTTTGGCCCAGTTGGCCGCTCGCATTCATGGGTTGGACCAGAGCTGGTTGCGGGTGTTGGAGGGCGCTTTTCTCGTCTACAGGGGCGAAGGTTTCTGTGATGTGTGTGGTTGTTGTGGTGGTTGTGGCAGCGGCTGGGGCGTCGGTTGGGGCGGTGGTTGGGGCGGTGGTTATTTCTTGGTGCTGCTCGGTGCTTCGGTGGGTTGGGTACGCTGCGGGAATGGGGGGTTGAACCGGGGGTGCGGGTTGTGGGTAGTCTGGGGGTTGGGGAGGTTAGTGGAAGTGGTTCTCGGAGCGGTGGGATGAATTGGGGACATACAGCTTGGTGGTGAAGGTATATCGCCTCCCATCTCCTGCGGCGGCGTCGCAGTGTTGTGTTCCGCGGTGGTGTGCTGAGTGGTGGTGTGCTCCGTGGTAGTAGTGTTTGTCGCCATGATGATAGATTGTATGGTTTACCGTCTACTGCTGGGGGATCAGAGACTCGGGAGCAATTCCTTCAAACTGGTGGATTTGGCAAAGAGAAATCTTCCATTTCTCCTCCAGCAGCGGGAGGAAGCGCCGCCATATATATCCCTTCCAAATTTCTTCTTTTCTCCCCTTTGTTGGCTGTGTCTCATCCTGTGATGGAATCGCCCCCAATGTGAACAGTGACCAATGATAAACCACTAATTTTCTGTGCCTGCGCTCCACTTTGAGCCGCATGGAGTTAAAAATAGACATGAGGCTGAACCCCTTTTTCTGTCAATTGTTCGGTTGTTCGTTGAAGCCTTGTGGAAATTGTTGTTGGGCTCAGGGATTGCTGCGAACAGATCTTTTCCTGTCTCATTCATGTCTATACATGTCCCCTAGGAATCTAAATGTTCTGGCTGCTGATATCATCATCGAAGAACCGTGTATGAGTCCAGGACAAAAGGAGAGCCTCTGAGCCACTCAATCCATCAAATCTGATCCTCAGACGGTCGCTCTGGCTCTCGCTTAAGCATGACAACGGCTCGGTCAGCATGTTATGTCTGAGCTTATTTACGCCTCTTTCGGAGATACCATTTCGGCCCTGCACTGCACCTCTTCTGTCATGAGTCACCAAGATTTAAGTAGTCTCCCCCTCTCACAGATTTCCCTTTGCCGCCCATCTTTTTCCTGGAGTGTTCGGGCTGTTGTGCCGCCCACGATGTATTTTCTTCAAGGATTGGGGCTGCGGCACTTCGTTTCAACTGGAGCGCGGTTTCGGCCAATGATAGCTGGTCTGGTGAATTGATTTGTTGTTCCATTGTTCTTCCCCACCGCGGAGAAAGGAGAGAGGAACTGTGTCTCAATTATCTGGCTCGAAATAGGCTCATGTCAAATGAACGGTGGTAAGGCCTGGTAAACAGGACAACATTGGCGTACAGAAGAAGAGGCATTTTCCCCAAGATCTTCTGACTGTATTGTTTCAGGCCACCTGCGATGGGTTTCCGTCTCAGTGAGCCTCGCAGCATGCCTACAGGCTTTACAATGCCAACTTCATCCCCTCGATGCGCAGTACATACATACTTAGAGACGGCGAGCGTCTCACCAGTTGAACAATCGGACATCACTTCGATTAGCGGGTCGTATCGAGATCGAAGCTCCATGATCTACGATCTAAGCCTAACTAGTCTTCGTATCTGG
Source organism: Arachnomyces sp. PD_36 (assembly GCA_032988195.1). Taxonomy (NCBI): domain Eukaryota; kingdom Fungi; phylum Ascomycota; class Eurotiomycetes; order Onygenales; family Arachnomycetaceae; genus Arachnomyces; species Arachnomyces sp. PD_36. The sequence continues at coordinate 372,817 of JANTQE010000025.1, read as the reverse complement.
TCTTTGAGGGCGATCGCAACGCTGCCCACCGGAAATTGTAGAGAGATTATATTTTCGATGGGGAGTTTGATTGTAGGAGGTGAGTTTGATGATGTCCGAATGTTTCTGCTGGTAGAGGATCCTGAGTATGCCTCTGAACAAGTCGATAGGTTCTGCATTGATCAACCGGTGAGATATATATATTTTGGGAATTCAAGTTTACCTACTCACTGCCAATACTCCCCTCCAAGTAATATTCTTTCTCGAAAAATCATGCTTCAACTGCAAGTTAGTGAACGGGTGTGAAACTGCCAAGTAAAGCTAAGAAGAATGTTGGCGTCTGTTCTGCAGACAATTCGTTGCATTCTCGTTCCTGCTTCCGTACGTTGATGTTTTGCAGAAATGCAAGTTCGAGATCCATTGCGTCATAGGTTCCCTCCCTTTCTATCACCAGAAACAAGAATAATTAAGAACAGGAACAAACTCAACTGTCTATTAACTTAATGAAATACTTACCTTCAAGTTCCCTCGCTCGACAACTACCTATTCATATAAGATCTTATTACTCGCGGATTCCTCAATCTATAGCTAGAACCAGGAAAAATTACCCCACATCGCATCTTCAAAACCCATCAACAACCCTCAGAACCACCATCCCATCAAGAGCCATGGCCTCCGACGCATCATACCTCTCCTTCCTCGAGAAAGCAAACCAAGATCCCAGCTCAGGTACATCCCAAGCTACACAGAGTAAAGCCGAAGGTGGCTTCGTAAGCACGAAGACGGTCGATCAGAATGTCAAGGAGGTGCCGGATGTGCTGAAAAGTGTGGATGTGGAATATGTTTCTGATACGGATGAGCCGTTTGAGGCTGTTGTTTTGGAGTGGGAGGGGGCTGGGAAGGGGGAGTGGCCGAGTGATGGTGAGGACTCTTTTTGTTTTCCCCTCCCGCATTGCCGATATGTTGCCAGAGCTAACGGCTGTTCGATAGACCAATTCCGCACCCTCATATCTACGAGTGAATCTTCCTCGTCGATTTCAAAAGCTGAAATCTCAACCCTCTCTACATCGTCATTTGATCCGAAGAATCAATATGTTGCCGTCCTTCGAGCGGTTCGCGAAGCTGCATCGGGATCGGATGCTGAGGTTAAGATATACCAACTTGGGCTTGGGAGTACAAGGGCGGAGTATTGGGTTCTTGCCCTTGATGGAAAGGGAGGGAGGATCGTGGGGCTGAAGGCTAGGGCAGTTGAGAGCTAAGCTGGGATAATATGGGGTTTGGGGGAACGATATCTGCGGCACTGGACAGCATTGTGGAGGAGGATGGTGACCCTGCCGCATTTTACGATATGACATGAATGTCTTGGGTTTTATATACTCCATTTTCATATTCTATTCTGCGAATGTCATAATTATAAACGATGTCTAAAGTTGAAAGCTTGTGCGACAAAGCTACTAGCAGCTGCCCCAATGGAGCACTAGCTCTCAAGCTCTTGAGATATTGAAAGAGGGTATCGTGAACCGTTCAACAGGCCTTCACGCCGCGTACCTAGGGGTTTGGGCGATGCATGAGGGTCGATCTGAAGACTCTACAAAGTAAACGGGTTCGCATGGAAGTACTCAACTTCTGCCCCTATCTATCTCCTGTGATACAGATCCAGGAGAAATACCGCTCATTTCGTCCCATCTTGCAGATCCCCGTTGTGGAACATCGGAAGATTACTAAGTGATAGCGATGAACGCGACCTCATTGGGACTGGCGAGAGGAAGTTGTCTCTACAGATAACTGCCCGAATTCGGGAATACTGAAGGCGAGAGGGCCATAAAGGATATTGAATAACTGATACCTCGCCTTGGAGTAGATATAAAACCCTAGGATAGTTAGATCGGCCATCCTAGGATCTATGGATTTACTTGCGTTGGGCCTTCTTTTATAATTCTCCATACCAGCCGGGGCTCTCCTCTCCGCTCTAGATATGCGCATGATGCCGAGAGGTACAGCATATCTAGCGTGGCTTTCCGTGGGTACTCGAGTGCTTCGTATCCATGGGCGGCTGATTCTCTTGTACGGCAGCTACCAAGCCTGGCTCCTCTGCTCCTTCTCCATCTGCTTTTCGGTATGAGCATCAGAAATTCTCAAAAGGGGAGCTTACCAGCCCATTTTCTCCTTCTCAAGAGGTCTTAGTTCTACTTCGTAATGGACGGAGGGCACCGCGGTGCCGTTGCCCTTGGAAATATTCCGTATAATTATAGGCCCCTTAGATAGCACCGCTATTGTGCCGTCTTGGAGCTTCCTAGGGCCTGGGATTCATGTATATCTCTATTAGTAGCTTTAGGGAGGGCTCTTTTGATTTTCTTATAGATCGTCTGATGTTCAATCTCCCAACCCTTTTGTCCCCTTCTTTTCCTTTCTTTGTTACAACCCGCACAACACCAAAAAACAACAACAACACACCTCCAACAAAGAACGGAGGTTACCGCCGCACAACGTCTCACGCAGACCATGCCGTCGCGGAAAGGTAAGATGCGTTCACGAAAATCAGCCCCCGATATAGGACGGGTTCATACCGCGCCGTCGAACCCCTTCATCGATCAAAGTGACGGGAGCGGACGCGACGGTGACGGCGACAACGACGGGGCTGTGGAACTCCAACATCAACCCCCACCACGATCTTTGGTGCCGTTGCACTCTGCCCCGCAGCTACATCAGGTTCCTCAGTCCGAACGAAGTCTTCATCCTTCTCATGCTCTCCGTGCTGCGAGAGGTATCCCTGTTCCCAGTCGGATTCCATCCCCTAGACCTCGATTCCCAATTGGGTTTGCTCCCCGCCGTGAGCGTGGACATGTGTATTCGAGAGCGAGGGACTTTAGCTCGGAGGCCGAGAGTCAGGAAGGTGGAGAGGGTTCGGCCAATCCGTTTGGTAGCTCTGGTCTTTCATCGAGAGTTGGGAGCGATGACGAGGATTTGAATACCCAGACTGTTGCGAGGAAATACAGCATCTTACCCGCGGGTGATCTCTTGCTCTTCCCAGAGGATGTCGAGCCAGATGATTATCTGCACAATCCCAGCCCCGATGACAACGATGATAGCTGTTGGGGCATACTTTGGGGCAGATTTATGCCTGCAGTTGCTGGTGTTCTTCTTGTTATGGTTGGCGCTTCGGCGGTGCTAGGCATGTACCCACTCGTGTACGTCGTCTCCCTAGAAGCTTGCTTCACTGGTCTTTGGTATAACTGATTAACGATGGGTGTCCTTTAGTCGGGAGGTCAGGAACTACATAGAAGATAGCAAGCTAGATCCGTCTTGCGACGGCCCCCCGTGCATTGTCGGCCATCCGGATGTTCCCCTGCTCCAGAATATTCGGACTGGCCTTATCGATCCGGATACCCCGGATTCAGCAAAGAGCATCACGGCAGCAAATGGAAAGGAATGGGAGTTGGTGGTAAGTCTTTGGCGTACGGCTTTGCTCCCAGCAAATCTAACTCTCGAGATGATAGTTCTCCGACGAATTCAACCAAGATGACAGATCTTTCTATGACGGAGATGACCCCTTTTTCCAGGCAGTTGACATCTGGTACGGTGTCACTCAGGATCTTGAGGTGAGTACCATCCGAACAGGTTAGACTTATCCTCCCCTACTCACACTTGAGTATAGTGGTATGACCCCGATGCGGTTACGACAAAGGGCGGGGTTTTGGAAATTACCTTTGATGAACACACGAACCACGCGCTGAGATACCGCTCAGGCATGGTTCAGAGCTGGAATAAATTGTGCTTTAAGGGTGGTCGCGTTGAAGCAAGCATATCCCTTCCTGGCCGAGGAGACACATCCGGTTTCTGGCCTGGGTTCTGGACTATGGGTAACCTGGGCCGACCTGGTTACGCTGCATCCACCGAGGGCATCTGGCCGTACTCGTATGATGATGTGTGTGACGCTGGTATAACGGCTAATCAGAGTTCCACCGACGGGATCAGCTTTCTTCCCGGTATGCGGCTTCCCGCCTGCACGTGTTCCGACGAGGATCACCCGACTCCTGGGAAGTCGAGAAGCGCGCCCGAAATCGACGTTATCGAAGCTAGTGTCACCACTCTCGATGCTGAGAAAGGAGTAGTAGTGGGTGACGTGTCTCAGAGTGCACAGATCGCACCGTTTGATGTGTTTTACACTCCAAACTACAGTGAGTTTGTTTCCATCTTTTTTGTGTCGCTTAAAATGTCGGGCTGACATGTTTGCGATAGACTTTGCAGAGCTTTATGACCCGCGGATCACCACTATCAATGCATGGAGGGGAGGCCCCTACCAGCAAGCCGTATCTGCGCTGACAAACGTCAATAATCGATGGTACGATGGCAAGGAATATCAGGTCTATGCTTACGAATATACACCTGGTGCCGAAGGGGAGATTATCTGGTTTGTTGGCAAAAACAAGACTTGGAAAGTAGATGCCCGCGCCCTGGGCCCGAATGGAAACGTTGGACAACGTGTTATCCCTGTGGAGCCGATGTCTATTATCATGAACTTCGGGATGTCGAAAGGGTTTTCAGAGGTAAACTTGACTGGCATCCTGCCTTTATTGCCTGCGGTAATGCGCTTCGATTATATTCGTATTTATCAGGATCCGGACGAGAAGAGCGTTACTTGTGATCCCGAGGGGTGGGAGACGACGGAGTATATTCGGGAGCATAAAGAGGCGTATACTAATCCGAATTTGACCACTTGGTATGTTCCGTTGCATAGATCTAAGATTGTGAGTGATGCTAACCGATGACTAGGGCGGATACGCCGTTCGAATGGCCGAGAAATGAATTCGTGCATGGCTGCTAAATGATTAGGTGTCTGTCCTTTGTACACTTCTTCATCCTTCTTGTTGATGTCCCTGGAGCGATGTGATTTCAATTGGGTGGACCTTGTCTTTCGCTCTAGAGAGACCATTCCAAAGCATAAGCGGAGGAAACACGTCTGAAAAGCTTTCCTGTTTGAAGTAAATATCTTCTGCGTTATGATTGTTTGTCAATGGCGGGTGTATGATGGGACAGGCGATGAAGCCTTTAATGTAACTGAGAAAAGTCATTAATCATTGTTGCTTTTCGTGTGCTCTGTCGTCGTTCTCCCCTTTCTGTCTTTCCGTTGACATGCCATGAATATTTTTTGACGACAGTTCGAGAGATGAGGTTGTGAGAAGCTTATGCGGGTGCTTTCACACCCGCAAACTAACCCGCAAAAGGCAAAGCATAACCCCACACGCTCGAGCTAAAGTTTGGGCCTTTCCGACACGCCGCATCTGACTATCAGACAAACATCACGTAGCTTGCGATTAAACAAACGTGAACGAACACGCATATCCTATCTTACCCTCACTTCTTTCAAACAACAATTCATCTACTCCCTGTTCACATCTATATGAAGGAAAGTGTGAGGAAAAGAGAAACGATTGGAGCTGGTGAATTCTAGAATCGATGATATCATGGCTGAACAAGCTCAATATCATTTCGGGAGTGAATATGCGCAGGAAAAGGAGTATGCGCAGGCTAGGGAGAGGAAGCATTCGTCGCTCTGTGCGCTGATGGACCCGGAATTGCTTGTTATGCATGCTGTTTCAAGATCTGAGGTTCGTACTTACCTAGTACCTACTAGTAGCTTTTTGGTGCTCCTTTCGTCGCGTGTCTTGAATTTGGGGCTTGAGGCTAATTTTGAAACCATGCAGACAATCCCACAAACTCGAAGGCGGTTGCTTAGTGAACTTATCGGCGCCCCAGCTGCAGCTGAGTTAGAAATGGGCGGGGAGAGTGGAGATGTCCCTGCTGGGGATAGGATGAGTTCCAATGGGTACGATGGCCGACAGCAATGGAGGAGCGTGTCGGCGGGAAGCTCGAACGGTCAAACCATGGGGTTTAATGGTCAGAGGAGGTCCCATCACTCTACGTCTAAACAACCTCCTCAGTCTACGTTACGGTTTGGGGATTGCGTTGTTGTTAATGTTGTGGAGACGGAGGGGGGTTGGGTTGAGAATGAGAAGGGGAAGAAGAAGGGGAAGGGGAAAGGGAAGGAGAGAGAGAGGGATCCGAGGAGGGAGAGTGGGAGGCTGGGGAGGAGTGTGAGCGCCGGTGGGAGTGAGAGTGCGAGTGGGGGTATGAGTGGGGGGTTGAGTGGTGTTGATTGATCCGTACTGGAGGGAGGGGTCGGTTTGGTATGGAAGGGGATCTCTGCTTTTGAGGTAAATTATCACGGCTGACGTAGGAATATGGAGTTTAGTAAAGATGGGTTCATTCCCCCCCCGAGCGTTCTATTGTATGGATTCCCCCTCCATTATCATTAATACTGTTACATGGAATGGTGGGTGTTTCATGGAGTCAATTTTAATTTTTTTTCTAAAGAATAAGAATAGTAACCCTAACTAGGGGGATGCACAGGTGTATATGTACAGTGAAAACAGACGACGCTTTTTAGACCTCATAATTCGTGATGGGGAATCTATGAGCTTGGTGTATGTACTTTCGTACCTCATCATACACGCCAATGGTGCATATCCAGTCCAAGTAATCAAAGTGTCGATGGCTGGGCTAAGAACTCCGTTCCATGCATGATAATGCGCCAATGTCCACGATGTTGTGTATGCAAAGTAAAATTTACAGTAGGTTCTAGAGCGTGCACGATTCTTGCTTCGCAGCGCACAGAAACTAGGTGGGTCATTGTGAAGCCCATATCTGCGACGATCCGGGTTGTATCGAATTTGATCGAGTCGCTTCAGCCAGTGGGGTGGGCTGTGTTTTCGTTAAATTAGTGTTATTTCTGGATCCTGGGGACACCGCTTAGCGAGCTATGCCAAGTTTGCAACTTGATTACGCCTGACATTTCTCGAGCTCTATTGCCTTGCCTCCTCCAGCAAGGCTCTCCACATCTCCAACTTGTTTCCTCTCGGAGACTTCTCTCTTCCGTGCATACGAGCGGATTGCTCGTGCGTTCATAAGGGTGGGTTCTTGGGATATCTGTTTTTCTGTGGATGCTGAGTCATAGGCGAAGAGGCGAGGTGAGGGCTGGAATTTGGGCGTCCGGCCATCCCGCAGGACAGGTAATTGTCATTGCAAAGGCTCCGAACTCGATGAGAGTCGGTTTAGGTGGAGGTAGACGTCGGTTCCGTAACTGCGGCTTGTTAGTTTCTGTTGGTAAGTGGGGATATGGTTGTGAACATGACTTACCCTTCCATACTTATTAATTTCAAATCACCACCGAAATATCGGGCGTACAGTCGACTGATAGGCAGGCCGTACCCGAATCCAGCCATTGGTGCTTTGAAGTCGCTCTTGTTGAAGTCTGGATCTAGATTGGGTGTTTGATCCACAGTCGTATACATATACGTCCATGCAAGAGATATGGATGATCGTGGGATACCTCCTCCCTCGTCAGAGATCTTGATAGTGATATCTTCCCGACCTTCTGCGACTATAACCTTAATCACGGGGAAATCCTCTTTTTCCGCACCATGTGTCTCAACAACCGCACGGAGCGAGTTTTTAAGCGTTTCGAAGAGCATGTGGGACAGATGTCCTGGCACATACATGAAATTGAGATCTTCCTTACAGACTAGCTGGACTTTCGGAGCTTCGAAAAGACCGTAATGGTCCTCACATACGAAGCGCGCGTTTTCGATGGCTTCCTCCGCTAGCTCCCTAACGTTGGTTTTCGTACAAATTATTCCGACATAGTTTGGATGGCGAGCGTGTGTTTGGTCAGTGAGTGCGACATGTTGACCTATCAGCATCCGAATGCCAATTCGCGACATGTAAAATCGATCAAGAAAGGATTGAATGTTCGAGTCGATTTGTAGGCGCTGACGTTTGCGTTTGTACTCAAGGATTCCTTGCGCAACAGTGGTCACGACGCTATCGTGTCTCCGTTTTATATCCAAGAGTGTCTTTGCAAATCGCGTGTTGTAGTCTTGAAGTTCAGGGGGCCAGCTATTCCCATCGTCTGAAGCGACAAAGTATCTTCGGCTACCAGATACTCTGGACTTCCCGTTGGTGGAATCGTTTCCATTTAACAAGCTTATCGTCGATGACCGGTATTGACCTTCTTTTACGCTCGGATTCTGTGTCGCCCCGCTAAGCAGTCTGGATTCCTTGCCATTGATCTTGCTCGGCCGTAGCAGACGGGCTCTGACTTCTTCCGTTAAGGTGGGTCTTGGGAGGCTGATGATTTCCTATATTGCAAGTTATAATTAGTTAGAATCCAAGGAACTCTCTCAAGCACCGCGAAGGGGCATGTCATATCTGTAGTGTAAATTTGGGCTGTATACATACCTCGAATGACTGTGCATACCAATCCTGCACTTTTCGTATTGAGGGCATTTCGTTCAGTCCGTCAGGAAGGTCTCCGAGTTCCTGGACACGGTGCGCAAGGCGAATAGGAAGCTCCTCGGATAGGAATTGAGAGGCACGGAAGAGGGTTCCTTGAGAAACGGTCCCATGAGTCAACGCCTCGCTCTGTCGCATTGCGACGGGTAGCGCAGAGTCGAACGTACCTGTTGATGGCCGGTCTCCAAACTGTACCATCTGCCTGAGGGACACTCCCGTGGCGGGGAAGGAGGCATAATGCCTGATGGTGTCCATCAGCCTCTCCGATGCCCTCCACATCGTGCTGTCGTGTGTGTTTCCTGGCCCAGTGGCCTGGGTCGTAGTTCTCTCTGTTCTCGCCCCTGAGGTGCTGCAATCAAGGCTTTTTGCCCTTTCTGCGTCTCTCGTGTGTGTGAATGTGCGAATCTGGAAGTCAATGTCCGTCGCAAAGAGGATTTTCGTCTCCCCTCAGGGTTAAGAAGTCTCGCTCCCAGGGTCGACTCGGACAAAAACGGAGAGCTTCCTTCCAATGGAGATTGAGCGTCGGAGAGTGGGCCGAGGTCGATGGTAGTGGGGGGAAGATCAACAGGAAAGAGTCAATGCTTAGCAGCTTGAAGGAGGGAACGAGAATTGAGGAAGAGAATGCGATACAATGAAGAATTGAACCAAAAGTGATGCGAATGAGTCTTAAGGTATTTATAAGAAAGTGAAGAGAAATGAAGAAGAAGAAAAGCGCATGAAGAGGGATTTTCCAATACTTCCCCCCCAAAGAATCATGTGCAGTTTATCTGCTTCGGCTCCTTTATTTCTCCTTTGATCCGTGAGTCACGAGCTCTTTTTCTTTGCTGACTCCGCAGAGTCACGGGACTCCCCGCAGTTTCTCCAAGGATCGGAAGGGGGTATCCCCTCACCAAGACTTGTATGGAAGGATACATCCATCATATCTCAAGATGTTCAAAGAATTGTCTCCAGGCCCTCTGGGGATTAATAGCCCAATCCTGGCAGCAGCCGCCTATTATTCACCGATTAACTCAAGATCTCGTCTGCTGGATTCTTTTCACCCCGCGAAACAAGATAAAGTTGAGCCGAGGTAAATGGCGCCTGACCACGTGACCATATCAGCCCTATCCATGGATCGGGGGAACGGTCGGGGCTCGGTCAACCATAACAACAACACATCAACTCTGGAGCACCCGACTCTCACGGACCCAGTTCACTCTCCGCTATCATGTTTGCGATTTATTAGGGGTATCTATTGAACATAAATTCTCTGGTCCGTATAGGTAGTATTCATCATTTTTCGTTGCCTGATTCTTTCTGCTACCGATCTGCTCTTTCCAGGAGTCCTCTTCTACATTGTGGGTGGCTGCTCGACGTTTGGCTATGAGGTTCGCTTGCTCTTGAATCTTGATGAGAAACCCGAACGAATCGAAAAGGAGGATCCTGTCGACCGTTGCGTATTCGCAGTGCTGACGCTAATAGGTCGTCCCAGGCGCGCGGGAGGACTCTTGGGGTTTTGGACCCTGGCGTACTCTTTCTCATATGTTTTCCATGCATTTTTGTCGATAGATGAACTTGGTTCGGCCCCTTTCTCGAGCAGCAGTCTGACGACCTTGTACCTTTTATGCTGGACAGCAAGGCAGAGAGGGTCTCTTCCCCGTTCATCCTCGATGGTGATGCTTGCCCCTAGGTCAAGGAGCTCCTTTACGCATTGGACTTTGTCGGCCTCACAAGCATAGTGCAGCGGGGTTTTACCACCAGTGCACGTCGCATCTATATCTGCCCCAGCATCTCGCAGGAGTCCAACCATCTCCGGCACGTTCGCTGATACCGCATAGTGCAGGACAGACCAACATTCGCGGGTCCGTGCCCCGACATCCGCCCCATTATCAAGAAGAATTTCCACGAGAGCCCTCTTCTTCGTCTTCACTGCTAAAACAAGAGGAGGGAGTCCGCTGCCGTCTCCGGAGTTCCGCTTCGCGCCGCGTTCGAGGAGAAAATTGACCATTTTTTCATTTTTGCGCGAAATAGCAACGTGTAAGGCGTTGGAACCCTTTGCATCCGTCTCGTCGAGTTTTGCGCCCCGTTTCAGAAGTATGTCTACGATTTCTTCTGAGCCAGATTTGGTAGCGTATATGATCGGTGGTGTGCCGGAGACACACTTTTTGTAGACGTCTGCGCCATACGTCAGAAATATTCGTACAAGACCGACATTTCCCTCAGATATGTATTTGATTAATGGAGTTTTGCCATCTCCACCTAAAGTGTTTATCTCGGAGGTGTTGATGGTGGCTGTTGGCTCAGAAATTCTGTGAATACTCCCTGTTTCGACAGAAGATTCGCTGCGTGTCTGGGTTGAGATGTTGGGACTCCTTCGTCGGGGTTGAAGCGTGCTGCCACTGGAGGCGCGATGTCCATTTGCCATTCCTAGCTCTCGATTGCTGTTCTCATCGAGAAATGCTTCCTCGTCTTCAATTTCTAACGAATCCATTTGAGGTTGCGCTTCCCGGCTTTGAAAAGCTACTAAAGATCGTCGGCACCCGTCGGCTCTCGCCATATCTCCCTTTTCTTCAAAAACTTTAGCGCAAAGCTCAGCCGATTGAACACATTCATCGCCGATGGGTTGACCCTCTCTGAAGAGCTTCACGCGGCCGTTAAAGGCCCATTGGGCAAATTTTTCGGCTTTCCGAAGTGATATAAGGCCTTTCATTGACTTATAATGTTCCAGATATGCCGTGCCGAGGAGGAAGAAATAATGTGCCTTTGCTGACCTATTCTCCCCCCGGAAGTCAACTGACTCCTCAGGTCTGATGTCCAATAATTCCTCAAGTATCTCGATCGCATCGGAAAAGCGGCCAAGGTGAAGGAGAAAACTAGCTTTCATCTCCAGCATGCCTTCCCGATCCTCAAACTCAACACCGTCCCGTTCCTCCAACAGTTCAATTCTGGCATCCTGATCTCGCAGGGCGGATTCATAGTCACGGTTAGCTTCGTGACGAGATACCGCAATTTCCGCTGCTTTTATCAGATTGTCGAGATGGGATGGCGGTTTTCTGGTAAAGAAATCACCGGGCCCGGTGTTTGCCAAAAGCTCGTCTAAGGGGTTTCTTTCCGTATAGCTCTCAGTTGGGGCAGGTGGAGTTTCCAAGTCAATAAGTTCACCTTCCGCTTTAAGGCGACTTCTAGCCTGGGTGCGGTTAATTACCGGTGTGCCGTTGAAATCATCATCACGTTCGCTATCACTCAACAAGTCTCCCAAATTTCTGTCGATATCCTCATCGCTAAGCAAATGGGTTCTCGATGATTCGTCATAGTTCCGGAGGACCCTCTCTCCCACGTTGACATAGTCCGCTATGATCATCGCAAAATCAGGTTCACGATCAGATAGCCCCAACCCCATGTCAGATATACCAAGGGATTCTCGCTTTTCGGATGCGTTGTTATGACTTTGCTTCGAGTAAAGTTGATGTCTTCCATGTTGGACTAAGCCATGGATTTTGCCAAGCTGTTCCATGACTTGCTGGTGGTTCTCGTCGGAGGAGAATCTATCACGATGTTGAGTTAGCATGTCTTCATATTATGAGCCATAACCGGTCACTCACACCTGCAGGGACAAGAGCCATAGTTGAATGGCCTGCAATTGCGCGTCAAGTTTTCGGTCGAAGTTCTCTAGCTCTTCACGATCCCATGCAAGCCGAAGTTCCATAAAAAGCTTCGGTATAACTCCGGGACTTGAACTGCGAGCCCATCCCAAGGCGTTGTAGAACCCACAAAGTAGCCTATTGCTACTTTCTAGCGAGGTATTCAGGTGCCGCCATATTGTCTGTTCGTCCCTTGATAGGCCTGTATCTCCCTTCAGCTCCTGCCTATGCTCCCCTAGTTTCTTGACTGCCCTCACGATGCGGTGGACGGATCTTATCTTTAGCTCGCGACTTAGGACATTATCATCAACGTTCTGGGAATCCCGGATAAGCCTGATCGTCTTTTGTGTTAATTTAGCTACCGTTATCGCTGAAGCAACTATCTGGAAGATCTCCGCGCCTGACATCGTGATGAGCTCGTAGTGCGCGCGTAGTCGGGGGGTAGGTGTGGCGGTATGCTGGGTTCGATAAGGCAGAATTCCGGTACAACTGGAGGAAGGCTGTAGGATCGAGCAGCCGGTCGGGATCGCTAGATCGAGAGAAGATCGACTTTTTATGATAGTGGATTCAAATGCTTTTATTTCATCTCGTCCGTAATGATATAGTTGCGATGAGTTATGATAAAGAGCAAGTATCGCTGCGCAGATCGATGTAGATGAAGAGGGTTTTCGGCTGCCTGTCGTACGAACTGCGGGTAGTAAGGACCATATGAATTATTTATAAACCAGTATTATTTTTACCAAGTATTACTATACGCCCGAACTGTATTAGGGGTTGCGCACCCTTTGTTCCCTTGCGTTCCGAGCCCAGATATGTACCCCGGATGTTGAGAAGGTTTATCCTCCCCGGATTTCACTAACCAGACTAGCTGGGTGTTCTTGACTAGCTTTTGTGTTAAATTCAACCTCAATTCTTTCAACCTCAACTTCATGCCCATTTGGAGTATCTTCAATTGAAGATACCAGTTTCCTTTCCCGTATCATTACCCTTCCCCTCGTCATAACTGCATGATAAATGAATGCTTGCTTACCACACCGTCCCGGTCACCTGTGATACAGGGTCCAGGTGATGTGGCTCATATAGTACTCTCGCCTCGCTAACGAAAGGCTAATCTTTTCTCTCGGCTGGAAAAGGCCTGAGGCTGTGGCCTTCCTTTACTATGAACAGAGGGGACTTGTATCCTCCTGAGTGGCTAGAACTCAGGAAATCTTCTGGAAGCCCACGCAGCCTTCCAGAGACACCCCTTGCTTTAACACTGAAAGAATGCATTTGTTTCCCCTTCCCCTTCCCAACAGAGTTAGGGATCAACCTGTGTTGCAGCCATAATCGAAGTCGGCAAGTACATCAGGCCTCGATGCTCGAGGCGACAAGGCAACCATACGAAGAAGTTGGGTGGGTGGTACAAGGCTATAAAAATTAACTTCCCTTCCCCATACGGGCTGGGATCATCCCTCATTCGTTTTCAGCCTCATTATTCTATTCCTGATATCTATTTGGACAAATGAACGTAAATCCCGCTGTTATGTTTGGTCCTCAAACGTCTGAACCCAACTTGCTTCCACTCCCTTCATTTAGGAGTAGAAGTGCCCGTGTCGACGTCAAAAGATAGCCCGCTCTCGCCTTTTTTCCCCATACGAACTCATTGTTCAAAGCTGAATAAACGACAGTCTAGTCTCGGTGACTATGGGTGGGAATACTCCAGAGAAATCAGGGGGGAAAGTAAGTCTTTGGGTCGGAGTATTCTGAACTCCGAAGACATATAGTCCCGGAAAGCAGATAACTAATACAATCACCAAACCACAGTTCAAGATTGACTTCGAGCAAGCAGTGTGAGTCTCTAAAACCGGATTCTTTTGTACGGCCTAGAAAATTCCTGATATACTCGGAAGGGTCGACAATCCGCTGCAAAAATACCCGCCAGAGCAAATTGACGAGGTTGCCACTTCCTTCGCGAAACATTTCGAATTTAAAGGCCTTGAAGACTTGTTTAGAAAAGCTGCTCATTGCGCTCGGGATCCCGGGCTTGCTCACACGGTATCTGGTCTCACTGACGAGGAGAAAGAAACGCTCCGATCCGAGGGGAAAGCAAGTTTCTGGGCACAACCAAAGCAATTGAAGATTGCCATTTTAACGTGCTGTTTGGGTGCCGTTATCCAGTAAGTTTCCCCCCTGGCTCTCTAGAATACCATCGCTCACATTGGTACCGATAGGGGATGGAATCAAACAGTATGTATCTGCTTCCCCGGCGTTTACCCGAAAACTAACGCCCTACAGGGGAGCAACGGCGCCAACATGAAATGGCCCGGTTCGTTCACCCCACCGCTTTCCGTTGAGCGGAACGACGATAATACCACCGACAAGGACGTCTGGACTTTCTCCATAGTCAACGCTGTCACTTATTTCACAGCTGCACTTGTTGGAACGTGGATATCTGATCCCCTCCAAGAGTTATTATTCGGGCGAAGGGCGGCATTATTTGTTGCTGCTCTCTCAATCCTGACATCAACTATTGGGAGCGGTTTTGTCAATACGGTTGCTCAGCTAATAGGGGCACGCGTGGTTCTTGGTGTTGGCATGGGGTGCAAAGCATCGGTGATCCCTATATATTCTGCCGAAATTTCCCCAGGGAGAATCAGAGGTATGTCATAAAGCCAGATCTCGCATAGACATCTCTAACATATATAGGCGCTCTTGGTGTCAATTGGCAAATTTTCGATGCCTTGGGAATTGCTCTGTACGTATAACGTTTGCGCTGAAATTGCCTCCCTACCCTAGCACTTCCCGAACCCCCCCACCCCCCCCTCAAAAAAATCACCTTTCTAATCCAGTTCTCGCAGCGGGTTTGCAGCAAATTTAATTCTTGAGAATACCGGCGATAGCTCATGGCGCTTCATGATGGCTTCCGCCTGTGTCCCTGCGCTTCCATTTTTGGTTCTTGTTTTTGTCTGTCCTGGTATGTAAACTATTCTCATCACTTTCTTGATCACCATCTAATTTGCGACTCAGAAAGCCCTCGGTTTCTCATAAAGAAGGGAGACTATAAAAAAGCCTACCGGAGTCTTGTTGAACTGAGGGAGGTCCCACTTCTCGCCGCAAGGGATCTTTTCTACATGCACGTCCAACTCCTAGCCGAAACGAAGCTCCTCTCCAAGGGTTCGGATTTCGGAATAGCACCTGATTCAACCAATCGCTATCAGGAAGATTCAGTTAGCATGAATTCGGCAAATAGAGATATCGGTGTCGAGGAAACGTATCAAAACGAGATAAAGAAGATCAATTACTTTGACCGTGTCCTACATCTGGTAAGGGTGCCACGGGTGAGGAGGAGCGCGGTAGCAGCGTTTGCCATAATGAGTACGTCCGCCCACCATTATACGGTACTCCCAAAAGTTTTGCTTACAAGAGATCGAAATGTAGTTTCCCAGCAATTGTGTGGCTTCAACGTTCTTGGTAGGTCTAAGTACCTCCCCCCCCCCGGGCGCGGGCCTCTCCACTAACTCAAATCAATTAGCATTTTACTCCTCTACATATTTTGACGACTTCATCAGTGATAGTGATTCACTATGGCTTAGCTTTGGGGTTGGGTAAGTTGGGCGACCATCCCACACCCTTATAAGACATATCGGCTAACTTATACTTAGATTAGCGAACTTTTTGTAAAGATTGCCGATGAAATGGGAGCGTAGTACATACTAATAGAATCCCAGGTTTGGTCTTCCAGCCTACTGGCTTATTGAGAAATGGGGTCGACGTACCCTTCTCCTACTTTCGATCCCTGGGATGTGTATATCGCTGCTTGCTTGTGGGGCCGCGTTTTATATTGAGGATAGTGGTACTAGGATCGGGATCGTTGTGTTTTTCCTCTTTGTAGGTCTCCATTGGCACTAAGACTTTCCTGAGCAATCGCTAAAGATATTAGGTCTTCACAATGTTTTACTCACCTGGAGGTATGTTATACCTTTTTCAACCTTTGTGACGGCTGGGATAGCGAGCCGATTTACTGATTCATCGGGTAGTTGGTCCCGTCCCCTTTGCTATGTCTTCCGAAATATTCATGAGCGTAAACCGTGAGGTTGGAATGTCATGGGCTGTATGGTGAGATTGTTCCTCCTCCTCCAAGCTATTCATTTGATAGTAGCTAAGTGCTGGCCAGGGTCAATTTATTTTTTGCCGGTGTACTGAGTCTCTGCGTGCCGCCGGCAATGATACTCATTGGCAATGATCAAAATTCTCGCGACGAAGTTACAGGACGAATTTTATTTGCTTTCGCTGTGCTGAATGTCGTGGCGTTTGCGCTTTGTTATTTCTTGGTAAATCTCACCCTGCGGCTTATAATTTGGACTACGCTGTTGTCGACACAAAGCATCATGTGAACTGAAGCTAACATATTGCCTGTTCCTAAAGGTTCCCGAAACATCCGGTGCGACGATATCAAAGTCTTCAGGTAACCCGGAATATATGTCCCTTGAGGAGCTCAACTACATATTCGCTACGCCTACCTCAAAGCATGTTAAGTATCAGACGAAAATAGTATTGCCGTGGGCGATTAACAAGGTTATCCCCGGACGCCCCTACGAGCCACGCCCGGACCCACTGCATCGGTGGGAAAAATATGAGGAGCAGCAGAGCGAACAGGACCAAATTGAAACTGAGCCTCACAACGGTTTTCAGCCCTATTTGGAACGGGAACATGAGACCGACAGCAGCATTTCCCGCGAGTGAGTACCGTGCAAGCTATGTACCCCTCTAACTGATAAGATGGTTTTTTTTGGAGAGTTCATGAATTTGGGATGAAGCCAATAAATTGATCAGAAAGGAGATTTGACTCCTACGGAATTTTGGAGTTTGGTTGCTTGAACCTCTGAGCCTGTTCGTTTTGGAAATCAGATTAGCTCTCACACACATAGGAAATAGAGGAGTGTTCTGGTTTTTACTTGGGAAGCTGGAAAAACATTGGCATTTTCCATTTTTAAGCTCTTTGAGCCTTCTGAATAGGTAGTGAAGGGGCTCGAAGCTTTCCTCCCACTGCTAGGATGATAACTGTAGCTTGTCTCATGCCGATCCTTGAGGGTCAGGGTTTCGCAGATTGCAGGTCGTACAGCGAGCCCCAATCACCAATAGAGAGAAGCAACGAGGCCCAGATTGATAACGAGACGATGGTGATAGGAAGGAAAATGAAGTTTGATAAAGTTTGGACATGGATTGGCGGCAGAAGAGCCGGCCAGAAGAAGGTTCCGTCCGAAACCTATCTTGACAACAACCCATCATCAACCCACCATACAGGTACATCTGGCCTATTGGTTGGATCGGATTTCCAGAATTCTTCGTTTGGGGGATCGAACAATGGATTCTCTTTGTCATAGTGCCGCCTAAATGCCATCCTCAAGGCGAGAGAGTCGAGACTCATCCTGCCATGATTTGAGCATGTGGGGGGCAAGTTGACGGCGTTTGATTTTCACGCTCATCATCCAAAGTTTCCTAGCCAGGTATTATGCGCGTCGAAACCATCTAGGCTAGGGCGATCGTCTTCGCCATCCGAGGTCTCTCAAATCAGAGGTGAAACTCGCGTCTAACGAGACGAATACGGAGAAAGATGTGCATCAATTTCGGGTGAGGAAAAAGGGGGGAGTTTTCCTCTCTTCATTGAGGCGAGCGGTGAAATATCTCTTCCCATCCGCATTCTTTTCTCGCACCCCAGATGCCTTTTGAAGGTGTGATTGCCGAGAAGAAGGCTCATGCTCGAGAAAGAAAAAGCAACGTTTTCAGCCGCTTGTTGATATCCGACATTGGGGATATTTTTTGTTTTAATGAATGACATGCATGGATCAGATAAGTCAACCCACAAAGTGTGGAATTGAAATTCCTTGGACACCGCTGCTTTCTCCCCATCGTCAGTCTCTCTGTCTGTCAGGGATATTTTTTTTCATGATTTTTTGTATTTTTGATTCTTCCAGTTTCCTCTCCTGGTGGTGCGCATAAAGTGCGTTGATCTGGGTGGTGAATTGAGTTCGAATCCATGATGCGACATCTGTCGTTGACGTCCGCCGCGCTGTTTTCGTCCTTTTCACCAATATCATTGCATTCTTCTTTTCTCGTCCTCGTCCACTTGTTTTTCTTTGCTAGGATGTCGAGTCATTGATGCAGCTGCTGCAAGCGGGAGAAAAGAAGGCAATCGAGAGAATCAGTAAAAGGATTGAAGAAAGAGTCTTCAAGAGAGAGAAACGAAAGAGGGAATGAGCACCTATCCAGTGTCGGATTGTGAAGTACCTAAAACCGCGGCCTTCACTGCTGCCTCTTCGCCCTATTTTTTTTTTGTTTTCTTCCATTCACCATTCCCTTTGTTCGACGCGCTAGTCAGCTGTGAGATAACCTCATTGTGCGTCTCAGGGTGAAGGAAACCAAGAAACATTCTCCCATAACATCTCGCTTCAACGTGTATTTCATTCTCTTTTTCCTAGTACCTTCAAGCTGTCTACTTAAGCCACAAGCTCTGAGCTGTTTCTCTTCGATTTTTTCCCAACATCATCCTCAACCCGCTTCACTATCGAGATATATCTTCACTCTTCTCTGGTCTTCTTCGTTTCTGCCCTTGGCCTTATTGGTGTTCTGCAATTTTTGTCATTCCGTGAAACAACACATCCCCGACCGCACAATCTGCACCTCAACGTCATCAATAATCACCGGCAAATTTTTTTAAGAAGATGGCTTATCGCAGACCATCACACAGTGGCTCGTTGCCTGGGGATTCTTCGGCATCCGCCAATCCAGCCATCGCCTATCCGTTCTCTAACAACTCAAACACAGCCCCAATGCCACGCCGCGGGCCCATTGAAGGACCATATGGCAAGCTTACTCGACGTGTGACTTGGCGTTCAACAACATACAAGCTCGCTGCGTATCTCTGGGTACTTGGTGTCTTGTACCTTTGCTGGCTAATTCGCCCGTTGTTCTACATACCTTTCTCTTCAAATCTTCCCGACAAGGTTCCAGTGCTATCATCTGTGAATGATGAGTAAGTTTGTTGTTCTTCAGGTGTTTCCCTTATCTTTGGGGAAACTCTGACTGATTTGTTAAACTTTAGTTACTTCGCAAACTTCTATGGCAGGGAAGAATGCGGCATATCTTCCCTGGACCTATACAAGCCTCCAGTTATTGCTGGTACCGACAAGCTACAGAGAAATCCATACTGCCAGGACCGTAATTCACTTTTGGAGGCGATGAGCCTGGGTGATCGATTTGACTTTGACTCCCCTTTCACCTCTTCTGGTATGGTACCACAAATTTTGGCTTTCACGGCTATTTGAACAGGATCCCATTCTGTGGGAAGAGAGCTAACATATATCTTGTCTTTAACAGGATGCAATCATAGATGGTATTCTGCCGCGGAGATTTGCGTGATCCTAGAACGATTCGATCATGTCCTATTTGCCGGAGATGAGTCTCTCGCCAATATTTACGCTGCATTCAACATGCTTCTCAGTGAGGACATGGCCCATGGTGCACTCAAGCAGTGGGAGATGACCAAGGAACAACTGGCACAGTGCAGCTGTGACAAACAGTATCTCACTCCTGACTGTGCAGGCTTCCTTATCCATTCTAGTGAGGATGTCTATGCACAGGGTGCGAATGGGAGGAGCAGGTACCCATATGCCTGCAAAGCTCGTAAGTGATTCTCTCAATAATATACCTCATATCTCGTCCGCATGTAATTGACATAACTTTTATTTAGGCGTTTCACACTCGTTCATCCCCACAGCAAGTCCCACTGCACCTGAAAAGAGTTTCGAGACTTTCAAAAGTCTTCTCTCGTCTTCGGAATCCCGTCGCTCGAAACATATTCCGGTCATACTTGGACCTTCATCCTCTCCGCAGGAAGCACTGACTGAAACTTGGGGTGAGTGGACTTCATCGGCTCTTGCCTCGGGTAACAAGACTCCTTTCCTTTGGGTTGGCCCTACGGCCGCGTCTCAAAAGTCATCCGGGTTCGGCACAACCCAGGAGATGGGGAAAACACAAGATACATTGCTGTCCGCTGCCGCTGCTCAAAACCGGGGGGTGGAGGTTTTGGGAATGTATAATGCCACATTGAAGGCAAGCTCGTCGGATGGATACTCATATGGCGAGAGGGTGTCTTTGGTTCAGGCGATGATGGTAGGTTGGCCCCTCTTTTGGTTGCTTGCTCAGTGCCATAACTAATTGGATTGTATAGCTCATCAACTGGCTCTCACGACTGTGAGTTTGCATGATTGGGATGTATGTGATAATCCCTCGGGTATTAGATTGATATTTGTGATGGGCGGGTTATTTCTGGTTTCTTTTGCACCATTGCCATTCATCAAGCGTTTGGTTTGACAGATCCTCTTCGTCATCCCAGGTTCTGGCATTTTAAAATAATAATGATACCACTTTTCCTTTATTTCTTTTCCTTCACTCGAAGATAATAGTTCTAATAAAAGTTGTTCCTTCTTTCCTCAAACTGTCCGAGCAACATCAATCAATATATATTTTGACACTTGATTCTTGAGCTCATCCCAAGCTAAGCAAGGCGTGAAAGGCGCAAAGACACTCGTATTCGACGTGCGCAAAAACATTCCAGTAAACAAACTAGAAAGAAAGTTTGAAGGGTTTGAGCCAAACACTAAACCTTATCTGGAAAGAAGGTTATTTTAGTTTGGCTGAAAGCGGGCAAAGGTAAAGTTAAATTATTAGCTTTACCACAATAGGCTAGAGGTAGAGATATTGGAGAAACCCTAATTTTTCACTTTCAACACACAAAAATTCCTCGCGTGAGGCTGTTGCTGAGAGTTCCGAGGAGAGAGGTAAGTGGAAGAACTTAGAATATAAGAGGGTTGTCCCTTGCTCCTTTCTCTGAACTTCGCTGGATGTTAATGTCGGAACATAAAGGTGTTTTCCGTCTCCGTCTGAACTCGTGGTTTGTGCCAAGACTCTCGTGGACTCGGCTTGAGGCTGAAAAGGCTAAACTTTAATTGGACAACACAGCAATTTGGAATTATACCGTCACGCCAATACAAAAATACACGCCATACAATTTGAGATAGGGGCTAATGGTCTATATATAGACTATCACAAGGCTCCGCGCCGATATGCCCACTCAAGATATTCAGATTCTTCTGCCTGGAACTTTCAGATCCATAAATATGACCATCTGTATAAACAATACTGGTAATCTGTGGTATTCATGAGCGGTTTGTCCCTCATCTCGTGTTTGGACAAGAGTTTCGGTGGAGGCTTGGGCGTTCATGACCATTTCTGCTTCGACTCACTTTCCATCGTCGCTTGTTCCTTCTTTTCCTCTGTCCTTCGTTTAGTTTTCCTTTTGATCTCTCTCTGTCTCTGTGGCTGCTTCTGCTCTCTTTTTCAAACGACAAAGCGTCACCGTTGCTGAGGTTGCTGCTCCTCAAGCGAGCTCCTTATTTCCCGCGCGTGGTTCAATTCTCTCCCCAAATCGCGGAGAACCCCTGAGCGACAACGGCTGGGGTCGACCGAAGCGGTTTCGGGCCTCACAATCGCTTTCGTTTCGAGCTGACTGACGATTGATGCTTTTGATATATTCTTTCTTTAACTCATAACTCCTCAGATACCCTCTTATTGTATAGCTTTGTTCTTTCTTTTTAATCGAGATTGATACCATTCGTGATCTCGGCGCATCGCATCAACAGCGAGTCAACTCAGGCGACAAAGACCAGCGGAAAATCGCGAAGATTCGTTCAACGAGCCAACCTGGTCGCGATGCCATCGCTATCATGGCCGGCTCTTGCAGCAGCCTCAATGCTTGCATTCGGTAACGTAGTCGAGGGCGTGACAGCTGTTTTTCCAGAGCAGACGCGGGGGATCGTGGAAGATATATTCGGCAGGTCCCCTATTCCGACACACCCTCCTAGAGTTCCAAGGGGTATTCCAAAGGAGCTTGTACAGAGGGAGGATATACTACCATACCCACCACAACCTTATATTTGCGGTCTGGTGAATAATAACATCTGTGAGTTACTACGGTCTGCGACAATACTATATCTCACAATTCCTTCGGCTAATACAATCCTTTTCCGCGCAAGATGACCCTTTAACTTGCAATAACCATCTTGCGACGTGCGCACAGTTTGGGAACGATATCGGTTGCTGTATGACGAACCTCGAGGACTGTACCGCTATTCCCACGACTTGCGTACAGTATACAGAAACTTGTGGCCCTGACTGCTACAACGATCCGGAAACCCTGTTCTGCTACGATTCTTATATGCCCTACTGCGCAACATACTTCTTTGAATCGACAGCTGAGTTTTACGGGTGTTACACCACTAGCGGTCACACTCTACAAGTGACATATCTTTCGGATTATTATTCTTCGGCTTTAGGCCCGGACTACACGACGTACGGCGACATAGGCATCACAAACAAACCCTCCTCTACTAGCGTAGCTTCAAGCGGCACGTCAGCGGCTGCTGGGCAGACTTCCGAACCAATTGATGAGTCTGGAGGTGGTGGAGGCGGCCTATCAGGAGGCGCGATTGCCGGTATCGTAGTCGGTGTCCTTGCCATTGTCGCCTTCTTCGTCGCATTCATGGTATGGGTATTCGTGATCAAGAGAAAGAACAATCAAAACGACCCCCCGGCTCCAACCCAGCCTGTTCAACAAATCCCTCCCAGCGGAGGTGCACCGCCTGTGGCAGGCCCTCAACAACCGGTATACGACCAACCTCCACCACCTATGCCGTACAACCAACATAACCAAAACGGTTCCGGCTACTTTACACCAGAGAACAAAATTGGCCCTACAAGCCCAACAGATCCCCCACAATATAACCAACCCTACAGCCCAGTAATTCCAGCTCAAGGGTCAAGTGACGCCTCCGGATTACAAGCTTACAACCCTGGAGCTCCGCAGCAGCCTCAGCCACCTCTTGGACAACACGCAGGAACACCGACAGACTATCAAAACCATAGCCAGAACAACAGTATTCATATTCCTCCAGGAGGATCCGGTGCTAACGAGATGGATGGCTCGAATGGGATACACTCATCAAGTGCCGCCCCTCCAACAAACCCAGGGTATGAGTTGAGCGCAAACAATGCTGGGCCAGAGCCTGTATACGAATTATCGAACACCCGATGATAACGCGTCATGAGTTTGCGATTGTTATTCGACGGGAGACCTCTGCTTAGGGGCTGTTTTAATTCTGGATGTATATTGTTTTTGCCTCGATAAGTTACGTTCATGACACCACCTTTTGTTTTCAACCAGGGAGCGGAGTCGTCTGCCTGAATCTGGCTGCTGGCTGTCTGTCCGTACCGAGACCAGTTCCCTCGAAAAAGTGCGCCAGTTTCCCCTGAACTCACGGGTTGGGTGGTAACTACCTGTTATGATTAGGTATCACGGGGAACCCGTCAGACACGTAACACCGAGGACAATGAGAATGCCGGGGTAGATCGAGACTCGGCGTCTTGCTCCATCGATTCCCGATTACCTGAACGTGTATAGACGGACAGTTCGAGTCAGACGTCAAACTGGGGCTCGGTTAGCGTCTCGACTTCTCTCTCAGTATTGGTCATGGAGTACGACCGATCCCCCCAACGCTTGTATATCTTCTACTTATACCCATTTTCTTCTTATAATATTTTTTATCATGAAATTCTAGAGATAGTTGGATTTCATCAGTACATAATGCGCCCTGCCGAGATTCTTTCTAAGGTATATATATGCGGAGTATATTTGTTCATTTGGGAGGAATATATAGTTCGGCAATGAAATGGAGATTATACCCCTTATTCTGAAAAAAATCACTCAATGAAGTCTGTTCACAAGCATGAAACCCTTCCTTTAACACCACGATAACGGCGGCAGCTAAGTATAACGCTAGATTTGATATCCCATCTCCCAACGCCAAAGGGAAGTCCCTAAATAACCGAAGATGGCTTAAGCCAGCGAAGCCAACTGTGCGGACAGACTTCCCTTATCATATTTAGCATATTTCCCTCTCCCTTTATCAAGTTCATGATATCTATCCCAGAAACGGGCGTAGAGTGGCTCGATAACGGCCTGTACTTCCCGTGAGAGAGAAGACCGCACTTCACGCTCCATATGGAGTGATTTGTGGCGTGATATAAGCTCGTCGAATGAAGCGTTGAATGCTTTGAATTTATCTTTGATGTTATCCCTGTCCTTGGAGGAGAGTGATTTTACAATGGCCGCAGAGTCTACAGGGCCACCGGATACTGGCCGTGCGCCTGATACTGATGATTGACCACGGCTGGTATATTGGACGTCGAGTAGGTGGGAGGATGTTTCGCGCCACGCGTCGAGGTAGATTGATATACCCTTCTTCCGCCATGTGTCGAGACGGGCGTTGTTTGCTGGTATTGAGATGAGGTAGCGGGATAAATCATTATTAGTACGGATGGCGCGGTCGACGAGACACATGGAGTTTGCGACAAAAACGCCGTGAACCGATTTTGAGCGATGGAGAGAGCGTGCTCGTGCTTCGAGGGAGGAGAGGAGGGCTTCTATCATGTCGAGGATGAAGTGTGAAAGTAGAGTGGAGCTGTCGGGCCCTACGTCTAGTGGGGTTGTGGTAGCGGTGGATGAGGCTGATCGCCAGTTGCCGTCCCCGAGAGAGGTGAGGATGGATGCGAGTGGTGTGGAGTAACTCGTAAGGGTGGATATCGAACTCATGACTTCATTTACCAGAGGTACGGCTCCGCCATCGGCGGGCAGAGAGGGGAGACTGCTAACCCTCCGTCGTGTCTCCTCGAGCAGCTCAAAGAGGGACGATTTAGCTGTCTCACGAACAGGCCGAAGTGCCTCAATGAAAAGACTCTTTAGCTCTCCCGTCTTCGCGTCAATCCGGTACGATAATGCCGTCACCAGCTCGATGATTTCGAAGGCAAGGAAACAATCCGTCATCAGGTTAGCCTTGATATACATGTTCAGCTCGCGGAGAGTCTTCGAAAACTCAGCTAGGGAGCCTCGGCACGTTGTTTGTAAAGCCCGTCCCTGCTGCTCACCAGTGAATATACGAATGACATTCTCGTGTTCCGCAAGGAATATGCCCTCTATGCCACCCGCGTAAACACCGATGCCGTTTGAGCCTTGTTTATACGGCCCGTCCGTAGGCCGCCGTTTAGAAGTACTAATCGATGCCATCGCGAGATTTTGCAAACTCGCAGAGAGGTATGGCCCTCGAACCTCAGCATATATTGAAACAGCTGGATTCTCATTCAAACCCCGCTGGGGTGCATGGGACGCGGCCGAACTTATAGCCGAACACACCGGGGAAAGCTCCGTGGTTTTTTCGCCCGGGATAGTTGGGAACGAAAGCTCTACAAATTATTTAGAAATTATCCGCTTTCAAGGGTCCACATATTTACTCACGCTTCGTCAAGAAATGCAATGGTTCCACAGGCCGAACGTCTTCCCTCAACACCGCACGGAACATATCTTGAAGTTTCCCACTGCCGGCATTTAGAAGATTGGTGAAGTCCGTGATAACCTGTTGATTTGATCGTAGATTTGTAGAAGTGAGGTTTACCAACGCGCGATCGACTCGGTTTAGCGATTCCAGATACTGTTGTAACCCGGTACTCTGAGGTCTGCGCAGCGTTAATCACTGATCCACGCGGCATGTCAGGGGAAGGGGTATGTACCCAGCTCGAATAATAGATTCCTCTCTCCCTTTCGCGTCCAGAGGCTGCCGAAGCTTGTCGATGGCCTCATTCACTCTATCAATATTCGTATTCGTAATCTGAAGCGACTGAGTATTGCTGTATGTTGGCCCGATTGCGTCCTTGACAACTCTCCCACTGGTTTCTAAACGAGCCATCGACCCCTGGATCTTTTTCGTCAAGGTCTTCAGTTTCTCCAAGTTCGCGTACAGCACCTCCACCTCCGCGCTCTCCTCCGCATACGCCGCATTTCGTGGCGCCACCATAATTGCCTAAATATAAATCGATTTATCAGTACCGTGCGATTCCGATCATCGATGCGTTTCCAGTGTCGCAGTGTCGGGGGAATGATAATTCGGGAGAATTGGCGGTGGAAGGCTCATCGGAAACGTAAGTAACTGCACATTTAAAGAGCGTAGGCCCATTCCCGCCCTTTAAATAGTCGCGCTGGCGAAGGATTGTTCCGTTAAATAATGACGTCTAATCAATGATGAATTGAACTGCCTTCAACTCGAACAGCGGATAGCTATACTGAACTAAGCCCGATAAGGAGATCGCGGCCCGTCTGGAGTCCCGAGGCAGAAATCCCACTTGTCACGTGACATCGACGTCACAGGCCCTTCTAGATTAAAATCAAACAACTTCGTCGCAAACAAATTTATTCACCTCTTATTCCATGAAAGAAGCGTTAGTTCAGGCCCTGGCCCACGATGGTCGCTGCGACGATGTTACTTGGCCGGACGGCCCGAATAGGCTCAATTGCTCTTTTGGGTGGCGGTACCACCTATGCGCTCGCTTCCAATCGAGAAAGGATACGAAACGATAGCCCAGCAGGTTGGACAACCCCGAATACCAATACGCCACGCGATCTCAGGCCCTCAGGACCTAAGAACAAGAGTTTACCGTCTTCCGAACCCTATACCAGTCAATTGGACGCTCTGCGGCAGAGTTCGAAGCTCGAAGAATCGACCGACCCCTCTCCCAGCGAAGACGAAGACAATTCGGCGTGGGCAACGTTCACACATAAATTTGGTGTTACGGGCTCCTCTTTTAGCTCAATTGAATGGTCGGAAATTGGGGACAGCATAAAAAACTATATTGTGCCGTCATGGGTTCGAATACTCCCAGATCTTGTACAGAAGCTACAGCGGGAGCTCTCAATGGCCCCAGGTTCGCTAGGGGACGAGATATGGGCGGAGGCTGCAGATGTCGAGCTTAACCCAGAAATATGCCTTGATGCTCAGGTTCGAGTTGGGAACGGTCTCTGTCGAGAGGAACAAACCTTCCGACGTAGACGTCAGCGCCACATTGTGAGTGCGTTGGCCTCCTATTTAGGTATCGACGAGGAGGATATCCACCCGGATGATGTGCCCGTCATTGCGATGTGTGGCTCTGGTGGTGGTTTACGCGCACTTGTATCCGGAACTGGCTCATATCTAGCCGCCCAAGAGGCTGGCCTGTGGGACTGTCTTACCTATACGGCTGGTGTCAGTGGTAGCTGTTGGCTCCAAGTTCTCTACAACTCAGAACTGACAGGCCAGAATCATAATAAATTGGTCGGACATCTGAAGAGTAGGCTTGGGATTCATATCGCTTTCCCACCGAAGGCCCTCGACCTACTGACCACAGCACCAACGAATAAGTACCTCTTGAGCGGTTTGATAGAGAAACTGAAGGGAGATCCTGGTGCAGACTTTGGGCTAGTTGACATTTACGGGATCCTTTTATCCGCTCGACTGCTTGTACCCCGTGGGGAACTGGATCTTTCAAACCGTGACCTAAAACTCTCGAACCAGCGAGCGTTTATCGACGGCGGTGCCAACCCCATGCCTATATATACCGCTGTTCGCCATGAGATCCCGCGCGTTGATGAGTCAGGCGATTCGACGAAGGAGTCGGAGGTTTCGGACGAGCTAAAAGAGAGAGCTCTAGAGGAAACTTGGTTTCAATGGTTCGAATTCACGCCCTATGAACTGTTCTGCGAAGAGCTCACTGCTGGGATACCCATGTGGGCCTTGGGAAGACAATTCAATAATGGGCGAAACGTCGTCCCGCCTGGGGAGTATGCTGTTCCCGAATTACGCATTTCTGGACTAATGGGTGTTTGGGGAAGCGCATTTTGCGCCACTCTTGCTCACTACTACAAAGAAATTCGCCCGGTTGTCCGGGAGCTCGCTGGATTTGGTGGTATCGATTCCATGATCGAAAATAAGAATGACGATCTCGTAAAGGTCCACCCAATCCACCCCGGAATGGTTCCAAACTTTGTGCTTGGAATGAAAGACAAACTTCCCGACACTTGTCCGGAATCTGTCTTCCGAGACAGCCATCTCGAGCTTATGGATGCCGGAATGAGTAACAACCTTCCAATTTACCCTCTGCTACGGCCTGGACGCGAAGTGGACGCCGTTATCGCCTTCGACGCATCTGCTGAAATCAAGCAAGAAAACTGGCTAGCCGTAGTAGATGGCTACGCCCGCCAGCGTGGCGTCAAAGGATGGCCTATGGGTACCGGGTGGCCGAAGCCAGGAACCAAACCTTCTGAAACCGCCAAAGCCCTTGCGGAAGCCGAAAGCAGCACACAGGAAGAAGTAGACAAGAAGATCGTCGAAGCTCAGAGAGAACAAGCCGAACACAACGAACCAGAAGAATTACATGATCTCGGATACTGCAATGTCTGGGTTGGGTCTACCGAAGAACGCACAACTACTGAAGAGCCACCACCATCAAAACGACTGTTTTTCCCATCAACAGCCGATCATTCCGACTCTGACTTCCAGCTCATGCAACCAGATGCTGGAATCGCAGTCATTTATTTCCCTTTCATCCCAAATCCGGATGCAGATACCCCAGAACCTAAGTCGACAACATCAGCCAAGGAAAGATCTCCACCCCGCCTTCCGGGCTCGCCACCTCCCAGCCCAACCTCTGCTCCGCTTGCACCTAAAGCCTCCAACGTAGACCCAGATGTGGACGACTTCATGAGCACATGGAACTTCGTCTACACCCCCGAACAGATTGATTCTGTGATCGGCCTTGCAAAGGCGAACTTCCAGAAGGGAGAAGGCCAAGTTAAGAGAGTTATCCGAGGTATCTATGAGAGGAAACGGAGGGCAAGGCTGAGGGCTGAGAGTGAGAGGGAAGAGGAACGGCGGAAAGAGGAGGAATTACAACGAAGGAACTGGGACGCCGAAGGCTTCATTCATTTCTAATTTCTATCTACTTTGTATAGTTTTATTTGCTTTTATGTTCGTACTAGACTAATTTGGGGGCCATCTTTTTGGCGTTGGCGGAATAAACGACGGGGGGTAAACCTGTATGGTGGTTCGATTTGTTGACTTGACTTGACCTGAATAAATACTTCGCATACTATACTATATCTGGATGCTTATAAAAAGGAGAATGTATACATTTCGTTTAGGCTAGCCTGGCCTAATAATCA
This sequence comes from Arachnomyces sp. PD_36, assembly GCA_032988195.1. Lineage (NCBI taxonomy): Eukaryota > Fungi > Ascomycota > Eurotiomycetes > Onygenales > Arachnomycetaceae > Arachnomyces > Arachnomyces sp. PD_36. The sequence goes on along the minus strand of JANTQE010000025.1, from coordinate 343,747 downwards.
CATCATAAGTGTATCTACAAGTCCAAAAATGCTCCTTCCCAAAAAGCGCACCCGTATAAGCAGCATTCCGAGTGAAAGGCGCATGTCTATTGGCCTTGGACAAGTCATTTGCTTGTGGGTATCTCGTTTTCTTTGCCTTCTTCACCGATATCACCAATTCTATCATCATCCTCTTCGTCCTCCTCTTTAGACGGGTTATTACCACGCCAATCCGCCGCTTGCCGTTCCGGAACGGGTTCACCCGGCGCTGGCTCGGGTATGATTTTTGCGGGGACCGCAGAACCCTTTCGCTCAAAGACCTTCCCTCCAATTTCCTCTTCTACCTTGTCTTCTTCCGATCCCTCTTCTTCAGGTGGGATGTGATATCGCCAGACAACTTCTAGCCTATCAAGGGCCTTGATACCTTTGCTTGAAGTACCCTTTATTCCGTCCATAGCCTCCCATCTTATAGAATAGATGCCTTCGTTCTGATTATCTCCCCCTTCGAAGTAGGGGTTAAACCAGACGTGGGCGATAGATGTCAATACGGACCAGCTTGTATAGGCGGCTTTGGTACGTCGCTCAAAGTCGATGTTTATGTCTGGCGTGGGGAGGATGATAGGGTTTGCTGGCCGGAATACAGCTGCAGGTATACTTGCTGGCGGGGGTTCTGGAGTTGCGGCGATTATGGCAGAGGCGATGCGTGTGGAATTTGTTTTGCGAGAAGATAGCTTTTGTGAGGATTGGGGAAGGGATGAAGAGGAGGTGGATGACGGAGTGTTGTTAGTCTGCCCGGATTCAGCCTTGTCGTTGATATCGCTCTGGCTTTCGTCGTTCAGTTTTATTTCCCCATCCTTCCCCTCAAGGACCTCCCGTTCCTTCCGGCTGAAACTGTGAAATCGTTTGATCGTTCTCCCTTCATCGACGAACCCTTCAACCGCAACCTTCACACCATCTCGCAATCCCCAAACTCGAACCTCCACAACCTCCACGGATCTTTCAACGTATATCTTCTTCATCTCGTTTGCCCAACGATCCACATACCCCACCCATCGAAGTTGGCTGGGTATGCTGACTCCTTCGCCAAACCCGACCCTCATTCTCCGTTCCGTAAACCTTCGCATGGCATCGTCGGCCTTCCACCCTTCCTCACAGATCAGGTAGCTACAAGCTGCTGTCCCACTTCTCCCTTTACCTGCCTTGCAGTGCACCACAACTACTCGCTTGCCAGCCTTCTTTTCTTCGTGTAGCCAATTCCTCATGCTGGCCATCATGGACGGGATAAGCGCGAACGGTGGTGGGTGATGATCTGGCCATGGGAAGTGTTCTATCCTCCCATAAACTTCCGAGTCGGGATATCCTGTACCCTCGGCCCGAAATTCCCATATTTTCCAGTCTTCTCCATGTTTAGAGTCTAAGAACTTGACGAGCGTCTCGGTCGGGTTGCGGTATACTCGTTTTGGGTATGAGGATGAGGGACCAGAAGTTGCAATTACTAGACCAATATAGTGAGCATTTGGACGACGGGTAGGAGGCGTATATGGCGTAGTTCGAGGGCTGTAGCTACCCCTATTTCAGGGCAAGACACGGGTGGGAAACGTACTGTTGTCGGTGACATAGCAGAGGTCGAAGCCCGCTTCGGGGTGCCGGGATCGAGGCCCAGCGACTATTTGCCGAAGAAGAGAAGCCTAGAATATAGAATTCATGAGCCTCCGCCAAGATCAAACCAATCGTTCATGGAAGACATCGGAGATGCGCGTTGATTCGGGCTGCTTACCATGAGTTCTAACAAAAAATGGAAAAGCCTAACGAACATCGCCCATTAGGGGGTTCTTCTGGAGTATATTATGTGCGTCGCTCAAATATATACCAAAAACTCCATGCTATTTACGAATTGAAAGCGACAATGGAAGATGAGAAATAGGACGAAAGCCTTGCGAACTTGCGCAGTGGCTTGGACATTCTCAGCCTCGGCCGTTGATGATGTCATTTTTAGTGTGCAATGCGAGGCTAATTATTTTTGGTTTAGCGTATATTTTTAAAAAAGCTTAGCATTGGTAGGAGGAATATCAAGTCTGAAGACCAACAATAATGAATTCGGCATTTCACACCGGACCAACATTGTCTGTTCACGCTGTTCACGCTTTTCGGAGATATCCAGGTTTAGACTTGAACTTGTGTAACGATATTGGTATCATAGATTTCCTAATGTACAATTTATAAGACTGCAATGGTTGTCTTGATCTGCCTCCCATCTCTGACCCGGCTTGAAGATATTATGATACATTAGTAGATCCCTTTCTTTTTAGTGCTTCTGCGTCATCAGCTGCCTTCACATCAATTTTGCGATCTATCTTGAACGGTTTCCTTATACCCTGATGGTGCTGAAGGAGTTTCGCATACTTGTCATCAGACTCATAGCATTTCGTAAAAATGTCTCTGCGAACACGTTCTCCGAAACTCCAACCTCTTTCGGTAAGGTCTGTGAAGTACATGTAGGCAGATTCGAAACTGACAGTCTCGATACAGAACAGAACAAGATGTTCGTAGGTGGTGATGTCTGGCATGACTCCGCGACCTACCATTTCCTGAACAAGGAACATGGCGAGGTCCTTCTTCTCCGCCTTTCGGCAGCCGTTGATCAGGTGGTTGAATGTGGTTACATTCGCCCCCATGGGACAGATTGTTTGTAATTCTTTGTAGAAGTCCATTGCCTGGTCGATACGGCGCTGCTGGACGGATTGTTCGATGACCAGATTTGCGGCGGCAAGCGGGATATCCCTACCCTTCTCATTCCGTAGGCGTTTCAGGTTCTTCCATGCCGCTTCAGTGTCCGACTGCATGCGCATCATGTAAGCTGCCATGGATCGGGTTGAAGTTTCGTCAGGTTCCAATCTCGTGCTTTGAATCATGCAGAGGATTATAAAAGCAGTTTCCAAGTCACCAGCAGCGACGTAAATATCGATGAGAGTCTCGTAGTCGTTTAATGTAAACGGTGTACCGCGTTCTGCGAGGAGTTTGAAGACCGAGTTTCCAAGTTCGGTATCCCCAACACGGGCCGCCACCAAGAGAACATTGCTGCATGTTCCGTGCGAAGGATTGATAAACCTTGGCTCCACCCGCTCTTTCCACACATACAATGTAGTGTCGTAGTGTAAAGCCTCACTAGCTTTGTCGAGGACATGGTACCATAAATTTGGTGACAACCCGTGGCCATGATCCACCCGTGAGCGCATCAGTGGTAAGGCCTCCCCAAATTCTTCCGCATCACAAAGATTGTAAATCAGCAGGGCATGAAGCCACGGCTGGATCTGGACTCCTCGCGCCTCGGTCCCAGACAGAGTTTCTAACGCAAGTTCATATTGACGTTCCCGAATCAAACCAGTAATCATGTTATGGCAACCACTTGGGCTGAGGGTGATCCAGCGGTCTCGAAGGGTGTGAAGAATATCCTGTCGCAATAGATAATCTGGATGAATCGCAAGAACCTATTTATAGTATATGGTCAGTCAAGAATTCTAGCAGGAGTATGCCCGGACAGAATCTCACTTTCAAGGCCCCATGAAGTGTCCCCGAATCCGCCGGCACACCATTCTGTTCCATCTCTTGCAACAATTTTCGAACTTGGATAGGCGACCCTCTCTGCGGATCGGTATTTGCAAGTATCAATGCCCTATAATGCCTGACCTGAGGCTTAATTTGACGGTCTCTAATCAACACCTGAAGAATCCGAATCGTTCCCGCTACGGTGGGACAATCCTCAACATGGTCTTGAAGAAGATTCTCCAGGTTATTCGTTGACCTCTCCTCAAGATCATTCGGAATCTCTTTGCGCACTTTCCGCCTCTTGTTCCCGTTCAGCTTTGTCTGTTTGCGTTTTGGTTTCGACGTGGATTCGGAACGAGTATCCGCAGTTTTTTGTTGGGACGAAGCTGACGAGCCCGTTACCTGGCTATTTCGGCCGGCATTGGGGCCCAGATCCCGTCTATGGCCATCTCCTACTTGCTGGCTATGAAGTCGAGGTTGTGGGGGGATTGCTGAGGATAAAGTGTTTCTGGGATTAGGAAATTTCGTTCGTCGGGAATTAACAATGGCAGGAGTTCGGTTTAGAAGAAAGCGATTAAATGAAGGACATAGGCAGTGCCATAAACCGTCAGCTGTAAGAGCCACAGCTGACATTTCCAGATGTTGCTGAGGAATTGAATTCAAACATGTTAGGATTGGAACTACATCGAATGTGAGGCAGAAATGTACCATCACGTGATCTACGCGCCAACAGCTCCAGTGGTGGACGAAATGATACCCATTATTGCTCTCAAGCTATTGTAAAGATCCCTAAAAATAAACGGGCTGTATGAGCAGTTACGAAGCGCAGGTGTTATCTCCGAACACCCACAGTGTAAAACCTGTGGCCAAATGCAGAAAGCAATGGTTCCACAGAGATATTGGAATCATTCTCAGAATCCCAATCGGTTGCTTCTGGGTATCGTTTTCTTTCACATTCGTTACTTTTCGTTCCTTTGACACCTCATCCATCAAATCAGCCCTGCCCTCCGCCCCTGCCCCTGCCTCTACCTCTTCCGCGTCCGCCTCGACCACGATCTCCCCTCCCTCCGTCTCCTCTGTGTGGTCCCCCACGTCCGCGATTTGATGGCTGGTTTTGTTGTTGGTCCTTGACTAACTCGACGATCTCTTCCGGAACTCTCAAATATTTGATCTGGTAGTTGAAACGTGTTAGTAAATTAACATAAATTCTATAGAACCATGCCGTAACCCTAGCATGTTGCATCAATCACATACATTATTCCCCCGAACGTAAACCTCCGGCAGTCTAAAAAATCGATCCCCTTCGGGGCTTGTTTGTACCACCTCCTTTAACGTCAAATTCATCCAATTGTCGCAGTTGACAAGATGTCCATTGAGTGTTTCGCCGTTCTTCAGCTCAACAAGCATCGGATGGCCTTGAGCAGCCGTGAGCAAGCCCAGGGGAAGCTATAAAAAGTCGACTAGTTAGCATCACTGAGAATAATATAGCCGGGACTCGTGAATAGTAAGGTGAGAGGAGCTGGCTGCATACCATGCTTGCTGTCGAGTGGTGAATGCCCCGCCGCTTTCTCGAGCGTTTCCTTGTTCTTATTATCCAGCCTCAAAAAAGATGGGGCGCTCGGATTCAATATTATCAAGGGATTATTAGGAGCGGTCGGGATTATTCTCGAGGCCACTGGAGTTTTAGAAACCTTGGGGAAAAGAAAGCGCTTCTCTTTGAGGTCCAGATTGCTTCTGAATGATATGCGAAGCTTAAGCACAGATGCGACGGAGATGGAAAAATAAAACTCCAGAGAAAGCACGTGATTACGCTTGGGTGGGATGGATCACTAAACCTTTTCAGTCGACTCTCAGCCCTAACCACTGTTTTAGGATGGATCACGTAATGTCTAAGCCCCAAAGAGTCTCAGCCTCAAGTTCACTCAAAGGAGTCTGTCTCTCTTCTTCTCTCAATTGAGCATTCAGTCATTCTGTAGACCTTTCATCATAATAGTCATCTTCTTAAATCAGTCTCTTTCGTTCAATTGCATTCATTCAGTATGTTCTAATCGTGGTTGTTCGCGGTGCGCTACTTCCTTAAGGGAAGCCGATTAATATGTTGCTGCCCGTCACTATCAAGGCAGCAGCTTTTCTGCTTTATCCTGCTGTCGTCTCCTCCCAAAGCACCCCCTACACGACCACAAATACATACGCCACACCGGAGGATTCCTCAGTCATCACTTGGACAAGTCAGCACTCTACCCATCCAATATCTTTCCAGTCTTGATTTATCTTGTCATACATACTAAAAGGTTGCAGATGAGCAAAGAGCTTTCGCCAAGTTCCACATCCCTTGTCATGGATGTTCACTAGATACTGATGATGACTTGGTATGGCCCATTTGAAATCATACAGCAATTGACCACTGTCTTATCCTGACCAAATATTCAGGTATTTGAACTCTCTACTGGCACCGCTGATACAGCGTGTGGCCAAAGTGACGTCGTTCTCAACGGGCATGACTTGACCCAAAGTTGGGACGGTTCCAGCGGGGCTGGTTCAGGATTGATCTCAGCCGAGCTTTTAAATGGCAGGAGTCAAGACCTTGTTGCCAACTGGCAGAGCCTGTATATCTCGCCCACCACAGATTCCCCAACTGAGGATGAGCGTCCCGCTCAGGTTCTCACACTCCAGATACACCAGATCGACCGGGATGAGGTCGATCAGGCCGCAGGATTTACGATTTCCTTTAGACAGTTGGATGGCCCCGAAATACTCCGTCTCGACACCTCCCCCCTCTCTATCAGCGACGACCACGACCAGTCCTTAGAGCTTGAGTCATGGCGTGTCCCACCCCCTTTAAGTCGCTTGCGGGTCCAAACGATTGCCTCTTTCCAACCCACAGGGAATACTATGGAAGAAATCCTTGAAGCGGAAGTCGAAGAACTTCAGGAACTACAATTCCGCGCCCATGAATTGAAACAGCTAGTCGCACAGAAGGAGGATAAGATCCGCAAACTCCTACAACAAGATTGCTCTTCGATCTCCTCCCAGGTTGGGCAATGTGACTCCGTTGGGTGCGTTTTTCAGACATGTGTCAGCGCCGTCCCGGAGATGATTAGTCGCCTGAGATGTCGCTTTGGTTCCTTGGACTCATGTCTCTCGAGGAAGCCATCTTTGGGATGTGGTGGCCAGGATTCCGTTTCTGGTTCGGGGGGCACTGATTCAGAGCAGCCGCTCCAGAACTCCCATAGCCACAATACGTCTGACGGCACGGGAACCTATACCGATGATCCATACGATGGCGTGGATACAGAGTCTTCATCATCCTCGCCCTCACCAGGTGGGAATCAGTCGTACACCGACGACTATTTTCACTTCAACAGGAGCTACTTTGCCCTCTTCTTTGTCGTAATACTTAGTTACTGTCTTCTCCGACGCTGTGTACTGGTCTGCCGTAGTCCACGACGCCGTGTAGACTGCGCTGCACGACGGGAAGAGCGAAGGAATCGGCATGCATACCGATGCGCCGCAAGGAGACACCAATGGAATCAATGGTGGAGTGGTGGGCAACAGCGTAACCACGAATCTTCGCCAAGTGACGATTCAAATTACGACTTGGAGAGAGGCGGCAATGAGGCAAGTAGGCGACAATCAACCAGCGATGCAAGTAGTATCTTTGAAGAAGGGGCCATGCAAGCAGAGATTCTAGGTTTGAGACGGGCTCTCGAATTTGTTGGTGAGCTCGTTCGGCCTGAGGATGTGGGATACCCCCATCAACTCCGTCGGTTCCCACGGCATGTCTATGATAGAGCGGGCTCACCATCCGCGAGGCCTCGACCTATTGCTACACCGGCGTCATCGACAGCCATGCTTACGACTATTAGTTCACCACGGACTAGCAGCTTGATGAGCTGCGACGACACTGGATCATCGGTGACTCTGGAGACGTTGGACACCGACCCACCAGAATATCGGAAGTGACCTGAAATTTGCCAATGAGCCATCTGACCTCCTTATTGGGGTTTGTATGGTGGTATCTTTCCAGCCGCTCGCGCAATATGTATAGTATATTTCGACTCCTGAAGCACAACATACACTTAAATATACAGGCCTCTCTCTCTCTCTGACTTACACCAACGACTGCCCGTTATGTCTTACTTCTCAACTTTCCACGCTGATTCTATTTTCTATTTTTCGTATATTTCCTACTTCTTAATTTGTCCCTTTTCCCCAAACATCTCTTTCCTTCGGTCTACGGGTGGTGTATATAATCTCCCCTTGGAGCAGAGGGGATGGCAGTGGAGTAGATTTGGTATGGTGTGGCTTTTTAGCAGGCGTGGATACCCTGCGTCCAGCAATGGACTGAGGCCAATTATTATTCTCTGGGCTAAGGTGGATAATAGGGGGTGGAACTGGAGTTTTCGGAACACATGCACATACGTGCCAATCAATGACTATCGTAACTATCAACTACTTAATTCGAATTGAATTTTTTGCTGAATTCTTTTGTTACAGCAGAGCTAATCGAAGAGACCATGAATGGGTTGATTGGCTCTTGGGATAAAAGGTACGCTGGTAGTTGACACAGGAGGGGAAAGAAAAACGCCACCCAACCTAGGAGAGACTAAAAGAAACAAAGGTAGGAAATGATTGATACAAAACGACCTCTGTGCCTATCTTCTACTCCCCTGTTTTTGGTCTCTTCATAGCTCTCCCGTTCTCACCCGCAGCATCCTCATCATCTTCATCCTCGTCATCATCATCGACCACGAGTTTTCTCTTCGACCTCACTCTCCCCTCTCCAACAGGAAGGTCAACCTCTCCCGCATTATCAACAGCTGCCTCCTTGGCCATGAATGCCTTGAGTAGATTATCATACCCCTCTTCCACATTCGTGAGCGTCTGCTCTAGTTTCTCAACACGTTCGTCCAAATCAACCTGGATCAACATGTCCCGGTGACGTTTATATAGTCTCTGCTTCACAAGCATTCGCCACCAGTAGTATTTCCTATCATCTTCCTTTGGAAGTCGCCATTTCTGAGTCAGGAGACTCGCCATATTAATACCCCCGCCCCGACTGCTTGGTGAGATTTGACCCAGAAGGAACATTTCGAGGATGTGGGCGAATTGGGTTGGTTCGATTTTGTTTTTCTTTCGGATTTCGTGGAGGAGTTTTGTCGGGATGACGCTGGATGTCGGCATTAGGCGGGGTCTGTTTCGGCGGACGTCAGAGTCGTAGGGGGATGAGTTTATGGTTACTTTGTTTTGTATGAACTCGGAGCGGAGGACGTGGAAGTCGACTGTGTCGCGGAGGGCGTCGAATGCTTCGTTGGGGTCTTCGACGGTTAGTTCGTTGACCGTTGGGTCTGCGACGCAGGAGTTTTGGATTGTGATGTAGAGGTGGGTTCCGTGGCCGGAACCTTGGTGAGGTGGGATGATGAGGAATTGGGAAATGCGGAGGCGTGCGGGGAGTTGGGTTACGTCGATTTGAGGGAGGGGGAAGGATTCGTTGGCGATGTGGGGGCCTTTTGAGTCTTTGTCGAGGTAGTATAGGCGGTATGTGGTGGCGTATCCGACGAAGGAGTATGGGGATGTTTCAGGGGTTGGTGGTTGAATCTTCTCATAACTAGGAGAATGGTGTTAGTAAAGGGCAGACCAGATACGGTGAGGGGAGCGGCGTTTGGCCTTACATGAAGTAGACAGTCCACCTAGAAAGAGTCCAGTCCGGGTCATCAGTAGGGATAGGGGTTCCCGCCTCGATGAAGAATGACACGAAGACCTGGATGCGATCGAGGAGTTCGCGGATACCAGGATCACTCAATTGCCCGGCCCATATCTCATAGTTTCTCTCGCCGTTTTGCCCGCCAGTATAGCTATGGACGAGTTTCCCGGGAGGTACGAAATCTTTCGCAGAGTCATCGCTCTGTATTGACTTTTTGAAATCCGCAATTGGCGTAAAGGCAGCTGTAGTTTGTAGGTGTTAGTGAGAAAGCCCTCAGCACACACACAGATGAGCTGAGACATACACTGCGGGACCCATTCTCTCCATTGCTTGTTCAAGTCGACGGCCTCGACGTCACCAACGGTAGGAAATTTCTCGTTATATGAGATAAGGATGTTCGATTTCAAGTCATGCGCCGCGAATCGCAAATGGATATCCAAGCCCTTGTAGCCGAATATGGTCTCTTCCTCCCCAACGATGGGATATGTGTACTGAGGATTGAATGTGGAGAGTGTTGTCAATTGATCAGCGCCGCGCTGAACCAGCGAGACCTGGACAGCTTGATTCGCATCGCAAGACCCTAGAGATCGGAATGAAGCACGTTAGTGAGATTGCGCATGCCTAAACTGGCTCATACTTGGGTTGCGCTTACAATCTTCCGGGTTCTCCATGTTGAGACACTGGACTGATAATGACGTCCCGACGATAGCGTCGCCGTTTGACAGCGGGGAAATGAAGTGATAAGTTGATAGAGCTTCTTCACTTTCTTCACTTTCCCTTCGCTCGAGCGCGTTTCGTGTCGGATAGCGCGTGTCTTGCAGATGACCTTTTTGGGTTAGACTCGGGAGCTTGTCGTTAACGGTCACATGACCAGGATCAACTCATCATCTTGTCGTCGTTGATGAGTCTTTCCCGCTATTTCTGAAATAATTGGCTATATATAAGTGTATACCTCTTCTTCTCTTCTTCTCTTCTTCTCTTTTTGTATACTAGTTTATTATCCCAACCTCATCATCCTCTGCCATCTCCCCCTCTCATCCTCGCAGAAAAAGTACCGCATTCTCACTCCGGAAGATCACTGGAAATGGAATGAGGACCCTGTATTTCTTGGCAAGACCACTTGTTCCGCGAACCTTTTGACTTCCGAAACTCGACGACGTTGAGCACAAACAAAGACCGGAGAAAGGGTATTATCCTTCGAAAGACCTAACCGCACTTCCCTCGCTCTTGTCTTCGACCTGAAGCTCCGTCGAGCTAGTCCGAGACATACGCAATTCCCTAACCTATCTTTATCTAAATTTCCATAATGGACAGCGACCCTACCCTTTGAACGGAGTCAAGAGAAGCATCAGTTCAGAGGAGACAATGGACGGCCTATTCACTTTGCTCAGTTTGAGCTTGGTGATGGCAGTTGGGTAAGAATGATGTGCTGTTCCATTGACCACTTCGCATGCTAATACTGTTGTTCTCTATGACGAAATAGATCGTTTGTAGTCGGCTCATTACCTCTCACATTTTCCCTTTCTCCGTCACAGCTGCGCTTAATATCGGCGATTGGAATGGGCGTTTTGGTCGGAACGTCACTGATTGTTATCATACCCGAAGGAGTTGACACCCTCTACAGCTCCAAATCAGTTCAACATCAGCATAAGAGGGACTTCACAGGACGTGCGTTGGATGTAAGATGGGAGGGTCCATATATTCATCCACTCCTTCTTCGTGATGATGCGGATGGATCTGAGCTGGCTGGCCCAACTCTGGTAAAGAGAGGAGGAGAGGGGAAGACTCCCCCCAAGGCACCCACTGAGGAAGGTGTTGTGGGCATCCTTGGATCAGATACATCCTCGAAAGGGTCACAGGAGAAACAAGATTCGCAAAAGCCGACAGAGACCCAAGAGGAAGGCCATAAGGAGAGTTCGCCGCATACCTGGGTCGGAATTGCCCTCGTGAGCGGTTTCATCATGATGTACTTGATTGATAAGCTTCCGCAATTCGCGTCATCGTCCTCAAAGCAACAACAACGATACCATATATCGTTGGATAATCTAGGGTCAGGAATTGGCCGCGGATCGTCAAGTTCTCGCGACGGAGGGCTTCTAGAGACTCCCAACAGCCCAAGGCCACGCAGCGGATTTGCTACGACTACAGGGCTAGTTATCCATGCTGCTGCAGATGGCATCGCCCTCGGGGCGTCAAGCTCGAACACGAACTTGAGTTTTATCATCTTCTTCGCCATTATGGTGCACAAAGCACCCGCCTCGTTCGGATTAACGTCGGTTCTCCTTAAGCAGGGGCTATCGTCGAGGGCCATCAGGGGCCATCTTCTGATTTTCAGTCTGGCTGCTCCCGTTGGGGCGCTTGCTACCTGGTTTATTGCTCACACTCTACGTGCAAGCCACGCTGGAGACGAAGCCGCAGTCCGATGGAGGACCGGAATACTTCTACTATTTTCCGCCGGAACATTTTTGTTAGATCCCCCCTTTCCCTTCTGTGATGCATATTATTCTAACCGGCATAAATCAGATACGTTGCTATGCACACGATGCAGGAGAATGGCCTCGATTCCGTGCGACACGAAGGCCATGCCAATGGCTACACCGACGCTAGAGAACCCGCACAACGCTCCAAGAAGTCAATGAGGGATCTCATTGCGTCCGTAGTGGGCATGATTCTTCCGCTCTTTTTACAGATTGGCCATGCCCATTGAGGGGATATGTTTTATATTTAAGCTGTATTTTCTTCCTGTTGTCTATTTGTATACTGGGTACTTTTTCTTTCCAGTTCTCTCTCAGGAGTCCGGTGGATTAATATATGTTCACATTAGACAGAGGTGTTACGTGCTTACCGCTAGACGAGGGCGTTGAGTCATTAAAAAGGCAGAGAATACGTTGAAGAACTCTCGCAAGCCTGTATGTCGTCTACATAAGCTCTGGGATATATCGTCATGAGTTGTTGAACCAGTGGTCCATTCGCACACCTCACGACCGAGGGAGCCAAGGAACATCTTCATAAACCCCCCGAAACAATTGCCATAATTTCTTCTTGCATGCTGTCCAAAACGCGGACCCAAGGCCTGATCAATCTAGTTCATTCGACGTTACATGTTCCATATATAAAACAGGAGTTTATTTATAGAAAGCCAGTTCTATATATGGTTTTAATTCTATAAAAAATATCATAGCTACGTATCTATATAAGGCGGAATTCCACTCTTTCTCATGGTTCGGGGTTGCTTGCTCCCCGGCGTATGAAAACAATATGACGGAAGTTTCATTTTTTCTACTGCTTTCGAATAGGAACAGGCAAATCTGAAATTCCATGACCTGCCAAAGGCATCATTATTACCTATTCTTGCTACCGATGAGGATGACGATGACTCTTTGGGGGAGGTCCGCAGGCGGAAGCCCCGGAAGAAGGGGGGACCCTTTATCAATCAGATACTATCCCAATATCCCTTCAATTCTTCTTGTTCAGGTAACAAACAAGAGCTATTTTTATTACTCCGCTGGAACGGAGACGATAGGGAGAATTTACTACAAATTGTTATATATCAAAAAAGGGGTTGAGAAGAAAGAACCCCCTTCCTCGCTGGCAACGAACAAGCAAGTAGGTTAAATATTGGATTTTTTTTCAAAAATTCGAATTGCTGTCTTTTCATTTGAAAGAATTTGATACTCTTCGTTCATCGAGTGCTTTTCGTTTCCCTTGCTTGAACCGCTCAGCTTTTGCTTTTTTGAAATGTGATTTGATGCGTTTTTCTGTTCATCGTCGAGTGAGAATGAAGAGACGACGAGGGACCAAGGAGGCGAACAGACGGCCAAAGCTGAAATCGCCACATCCAGCCACCTGCAAAGGATTCAAGTTTGGCATTTCTCATGATCAGCGAATGCATCATCATCGTCGAGGAGAAAGAGAGAGAGAGATGTTGCCGCTGAAGAATAGAGAGGAATCCTTGATCCTTTTATTACTGGGATTGTCTCACCATCCCCGATAGCCGCCCTCGGCCTGCTTCACCTTTTTTCTCTGGTGCGTCTTGCGTCTTTTCGTCTTCTCTCCCTCTCTCTATCTCTCTCTCTCCCCCGTGACCGAGAGATATCCATGTTCTGCTTTGTGGGGATGCGACGTTTTGTCCCACTTGAATGAAAGCACGAAGGATTGCTGCGCTTCATTTGCTGTACCAGAACTTCACGATATTATTCCCTCTCCCTCAACTCAAACTGCTGCTTTTTCTTTCGCGTTTCGAAAGTTCCTGGCTAAAAGAGCATCTCGCTGCTTTCGAGCCAGTGCCCTCTTATCCCCCCTTATCGCTTTACGTTATTACTCCCCTTCTCCTCCCTTATTGACCCAAACTCCTCGTCTCAGCTTCAACCCGCCCTTCCATCCACAGCGCAGAGACTCAGCTGGCCCAGAATCCTCACCTTCCCAACCAATCGTCATCCGACCTATCCTGCAGGTCCGTATCCCTTCCACAAGCCCTTTGAAAACATGAGATTTTTTCCTCCTGAGAGTTCTTTTTTCTTTCCCCCAGCTCCCAGATCTTGTCTACTAACTCCTTTTTCATTAAAGTTGATAAGCAAACTTCGAAGCCAAAGGGGAGGGGGTTCAACCGCTCGCTGATCTGCACTATCGTCGTTTTTCCGGTCCCTCCCTTTCTCCAGCCGCTTCCTTGTCCTTTCATTCGAACGAAGCAACCGACATTTGCATCAGCTCTGCCCGGTCCGACCAGCTCATGACTAGGCCCTGTGGCCGATATCGAACGGGTCCGATAGAGGGGATTTTCATAAAACGATAGCATAGAAGACGTTTAGATAGCCGAGCATACCCTATAATACCACCGAACCCGATCCTCCACCCACCCGATGCATTCGAGGCGTTCGTCCCAGCTCTCTATGGGCCAGCGACGGGCCTCTTCCGTCGAGATCGACGATGAGACCAGCCCACGGGCGTCTGTACCTCAGCCGATATCGACTGGCCCAGTGCGGCTTCTAGGGAACTCCAACAGGAATTCCCTTCCGACCACCCACCCCAGACCCCTACCCACACCAAACAAGTCCAATACATCATTCCCACGAAACCTCCTTCCGTCTGCTCCCGCATCCCCGCCGACTCCCGCACCCAGTCCGACGCCCCATCAAAGAGCACCGACATGGCAAAGCGCTGGTGAAGATGAAGATACCTTCCTCCGCGATGCCAGGTCACATTTCAACGTCCTGGGGGCTGCCGAGAAGCAAAGATTCTTGGCCGAGGTGCTTAACCTTTGCGATAACCAGCAGCTTAGTTTCGTTCATAATTTCGTCAGCCCACGGCTGAAGAGGGATCCGTTTGTTACACTCCCGACCGAGATATGTTTGAGGGTATGGCTTTCGAACCTATATTTGATGAGTTAGATGCAGGGCGGTGGTACAAATTAAATTCAAAGGGACACATGTTAATGATTGCTTCATTCTGCAGGTACTTTCATTTATCGACGACCCGAAAACGCTTGCCAGGGCTGAACAAGTATCGACGAGGTGGCGTGACCTCCTAAATGATGACATGGCGTGGAAGATATTATGTGAGAAACATGCGTACAGGCGTGCGACTGAGGACGTGTGGGAGACTGGAGACCACTTTTCGTTCACACCTTCACCCGAACCCTTTGCCCTTCCAACTCGACATAAATCATCGCTCGAACCGATGTTTCAAAACTCGTGCCGAAGTGCCCCCGATTTAGTTGCGGCCTCAACAGCCGGTGATAGTCGAGGTTCGTTACAGTCGTGGCGCCCAGCAAAAGCTGTTTCGTATAGATCCCACTTCAAACAAAAATACATGGTTGAGGGGGCATGGAGGAAGGGTGGGAAGGTGACCCTCAAACATGTAACTCCGGAACCGGGTGTCGTCACGAGCCTGCATCTGACTCCCAAGTACATCGTGGTGGCTATGGATAATGCGAAAATACATGTGTTCAACACCAGCGGGGAGCACCAGAAGCTGCTGAAGGGACATGTAATGGGCGTTTGGGCGATGGTACCCTGGGATGACCTCCTGGTCAGTGGTGGTTGTGATCGTGATGTCCGCGTATGGAATATGGCAACTGGGTAAGCAGTTTATTCCCGCATTTTTGGAGAAGCCTCTCTAACTCTTTTACAGCGAGAGCATACATACTCTTCGCGGCCATACATCGACAGTCCGTTGTCTGAAGATGTCAGACAAGAACACTGCCATCTCAGGCTCCCGAGATACCACTCTTCGGATATGGGATCTGCCCAGTGGCATTTGCAAGAACGTGCTTGTCGGCCATCAAGCGAGTGTAAGATGTCTCGCGATCAACGGGGACCTTGTCGTATCAGGCAGCTACGATACCACAGCCCGGATATGGAGTATCTCCGAAGGTCGCTGCTTGCGGACATTATCGGGGCACTTCAGCCAGATATATGCGATCGCCTTCGATGGGAACAGAATCGCAACGGGTAGCTTGGATACCAGCGTCCGAGTTTGGGATCCTCAAACAGGCCAGTGCCACGGCATCCTGCAAGGACATACCTCTCTCGTTGGTCAGCTCCAGATGAGAGGCGACGTCCTGGTTACCGGCGGCTCGGATGGTTCCGTTCGTGTTTGGTCACTCCAGCACATGGCGCCGATTCATCGTCTTGCAGCTCACGACAATAGCGTCACGAGCCTACAGTTCGACAGCAATCGCATCGTCAGCGGTGGAAGCGATGGTCGCGTCAAGATCTGGGATCTTCGTAACGGTATACTGGTGCGCGAGCTTGGTCAGCCAGCCGATGCTGTTTGGAGAGTTGTGTTCCAAGAAGAAAAGGCCGTGATACTGGCAAACCGTGCTGGCCGTACTGTTATGGAGGTAAGTCTCTCTTTCCCTTTTCGCGAAAGAGACAATACTAACGAACTGTGCAACAGGTTTGGTCTTTCTCTCCACCGAACGACTCCTCCATCGACGACGCAAGCTTCGATATCATATCATCACCCCCGGAACAGATATCATCTGCGTTAGACGTTGCAAGTCCGCCGAGTGAACTCACGGCTGCGCCAACTTCTGCGCCTATGTCAGTCGCAACATCAGTCGACGACGCCGATCAAGTCATGCAAGATGTATTCACGGACTACACCCGGTGATGGGGGGACCCTTTATATAATTTCGCTTGGTAGAGTGAGTGACGACTTGATGAGAAGCAAGTCTTCAATCAACACGTCAACACGCCGTCATTCATCAAAACTTGTCACCATCATCGCTTGGTCGGATGGGGCAGAAGTACGGGAAAAAAGAATAAGAAAGCGAAACGGTTTGGATTGCATTATTCCTATTTATTTCCGCCATTTAATGACTTTTATTTATTGATATTTAACACTCACATCTCTCACCTCCCGTACCCTCTTCCCTCAACATTTCGGCCATAACCTTATCCAACACGCCTCTTTTAGAGCATCACCTTACCCGAGTTTTTGCGATCTTCGTTGGTGGAATGGAATATGCACACGAGCATTCACGTTTTCGTCATTCTGCATTATACTCAACTCGCCTTTACCCCCATTTTATGTGCTTTTCTTTTTGCCCTTCACTTTTCTTAAGATCATGAACGAACCCATTTATCTCACAGACATGCTAGATGATATCCTACGTGGTAAAGCTTTTTCTTCGTTTGCTTTATTTTACTCTCTATTCAGTTGATAAATTATACCAGAATGGAGATTGCATATTATTATCAACGTTCTTCAAGGGGGGGTGGTGGTGTATAGGCGCTGTTGTAGGGTAGTTCTCCCTCCCTTCGGCGAAGGTGGTGTGTTGGCTTTCAAGGGTAGACGTAGATACGCACGACTCGGGAGTTTGGATGTCACTGAGACTTAGTAACTATTTAAATATAGAAATTGCGGGTTTGATCGCTTCTGTCTTTGCCAGTGGTTTGTTAAGTGATTGGTCTCAGCTCGGCTCGGATTTTGATATATATATTCCCCCCTACCCGTGCTAGTGAAAGACACTCCGACCCCCAATCCCACCCCAACCTCTAAACATCATAGTACCCTAAAGAATCAAAACCATGGGAATAAAAAGAATAAATTCACATAAAGGGAAAGGGAAATAATCATAAACCCCGCAACTACTAGTGAGATCGTTATGAGGTCAATCAACGTTGTATACTTTGATATTTTGTGTTAGTGTTTCGTCCCGGCCCCTTTCATGATGCTTTTTCGACACATGGCGAGCCGTAAAGGGCCATACCGTGGGACCAAGTATGCGGGATAATGGGTCGCCCCGAATGTGTATCGTGCTTCTACGAATGGTAAGAGATGTAGCTCCTGAGTTGTGTATGATTTACATTTGGATTTCTTTCTAATTTTCCGTACACATAGGTATTTTAGGCTTGAATAAGAGAGCTTGTCGCAGTTACCCATGTCCCAGAAACGCCGTCTAAACATGCCACAACAAAAAGAAAAATCTATATATACAAGATGCAAGCTCGAGAGACTTTACTCCCTTCTTCTACAGCTCAATCCAAACTTCTACAGATGAAACAATATATCCGGATGACGATGGCTGATTTCGTCCACCGAGAACTCGCGTAGCCTCGTCGCTTCCTCTGAATGTAGATTCTCCATCTTCTTCTTATTCTCCCTTTTCAAATGCAGCATCAGGACTATCGAGCATGCGCATGAAAGTGCCATCAGGCTGAGTGACGCAGAGTTACCGACACGGTAAAACGGCGGGTCAGCATACGCTTGATTACCACTGATAGCTAGGCATTGGGAGACAATGTTGATTATCGCCGCCGCGGAGGCGCGGTAGGTGTAGCCCGGGTTATTTATTGCTGTCCAGGAGAGGACGAGGACGACGTTCGGGTACGTGCTTGCTGCGGCGAGGCAGGTTGCGATAAACCGACCAGTGTTGGATGTCAAGCCTAGGAGTAAGGCGTAGGCTAGGATGGCGATGGAAGCGTTGATGCAGATTATCAGGCCTCGCCAGTCTAATCTGTCCGCGACACGGGCCGAGAGGAGGATCCCGACGAAGGCGCAGGAGTAGACTATGACGGTCATTAATTGAGATTTGACGGATGACCAACCGAATCCCTCGAGTATGGCTGGGAGAAAGTGGGAGAGACTGCTACTGCAGAAGTGGGTACCCATATCTACGCAGCTGAGAAGCCAGAATTTAGGGTCCATGAGGAGTTTGAGGATTAGTTTCGGACGGATCTTGGATTCGCCGGTATTTTGGGCAGCGCGGGAACGAGCGATGATCACCTCCTTTTCTTCGGGGGTGAAGTAGAGAGCTGGTGATGTTTCGGGCGTGCGTGGGAGTAGGAAGAATACGACGAATGCCCAGCCCATTGGGACGAGACCTTCGATGAAGAAGATCCATCTCCAGGCGGACCATCCGTTGGAGCCGTCGAGGTTTAATTGGATTGCGTAGGCTAGTAATCCGTTGAAGGATCCGGCGAGGGCGGACGTGGAGTAGAAAATAGCACCGCGAGTTGCGAGCTCGCTATATGTGTACCAGAATGAGAGGTAGAAGACGGCCCCTTGGACAAAAGCTTCAGCGCAACCGACGAAGGTGCGGAGGACCATGAGGGATCCGTAGCTATGTATGCCAACGACGGACGTGGTGAAAACACCCCAGCAGAACATGGCGGTTGCAAACTGGATGGCGTTAGCTATGCGAAGGGAATAGGAGGGGGGTTTGTGAATACCTGAAGGGGTGGCCCAATCTTCCGGACCATAAGAGTACCTGGTAGTTGAAAGGCAAGGTAACCAACTAAGAAGATACTAGCCAAGTTGGAGTATTGCCGAGGAGTCAACTTCAACTCCTCCTCCATGCCGGCAATTTTCGCATTTCCTAAATCAGAACGGCCCTGTTCGCAGTTAGTATTTGCCCATATGTGGAAAGGGTGGGTGAGGTATAAGGTCAGATACACTTACCATTTGGGCAAGAAAGTAGACTGTAGACAGGAGGGGTAGAATAATGAAGTCCAGCTTCCACTTGACCCTCCGCTCCAATTTCTCGCGTTTTAGAGACTCCTCTGGAGAAAGGATCTCGCCATAGAACTCCGAGCTGGATGGGTTTTGCCCGAGCTCTATACCTGCCTCCGAGCTTTGGGGGCGGTTCTCGGCGTTGACTGATGACTTTGGAGCCATATTAGGAGACATTTGAGAATAATAAGCACACTTCGGAACGGGCGGAATGAAGAGCGATGAATTTCATGATGGAAGACATGAAACGGGAAGAATAAGAGCGTTCTATATAGAACATTCTTCAGGTCAGCTACCCCCATCCTCTCCTCGGCTCAGCCATCGGTGAGCACGAGGACGAAGGCGAAGGGACGCCTGCTGGGATAATTCCATACTGTAGATCTCCGGATCTTCAGAATGATTTTCCATGCTCGAAGAGCCATGTTCTACTTTTAGTGATTGTGAAGGGGAAGGTTTGTAGCATCAGGACGGCCTTGATGCCATATTTCGGCAGAGCGTGATTGTTCGAGCGAAATGCGCTTCGAACCCAGCCGCGAGGCTTAGACTCAGTGCGTCGAAATTCGCGCGAAACGGCGCCTATCGGCAATCTCGACTTCAGGCCCGAAATGCGCTCTGAGGAGCGATTCTCGCTCGAAGCCTGCAATGTTATTGGATGGTGCCTGAAAACACCGAGATGCTGCAAGGCACATTCCCCTTCGGTCTTTGGGGAGCATACGACGATGGAGGGACAGATAGCAGTTAGGTAGCCTACCCGGCATATCCGGGTTTGATACTTAACGCAGGCAGTAAAATGTAGTTTTTGCTTTATTTAGTAGTATTCACATCAAAGTTGGTTCAATTTTTGTTCAGCTACATTCATTGTCGTCATCATGGCTACAGAGGAATCCCAAACATCATGCAGTCATCTTGGCGATCCCCAACCAATATGCCATATCGTGACTCCGGTTGGCATGCTTGGCTATGGTCTCGATTCGAAAAACACTGCCGCGGCCTTGGCCTCCCTCACTTCGACAAACGTCCCGACAGCGCTGATCTTGGACTCTGGTTCAACAGACTCGGGGCCGTATAGGTTGGCAACTGGGACTTTTGGAGTACCTCGCTCATCCTATGTTCGAGATCTAAGAAAGTTGCTGGATCTCCGAAAGAAATTCGGGGTGCCTCTGCTCGTTGGCTCCGCGGGAGGGGACGGTAGCGATGACCACGTGCGAGAGTTGGTCAATATCGTGAAGGAGATTTCAGAAGAGAGCGAAGAGTAAGGAATTTTTCACGAAAAGGCCCAGAAAGTCAAAGGTTTCCGCTGACAATGATTTTCCCCAGTGATGCCAAGTTGAAGATTATTACAATTTTGGCAGAGGTAGACAAGGAACTCGTTTCGCAACGGCTCCGCGCAGGGGCCATTTCAGGATGTGGCATCACGGTCCCCCCCTTAACGCAAGCGGATATCGATGATTCTCCGCGTATAGTTGCTCAAATGGGCCCGGAACCGATTCTGCAAGCAATGCGACAGGAGCCTGATTTTGACGTTGTCATGGCCGGCCGTGCCTACGACCCTTCTCCATATATCGCATACGCTGCGTTCAACTCCTCGCTAACTGATGGTAGCTACCCGGCGGATGGAGCGTCCAAATCAAACCCAGCTACTTCTCTTCGTTGGGGCGGGTTTACACACATGGGGAAGATAATGGAGTGCGGAGGCGCGTGTGCAGAACCGAAAGGGCAAGGAGCAATAGCTACAGTATATGAGGATGGCAAATTTGATGTGACTCCACTGGAGGCTGTATCACGGTGCACGCCAGCGACAGTTGCAGCACATGCGCTCTATGAGAAGACCCGGCCAGATATACTCCACGGGCCAGGAGGTCTTCTGGATCTAACTCGATCGACATATACACAGTTATCCGATGAGCGGACTGTGAGGGTATGGGGAGGTGAGTTCTTATCGTCTCAGGCACTCGATGAGCCGTACCGTGTGAAGCTGGAGGCGGGCAAGGTCACTGGATATCGATCCATGTATATTGGTGGCATCAAGGATCGTAGGAAACCCCCATTCTCAAAACTCGAGTGGTTCGCTAATAACTCGTAGCGATTCTCATTGGCCAGATAGACAGCTTTCTTGAAGTGGTTCGAGGGTATGTCAAACAGCAACATGCAGATGCCATAGGGACGTGGGAATTGGGTTTCCATACATACGGATCGAAGACGGGACCCGATCCAGACTTATTTCTGGTGGGTGAAGCATTTGCATCAACACAGGAACTTGCTGGTAGTGTGGCCGCTACTGCTCGCATCGCAACTACTGTAAGTCATATACACTCCGCTCTGGTGATCGGGCTGACTGATTGGTATAGCACGGCCCATACGCCGGACAAAAAGCAACAAGTGGTAATTTTGCTTACGGCATCGGTGGTACGACGGTGATCCCGCTGGGCGAGTGTACTGAGTTCTCTATCTACCATCTCATGGACCTTGCCGAAGGCGAAGAAGGTATCGTCACTTGCGACGAACATGGGGTAAAACGGTCAACCGTGGACCCTCTCCCGCTTTTCGGTCAGCGAACCACCCTCGTCGGGCCGGCCAGTCCTGGGACTAAGAATTTGGCTGATAGCACGCAGTTAGGTGCTAGCAAGACAAGCGGTTCAAAGGCTTCCATGATTCTTCCCCCGAATCCAACTCTCCGCGATGCGGCAAGGGTTCTCCGTTCGAAGAATTCTGGGCCGTTTGAAATCACGTTTGATGTGGTGTTCGAGCGTGAGTCTGTGTACAGGGCAATCAAGAAGGCAAATATCCTCAGAAAGGACATCATTGCCAGAATGTTTAACATAAGCCAGGAAGAGGTCGTGTGGTGTGGGTTTTTCGACCAGGCGAAGGCGTTTAAAGCCACCATCCCTCGGCGAAGAGGGGGGAAGAATGCATCTGCAGGAGGATTCATGGAAAACGACGTGCACGGATCGCAGCAGTATCTGCCGCTGATGAAAATGCCTCTGCCACAGAGTCTGGTGGAAGAGCTGAAATCACTTATCGGATAGCGTTAGATGTGAAATTTCGATGTGTATATTAATAGTACTTGTTAGCTTTTTCGTTTGACGGTAATAGTCGTATATTGTTCAAGTGGAATTACTAGCTGGGCGGCCCAGTAATTGCGTCGTTCGTAAAGTCGTTTCCGATAAATCAGAGGCTATGGTAATATGGATTCCGGTGTGAGCGCTAGCTGAATCCCTGGCTCTCTGAGAAATCGGGATATATTTCCTCTGGAGCAATTAATGTGCCTAAGTCAAGCTCATTCCAAATATTTTGCGGTAAATCCGTATTCCATACCCAGGTATCGGCGGTAGGCATGTCGGCTTCGTTGTCAAAGGTTTGCTGCGATTCATAATTCGAGCCAGAACTACTGGATTGCGGCAATTCTTTCTCTCTGGCAACATGGACGGGGAGGTTTCTAATTTCGCTCGCGGTGCTCACAACATCGTAGAGAATGGATGCACCTAGTCGATCGCTTGTCCGGAGGGCGTATGGTCCTCGGGATGACGAAGGTTGGCTTCGACTCAGGGCTTCAATGACAGTAGCGACTCGGCTTGATTCATCTAGTGGATCGGTAGAGAAGCGGGTGAATTGAGAGTAGGCCATAATGACATGGTTCCGGGCGATGTTCTGCTCATCTGGATTACAGGCTGGGTCAAGCGCAAAATATTTGATCAGGAAAAAGGCCGAAAACGCTAGTGTGCGAAGGTAGTTCTTGGGAAGCCCATTAAAAAGAATGGTAACGGATTGGCTTGTGTCTGAACCTGTTTCTGACGGGGCTTTATCGGGAGCGATGAGGTCATTGCAGATGAGTTGGATAAGACGAACAGAAGTCGACAGACCGTATGAGAGAGTGGTGCGATACGAGAATCGAGCGGGATTATTGATTTGGATACTGTCTTCAGGTCTCACTGTTTGTTTGGTCTGCTTAACTGTCATAGCGCTGTAGAAATATAGTTTTACGGTCAATAGGTTGACTTCAGTCCGCGTGTCCCATGATCCGGGGAAGCGATTGCGTGTTTCGTCTATTTCCTTCTCAAAGAGGTCTTTGAGCGAGGAGATTATAATCGAGTCAGAGCTGTCGGAGAGGATCGTAAAATACTTGACAATACAACGATAAATGTCAATATGGGCCGCCATCTGGGGCGGGACTATGGGATCTCTTATGAGGGTTTCGATGGTCTCCAGATCAGACGCGGAGCGAAGAGGGGCAGGGAGGCCATGGTACGAGCTCAATCTGGAGTGCCGTTAGAAACTGGCCGATACTCAATTGAGCGCAGGGGGATGCTCATACGATGTGCCGACGAGAAAGCATGCTAGCCAAGTCATTATTCTCGTCTTTCTGTTCCCAGAAGATACCCCGACTACACGGAGAGACTGCTCAGTATTTGGGCGATGAAGGCCCATATAAAGTGCGGCATTAATACACAATCCACAGTAATTCCAGCTTGGGTCCATAGGCTGCGATTTAACAGGAAGTGGCCAAGTACATGAAAACAAAAGGGCTTGCATTGTAGGAAGTGTCATGGGAGAATTGGTAATAATCCCTCTTAAAAGATTCATGTACGGCTCCGTGAGGTCTGGCAAACAGTGCGAATAACCGGAATGGTGACGAACGGTGATTATAACGATGGTCCAGAACAGCAGTGGGCTTGACCTCTGCATTGACGAGATAGTCAAGTCGGGGTCGAGAATCGGCAGATGATGATAAAAGTTTGAGGAAAACCTAACTAAGTCAGAAAGGGTCGTGGGTAGAAAAATTTCGGCAAGTTCAACGTACACCTTAAACAGCGCTTTGATGTCTGTTTCTGTAAAGCACAATGGCCCGAGAGTGGCGTCTTCGATGTCTACAAACGCGGCGTCTGTTGAGCAAAATGCGGCGACGTTATACCGAAAAGGCGTGTGTGAATGCGAGCCATCATCGGTAGAACATCGACCCTCACTTTCGGAGCGCAGGAGTTGAGACGAAGAGCCGGATAATTGGGCAGCCTCCTTCATCCCATTTAACTCCCGGGTGAGATTGAGAATCCGTCTAAGGGGCAAAGGCCGCCAAAGGTTACTACTTTAATGCACATGACGAGAAGGGAAGGTTCTGCTCACTCTCGGGCAGGGGTTCTTCGGAAAGTTGGATCTACGATGCAACTGAGCTGCTTCGTTGTACATCTTAAACAAGGGCGTGGATACGTCTTGGACGCATCACATCGGAGCTATTCCTCTCTATCAACCTCCGCAGCGTGAAGGACGGGATATACGGCTGCTCATACCTTAACCTGCTTGCATTCTGTACATGCCTTCACAGGCCTTCTTCTTGCCGGGACGGTAGCGATGGAAGCCATATTGTCGTTCGACGTTGAGTGACGAAAATGTTAGATGTTTCAGGGAAATGGTAGAGGTTTTCGTTTCATCAGGGGGTACCAATGAATTAAAGAAAAGGGAGGAAAGGTAAATGAGGATTGAGAAAAGAGTTGCATATATCGGTTATTTAAACACCATTGAGCTTGGGATGTGGCAGGTGGAGATGTCTGTAGGGCTGGGGATGGTTTGAGATTTTTCCGGAAATCGCTTTAAGGATTTGACATGGCTCAGCCAATTATTAATACAGTCAAGTTGTCATCTCCGCAGAACTGGGATTGCAAGACCTTGCAGGACAAAGACTGCGGCTGAGCGTGTCGACTTTGGGGTTGAGCGTCGGTGTTCGAGGGTTCTCCGTCGATGAAGTTGTTGGAGTGTTGGGATCATTCCCCCTATTGGCCAGCTCGGACTGGATTCGTCAGTTAGGGCTGAGCCGGACCCCTTGCGTAGTCTGCTTACTTAAACCACACCTTCCCCTTTTTTGATATCTCGTCCGTGTCAATCGACGCGCGATGCTCTCTTGCTGTTCCTCTCTCCGGAAAACATCATTTTCTTTTTCTCCTGTCTCTGGGTGTGGCTACCTGGGAGTGCATTGCCAGACCACAAGGTCTTCGTTCTTCGACCCAATTTTGACCCCACAATCACGAATGGCCCTCCAATCCATGTCCATGAAGAGAATTCCTTATCTGCGAAAGAACTGACCAGAGGCCGCAGGATAATAACCCGGGGTTTCTTTAACTCCGACCAACATGAACGAAGTGAATCAACAGGGAGCTGTCGACATTATTCAGCCAAATCACCCCACAAAATTGATATCATGAGGCCCGAGAATTCTCTGAAAGAATATGGCTTGACGATAATAGCTTCTGTGCGGTCCCCGAGCGCTCGGGCATGCTCGTAGCACACTCTTGACTTCAACACCCGGCTGCTAGCTTTGTTTCATATTAAATAGCTGCGCGATTATCGGCCTCCTAATGTTTCAAGGAGAGCGAGCAACCGGGAGGGACGTCGCCAGAATAAGGTTAAAGGGCTGTCGGGTGTTCTGAAATGGAGGACGATCTGCCGCCAGATTAGAACGAGCCACCAACTTAGCTCTCTCCAAGAACGTCAATGAAATTGGAGGCATGTCTGAGGGCTCTGAGTGCTGGAGGGTAGGAAACCAGGACGGCGAGGAGTTAGTAGAGGGCTTAGTAACGAGCAATTGTTTCACTTCGTCGTGGAGCTTGTGAGTGACAGGCTGTTGAGATATAGTACATCACCTGTGAAACCCACGTTTCGGCACGCCCTGATCACAGTTTCGCTCACGGCGCAACTGCTCCTGGGTTCGCGTGATAGTGAAAGGTGCTGCCAGGCAATAGCTCCCGCTAAAGTGCGCGAATGAGCTCAGGAGCGGCTTCGGGCGGAATACTCTCACCTTAACCCAACACGTTGGACCTCTAACGATCTAAGAGTTGAAGCCATCGCAACCCGAGGTTCAAGTTCCCATCTCGAGTCGTTTGTTTATGCACTCGCATAAAATAAGGATTTAAGCATGAAAACAAGGTTATCTTAGCCTTATCAACCAACCACCGACTCAAATGACGTCATGTTCCGATGACGAACGGGAGCTTC
Organism: Arachnomyces sp. PD_36; assembly: GCA_032988195.1. Classification (NCBI taxonomy): domain Eukaryota; kingdom Fungi; phylum Ascomycota; class Eurotiomycetes; order Onygenales; family Arachnomycetaceae; genus Arachnomyces; species Arachnomyces sp. PD_36. The sequence continues at coordinate 317,580 of JANTQE010000025.1, read as the reverse complement.
ACTTCCGTCTGAACCGTCGCAAGGATGAAAACGTGAGAAGCTTTTAAGAAGAGGCTGGATTCCTCTCCGCGATTTTACTTTTGAGCCGTTAAGACGGACCTGGAGTTTAAAAGTCTCGTGGTTTTTAGTTTGTCTGCAATTGATTCATTCGTTTTACCATACCATACCTCTGAACCCCTTCTCCCATAATTAGGTTGAGAACCCACTCGGTGCTGTTTTCTACGACCATGGCGGCGACAACAGACAGGAAGCTTCCATTTGGGAAGATTGAGCCTAACTCAGCAAAATACTTCTATAGTTGTGCCCTGGGAGGTGTTATTGGTAAGTTCAGTGACTTCCGTCCCTAGAGGAGGTAATGAGTTCGGTCGCAAACGAAATCGACAATCAAAATGAAAGTTATCAACTTGCTAGAAAGACGAGACTAACATATATATACGATAATTCTGTTTTGGGATTACATTAAGCTTGTGGTAAGTGCAATGATACCCATTGGCCTCGCTCGATCGAGTATTGATGGGATCTAGGACCTACACACACATCTATTACCCCCCTCGACCTTGTCAAATGTCGCCGTCAGGTCGACCCCAGCATATACAAATCGAATATCTCAGCCTGGCGTTCGATATTTGCAAAGGAGGGTTTTCGCGGCGTATTCTTCGGGTGGGCTCCAACATTCGTTGGCTATTCATTCCAAGGGGCTGGGAAATATGGATTTTACGAGGCCTTCAAACACCTCTACGGAGATAGGTTCTTCCCCGACATGAACCGTACGGTAGTTTATTTGGGAGCCAGCGCCTCTGCGGAGTTTCTAGCGGATATCGCACTATGCCCTTTCGAGGCGATCAAGGTCCGAATGCAGACGACTCTACCCCCATATGCGAACACGATGCGCGAAGGATGGAGTAAGGTTGTACAAAAGGAGGGAACTGGTGGCCTCTATAAGGGTCTTTACCCGCTCTGGGGTCGGCAAATCCCATATACAATGGTCAAATTCGCGACGTTTGAGAAGACTGTGGAACTGATATATAGTACCCTCGGAAAGCCGAAGGAGAGCTACAGCGGCCTCCAGCAGACGGGTGTCAGCTTTCTTGGAGGTTATACCGCCGGTGTTGGATGCGCAGCAGTGAGCCATCCGGCAGATGTTATGGTTAGCAAACTGAATGCGGATCGTCAAGGTTAGTTTTCATGGTCCCGTTGGGTTCCATACCCTGCTAACCCGATCTTTTCTCAAAGCCGGCGAATCTGCGATGAGAGCAATCTCGAGAATCTATGGTAATATTGGATTTACCGGTTTATGGAACGGACTTCCTGTTAGAATTGTAATGATCGGAACGCTTACAGCATTCCAATGGTTGATGTACGTGTTCCCCCCCTGAGTATTTCTAATATGCGGGCGTATACTTATACTATCACAGATACGATTCATTCAAGGTTTTCTTGGGTCTTCCAACAACAGGTAGCCATTGATTGATTCAGACCAGTATCTCGATGTTTTTTAAGGCGTTACAGTTTGGTTATAGCGGGGGCTATGATTATGTCAAATGGACTTGTTGCAGATACCAGCGATAAAGAGCGTACACGATAGAGAAACCAAGTTAAGCCGGAGAATAGGGACTGCTTAAAGACAAGATAGTAATATGAAGATTTCAGCCAAGTAGGAGATGCCTCGGACCACGAGAAAACAGTCTGCTTCTCGATATCTTTGAACTGCCAGCAATTCAATTTTGATCACTCTCTATAACTATCTTTCCTTCTCTGACTAGGCGCCTTAACCACCTCGAGCTTTGAACCCCCCACTTTCGCCAGGTTTGCAGTTGTTTCCCTGGAGCCTTTGCCTCCTTGCTTACAGAGTTTCCCATCTTCACCTTTTAAAAAGATTTCCCTCTTCATCTTTGACTCCCCTCACTGTTGGGAAAGCATCGAATCCGCCCGTTGCTGTTGGTTTGAGCCACTCGGTTGAGTACACGGGATCTCTTCTCTGTGTGGTGGAGTCCCCGCTCCATATAGCAGCCGCCCGGAGCTTGCAATCCCCATCCGCATTATTGTTGTTTGGGTCATACATGACAAGGATCTTACCGATTTCATGATTATACCCCCCCTTAATGTCATTTTCTTTTTCGTGCCTGAACGGGACAAGGTAGCCTACTCTGTTGACGTCCTCAGTAGTCCCTAGGATGCTCTTGATCTGCTGGTCTATGTCGCTTAATATTTTCTCCGCCTCGTCATATTTGAATACCCGCTCATCCTCCGCGCCATGTCTTTTTTTCTGAGGGGCTATCATAATTGCTGTCGGTGAAGGGTCAGGGAACTGCGAGTCTGAGTTTGTGAACTCTGGGGCGTTAAGAGTGTCTCGTAAATACCCCAAAACATCGTTTTGAAAATTGGCTTCATTGAATGGCATTCCGATTGGGACTCCCTTATCATCAAATTTTTTCTCGCGAAAGCTAGGAACGTCCCAGAAGTGAGCTATGTAGACGGCATATCTCGATATCACGACTATACCGGTGCAGCCCTCAAGACCGTCTAAGCCAGCACTGAAAGGCGTCTCGAGAAAATGATGTATCTGATGGCTTGATTTACCCTTGCCATTTTTTCTAACATAGGGAAGTAAGTGTGCGTCATCCCCGTGTCTAATATGACGGAACAACCAATTCAGATATTCTTCTTTGTCGTCCGGGGCAGAGGGTAGAGTACGCTTGTCAATAATGTCAGAGACGTTGACCCCAGGAAAAAAGCTCGAAAATTCTCTCTGAATGTGCTCGGCAAGACTAATACTCCGACGTTTGCTCACGTTGTCCGCAGAGCATACAACATCGTCGAGCGGCGAGTCATTCTCCTCGGGTTTATCAGGTTTGCTTCCCTGGTTGTTTCCTTTCCCATCCTTTCCGCTTCCGTTGTTGCCCTTGCTATCTCCCTTTTTGTCCTCTCTTTTTCCCTTATCATTAGCCTTCTGGTCGTGCTCGTTTTCGGCGACGGTGTCGGTTAAATCCACCCCTAATTTCGGGCTCTTGGGCAACCGCAAGACGTCGTTCCCAACACGCTGGCCTTGGTAAGGAGCAGCCTGTTCGCCGGTGGAGAAGCTCTTCTTATCACTGTCCTGACCATTATTGGCTTTTGCGAGCCTCAGACCATGGTTCCCTGACTGCAGGGGCGGGAAGAGGGTGACGAGTGGCGATGAGGTTGGGCTGGTGTGCGTCGAGTCCGACTTTGGCTTCACTTCAGACGCAATGGACCTCCATGAGATGCGATGATGAGGATTAGAGCCGGGAGCAGGCTTTATCTCAAAGGTCTCAGACAGATGGCTGATAGCACATAGACAGAAGACCAACAAGAACCTAGATGTGAGGGAAAAGTACATTTCGATTTCAAAGTTCGCGGAACCAATGTAGAAAGAATAGATGGGGATGTAGATTAAACTGGTCTGGATCAAAACCCGAGAAAGGAGAAGGATATCCCAGGTTTATATATTCGTATATACGGAGCCGTTCGCATCTCCGAATAGATACATTGGCTCATGAGGGTAAGCCAACTCCAGTAAGGGAGTAGGTAAGGAAAAGAGTCCCTATAAGGGCTTTGGAGACATAAATCTACTGAAAACATGTGAGCCACGGTAGACATTGTCTATAGATGGGCGAAGGAGCCAAGGGGTGTTCCAAGTACTAAGCCCGGTGTACTGCGATTGTAGGATTACATTCTGATACAATGCTGCACAACAATCGATTTTCAAATTCACCTCCTAATAGAACCTGGTAGGTCCTTCGGTGCGTCTGGAGTTAAGATAGAAACTATTTTATCTCACGGCCGCTTTCTGTGGAGGTGAGGGGGGAGGGGGGACTGGGTATACGGCGGGTATATCCCGGCACAGGGCCCAGGTTCCTGGCTTGCGCGTTAGGCAGTCGGTTCCCGACCGTTATACTGCTTCACAACCGAGATGGACTTAGTCCACGGCGAAAAGGGGTAAATATATCAAATTTCGAGCACCTCACCGCGATCAGATGAACGCAATCTGAGCACTAGGCTTACAAGACAAGTTTTGGCGAAGCCCATGAGTTCGCTATGTTCAGGCAAAAACAGCTTGCAACCCGCTCGCCCCAGCCTAGGATGGAATCCTCCTGGCTGAACCCCGATGAACTGGTAAGCTACCATAGCTGATCGCGTAATGTGGGATTCAATATTCACCAAGGTCTTTGTACCAGATATTCGATTGTGCTCGAGAAGGGTCCTTGCTAAAAAAAAAAAAAAATGGGGAGATCCATGGTCACCCAGTAATCGCAGTGGAACGTGAGTTGCCTTTTAACACTCTGCGTCCTGGATCTCGGGAAAACTTTCCTTCTCCAAGCGCCCCCTCTCCTCGGGAATCGTGATCTTACCTTTTCATGATTGCTTATTTGGATGTTGCAAGGTCGACTTGGTCGCAACTGTTCTAACGAACCACGACGTGACGCGGCGTTTTGTTTGGTTTTGAGTTCACGGTCGCGTGTGAAAAGGTCAGCTTCTTTAAGCGACACATGCCAGGGCAACCAAGAGGAGAGTAGTCGTATTTGCCTTTTGCTCGAGTTAAGCGCTGGCTGAGGTATCGGTAAGGTTTGTAGCTCATGGCTTTCAGACTCCTTGCGGTTGGCTCCATTTCTGGACGAAGGTGATCCTTGTAAAGCATCAAATCGAACAAGTGGCCAAGCCATCATAAGGTGGAACGGAACGGGAGCGGGTGTGTCGGACACGCGGTCACCGTCGATGAGTCCGATCTTCTGGGCCGAATTGAAAGCCCCTTGCTTGAAAGCTGGTGGAAGAGCAGCCTGACGACATACGCGCAATCGTACCAAACACAGGACAGCCGCGACCCGATCTAAGAGCGCAGGAGGAATCGAACATCTGTTTTGTCTCACAGATGTTTCTGAAACACTTTGCGCATACTCTTGCTAAAAAGTTCAAGAATTATAAGCGTGGTCATCGGAGATAATAATGCGCATGGAACTAAGGGGCTGTTTCCAATACTCAGGTGCGTGGGAAATAAGCCGGAATCAGGAGACTCTTTTGTTCTCATATTCTCGCTCATTGAAGAAAGAGAAAACCACAAGTTCCTGATTAGGGGATTCCTCGGGGTCGGATTTAGTATTGAAAGTGTCGACTGAGATATTGCTCAATCATTCTGGATGTTGTCGAGGGATAGAGGTTGAGTACGAACTGACTCGGATGGTTGGTTGGTGTCCACCGCCTTCGCATTAAAGTTAGTCCGCGATCAATGCATTGTGAACGGCAGAATCCAACAGAGAGAGTCGATCAAAGAAGGTGAATTCGGTGAAAGCGCGAACCTTACTGTAGGTACATGAATCTTGATGTCCCTATTATTCGGATATATCCTACACCCTCCTCTCATTCTATTGACGAGAGCTTCCTTCACTGAAGCCTGATCAATATTTAGATGCTTTTCGCATCTCTTCCCTGATCGCATCGATTCTTGGGGTCGTCGGCTCACAACTTGAAGCGAGGAGAGACATTGCAGGATCGGTATGTTTTGTTCTACTTTGAATTTTGGGCTCTGTAGCCCTTGGAATGTTGTCTTTTGGATATGTGGGCTAACTCCTTGCACAAAGGTACAGATAGCCCGTGTGAAGAACTCACCCACCCCTACCAAACTCCCTCGAGACTTTTGAGTGTAGGCGCATCAACACACCCCTAGCCATGGAGTCGAAGGAACCCGCTCCTCCGAACCCTGCAAGCGTCGAAGCAGCATACAAGAAGAAATGCATAGCCCTCAAGAAACGACTAAACGAAATCGAGACCGAAAACGACGCCATGAGAACGCGCAATGAGCGCGGCCAGCGATATATCCAAAAAATGCGCCTAGAATCCGCAATGCTCCTGCAACAGCTATCTGTCATAACTAGGATGGCAGAGGAGCCGGGATCTAGCGGCAATGGAGCACAACCCGGCGAACGACCTCCCCCGAATGAGCCCGGTGCTCTTTCCGAAGCCGGTGGAAATGGGGTGAGCGGGGGTGGTGGGAACCAGGAGAATAATGCAGACGCTTACATGGATGATGATACAGAGGGAAGCTCCGATGACCACCCACCGACTGTATGCGTGAAACGAAGCTCCCTGAATTGTTAATTTTTCTCTTTCCTTATACTCCTGATTATTTTATTGCCCTTACATTACACCGGCTAACTCGACCGCAATTCAGCCGCAAGAGCGTCCCCTTCGGGCGAAACGAAGTCGTAGGCCGGATGTAATTGGAGGAGATGACAGCCAGGTAGTAATTAACGAGCAAAATCACGGTCCCTCATCTTCAAATGCGCATGTTATTAGACCGTCACCTCTCTCACGCCCACTACCCGTAGATGGCGCCCAAGACGCTTCCCCCGCACCAAGCGGGAACCACGCTTCCTTTCGAGTAACCAACGCAAGCGGCCAATCTACACCTGTACCTACCTCTCCCCACGATCCTCCACTAAGCAATCATAATCAAAGCCACCTATCCACATCCACAAACTATGCCATGTCTCCGGCTCCTCCAAATGCGGCACATTCAGATACCACGCCTATGGATACGGATGATAACCATCTTGATCCCGTCGCCATTAAACGTGAATAGACGCCGAGGTTCGAGATTGTATCGAAGACTCGAGGTCTTTTTGAAGATATGTTTCTCAGCTTCAATGCGTCCCGAGCGAGCGGCTTAAATTTTCTCTATTCCCATTTATACCGATCATGACTGGCTTATCTTCTTATTTCTGTTTGTTCTATTTGGTGATTCGTTGGATGGATGTATGGATGGACGGACAGACGGGTTAAGGGGTGCGCTTGTGCGGCCGAGGGGTATCTGGGTTTTTTTTATATTTTTTATATTTCCTTTCGGCTTCAATGAATGTACTCTGGGTATGGCGTCTCCCTGTCGGCAGGGGCAAGGAGAGCAGGATCTGGGCTTTTAATGAACTATGTACAAGAAACTAAATTTACAAAATCTACGACACGTTGCTTTATCCCAAGACCGGGTAAGCGAAGGGTGGACTAATATTAAGATTTATATTGATATCAGTTTCCAGCTCGCCCATCCCATCCATCCATTCTAGAAAAACCCCGATACCTGCGTAGGGCCTACAATACAAACATGGAACAAGTGCTTTCATGACAGAGAAAAAGAGCAAAAAAAGTAGATAATGCGGACGTCATACATCACCAACAGCGTGCGCCGAAAGTATAACTAAAGAAACGAGGAAACGAGGAAATCGGAAATAGGGGTAACATGGGGTCTAATGCCAACATGCGCATAAGAGCCACAGTACTTGATCGAACCCGAGGTATTCGGGAAGGAAGCTTCACCGGTGTGTTGGAGAGATGTTTGAGTTAAACTACTTAATCGACACCGGCATACAGATCAACGACGATATTGATTCCAGCCACGAGAATTTCTGCAGCGATCAGGATAATAACTAGAGCATTCGAGGTTAGCCTACGGACAACATATAGCGGGTAAGGACCATTGGGGGGGCATGACTTACCAATCCATTCAAGATACTCCCCATGCCTATGACTGAGCTGGTCTTTCAAAACGGCTAACAGATCCGCAATAACATCCAGTCTCTCCGTCAATAAACCAACTCGTTGGTCCATCTCGAGGTAACTTCTCACAGCTTGGTATACGGGTTCTAGTTGCGGTTCGGCCCACATGAGTTCTGGGCTGTCAAGAACAGACCCCTGAAGATGGATATTAATTCGCAAAATGAAGAGTTCTCCTATCTGCATGTTGATTTGTCTTCGGGTTAGATTGACGCTTCCTGTTCTGGCAATCTGCGCTGGGAGAGGAGATGTTAATGCAATTGTTTCTGAGACGAGATCCTCGAAGAGGGAAGTCTTAACAGACTGCGCCAGGGCGTGGGAGATAGCAAGTTTAATCATGTGGTTGCGAGGATCGCGGAGAGATATGAAATCGTTATATATTCGAGCCTGGTAATCGCGAGTATAGTAGAAATTGAAATTCTCGATTTGGGTATCTTCTGGGCTGAGGATAGAGGTTGCGAATTTCGAGACCTCAGTCAGGAAGCGGGATTCTTGAGCTGGTGTCATGCCCCATATGACGACGGTGCCGTAGTCGAAGAGGAATATCTCTGGGGTATGGATCTTGGTATTTAAGTTGGGACTCTCGCCTGAGGGTGTTAAAGCTTCTGGATGGTCATGATCACCCGTAGATCTAGATTGCGGTTCGTTGCCTTCTTGGAGGTCAATTAGGTCTTCTCTCCGTTGTATTGTATTCCCTTCAATCTCAACCGCACTGTCGGAGAACCTGCGTTCCCCTTGTCGTAACGTTTGGCTTGTGACGCTCTCACGCCTATCATCGCTGCCCTTACGTGGGCTCTCATCTCTTTTTGAATCCTCATGGTCGTAGTTATATGGTGAATAGACACATTCGTCGAATAATTTCGGATTTGACCCTCTTGATTTTGCCCTTAACTTGAGAAATTTTATTACTCCCTCCAGCCCGTAAGAGTTGGCGGTGCAGTAGGCCGTTACTCGTGGGAGATTTTCTCTGTCGGCCTTGCCTAAGCGTGCAGCGTCCCTTCGTGCTATTGGCTCCTTGATGCGTGTGAACTGCGAGTAGACATCTCGTGGAATTCCTTCTTCGATCGGTGTTCCATCTTCGTCTGTATCTGGGTTCGGCAGCAGTTTTAATTTCTGAGTATTCTTCGTTGTTCTTTGGGGCCCTATCTTCGGGGCTGGGGGTTGTGTAGCGGGCGCATTGTATGGAGCTCCATGGCTGTTTCGACGACGGAGTTTGCTGTTGAGGGAGGAGAGCATAGGTTGGTTGCTGGAGGCATTTGGGGTCGAAGGTTCGGGCCCGTAAGGCCTTAACCTTGGGCCAGGGGAGGATATGCCATTGGTGGTTCTGACTGTTGTTTGAGGATTGAATGAGACCGTTCGTGGAGCTGCGGCAGTCGTCGTTGATGGAGGAGTGGGATCGTTCGATGGGTGATGCTGAGATAGGAGAGGGGACGACTCCGTTGCTGCGGACGACATGGGCGCGATCCTGTTCAATCGTAACGATTTGAAACTTCAATCATAATCAGCCAAAGCGATTGTTGGCACAGTTTGGGATTGAGAATTGATATTCAAAGAAATCTTGAGGGAATTGATTGCTTCTGCAAGTCTTGAAGCTTCCCGTGGTAGGCTTATGTAATGTGACGTAGTTTATCCCCGACGATAGCGGCCGTTTTTGTGTCACGAGAAAATTCTACGACTGGTGAAAATAGGAGAAGGGGAAGATGGCGTAGCTGAAATCGATACATTTTACAGTGGTAGAAAGAAGAGTGTTTTATCCATTTAGGATTGATTATGGAGGAAGTCAGTTATCTGAAATGTATATAGAAGCCGAGTATCTGCAGTACCCGTCGAGCTAAGCCGGCGCCATTGCGATACCATTCATTAATGACCAAAGATTTTATTGCGCCGCATGATGCATTCATAACAGGAAACAGTAGGGTATCGGGCTATAGAGAGGTTGGGGGTCGCGACAATGGCTGGCGCGGGTGATAGGACAAAAGATGAGCGATGAGCGAAAAGCTGTGTGGTCTACCAGATAGAGTCGACGATGCCTTTAATGATCTCCTTCTGGTCACTTCCCCACAAACCCCTTGGATCCGCCGCCCGCCCTTCTTAATCCACTGGGACCAACTCCGCCGCGGTTCCCAGATAACCACTGTTCCCGTACATGTTTCCCTGGTTTTGAAACCTTTGGGGCAAGCGCATTGGCTTTGCCACTAGACCCATCCAAGACTCTTATAGTTGTACCTCCACGTCGAACGTCCTTCGGAGGCTTCTGTTCTTCGTCTAAGAATTTTCTCTTCTGGGATATACGGGGTTTAGTTCTATCATTCTCGGAAACCGGGGTCGGAAGTCTGGCGACAGGCTCTGCGTTAAGGATTTCATCGGGCAACAATGCGGGCAATTGCCCTGCCAATAGGTGCGAATCCTTAAAGCCTAAATCTTGAAGAGTTGCTGTACTCTCGGACATCATATCATCGTGTTCTGGCGCACGGGCATGTGCCTTTCTTGGATTGGGAAGTTCCTTCGATTTCTTAGAAACTGCCTGAGATTTTAGACGTTGATCGCGCTCCTTTCGCTTCTCTCTCTGAAGTTTTTCATGTCTAAAGATAATATTAGTAGGCGTATAATACGAGGCCATAGAGAAATGGCATACCGTAGCTTAGCTTGTTCTGCATTTTGCTGGGCCGCTTTCACGTTCGCGAGTTGTGTAGAGTTGTCGAGAGCTTCTGGAGCTTCATCATCATCGCTTGACTCGTCGTCGGCAGGCTCAGGGGCTTTCATTTCAGGAATCGCATCCTCATCTTCCTTGGGAATGGATATGGGTTCTTCGCTGTCGAATCGCATATGTGTAGATTTTGCAGTAGTCTCCCGGGGTGACTTCGATTTTGCAGGCGAGGAGACGACTGCAGAACCTTCATCGCCTGAACTACCAGTCTCCTCGATTATAGGACCATTTTGTCGTGTGTCTGGAACGACATTGACTACGACAGCAACGGCAGAATCTCCTTCCGGCGAGGTCTTCCTCTTCTTCGCTTGGCTCTCTGCACCGTTTGGCTGCGCAGACCGAGATTTCCGTTTCCCTCTTCCGGGTGACGGTGCCCCGATATCCGCAGAGTTTTCAGCATCCGCTGTGCCATAACGGGTTCGTCTCGTCGACACCATGACTTTGGGACGTTCGGGGAGGACTGTACTTCCTTGGTCGTGAGGGGCTTCGGATTGATCACCTTCCGTGGGTTCTGGGGTTGAGAACAGGCCTTTGGCGGCGGTGACTATGTGGGATAACATAAGTGAATAATATGAAAATTTTACCCCTTCGAATCGGCTATCAAAATCTGATAAGGACCTGCCTGTCCTGGCGGAGAGAGAAGCTCCGCTCCGATAAAAATGTTCAAACTTCAGGTATCATCGGGTTATCGTTTTTCCGAGGGTTATAGCCCTAATTTCAGACGAAAATGGATGAATTGAGAGGGACTGCGAGGCAAGGGATCGAAGGTAGGCTGATACGATGGTTATGCGATATTTGGGGAATAGAGTAGAATAATAGGAGCGTATTAGGAATTATATTTCTTTAAACCTGATAAAAACTGATTCATCAATGTCCGACCCAAGAGAATGTTCGCCGCCCATATGCAACGAGAAGAAATGCCACTGGTATATGAACGTAAGAGACAAAACCAAAACCGGAACCCAAGCCGAACACCCGTATAGTATAATATCACTGAGCAGCTGCCATCATTTGCTTCCTCTCCACAAGCTCCTCGGCGACGGTTATATAATCGTCTTCCCCTATATCACTCCCCTCATCCCACATCTTTTCCAGCTCCTGTATATCATCCCCTGTGGTAGACCACATGCTCTCTCTCAGACGTTTGTTTCGTTCTCTATCTTCCTCGATTCTTTGCTCAATCTGCCTTTTATCCACCCTTGCGATCCCGTTGGTCCTGGAACCGGATTGTCCTTTTGGTGTGTCGGCATGCTTGTTATCCGCTTGCCCTGGTGCCTCCTCGGCATCGAGATCGAGTAGATGGGCAGGATGCGTCTCTCGCTCCTTCAGACAAGCATCGATTTCCTCCACAGTCTCGGCAGAGAGGACTGATTTCGATTGTAAGCCATTCAGCACTCGACGGACGTGCTTGACGTTCGCTGCCCCTGACCCGTCCGCTGGAGCTACCGCGTCCACCACAGCTAAGATATCCCTTTGTATCATCCGGACAAACTCGAGATGGTTCTCTTTGGTGGCCATGTCACAGAGGTGTTCGATAAAGTACATTATATTCGCTCGATTGTTCATATTGTTTTTCTATTATAGAATATTAGATAGCTGCTCAGTCTGGCCCATTGTTCAGAGCTAGCGAACTCACCTTTTCGAGCTGTTCGAGGATACATGAATGGAGATCCTCATCCATGTCTCGATATTTGAGCGCATAGTGGGCAGCTTTCTGCGATGAGGTGACTGACGCACTTAGATGTTGTAGCTGCGTTGAGAAACGCATGCGCACTTCGAAAGGGTCAGCCATGATGTAGGATGCGCATGGACGTTGTCGCCGTATTTATGGGAAGCACTCCTTAGCTTGTAGGAGAGCAACGCCTTCATCCGATGAACTTGATAAGGTATCAAAGTTCAGACATAAAGCGGTGAGCAATAAAACCGGCAGAAATAAAACTGAAAGAAACTGTGGGGGGCGGGGGAGATTGGAAAAGCAATTGAACACTCACTTTTGACAATTTCAACTTCTTTTCTTCAAAGAGGCATAGACGAGACAGATATATCTCACAATGGCAACTACAGCAACTCTCAATACTAAGGGGAAGGATATGACATTGACTTTTCTCGGATGTGGTGCGATGAAAAACAACAGCACGATTGCCCCTCCAAGAAACCTGGCTAAGACAACATAGGAAATCTGGGAACTGCAATTCTCTCCGGGATTCTTGCCTCTATTACTGAGAGCAAGAGTCAATCGGGCTCTGCTCCTGATACCGGCGCTGCCACTCCCTCTAAATTCATTGCCTGTGTGCGACGTCCTGAATCCGAGCAGCGAATCCTCAAGGCGGTGGAACATTACGGCGAGCCGGTGACTGTTCTGAAGAATGAGAACATCAAGGGTGTCGAGGAGTCGGATGTTGTTATCCTCGGCTGCAAACCATATATGATCAAGGATGTCCTCGCTGTCGACGGGATGCGTGAAGCTCTCAAGGGAAAACTCCTAATCAGTATCCTTGCCGGTGTCCCTGCGACGCAGCTCGAAAGCACTCTCTACGGAGACAGCGATCTCCCCCAGGAAGATCGCTGCCATATCGTTCGCGCCATGCCTAACACCGCTGCCGTTATCAGGGAGTCTATGACCGTCATCGAGATATCCACCCCACCACTCCCCGCTCACTTGAACGCCCTCACCGATTGGATCTTCACCCGTATTGGAAAGGTCGCTCAGCTTCCTGCCGCTACAATGGACGCTAGTACCGCGCTTGCGGGCTCGGGCCCAGCCTTCATGGCTCTCGTGCTTGAAGCCATGGCCGATGGAGCGCTTGCTATGGGATTACCAAGGGCAGAGGCCCAGTTGATGGCTGCGCAGGTGATGCGTGGAACCACGGGGATGGTGCTGAATGGGGAACACCCCGCAATTCTCAGGGAGAAGGTCTGCACTCCTGGTGGTTGCACCATCGGAGGTCTCCTTGTTTTGGAGGAAGCTGCTGTTAGAGGGACTGTTTCTAGAGCGGTTCGGGAGGCGGCTGTTGTTGCTAGCCAGTTAGGTCAAGGTGTTAAGGGGGTCAACGGTACCCGCCACTGAAAACTTGTACAATAGACTTTACATCACTTGTCCTCGCCCTTTCTGGTTTGTTACTCATAGAGTCGGGGGTAATGTCTTTGAATGCCTTGAAAGCAGAGATAAATGAAATTCCGACGAGAATCATAAAAACATGCATGCATCTCGATTGAAAGTAAACTTGAATGGGTATATACAAAGATTGAAAACCACCTCTTAAAAATACACGCGTTCTACAATAGCACATCTAATGGGCGTCAAAATGACTATTCATACTACTCGCATCATCACTGGCGAGAAGGCCTCTCTCTTCTTCTGCCTCCCCTTCTTCCCTTAATACTCCAGGCCCTATATTGTTGTCTCTTCGATCAACGCTCGAGTTGAGAATGAACCAAACGTCTTTCTTTGTAAGAAAGCCTTGCAGTAACCCTTTGTTTACGAATAGGACGTAGCGTAGGCCAAGCCGTTGGAACATGCTTAGCATTATTTGGAAAGTGGTTTGGCTGTTGAGGGTTATGGGGGTCTGGTCCATCCAGGGTCGGAGGTCAAGCATATCCCTCGGATCCTCGAACGGTTGGTGGGCGAAGTATGTTGGGGTCTCTGAGGGTAGATTTCGAGATTTCGAGGATGTGGCGTTGGATAAGGCGTAGGAAAGTTCGTTTCGCGATATGTAGCCTAGAAGAACTGGGTTGGAGATGTCGAGAACTACTGGGAATCCTCGGTATCGATGGGTCGAAAGCAAATCTCTTAGAGATTGTACGGTATGTCCTGTAGCGGGGATGACAGTGAGGTCGTCTATGCTAGTCATTATTTGACTCACAGGTACATCCGGCGGTGCTGTATCTTCCTTGTGATCTAAGAAGGGGTATTGATTGAAGTGGATCCAGGACTCGTAGATGCCGCGTTTGCTGAAGGTATCTCCACACCACTTCGATAACATGACCGCGATCATGATGGGAATAACGTAGGTAAGAGCTCCAGTAAGCTCAAACATTATTACGACAATTGAAACAGTCATACGAGTCACTCCACCCAAAGCAGAAGCGGCACCAATAATTGCGTAGATTCCAGGAGTGACGCACGGTGTATCTGGTTCACAGTTCGAGAAGAGGAAGAGATCTGGGTACGCTCTTTGCCACATCTCCATCGCAATACCAAGTGCGCGGCCATAGAGAGCACCGATAGCCACGGATGGAAGAATTATACCAGCTGGTATATCCAGGCCGAATGTCACGGACGCTAAGAAAAATGCTAGGACAGCAGCCGCGAGGAGAAGAATAATCTTCATGACGGCTGCAGAGCCGGTCTGGCAAAGGTCGAATTTGTTATCGGTGATCGCTTCGCACTCCAAGAAAAGAGAGTGGACAAGCGACGTCGTCGGAGCTCGCATGAATATGTTGGGGAAGTTGATGGCGGCGGTAACCAAGGCCACAATAGTCACTTCCAGGATCGGATACGAATTTCGCCTGTTCTTCCTCCAATTGGCGATTTTCATATTTAATTTGATGAAAAGGCCGCCGTAAAGGCCACCCACGATGCCGAGAAGCGCAAACGGGATGATTTCGAAGCGATGCCAACCGCGAGTGTACGTGACTTGGTACAGGACAATCTTCCCAGTTCTGAATGGATTCATGGTATGGAGTGTCACAGCCGCAACCATAGCGCAGACAAAGCTTTGCCACATGGTTTTATCGGGGAAGTAATAGGATAGTTGCTATTGGCAGTCAGAAACCGACGTCTAGGAAATAGAAAAGGAATATTCATTTCTTACCTCTAAGCTGAAGAGTACGCCACCGATAGGCGAGCCAAAGGCAACTGAGATCCCAGACGCGGCAGCAGCAGAAAGAATTTCCCGCTTTCTCGCTTGACATGAAATTAGCAACAGGCTCCGGAGGTATTGGCGCAGATATTGCCTACCTTCGTTTTGATTGATACTTGTCAAAGGTTTCATGATTAGATTGGCACAACAACAGGCTACGTGGACGAGAGGTCCCTCTTTTCCAAGCCAAAGACCGGAAGCCACAGAGAGGCACTGTGTATTGTTAGAATCCAGCCTTAAAAAATGCTTGAAGGAAGGCAAAACCCACCAAGCCGAGGGATTTCACGATGAGTGTCCAGACACCCATGAACCGTTTGATAACAAACCCGCCTAGCACGGTTTTGATCTCTGGTATTCCACTATGCTTCGCATATACTGCGTAGTACTTGACGAGCATACCTGCGCAGATCGCAAAAAATACCTTTGGAATTACGTATTAGCTGTGTCTACCAACAGTAGGAGAATTAGCCATACCGAATAAATGACGAAGAAAAAGTACTCCACGGCGAAGCCTGCGCTCTCAGATTCTACGTTGAAAGCCTCCCTCCAAGGTTTCCATCCCTGACATTCGGACCACTCTGGTAATTGGTCAGCAAATCGAACTATCCTCCATTCTGAGAAGACGAACCATCATAGCCCCAACAGCAGAAGCTCTTATTGAGGTAATAGCTGCCGCCACTTTGACAATATCCAGTTTTTATATCCCCCAGCCAATTACTTGCGATGTCGATGCACGCGGCCAAAACACCAACGGCAACACCAGTTGCTATCAGAACAAGCCATACTTGGCTCGCATCGAGAAGGAACCGCAACTGCCGTAGAAACCCTTTACTGCCAGAAGAAAGAAGCCGAATCCGTTGCCGTTCTTTTGTATATTCGAAAATCCAATCTATAGCTGTCATATCATCGTAACCGACGCGCCGCCCCGGCCCCTCTGTGTACCAGTCAAGAGGATTTCCGTCCTTCGATCTTCCCGGAGCTCCATTCTGCTCAGAATTGGAGTCTAAGTTTACCGGAATAGAGGTATGGTCGGGTAGTTCTCGTTGCAAATCCGAGCCGCGACTGCGATGCGATTGGGAAGTTGAGCTCTGGAATGGGAATAGATTTGACAGCATAGAACGTGGGGGCTCCCGCTGTTTTCGTTTGAAGGATATACTATATGTAAGGATTTAGCCAAAATAAGCCAGACGTCGACGGAGGGGGCTTGTTACGGTTCATTCAGGCCCTCCGCTAGGGGGTCAGCGGACAATATGTCGTCTCTCGCATTGCTTCGGGAATGCTCATGGTCTGCGGACAGTTCGGAATTTATATCAAAGTCATCCTCGTCGGCATCGTCGTATCCGACTGGAGAATTGCCCCTGTCTAAACCTGGAGCTGCCATTGAATCTTGTCGCAAAGCGATTAAAGACGAAACGGCAGCTGGAACATCGCTGCCTTAATCCGTACGTGTAATGATCCTACATGGATGAAGAGTTGTGGCGCAAGCTTTGCGATAGGGCGGTGAGAGGCGGTGCGCCACAAGTTGCCGGCAGAAAATCGCAAACCCAAAAAAAAAAAGTAAAAATTCACACTCACGATTTCAACTCAAAGAGTAAAACTTGAAGATTTCATGCCCGATTGCGGGAATATTAACGTGGGATAGAGAAGATGGCTTCGCATATGGGTATACTACAAGACCCTTCGGTCATACGTCAACTCCCGCGAGACCTCATTGAACTTATCCGAACTTCTAGCGGTGCTGAATACTTAGATGCACTGTCGGTTGCTGCATTGGAACCGAAATGTACGAACAAGATATTTGAATTATATGAGCCGATTTTCGTGGATTTAGCCGCGCGATGGCTATCACCAAGCTGTGCGGCATGTCCTGTGCAGATTCTCTCTGCCTTTGCGCGCATTCTCCCCTTTGCGCCGAGTCTCCGAATGTATGCAGACGAAGTGGTTCAGTCGAGACGGGGACCCTTATCGTACCTCGCTGGTTCAAAGCAATTGGATCTCCTGGAAGTGGAACATGAGGTTCTTCATAATCTTCTTCTTGCTATATTCCGCCTTCTGTCTTTCGACCAGGAGGCTTTTTCGGGGGCAATATCCCCGATTCAGGTCCAATCTTTGATGCGCCACCCAAACAGATCGATACGATATCTGGCAATTAGATGTTTTTGCTTGTATATGCATGCCGCTGATGCAGCTATGGGCGAGATGATTAAAAATTACGTGGGGGAAGGCCCCATCGAGGGTCAATGGGAGCATCTAGATATCGATTATAGATTCCTTAGTCTCTGGGAGGAGAAAAGGTGGGAAGACCTTGAGAAAGGGCTGCAGTCATCTCGAGGGGGCAGGAAAGAGGGAGGTTTGGAGGCGACGATAAAGGAACTGGGTGTTTACCTTTCTAACCGAACGGCGCAAATTGGCGGCGTCCTCGTCCCGAAGCTACGATTGGACGGGAAGCGGCCGCTATCATCTCTTGTGAAGACGCCTACCACGATGGAGAACCTTCGCCTGGTTGGAAACGGTCTTCTAAGGCCCACCCCTCTATTACTGGTTGGCCAACAGGACTCCGGAAAGACATCCCTTGTGACCGACGTTGCGGAGGAAATGGGACAAGCTTCCTCGATGATTACCCTCCATTTAAACGAGCAGACTGATGCGAAAAGTTTGCTGGGAATGTACGCTATATCGTCTGTAGCTGGCTCCTTTACCTGGCAGCCGGGTGTGTTGACCAAGGCTGTGAGAGAAGGAAGATGGGTGTTGATAGAGGATTTGGATCGCGCTCCTTCGGAGGTCATGGGGTTGATTCTTCCATTGATCGAAAAGAACGAACTTGTTATCCCAAGTAGGAGAGAACGTATACGATGCGCAGATGGTTTCCGAGTTATTGCGACGATGAGATCCTCCCTGAATGTTAAGGGGGAAGAGATCGCCCCTACGAATAATATGCTAGGCAGCAGGCTTTGGGAGCAGATTTTGGTGAGACAAATGTCGCTGGAGGAAATTCGAGATATCATCAGCCATAAATTTCCCCTGCTCGTTCCCCGATTATCGACCATTACCAACGTGTATAGCCGCATGCGTGCTTCTCTTCAGGGTAGTTTGACAGCTAGAAGCTCGCAGGGGAAAACTCCTGGGCTTCGTGATGTCATCAAATTCTGCTCGAGAATCAGCTTGCGTCTACGAGCATTAGGCGTTGAGTCCGGATTTGAAGCTACCCCTGATGCAACCCAAGATGAAATATTTTTGGATGCATTCGACTGTTTCGTTGCTCACCTGTCCAATCCGACGGTTCGATTAACCCTCGCAAGCATCATCGCCGAGGAGATGCAAGTATCTCCGCAACGAATGCAGTTCTGTCTTGCCGAGCGTATTCCAGCATACTCCGACCAGGGTGGTAGTATTGTTTTGGGGAGAGAGGTCTGCGAAAAGGCAGAGCTTCGGACCCGCTCTACCTTAACAAAAACACAGCTTCAAAGCAATTTTGCCCCAACGAGACCGGCTCTAAGGACTATGGAGCAGGTGGCAGCGGCCCTACGGCTTTCGGAACCCACATTGTTGGTCGGAGAGACTGGAATAGGAAAAACAGCTTCAATTCAACAATTAGCCAAACTCCTGCGAAAGAAGCTTACGGTGGTCAATCTCTCCCAGCAGAGTGAGAGTTCTGATCTTCTGGGAGGCTTCAAACCTATCAGCATTCGATCTGTGGCTGTTCCGATGGTTGATGAGTTCAATCAATTGTTTGAGCTTACATTTTCGGCTAAGAAAAACCAGAAGTTCATTTCTTCTGTTGCAAAGAGCCTGGCGTCCAGTAATTGGACACGTTTGGTGACTCTTTGGAAAGAGGCTGTCCGTATGGCGAAGGGCGTATTCGAGACGGATGACGGAAAGGTATTGGACAACAACGAGCCTGGGCGACCACCAAAGAAAAGAAGGTTAGATTCATCGAAGTATTCGGGGTTGTGGCAGAGATGGAAGACTTTTGATGGCGAGTTGGCAGAGTTTGAAGTAAGAGTTTCTCAGGGAGATGCCAAATTTGCATTCGCATTCGTCCCAGGAAAAATCGTCAAAGCTTTAAGGAACGGGGAATGGGTTCTTCTTGATGAGATCAATTTGGCCTCTCCTGACACCCTTGAAAACATTGCAAGCCTGCTTCATCACGGAAACGAAGGCCCACCATCAGTTCTACTCTCCGAGGCCGGTGATGTCGAGAGAGTCATTGGCCATCCTGGATTCCGGATATTTGGTGCTATGAATCCTGCTACCGATGCAGGTAAACGGGATCTTGCCCCTGGGCTTCGGTCAAGGTTTACCGAGATCTATGTTGAATCCCCTGATAGCGACATAAATGATCTAGTAGGCTTGATTCAAGCTTATCTAGGGGGTCTCACGAATAGCGACGAGAGAGCGACTCCTGATCTCGCCAACCTTTACATGGACATCAAGAAACTAAACCTGGAGAATAAACTCACGGACGGCGCTGGCCAGAAACCACATCTCAGCATACGAACACTAGTTCGAACATTGGTCTACGTCAAGGACCACGCTCATATTTATGGGCTCCGGCGAGCAATATACGAGGGTTTCTCTATGAGTTTTCTCACAATGTTAAGCCAAGAATCCGAACGCTTACTCACTCCTTTCCTCGACAACCGTATATTTGGCAGTCTCAAAAATTCCAGATCACTGTTGGGGAAAACCCCTCGCGCCCCTGAGGATGGGCACGAATATGTCCAGTTCAAGCATTACTGGATGAGGAAGGGTGCCGTTGCCCCAGAGCTGCAGCCACATTACATTGTGACTCCATTCATCGAGAAGAACTTAATGAATCTTGTGAGGGCAAGCTCCACGAAACGATTCCCGATCTTGCTCCAGGGTCCAACCTCGTCTGGCAAAACAAGTATGGTCGATTATCTTGCAAAAATATCGGGCAATAAATTCGTCCGCATTAATAACCATGAACATACGGATCTGCAGGAATATTTGGGGTCGTACGTTTCAGGGGAAGATGGCACGTTACGATATCAAGAGGGTGTTTTGGTGGAAGCCCTGAGACATGGTTATTGGATTGTGTTGGATGAGCTCAATCTTGCACCGACTGATGTTCTGGAGGCTTTGAATCGACTGCTTGACGACAATAGGGAATTGTTTGTCCCCGAAACACAAGAAGTCATCCGCCCCCATCCTAATTTCATGCTCTTTGCGACGCAGAACCCGGCTGGGCTCTATGGTGGGCGAAAGGTTCTTTCTCGAGCATTTCGGAATCGATTCCTGGAACTTCATTTCGACGATATCCCTGAGGATGAGCTGGAGTATATCTTGAGGGAGAGGTCACAGGTCGCGCCTTCTTTCTGTACTAGAATCGTCTCCGTCTATCGTAAACTTTCCCTGCTCCGGCAATCAAACAGATTGTTTGAACAGCGAAACAGTTTCGCCACTCTACGTGATCTTTTCCGCTGGGCTCTTCGGCGTGCTGATGATCGCGAACAACTTGCTATCAATGGTTTCATGCTGCTCGCCGAAAGGGTAAGGAATCCTCATGAAAGGGCGTCTGTAAAGGCCGTCATCGAGGAGGTAATGAGGGTATCAATTGATGAGAACGCGATATACGGCGCCGGCCAACTTGAGAAACGCATCCTTGAAATCGGAGGGAGTGTTCCAACTGGCATAATCTGGACTAAGGCAATGAGGAGATTACTCGTTCTCGTTTCACAAGCCATTGAGAATAACGAACCCGTACTTCTCGTTGGAGAGACGGGGTGTGGGAAAACTCAGCTCTGTCAAGCGGCTGCGGAGATCTATGCTAAGCAGCTATATACGATCAACGCACATGTTAATCTGGAGACTGGTGATCTTATTGGGACACAGAGGCCTTTAAGAAACAGAGCAGCCATCGAACAGGAACTTTGTCGCGATATCCGTTCCATCCTCAGCGGGTGCTCGGCGGAACCCTCTAGTGACGATATGTCTTTGGATGATTTGGTCAATGCTTTCTCTTCATTGACCCCTGAATCTCTTGCTTCATGTCCAGACGAGTTGCCACTACGTGTGCGGAGGAATCTAACAAGATCTAAAGCATTGTTTGAATGGTCAGATGGTAGCCTGGTAACGGCCATGAAAACGGGACAATTCTTTCTTCTAGACGAGGTCTCCCTCGCTGATGACTCCGTGTTGGAAAGACTAAACAGTGTTCTTGAGCCCCATAGATCTCTGTTCCTCGCAGAGAAAGGCCCGATTGACTCGATGGTGGTCGCTGAGGGGGGGTTCCAGTTTCTGGCCACCATGAACCCAGGAGGGGATTATGGCAAACGAGAACTTTCAGCCGCGCTAAGGAATCGTCTGACTGAAATATGGGTTCCCGAACTTTCAGAAGACGACGATATCTTACCAATCTTGAGTGCAAAAGTTCGGTCACCACTACCTGACGCACCCAAAGCCATGTTGGACTTTGCCAAATGGTTTAAAGCAACATTTCAGAATTCCTCCACAAATTCGATATCCATTCGCGACATACTTTCTTGGGTTGACTTCGTTAATACCTGCTTGATTTCCGATGCTGCCTTTGCGATGGTCCATGGTGCGGCTATGGTTTTCATCGACACACTAGGCGCGAATCCCGCGGGGATGTTGGCAATTGCGTCCGGAACACTTGAGGATGACCGTCAAACCTGTTTAAAGAAACTAGGTGAATTATTCCGTTTCGATGCATCGGATATCTACCACCGACGAGAAGCGAACGTTTTCCTAGAAAATGGAATCCTCAATATCGGACCGTTTCCGATTCCGGTGTCTGTTGACTCGCATCAAGATCCGGAATTCATTATGGATGCCCCGACGACTGTGGTAAATTCTATTAGAATTGCTCGAGGACTGCAGTCGGCCAAACCTATTCTTCTTGAAGGCAGTCCTGGAGTTGGAAAGACGACTCTCGTGGCGACTCTTGCCCGTGCCATCGGCAAGCCACTCACCCGTATCAATTTGTCGGAACAAACAGATCTTACGGATTTATTTGGGTCTGATGTACCAGTCGAGGGAGGAGACGTGGGGCATTTCGCATGGAGAGACGCACCGTTCCTTCGAGCAATGCAACAGGGTGGTTGGGTCCTTTTGGACGAGATGAATCTTGCCTCACAATCTGTCCTTGAAGGCTTGAACTCGTGTCTGGATCATCGACAACAGGTTTATGTTGCAGAACTTGACCAGACATTTATGCGCCATCCTGATTTCTTTCTCTTCGCAACTCAGAACCCCCATCACCAGGGTGGAGGGAGGAAGGGTCTTCCAGCTTCGTTTGTAAATCGCTTCACGGTTGTGTATGCTGACTCATTTAGTGATTCCGACCTCGAAAGAATCTGCAAAAAGCTGTTCACTCAGGCTCCCCAACAACAGGTTGAAAATCTTGTTACATTCATTTCAACGCTGAACAAGACAATCGTCAGAGATCGCCGTTTGGGTGCCGTCGGTGGCCCTTGGGAGATTAACTTGCGTGATATTTCCCGATGGCTGAAACTAATGAACCGCGAGCCCGCCCAGCTGTCAGCGGGCAACTTCCTTGATGTTGTGATCAGCCAACGTTTCCGTACAAAGGAGGATAGGCAAATGGTCGCAAAGATATATCATCAAATCTTCCAGGAGACACCTAGTGACAAGAGTTTCTTCCACAACCTAACACCCAACTCTTTCCAGGTTGGGTTAGGCGTTGTGCCTCGAGACTCCGTTGTCCAACCCTTTTCAGATTTAAATCTCAAGATCTCTCCTGAAGATCTTCCTATCATAGAGTCTCTTCTCCTATGTGTGGATCAAGCATGGCCAAGTATCCTTGTTGGGCCTTCGGGCTCCGGAAAGACATCCATCCTCAGAAAGGTCGCGATGATCAGTGGTGCACAGCTTGTTGAATTGTCTTTAAACGCTGACACCGACACAATGGACTTAATCGGCGGGTTCGAACAAGTCAGCCATCAACGCCATGTATCAGCGTTTATTGAGGAGCTCGCCCCTTTTCTACAGCATCAAGCAATTGAGGTGTTTACGAGAGCCCAGCAATCAAATGTGATTTCAGATGTCCTGGAGCTTTACCATCTGGTCTCCACTGAATGCCTCCAATTGGATACGCTTCGGGATATGTTATCGTCATTCATGAAAAAGTATCCGGTCGCACTGTTTGAGACCTTTTATAAACGATGTCAAGCTCTACTCCAATCCTCCACCGCAACTGAGAAGGCAGGCTTTGAGTGGACTGAGGGGCTTTTTATTCAAGCCCTACAGAATGGCCACTGGGTTGTTTTAGATAATGCCAATCTCTGCAATTCTTCGGTGCTAGATCGGCTAAATTCGCTTATGGAGCCGGATGGGTCTCTCATCCTCAATGAGCAAAGGCTCGACAACGGCGAAGCGAGGATAGTAAGGCCTCATCCGAATTTCAGACTGTTCCTAACCATGGATTCAAGACATGGTGAACTTTCTCGTGCTATGAGAAATCGTTCGGTGGAGATATGCTTGCCGCAGCGGGGTCCTGATTTGACTCGAATCCCCCAATCGCCTACATATTCATCCGAGTCTTTATTACATCGCCTTCGCTCAACGAGGCAGCTGAATGATGAGGATGTTCCTACCGGCGCAAGAAAACGACTTCTCGAAGTCTTATTCGATCATCTCAACTATGCGGATTTCGATGCTCTGAATCAACTGTTTCTGGATGCCATGGCTCCTACTCTTATCGATGCGAGGGACGTCTCTGATATGGTGTCTAGATACGCTCTATTCCAAGAAAAACACCAAGGCTCGCTCTTAAACGAGCAATTAGCCCAAGTGTCAATGTTGTACAGGGGAGCTTACTCGTTAATAACTCAACAGGACATTCAGGTTTGTTTTCCTAGCCATTCTTCTGTTGATAATTAGCTAACGATGATTTTTATTAGCCGTTCCATCCTCTTGTGAATGAACCTGCCCTTGTCATGCTCCACAGCAACAGCCAAGACAGTCGCAACGTTCAGCTTGGACGCCTTCAGGACCTTCAGCTAAATCTTTACGAACTACGGCAGGTTCTTACTCAGATAAATGAATCTGCATTGTCCCGAAAACCCTCTGAGATGACGCTTCTAGAACGGTCAATGGCATCTGGAAGGATACCGTCTCTCTTAAAAGACCCCACCCAACCAGTGGCAGGTTTCTTTTTGGCATGCGTTCAAAGCATGGAGAGTTTTCTCAGCTTGGAGTTTTCCAATTTGGAAAACCCGAATGCCCTGCAGTTCCTCCGCAGCATTCTCGAACTTTGCTGGGACATGATCCGTCTCACACAATGTAAAGTACTTGATGTTGGCATTTTTCAAATCTATCTGCAGGTTGGGCGGACAATCTCCTCTTCTTTGGAATCGAGCTACCCCCCAGTGGCTGCTCTGAAAACATCGTTGTCCGGTTCCCTAGATGCTTTCGGAGAAACCTGGAACCTCACCACAGGCTTGAGCATCCAAAGGTTATGGGATTTGTGGAGACCAGCTACGCCAACCGATCTTGAGCATCTACGATCCATGATTGAGTTGGAAATGCTGTCTTCGAGGTTCGATCGTATCATTTTTAAAGCTCGTGTCCCACTATCGCAGCTCAGTCAAGTGCGAAACTCGTTATTGGAAGCCCAGGCTTCTATGCTGATGAGCAATGTGAACGGAGAGCTCTTGGTTAAGGTAAGTTCTCCTATCTACAGCCGAAATGCAGATTCTGACCCTTTTTACAGAACCTTTCCCAAATCGTCGAGGACTTAGAAAGCATATTGCAGGACGACAGACCAGCCTCTCGCCCATATTTCTCCGAACAGTTTGAAACACTTTGCCAGTATAACGACCTCACCTCAAGTAGAGCTATTGAATCGGAAAGTGAAAGCTCTTTATCTAGCCTTCTACAGCTCCTGGCGAGTCGTTCCACTAGGCCGTCCGATACTTCTAACCTCAATAACCCCGTTCCGGGCCTCCTAGGAAGGATTTCTTGCTTTTCTGGGCTTGAGGGTGCTGCAGGTAGACCGACTGCTATCCAGGGTTCACTTTCTGTGTCCTTGCTTGGGAAACTAGTATTCGCGAAAACGGTGGATCTCGGGCAAATCGAGCTTTTAGAATCAGAACTTGGAGTTCTATCTCAGGGGTTATCCTCGGTTTCTGGCGACCTCGGCACCAATCAGTTTCGGTTACTGCAACAGGAGTTATCCGCATTGCTCTATGAGATTATGAGCAGCCACCGTGATCTTTTGGATCCGAGATCCCTCGAAAACGCCTTACCAGCCGTTCATCGACTTCGGGAAATTGGTTCAGCAGGTGGAGTGCCAAATCCCGAGATCCTGAAATTAGAGTTGCAAGGGAACTCAACGGAAGGCCATTTCTTCAAATCAGTCACTAATACCCTTCTTAAAAAAATCTTCCCCGCGCTCTCGGGTTCTGGTAAAGAGGATGAAGAGTACCAAGTGGGAGCAATGTGTATCAGATTATCTTTAGCCTGTCTCAGACTATTCGTCCCTGATAGGCCTTTCGATCCGTCACTGGGACTCGTTGTAAAAAGGGACCGTCATGCTGAAAGAGCTTCCGAGCTAAAAACAAAGCTGACTGCACTTGAGAGATTCGAGGTTATGTTTTCCGGGAAAAATTCGAACTTGCGGCACAAACTTGTCCAAGAAGAAATTCAAGAGTTAGGCTCGGATCCTCCCTCCCCGCCAGTCACTCGACCTTCTCCCTCACAGTTAAATGAATTGCAGGGAGAGTTCATGAATCTCCTTAATTCTGTGCTGAAAAGAGATCCTGAGGATACAATTCTTGGCCAAGAGGACAATGTTAATCAAGCTTTAGATCAAGGGCATCTGTTGCGTGAAAATATCCAGCAGATTTGTGGCCGCCTTAAGACACTCTATCGGCCCTATGATGATATCACCGTCCCAGTCGTTCGATTTCTTCAACTTCTAGACCTTGGAATTTCCATCGTTCAGTCAAGCAAAGTGCAGCCATCCTCACATGAGAGATCTATCCGCATTATTAGCGAGCGCACGCCATTCCTTGGTGGAAACCCCGAATCTCTACTCAAGCCGGAACACCCTCGAAGGACAGCAATCGAGGACGTAGAATCGCAACTTCACCGTCTTTCTATGGTTGCTTTTGCCCAAAGGAATAACCCAGATATATTTTCGGCTGTGCGCACACGTGTAGTTGTCCAGGAAATCTTCGGGTACTTCTATGATCTTTGGAAAACACAACTTAAGGCAGACCAGGAGAAAGAGTCCGAAAAATCAAAGACGTATCATTACCGAGGATCGCGTGAAGACGACGAAGAAGCTGATAATAATGACTTCTCTGAACTATTCCCGACATTCGAAGAGACGTCAGAAACCGACAGTTCGACGGAAAAGCCACAGATCGATCCCACTTCGATCTCAAGAAAGCTGTCCCTTTTGCATCAAAGCTTCTTTGCCACGGAGGACAGCGAGGCTCAATTGCAAGCTTTGGTCAAAGATTCTGCCCGCCTAATTGGGTCTATCGCGTCGAAGGATCGTACAATAGCTACAACTATGAACCCAAAAACACATCTAGCCGGTGTGATGCTGATTCTGAACGACCAGATGCAAGGGGTAGAGCAGACAGTAAAGAACTTCAACTTTTACGCCGACCCTAACCTTGCCGAAGCAAAGAAATTTGTCACACTTGTACGTTCAATAGAGTCAAGGTTCTCCCAGATCCGCAATTCCTGGCCGGAGCATGCGACATTACAAGATGTCATTACTTGTTGCTTGGAAATCTACCAATTCGAGCATCAGGAACCCATCGCCAAATTCATCACCAAGGCTGAGAAATTGCATGCGTTTGTCTACGAGTGGCAACTCGTCGCAAGCAGGGAGTTTTCTGCCTCGCAGCTCTATGATGAATTGACAAACATGCTCATCAGCTGGCGTCGGCTGGAGCTCTCGACCTGGGCCCGCCTTCTTGATATTGAGAAGGAGAAATGTGACCAAGATGCTAGCTCGTGGTGGTTCGTTGCTTACGAGGTGATAATCGCGGTGCCTCTGCAATTAGCGTCTTCGGGCGAGGATTTACTTCTTCATACGGAAGAGCTCATTGCAACCTTGTCTACGTTTTTCGGATCTACTACGCTTGGGCAGTACTCCCCAAGGATGCGTATGTTGGAGAACTTCAAGAAATTGCTAAGCTTGTACGAGAAAGATCTCCCTGCTCTGAGTCGAGTAACTTCTGCACTAGCCAATTTTCTGCAACATTACGTACCCTTCGAGCCCATAATAGAGCAGGCATTGGCAGACGGACGCAAGACTCTTGAAAAGGACATAAAACAGGAGATTCAGCTTGCTAGCTGGAAAGACACCAATATCACGGCTCTGAAAGAAAGCGCCCGTCGGTCTCACAACAAGCTATTCAAGGTTGTCCGCAAATACCGCGCTCTACTAACCCAGGGCACTGACTCGGTAATCGCCAGAGGCATTCCTAAAGTTACAGATCAACCCGAAGTAGAAACTGAGAACAATGCACCTATTGTCTGCACCCCCGACAAGGCCCTTGCAATTTGTCAGGACAGTCTTACTTTCTGGTCTAGTCGGCCTACCCGCTTCAAGGACCCAGGAGGGGCAGTGAAAAGCATGAGGCGAGTTTACAGCGCGGCCTTCAATGATTTCTACCCATCAGACCAGATTGACATGTTTGTTTGCGACGTTGTTGACAGCATAAAGGATCTCAAATCCCGAACACCCAAGACGCTGACTGAAGAGAACAAGGATGACGTCCAGCATCTAAAAGCTCAAAAGCGAAGATTTTACGCCGAAAAACTCAAGAATCTCCGTCATATGGGAATCAGGTCCAATGTCGGGACCGACATCCTTGAGAAGCAAGCGACCATTCCTGCTATTCTTGCGAAGACGTCAAACTTCGGAACTGCGGCCGACACCTCTGCCACTCTGAAGAGTGCCGACAGCTACTTCCATAGGTTACTGGATTTGGTGCCACGGGTGAGACAAGCATCAAGAGAGTATTCGGAAGAGCTTAGCAATGTCGAGGCGGCGAGAAGCACTGGCTTTGTTGAAGGCATGCTCTTCTCAATTCTCGGTCAGCGGGACGTCCTAGCTCCCGTACTGCTTGACGACGCTTCTTTGAAAGTTAATATACAGCATATGGTCAACATGTGGTCATATGAAGGCACTCTATGCCGCACGGGGCCAGGATCCGCGCATAATAAGACAGATCTATCTGGGAAACTCACTTGGCTCTCGACTATCATCGGTGTTGGTGTATCGATTCTACGGATTCATGCAGGTTTCGGTCAAATGGACTTCTCCGCGATTACGGCTAGCCTGCAGAATTGGAAAGAGCAGCTGAATACTCTCATCACTCAGCTACAGCAGAGCAAAGATTTCCCCAACGGCTTATCTTCGGAGGTCCAGGAGAACATGGTCACCCAAGCTCGAGCATATCTTGCGGACATAAAATCCGAGGCCTGCAGGTTCCTTAACGAGCGGCCCGATATATCGTTTGTGCTTGAGCAGATAATACCGTGGACAGAATTGGGTTCTATTCCTGATCTCGAGACCAACACTGACAAATCCTCTACTACTATCGAGGCGATCGACAAGTCATTACTTAACGCCATGGATATGATATTTGTGAGCCTCCAGCGAATTGACGGCTCCTTGAAGTCCTCGCCCACATCGACAGAAGATGCAGGTTGGTTGGCGAAGAGTAGTCAGGCTCTGGCCAAAGCGACCAAAGAGCTCCATATCTCCGAGATTTCCCACGCAATCGCATCTGTGTTGAATCAATTGCAATACCTGTCTTCCGAAACGGGCGTTTCGACCGGCGCAGCATTGATTGCGACTGTGCTCCCAATCATCCAACAGTACCAGTCTATCTGCGACGATGTGTTAGGAAAATACTTGTCCCTTCACAGAGAAATTTGCAAGATGGCATATATCATGGCGCAGTCCTTCACTCAGATAGCGTCTGAGGGCTTCTGCAGTCCGTCGGAAGCGTCAAATGAAGACGGAGAAACTGGGAAGTTAGAGAGTGGTACTGGCCTCGGAGAGGGGGAAGGTGCCGAGGATATCAGCAAGGATGTGCAAGATGACGAAGACCTATCAGAGCTTGCCCAGCAACAAAAAGCCGAAGATGACAAGGAAGAGATTGAAGATACGGAGGATGCGGTCAATATGGACCAGGAGGAACTGGAAGGCGACACTGGTGATTTCGAGGAAGATAAAGATAAAGACGGGGAGAGTGGCTCCGAAGATGACGAAAACGAGGAAGGAGATATTGATGAGGAGGTGGGCAGCGTTGATGGCCTTGACCCTTCTGCTGTGGATGAGAAGTTATGGGATGGTGAACAGAATGAAGACCAGAAAGAGACAGAAAATGAGCAAGGAAAGGGGACCACACAATCCGAAGATCAAACAGCTGCGCCGGATCAGGACAAGAACCAAGATGGGAAAGAGGAAGAGTCTGGAGAGCAGGAGAGTGAAGAAGAAGCTGAAGAACCACCAGAAGATGAAGGGGAAGCTGTTGGACGAGAGGAAACGGATGCTATGGATCCGCATGCTAAGGAGGAAGAGACGCTTGACCTTCCTGAAGAGATGCAATTGGACGGGGAGGAGAAAGAAGGTGCGGATTCCGATATGGATGATGGCATGAACGAGCTTTCAGATGTTGGTGACGCTCAAGATGATGAACAAGTCGGTGAACAAGATCAGGCTGAGAATGATATGGATGATCCGGAACCAGAGACTGTTGAAAATGAAGCGGAGAAGTCTGATGACGGCGATGAAATGGACGTGGATGGAGGCGAGGAAGCTGAACCGCCTAACGAAGATGAGACTCAACCGGAAGACACTCTACTGGAGCAACGCGATGACAACGAAAACGCTCCTGAGAACATGGCTCCAAGTGAAGCTATCTTCGGAGGGCTTGGGAACGATCAAGATCAGCAAGACAAGCAAGGTGCCTCAGGTGACGCGGAACAGGACCACGGATCAAAAGATATGTCTAACGAGCTCGAGAAACAAAGTGGTGCTGCCGATGAGGGTGCCGATGATACCCGGAAGAACGACTCCGCTGGAGGTGCCGACGACCTGACGGACAATTCTCAAGCCCAGGCTTTCAAGCAGTTAGGTGATGTTTTAGAACAGTGGCATCGTCGCCGGCAACAAATTATGGAAGCATCCACCGAAAAAGAAGAGTCTCAAAACCAAGAGAAATCTGAAGACATCGACATGGCAGAGGCAGACTTTGAGCATTTGGCCGACGATCAAGATATTGCCGATACTCAAGCTCTCGGTCAAGCGAGTGAGGAGCAAGCGAAAGGCTTGGATCAAAGTAACGGGGTTGAATCGGGCCCCGATGAACAAAAGAATAACGATGCCCCCCCAGAAGCTATGGAAGAGGATCAGGACGTTCCGAATGGCGAAGGATTGGAGCATGAAATGCAAACCGACCAGGTCGCCACGTCCGCGGAGAACAGAGGAGGAACCTTCATCGCGAGTGATAATGATCCCCAGATGCGGCAGAACGACGCCCAGGGTCAGATGGAAGCAGAGGAGATATTGGATGATGTTGATACGCATCTCGCCGCTATCCACCTCTCTTCTGAATTAGCTCCTCTAACACCTCCGGATGAGGCTCGCCGCTTGTGGTCTCATTACGAATCCGTCACCCACGATCTCTCACTTTCACTTACGGAGCAGCTACGTCTCATTCTAGCTCCAACACTTGCTACAAAATTGCGTGGAGATTTCCGCACCGGAAAACGGCTCAACATCAAACGCATTATTCCGTACATCGCTTCCCAGTATAAACGTGATAAGATCTGGATGCGTCGCTCCGTACCATCCAAGCGAAACTACCAGATTATGCTCGCAGTTGACGATAGCAAGTCCATGCTCGAGAGCGGAAGTGGAAAGTTAGCATTCGAAACCCTTGCCCTTGTTGCCAGAAGTTTAAGCATGCTTGAGGTTGGTGACCTCTGCATTGTAAATTTCGGAAATGAAGATCATGTCAGAGTGGCACATGAGTTCGGCAAACCTTTCTCATCCGAAGCTGGCTCCCAGATTTTCCAACAGTTCAGCTACCAGCAGACTGGCACCAATGTCCGGAAACTTGTTGCCGATTCTATCGCACTATTCCGGGAAGCAAGAACGAAACGAGCCCCGGGAGGTGGTAACGCCGACCTTTGGCAACTTGAACTCATCGTCTCGGATGGTATTTGCGAAGATCATGATACGATCCGTAGGTTAGTCAGGCAAGCACAAGAGGAGCGAATTATGATTGTCTTCATCATCGTTGATGCTACGAAGGGCAATTCCATACTGAACCTTACGCAAGCAAGCTTTGAACCAGACGAGGCCAGTGGGACGGGGGAGATGAAGTTGAAGATGAAGAGGTATCTTGAAGGTTTTCCCTTTCCTTATTACCTAGTTGTCAGTGATGTGCGGGAGTTACCCGCTGTGTTGGCTATGGCGTTGAAGCAATGGTTTGCGGAAGTTGTTGATGTATCTACATAAAAAAGGGGTATATAAAGGAGTTTGGGGATATTTTTTTAATGTTTAGAGTTAGTTGATCATGAATGACTCATCAAACGTGTGCAGAAACACAAATTCAAAGAAATAAACAAAACATGAATACGGAGCAAAGTGGACAGGCTGGAGCTGCTCGTGAGCTCGTGAGGGATCGATCGAACGGAACCCCTCATGAGCGGCTTTTCATTCTCATTCCTTTGATGAAAACCCCGTTGCGAACCGATGCAACCTGGTCCCGCCCGCCTTCTTTGGTTCGTGTCTCGTGTTTGTGAGCCAGCTTGGATTTTCATCAATTCCCATCGTCGCCCGAAAACGACCAGGATAGAGAGTGGCTCTCTGGAGACGAGGACGAAATGCCACAGCTTACTACTCTACCGGATGAATTACTCTTGGATATCGCAGAGCAGCTGACCCTTGAAGAGGATATAAATGCTTTGAGCACAACGAATCGACGCCTGCACTGTCTTCTGATCAATTATCTTTATCGCTTCAACGTACGCCAATCTGAGAGTTCAGCATTGGTGTGGGCTGCGCGTCGGGGCGTTGTCACTACAGCTCGAAGGTCGATAGAACAAGGGGCCGACGTTGAAGTCAAATCCGACGGGTTGACTCCTCTCTCCCTAGCAGCAGCAGCTGGGCATGATGGGGTAGTCGAGCTACTTATTGCCACAGGCCGCGTCGACCCAGAGTTTAAGGACCCTGGTGAATGCAAAACACCCCTCTGGTGGGCTGCAAATAACGGGCACGATCGAGTGGTTAAACTACTGCTCGGGGACATTAGAGTTGAGCCAGACTCCAGGGATGACGATTCCTGGGGAACCCCTCTAGCCCGGGCTGCATACAATGGACACGAGGAAGTGGTCAGGCTATTACTGGAGACAGGCAAGGTTGACCCGGATTCTAAGGATAACAACGACAGGACACCGCTATGGTGGGCTGCAAGCGAAGGTCATAAAGAAGTTGCTCTATTACTACTTGCTACGGACAGAGTTAACATAGAATCGAAGAATGTACTCGGTTTCACTCCCCTGTACCTTGCAGCAAGCGAAAAACGCGTCGAACTAGTTCGCCTCTTATTAGAGAAGGGAGCCCAGATTTCCCGTATGGGTCGTGGGGGGTGGAGTCCGCTGCACGTGGCATCGTCCACTGGGGACTCCGATAGCGTACGGCTTTTATTGCAGAATGGAGCCCAGGTCACGGAGAAAACCAACAGGGAGTCGACTCCACTGAGCATTGCTTCATCAAATGGGCACTTCGACGTTGTCCAGTTATTGTTAGCGAACGATTCCTCGATTGAAGAGCAGAATGACGAATGCCAGACCCCGCTTCATGAAGCGTTGTGCGGTAACCACCTAAGTGTGGTTCAGCTGCTTCTAGACCATGGAGCTTCTATCGAGTCGCCGGGGATAGCTAGAAGATGGACGCCGGTCCATCACGCCGCGTATCACGGATGGACCGAGTTGGTTCAACTACTATTAGAACGTGGGGCTCGGGTTGATTCTCTTGATGTGGATAAATGCTCAGTCCTTCATGAGGCATCAAACTATGGCCATGTAGAAACCATGCGGCTTCTGTTGGAAAAAGGCGCCACTATTGACGAAATCCCGTGTGAATCAACGGCACTTTCTCATACATTGTGTTCTGCAAAGACCGAAGCTGTTCAGCTACTCCTATCACATGGGGCAATGGCCTCCAGTGAGGACTTTCGGGCGATTTCGCAGATGGCAGCGTGGATCGGGGGGTTAACTGGTTTGGCTCTAATACAACCGCTTGAAAGGCAGAGCCATGTTAACCCTAATAGTGGCTATTATGCCGATGCTTTGAATATTGCATGTTTCAAAGGCCACACCCATGTTGTCGACTATATATTGAAAGCTGGTACCGATCTAGAGAAGTCAGACGAGCACGGGTGGTCTCCGTGGCATTTTGCTTCGCTATCATGGCAGAAAGTCGGTATTGAAAAGGTACTATCAAGGTTCGGTTCTCGACCGTCCACGTTGTGTACACCGCTTCCGCCGACAGCTTGGAGTGTGACCGAAAAACCCCCCTGTTTGGTCGTAGCGGAGGACGGCATTACAGTCGCGTATAGAGGTAAGTTGCCCCTACCCAATTTCGGTATACTGGTTGGCTGATTAGCCGTTCTATGTGTCAAGGAATGGGCAAACCGGAAAATCCAAGTTGCTTCAGCGTTCGAGCAAACCGTCCTATTCCCCTTCAACACGAGTCATTCTACTTTGAAGTTAAGATTCTAAACGCTGGTGACGACGGGTAACTCACCAACCCCCCTACCAATTTGAATACTATAGACTGATATATGCGATGACAAGGTCTGTGGGAGTTGGCCTAAGTCACGATTATACCTCTCTCGACGGCATGCCTGGATGGGGCGTTTCGTCATGGGGCTATCACGGGGATGACGGCAAATTTTACGCACAAACGGTCGACGACGGGGAGGACTACCGTTCCCCATTCGGGACTGATGACATTATAGGCTGTGACTTTAATATCGATAAAGGCGAGATATCGTTTACGTATAACGGGCACCCCCTCGGTAAGTCTGTCCAAGGGATTAACGTGATGGATTTCTCGTCCTGAAACCCGTCTGACTGCATTTACAAATAGGTGTGGCATCCAGCGGCGTCTACGGAAAGTTGTACCCTACTATCGGCTTAGGCTGCTACGGTGCTTCGGTCCAGGTAAATTTTGGCCATGAGCTTTTCCGCCGAGACACGGTTCTATAGGAAATCGATAAACAGAGAAGTTGGACGGATTCCTAAAATGGGAAACAGGCTGAGGTACGAGACGTAGGAGAGATGGGGTGTTGCAATCCGCATATCCTGGAGATTTGATCCATCAAACCACACAACTCCCTCCTCAAGCTATGTATTACGGGGAAAGGCAACATAGCTAACTAGGTTTGTATACAAAGTTGAGGTATCCAACTCCACACCTCATAAAAGCAAACAGGATTGTTTATGCCCGTCTTCCTTGAATGTATACCCTCCATTTTGGATTCCAGTTGAACCAACAATTAGATAATAATTTCAAGATGTGTATATTCCCTTTTATAAGAACTATTCGACCAAGCTATATATATATACGTGACATATGTTAAATGAAGGTGAAAGTACAGTCGTAGTAGTACTATTGACACTTCAAGTTGGTTGATGGTGGCGGTTGGGGTATCGAATATATTTTTGCCCCTGTCCGTAACCATTTCCGACTCCATTTAAATATTGTTGAAATAGATACAGCAAAGATGCCAAAAGTCTGGCACGTCCATATTGGGATTAAGTTGGACCGACTATTACTACGAAAAATATAGAGGGTTTCAAGAATGCGCATACGGGTAGGGTGTTCAATAAAAGTAAATGTATAATAGCAACTTTTAAGCCGCTGATGCTCGTGTGCCCAAACTCCTTTAGATAACATGTCACCATCCGTATCTTGACCCAGCCTCCTTTTTATTCCTCCTGCCGCTCGCGAAGCTTTCTTCAAGAGCCTCGCGTTGATTACTCGCCACATTAACAAGCTGTTGCAAGCTGTGTTTGCCAGGCGCAATCGCACGAACGGGGTTGTGCTGGAGTGAGGCACGTTCGGACTCGGAAGTTGAGGAAAGCAATGCTTGGTTCGAGGCATACTCGGCATCAGTGTTGAATGTTAATATTCGAGGGCCAGACGATGAAGCAGAGGGTTCGGTAAATGAGGATGGGGCATTTCGCCCGAAAAGTTGACGTTTTTGGGCTTTTGAGAGGTTAAGGTCGTCTGCGATGCTGTTCAGCGTGGGCCCCTCGTTGGGTCCTGGCGCTGCTATTGGCATTTGAGGTTCGCTTTCGTATGCTGGGACGTCTTGTTGTGGAGCTTCTGACTCTGTTGCTGACGGTCCGGTGCTATAAACTAGAGGCTCGTAGCTCCCTTGTGTGGATGTTTCAACTGGTTTCTCTTCTTTTGAGAATCCAAACAAGCTGACTTTCGGCTTTGGGGCGGGCTCAGGCTTCTGAGATGATGAGGGGTCTTTGTCGTTGTTTGTAGGCTGATTAGGTTCCCCAGGGTTGTTCGACACTTGCTTACTCGGGTCCATCGGCCGCTTCTTTTTCGTGGTATTCCGAGCAACTGAAAGCGGCTTGAACATCATAGCACTTTTCTTCTTCACGGGTTCTTCCGTCTTTTCCTCTGTCGCCGTAGTTGCTGCACCATTATTACCGGCGCCGGCGGGTATTTCCTCAGGCCCCTCACTCCCTCCCGCAGTTCCATTTAGGGAGAATTCCTGTCGCATCTCCGCATCTGCATTCCGATCAAAACCTGGCGTAGCACCAGTTTTCAAACTGAAACCGTTGCGCACGGGGGCAGCTTTCTTTTCACCCTGGTCCTTCTCCCCGCCCTTGGCTCCTGACAGTGTATTCCGTTTTGGTGCTGGCAAAAAAGAATTGAATCCTGAGAATTGGCCACCTGCACCGACTCGTGGTTTCTTCCGCGCGGGTCCGCCATCTTCCTCTTCTTCCTTTGTGCCACCCTCTGGCTTAATATCGGGTAGATTCACGCGAATCTTTCGAGGGTTACCGCGGTCGACAAGGGACTGGAATTCCGATGACTGTTTTGAAGCCTTCGGGGGAGCAGATAGTGTTTTCTTGTGTTGGGTGGGTTGCGGTTTCGATTCGGGTTCTGAATCAGAGTTTTCCGAGTCCGAATATGTAACGAGAGCCATCTTCGCGACTGGTTATTTCCTGGTATCTGATGAATGTGAATTATGATCGGTGTTGGTGTCTAAAGATTCGGCTTGATCTTAGATTTATCTCCAAATGACGCTGATCACGTGGATCGCCATACAATGTTGGCCCGTGCGCATTTGGAGAAAGATGTCCAAATAAGCTTAAATTTGTACCAAGATCTTGCTGTTTATGTTAGAACCTCATCGTTGACGGAAAGCCAGAGCCGAGTATAGAGCCCAGTTCATAAAAGGCTTGGGTTATTGCAAACTTTTTCTTTTGTCCCTGGGCCCCTACCGGAATCAATAAGGGCCAAGTTGGTAGCTTGTTCAATTGCATTCAAAGAGAGAAAGTAGAGTAACAGCGAAATTTTAACGAGGGCCGGAGGTGGTAAGTCTAATTTCACTCACTGTCTTTTACTAGGTTTCTATCCACACTTTAGTAGAATGCCTTAACTTGTAGTGGGAAAAGGTACCTACTCTAGAGTGAGAAAAATATATATATCAAGTGCGGAAAGTTTTGCTCATTAGTTAGTACCCAAGACCTTGAAGCATATGAAAGGAACCCTCAGAATTTAACTGACATTCTACTCGGATAGTTCTCAAATTCTATGAATCTTGATATAGCAATCGACAAGAAGACACAAGCTTGTTGCTATTTTAAGCTTTATGCTCGATGAAATTAAGGTTTCCCATTCATCATAGAGATTATCAGATTAGATCGTTGAGAAGGCTTAGTCACGGCCTCGCCTCACCTTCCTCCTCAACTTTCCATAGCTTTACCATCAACCTTTCTTCATCTTCAACAACAACTGGCTGTCTCGCTGGCGACAAAAGCCCATCATGGAGTCGGACGTTAAAGACGCCTCCCCACCAAGAGCTAACGCTCATGCGGGCGGCGAGTCCCCTAGAGAAACCAACAAAGATGACACCGAGAGACCAAGACCTACCAAATTCCGGTTCAAATCGAGCCACAAATCTCGAGAAGATGATTATCGCGATAGCCAGGGCCGCAAACACCGCCGAAGACATCACCACGGGTATCATCGTTCTTCAAAACGGCGGAAAACCTCCCCTCCTGCCGAGCAAGAGAGATCTAAGTATGAGCAGCAACAACCTGCACCACTATCGCCCGACACGGCCTTCCGCGAATCACTCTTTGATGCCATGGGTGACGACGAAGGCGCTGATTACTGGGAATCTGTCTATGGCCAACCGATCCACACGTACCCAAACACACGTCTCGGTCCGCAAGGCGAGCTCGAGCAGATGGACGAGGAGGAATACGCGGCGTACGTGAGGGCGCAGATGTGGGAACGGACACATCAAGGACTTTTGGAGGAAAGGGAACGAAGACGATTAGAGAGGGAGAAGGAGAAGGAGAGAGCGAAGGAAAGAGCACAGGCGAATAATAAATATAGGAGGAAAGATGATGCCTTCGAGAGGGCTGTTGAGGAGAGTTTGAGTCGGGGTCGGGAGAGGAAGAAGAGGAAGGCGTGGATTGAGGTTTGGGAGAAGTATCTACGGAGTTGGGATCGGTTGAACTCCAAGTCTACGGCCAAGGATGATTCGGGAGATGGGGAGAAGTTACACCTTCGCAACCTTATATGTTGGCCGGTTGAATCTGGAAAACGCTCGGATATCAGTCCCGACGCTGTGGAGAGTTTCATTCGGCATGCCCCTGGAGATACTGGGACTGGTAAAACCAGTGACCTTGATATCACTAATATACTGAAGATGGAGCGAGTAAGGTGGCATCCTGATAAGATCCAACAGCGGTATGGTGCGTTGGGGATCGAGGAACCGGTTATGAAATCGGTGACTCAAGTTTTCCAGATCTTAGATCACATGTTCAGCAAGGAGAAGGAGAAAACAAACGCTGCTTAAGATAATACCACTTCTAGAAGGTTAACGGGCACCAATCAGATAGGGTTATGGGCATTTCGGCAGACAGGGGCGTAGCAATGGCTACTGAAGTCCTACAAAGAAGAGAAATAAGGTTAAACCTACATCTTGGTCTTCTCTCGCCGCTCTCAAGCACGAATGCGGACTGCCGAACAGGTTCATGGAGCTGTTCCAAAGCGGCAGCCTCGGCTGGGAATGGCGGGCACTGGGGATGCAGCTATACACAGAAGAAGTTGGAGTAAACCTGGCATATAGGCCGCACTTGCATCTCCGATTTATCTGCTAATCATATAATTTCGTACAGCGAAAAAGAATAATCAGGCAATCGCAAACAGAACTCCCCTTTTATCAAACAATTTTCTTATATTTAACCCCTATCGATCCTCCATCTTAAATTTCATGACTAGATCAGAACCTTGCGCGACGCTGGCGGGCGCGGTACATGGTGAACCCAACGTATGCGACTACAACAGCGACGAGGAACAGGAAGACCTTGAAGAAGAACCATAGCCAGCTGTTGCGAGTCCGTTGAGCCTTTCTGGCCTTGTTGGAGGATCGCTTATCCCGAGCGGGATCGCCAGCGGTGCTACCTGACGATGAACGGGAACTGGTGGGGCTGTAGAGATTATGGGACTGCACGCTAATGATGTCGTGGTTGTCGCTCAATTCGCCTGTTCCAGCGGAGAAACCAAGGTAGGAGATCGATGGCATGCGGATTGGCAGATCGTCGGTTGGAGTCAAAGAAAAACATTTAGTCCAGCTGTAGTCGGACTTGTACTGGAGCTCGAGAGTAAGAGACTTGTCTTGGAAGTAGGTTAAACGGGCTTTGGTTGGGATGGAGGATTCGCGGAGAGCTCGAGCCTAGGCAAGAAAACAAAG
The DNA here is from genome assembly GCA_032988195.1 of Arachnomyces sp. PD_36. Lineage (NCBI taxonomy): Eukaryota > Fungi > Ascomycota > Eurotiomycetes > Onygenales > Arachnomycetaceae > Arachnomyces > Arachnomyces sp. PD_36. Next base: position 278,440 of record JANTQE010000025.1, on the reverse strand, counting down.
GATTAGCATGCATCTAGGTAATAAGAAATGGAGCTTCTAGCTTCCATGGTAAGCACGTATGTAGTGACATACCTGGCAGCCACCAATCTCATTGGCCTTGCCGTCATGGGCCTGGTCGTATGCAGTGTTTCCATTACCCATCATAGCCATGACGTAGGGGAATGAGACACCGGGACGGTTATTCTTGTATGTATCGAAGAAAATCCCCAGACCCTCGAAGTTATCCGTTGAGCCAAATACGGGACCGGTTGTTGCCCGTTGCTTGGTGACCCACATCGCAAACCCATCACCATGAAGGTTTCCGGAACCGTGAAGCTTGAATTCAACTTCGACCTAGGGAGGAGTTAGTGATTTGTCTCAAAAAAGACTCGGATGCCACCAACCTCCCAGTTTGTCGCCGTAATTGGAACACGAGAGAATAGCCATCCCTGCTGAGAAGGACGGTCCGCAGTGAGTCGAATATATCTGCCACAAATTTAAGCAAAACTTGATCAATTATTCCATGGAGAGTTGTATATCGCGTACTGGTCTGTTCGCACAATGGTGTCTGATCCAAAATCAAACCATCTGCTTCGCATGTCGGAATCCAAGTACGGCTATACGCAGAATTGTTAACTCATTATCGTCGCAACAAGGCAGAATGCACGGGGGCAGCGGTAGAAGCTGGCGACGTACCGGTGAGAGGCTGTGAGTCCTCAACTATATCCAATGTGAACGTGTCAGCGCAATTCGCCCTAGGTGTCCTCTCATGCACTCACAGCAACTCTTCGAACTTCCGGTTCATCGTCATCATCCTGAGCTGTAACCCCAACCACCACGAGGGCTACCACCCAAAGCCATGACCAAAGTTGTGGCAAAAACATATCGGTCGATAATCGAAAATGAAAGAGAGAGGTGAATTTTGACAGAGGAAAGTATTAAGCGGGCTGCGGATATCCGGGGTAGGATCACCCTTGGGAGAGTCAAGACACTCTATCCTCGAGTATTCAACTGTCCGGTTTGGCTAATTTTGTAGTTTTAATCGTCTACTACCGTCGGGGCATCATATACTCCGTCGAATGGCGAAAAGAGCGAGGTTGCGGAAGTCAATTCCAAATCTGAGAAGGCGAAGAGGAAAGTAAAGAATGTCGTTGGGAGAGATAGAGCAGTATCGGGATCGGGTAGCGCGGTTCTCCTTCTAATACCGCCTCCAAGGGTTTGAACACTTTACGGAAAGATCCTTTCTGCTACTCGAATTCGGTGAACCCGATAAATCTCAGGAAAGAGGTCTGTGGGAGAGTACAGACGAAAGTTGTCGGTATATTGGAGAGAGATCGTATATTAAGTCCAGTTGGAGTTAACTCATGTGACATGTGTCCAGATCGAATCTCCACCTTGTGGCGCCGACAACAACACCAGCCACAGTTCTCTCCACAAACATGGAGAACGACATCGGGGAGTTCACGCGAGAATGCCAACCAGCGCAATATAATGCGATTTATGAAGGAACTCCCAGTACTATCAAAAGGCTGGGCAACAAACCAAGCGGGAGGGAGGTACAGCACTTTCAACCTAGTCTCTGCATAGGCGCCAATCGATGGAGTCTGCTTCGATTCTAAGTACCTACCCATTCTTCATCATGCTTGGAAGAGCAAGTACGGATACGAGCTTTCCAGTTTCTTCGAAGCAGAGGACCGATGAAGCGGTAATATGGAATCCCGATGGCTGGGTCTCGAAGCCTGGCATTTATAATCAACTAACAAGGTCGCGGTTTATATCTTCCCGAGGATGCTGCTTTCCTTTGAGCACCATCTACCCTGCGCTCAAGGTTACCATTTGACCTGTATTTCACACTGAGCATCCCACTTTACCTTCAAGGTCTTTCTAAGAGGAGGTTATAACAACAGAAGAATGGTTAACGTGGCTATTCCCGGTGGCTCTTCCGCGCTGGGCACTTCCATTGTGAATGCCCTTCTCGCAACTAGTGGTCGCCATACTCCAGTCATCCTCTCGCGCCATAAATCTGGTCTGAACAAAAAGAGTATCTCGCCTTTGGGGGTCGAGATCCGTTACGTCGACTACTCGGACCACCAGAGCCTCGTCGAGGCTCTCCAAGGGGTCCATACTCTTATCAGCACTCTTCATGTCTCAACTCCCCAGGACTGGGTCACCTTTCACGTCAACCTCATCAATGCCGCCAAAGAATTGGGTGTGAAACGATTCGCGCCATCAGAATGGTCACTAGGTGTACGCGCCTACCCGAAACTCGAAATTTCGACGCCCAAGATCCAGGTGTGGGAAGCTGTAAAGGCGTCTGGCTTGGAAGGAACTAGATTTAACTGCGGGCTTTTTATGGACTACCTAGCAGTTGGTTCTGCCTATAGTCAGAGGGATGCCCCTGCCACGTTTAGGGAGCCCCCGTACCTATTCCATTTTGCGGACGGTTGGGTGGAGATCCCAACCAAACAGGATGGATCTTCCCCTCGGGTGTCCTTGACCGCAATCGATGATATTGGCAAATTTGTCTCTGCTAGTTTGGATCTAACGGAATGGCCAGAGGAGCTGGACATGATTGGCGAGACGATAAGACTGGATCAGGTGGTAGAGGAGGCGGAGAAGGTATTAGGAATGTCCCTGCGGGTTAGAAGACTAGACAAGACCGATACCCAGAAGAGGCTTGATGCGGTGGATCCGAAGGACTTTATTGGAGTTATGGAAAGCCAACTCAGTTTAATTTATCACGACGATAACGATGGCGAAGGCGCTCTAAACCCAGTTCTGAACGAACTGTGCCCAGATGTTAAACCCATGAAGGTTAGGGAGTTTCTTGAGAAGTGCTGGAACTGAGGGTCCGCTGGGTATCATTATTAATTCTATCCCAGGATGCAATAAGACGAAATACTACGAGTGATTAAACCCTCAACCCAAATTCAAACTGCCCTGATAGATTTATCTTACTCATTATCACCCTGCCCCCTTACTCTCCACGACAGGCTACAGCTCCCCGAATACATAATTGACGGACTATACTAGGTCGTCCCCATGTCCTTCATTCCTCAAATCTAGTTTGGTTAGCAACAAGCTCACAACTACTTCATGCGCATTCTCCTCTGCCCACAATACCGGTGTTCGGTGATATTTCGAATCCTTGCAGTGTATATCAATATCATTCCGCGCCAGAAGGACCCGTACCACCTCGACGTGCCCATTCTCAGCCGCCCACGAGAGAGGGGTTTGATTAAAGACCGAGTCTTTGGAGTTTAGCTCGACATTCTCCTTTTCTAGAAGAGACCTTGTCACTTCCAAGTGGCCATTTCCAGCAGCCCATGATAGTGGCGTGCGTCCAGATCTCAAATCCCTTGCGTTCAAATCCACGTCCTTTCGGTCTATCAGGAGCTTTACAACTGATTTTTGTCCGGCCGCGGCTGCGTGAGACAGAAGCGACTGGCCAGTTCTGAAATCCTTCGCATTTAGCTCAACTCCTCCTTTTACTATAAACTGTTCGACCACAGTGGCGTGCCCGTTCCCTGCGGCCCACCAAAGAGGCGTTTGGTTGAGTTCAGGGTAGCTACTGTTCACTTTGGCCCCGTCCTTTTCCAGAAGCAACGCCACTACCTCCGCATTTCCGCTCACAGCAGCCCACCAAATCAGCGTCTGGCCAGTTTGGGAGCCCTTAGTGTTCGGCCCAATCCAGTTCTTTTCGCGTAGAAGCCTCACTGCAGCTTCATGTCGATTTACTGTCGCCCACCACAGCGATACAAACCCCTTGTCATTATTGGAATCCACTGCAAATCCATCTTGCGTTAGCAATAACTTTACCGCTGTCTCTTGCCCCTCCCAAACAGGCCATGACAGCAAACTCCAATTATATGGACTTTTAGCTGTTGTTTTGACATCCTCTCTGCTCATGAGCAACTGCACAACGGCTTCATGTTTCCCTACAGCTGCCCATAGCAATGGTGTCCACCCGTCGTTGTCCATTGAGTCTGCTTCAACATCATGCCACTTTATGAGGGACTGGACTGCCTCTTCGTGACCTCCCGCAGCTGCCCAAGACACCGGTGACCGACCACTATTGTCTCTCGAATCGGGGATGACGTGGTCCTGCTTGATGAGCAACTGCAATACGTCGTTATGCCCGGCTCCAGCTGCCCATGACAACGGCGTTCTCCCAGAGTTATCCTTAGTATCAACCAATGCGACGTTACCCCATATTAGGACATCAACCACATCCACTTGGCCACTCGCAGCAGCCCATGACAGTGGCGTTCGACCCCCATAGTCCTTGGTGTTTGCGGAACTGGGATCATGGGCGACCAATAATTGGACAACGTCTTTGTGTCCCATCGATGCAGCCCATGAGAGTGCAGTTTTACCAAATTCCAAATCAGTGGAGTTGATATCGATTGACCTCCTCCTAAGGAGTAACTGGACAACATTCCTATGGCCTCTGGAAGCCGCCCAGGATAGCGGCGTACGGCCCATGTGGTCTTTCGTGTTGAGCTCAACCTTCATTTTGAGGAGTTGCTCTACGACTGTTATGTGACCCCCCTCCGCGGCATAAGAAAGTGGTGTTCGGCGGTGCTGCGCATCCTTGAAGTCTGCGTTGACTTCGCTGTGGCGTAATAGCAGCTCCACCACCCCATTGTGTCCATTTTTGGCAGCCCAGAGGAGTGGCGTCCAGCCAGCACCATCAGCCCTAGTGACCGCACCAGCCTCTAGTAGCAGATTTACTACTTCCCTATGTCCATCTTTAGCAGCCGAGGTCAACGGAGTACACCCATTCGTAGGATCTTCGGAGTGTGGATCAGCGCCGATGTCTAGCAAGTCTTCCACAAGCTCGATACAACCCGAACTCGCAGCTCGCGGAAGAGGCATTTGTTCCGGCAGATTCGCAGTGATCTCATTCCCCCATTTCTCTACTATCAGCAGCCCAAGTGGGTATATCTCTCTAGCCTCGAGAGCATCCTGGAGGGCCATGCCATTGAAACCTGGGACTTTTTCAGGGTCTGCACCGGCATCCATGAGTTTTCGGACAAATCCTATATCGCCTGCTATTCCTGCCATCTGGAGAGCGACCCATCCGTAATTTTCTTTAAGATTATTGACCCGTTCGTTAGAGGAGCCGAGGGTGAGCAACATCCAGAGAACACCGTCGTAACCAAGACGTTGTATACGAGAATCTTCCCCTGATGCTCGCATTGCTCGACGGTACAGCTCCCCCATGGCTCTCACAACCCTTTCCAACTCCGGGATCAAACTAGGTGTGTTTTCTATATTATAGTACGCCCATATGAGATAATCCCGTGCTTCAACAAAATTGTGACCATGTCTCTGCTTAACAACCCAAGACAGCACCTTCTGATCTGGCAAGGGAAGCTTCGATTTCGCCAGGAACGGCGGGATTATACTCATCAGAGCATCCTCCTTCGAGCCAAGGCCTGCATCAGTAAACGCAGTGGCTAGGCTTTCCACGTGAGTATTAGAAAATTGAACCGCATTGTGTGAAATAGGTGTACCCCGGCTATCATCCCCGAGAGTTTGCCTTTCAAGGGGTGTAATGTCTGTAAGTCTCGAGACCACATCTGCGATCGTATCGACAAACGACGTAAACAGATCCTGGGCACACCTGGCAAGCAGAGAGCGTCTACTTCGTGTAGAAAATACTGCCACCTCCATGTAGCTTGTTGGCGCATAGCCTACGCGCATGGCAATAGTTGTGGGAACGGACAGAGCGGCCCATATAGAATCGCTACTGTCTACTTGCTCGGAGGCAGCATTTTGCCCGGAGCTAGGGTTGGAGGAGCTATGCTCGGCCGCAGCGGCGATACCACCAGCCATTCCTCCATTTTCCATCCCTTCTGGAGCCGTTATTCTTGTAGACCTTGGTTGATAACTGTCCGGCAACGCAAGGTTGCTCCCCACGATGACATCGAAGTCTCTCATAATCCACATCTTAAGATCTAACGCTGCCTTCTGAACCACAGACGGAAGAGCAGCAGCAAAATTCTTTTCTGACGTAATGTGAGCCCTTCTGTCAGAGTATTGGGCGGACTGAAGTGACCAAGACCACAGGCCAAGCACCGCTTCTATCTGGGACTTTTCAATTTCCCACATGCCATTATTTAGTCGTAGTGGAAGGGATATAGGGACTAGAGTAACTTTGCCGTCAGAAGTCGTCAGCCGGCAATCCACTCTCCATGGCATCACGGATGCTCCTTGCCACCCCTCCTTGAGTGGTACTTCCCCGGAGAATATAAGGTTTGCTGCGTTCTCTACAGCATCTTTTAAACACAGTGCAAGCTCCCGGACTTTAGACTTCCAGGATTCTGAAGAACTTGGAGCTTCGCTGTCGGTGAACCGAGCAAGCCTAGCTCTGATTTTCATAACTCTCTCTCCATAGTTTCGCCCGGATTCGTGGATATCCCTAGAGCCGACAGCGTGCGAGAGCGGGTCTATGATCTCCCATCCTTCGACCTTCTGCGACTCATCGCTACCACCCAGCTGGAAAGCTTGCCAGTCCAGCTCATGCCCTTCAACAAAGTATGGGAAATCCTTCAGCTTGTTCTGGCTTTCCCCCAATCGCTGGGTCCGAAGGCCAGCGCGAACACCAGCCATAACCAGGGTTATGCCGAGTTGGAACATAGCAACAGAGGAATGCAGCCCTCGTAGACCAACGAACTGTAAAACAAACCCAGTCATTGTGGTAAAGACCGCAATCCAAACCAATTTTCCATCCCGATTAGCTCCAAATTCGTCTGAAAATCCCTCCAATTTCCACGACGTCATATACTCTTTTAGGAAGGCAGAGTGGGCAAAAGCATCGAAAGTTTGGTCACCAACAAGTTGATCACCGGGTTGAAGCCAATGCAGTTTCGGTTTATTGTCAGCTTCATTGTCAGTCTTCTTTTTGAAGACCCTCTCAATCGTACTTCTTTCGATAAGCCAGGCACACAATAACATCCCACCGCAGAGGAGGACAGTTCCAAGAGCGGCGAGCGGGAACGCCCAAGGTTGTATTGGGTCCCCATCTTTAAGAAGGCGGCCATAGTACGTCGCCCAAACAGCGAATCCCAGTACGCTTGACTGTAATAAACACCCGAGGAGGGCAATCATCGAGAACCAAAACCGGTGGATTTTCCGGATCCCGATATTTAAAGACAGGTTTGGGTGAGGCGCAAATTGACGGTTCACACCGAACATCTTTAGCGGTGCAATTTCCTCCCAATGGTCTCTACCGCGCTCGGTTTGGAAGTATTCGTCGGGCCGATAAAGACCAGCTGTAGGTCGGGGCCCATGGAAGTCTTCATGGCCAATGGGGTGATGAATAAATTCGAGAATTTTAGGGCGCCCGAAAACCCGTGCTATCCCCCCACGATTCCATAGTTCGCACACATCATGGCTGGTTGAGGAACATAGTTCAGCTTCCGCATCCCCGTGACCCTCTTGAGCCCGCCCGACGAATGCTCTCAAGGATGGGCCTCCGCAAACACGGATAACAGATACCACAGCTGTAAGGACCCCCAACGGAGCCATCGCAAAGATAATGTTATCCGTTAGATTAATCGACTCACTCAGAAACTGCTTGGTGACCTGTTCTCCGAAAAGGGCTAATAAAGGGGCGAGGTCAGTGGCTAGGTTATTGGTGAAGTCATCCCAGTCGCTCCCGGAAACTCCTGGGAGGAAAATGGCCAAAGCGAAAATAGTAGCAAGCATTTCGAATAGGGGAATGAACACAAGAGAGGCTTTACACGGCAATACTCAAGCGTGGCCTTGTTGATGTTGGTGTGGCCCATTGGATATTCTAAAACTAAAAGTAAGATGAGCCGAGCAAGAAAGGCCCATCAGCAGATGCTGCGGATTCAGTTCCTTGAGTACATTTATTAAACAGATGCTTCGGCAAAACAGAGAAAAGAGACAGTACGAATCAACCGATAAGATGCAGCAAGCACATCTTATATGAAAGCAAGATCTCACAGCTATGAAGTTCTGGGGAACAGCAGTAACCCAACCCTAGCTGGCGGAGCTGACCATCTGCAGAACTTCAGACCAGCATCTTTGCAGGCTTACATGCAGTCATCGTCTCTGGCGTCGCCGCGTCGGCGAAGGATGAACGATGAACAAGTGAGGGGACAGTCTTCTGCTTAAGAACAGGCCAGTCGATGACTAATAACCAACCTAGACGTTTCATTTCCGACTGCATCTCATTCTTGCATCCGATTCAGAATGAACGCCTGAAGGGAAGGGTATCAACGGCCAGTGTGACCAACTTGCATCAGCCACAAGCCATATTAATATCAAAGCCATATCCTATTGCTTCAAGAGACGGGGATTGTGATGTTGTCGCAGCTGGCATCTCCTGCCAACTCATCCGTCTTTCTGCGTCCTGCGTTCCGGGGTACTCCATTAAGGCAGCTAGAGAACGATGCGAAGCCGACGATTGTCCACAATAAAATGCTCCGGGTGAAGCAAAACGGCAGCCTCGCTTACCCCTCGCTGTGGCTTCCCCAAGTTTCATCTCCCAACCCATTTCTTCTTCCTGAGATGTCTTGACCCAGGCAATTAACCAACGAAGCTCTTGTGAAATCAATATTTCGCTCACGTCAGAAAATATTATATCTTCTAGATATACAATAAACAATACTCCGCACCACTCATTTACCTCTCAAAGAGCTAAGCTTTGACACGATGGAGCACGAGACCGGCAGGTACGACCGAGAATCATCTTCAGCCAATTTTCGGATAGTACGAGAGTAACACCCTGTTATTCAGAACCACAACTCCCACGGGCACTAGAACGGAAGATAAGCGCCCTGAGGGTTCACGGGATGAAGCTGTCGAATTTGAGAGCAAGGTAGGAATGAAGCTGCCGTTCGGTAGCGCTCCTGATACAACATCGACACCCGGGGACTCTATCCTTCCAGGTACTTCGATTGTTGCTATCACATGGCAAGACAATTACCGCGTGTATTTCCAAGACAAACTCGGCGGAATCCGCGAAGGGAGATATAGTGACGGCGAATGGGCGGGCGGTGATTCGGATAGCGTTCTTTTCACGGCGAAACTGTATACCCCCTTAGCTATCATAACATGGGACAGTGGGAAGCAGGTGCCTGCCCATGCCAACCTGCGATCTGGGGGTCAGAGCTGACAGAAAATTGTTCCAGATTCGCATGTACTACCTCAATGAAAAGAACTGGCTTCAGGAATTCTCCTTCACAGCGGGGGTTGGTTGGTATCACGGCCGGTTGACTGAGCTTAGAATTCAAGTCGCCCATTTCTCTCGAATTGCTGCGGTTTGGTTAGCCGATGGTCCCAAAATGCGGGTTTACATCCAAGGCAAGAGTGCTTCATCGTGCCTTCCAACCCTAATGCTTCAAGCAGATTAACAAAAGCAGGGCCGTCTTCAAATGCAATCGAAGAATACGCCTACAATCACTCAAGGTTTCAAGCATGGGCAAAGGAAAACACCCTAGCAGTTGCTTTGAGGGGGTCAAGTATTGCTGCTATAAGATGGGGAGAGAGCATTACCAACATCAGCGTTTTCTACCAGGATAGTCTTCTAAGGGTGAGGGAATACCGTGTAGGCGATGGTGGGAGATCCGTGTGGTATGACGGTGAGACACCTGACAATTTCAGATATAGGTTAGTACTATGCCAGAGCACTAAAAGGAGGCACGAAACATTATAGGAAACTTCGGTCCTATTGTCGCGCCTCCCAATACGCCGATCACCGCCATCGAGAGCACGTTGCAGGCGCGGACACTCTGGCAGGATTCCTCGGGAGATATTTCCGAGCTTCGGTATTTCGATAATAGGTGGCAACCTAAGGCGCGGAAGCTTATGAGGACGGCGGGGAGACAGACCTGCCTCTATATTGTGAAACTGGACGGCTCTTTGCCCGACCTCAGATTATATTTTCAAGGATCTGATAATGCGTTGTTTGAGCTGGCCATGCAGTGGGACTAGTTATTACTGGGGAACCCAGGCACCACTCTTAGCCCCGAACGCATGGAATAGTTCTTCACATGGATCAGAATAGCATGTCCATGGAGGTCCGTTTCATATGCTGGCTTGGGGCGGCCGTGGAAACAGGATCAGTTATGTTACAACCTTCCCCCGAAGGGCTTTAATGAGGGGTGTACATATTCTATCAGGACATAGCCAAATACGAAAAGGCTAAATAATATTGGAGACCAATAGCCATTATTCTTGCGAGGAAAGGCAACCATTTATAAGACCTGCATACCATTAGTGAATGATAGATAAGGACCCCCCATAAGCAAGTGCTCATGTTCTTACCAACTGCCGAGACTGGATCAAGTGTCCCTCCTCTTTCTGCAATCCATTATCATAGCGAGACCCTCGTTTACTAGATCTTTGCGCCACCGCCATCTTATGTCACCACCAAGGCCTTCTGGGCTAATACAGTCCGCATACCATTTCATACGCTGGATCTGCTCCTCTGTCGGTGATTTCGCATCATACGCCTCCAGCATATCCAACCACCCACCACACCCACCCACATCTTCAGCACAAGGATGTCCCTCGCCTTTAAGGCATACAAAATCTTTCGTCGGGTCTTCCCGTTTGACACAGGTTATTTCATGGTGCCAGCAGTCCCCAAGATCATACTCATAGACGACCTTCCTAGGCCCGAGTTTGTCATTATCGAAGAATTGATGGAGGCGGTAATCTGAAGTATCTTTCACCTCATCTTCACCAGAGAACGCCACGCTCTTATCACAGAGGATGAGCGTTGAAATGGGGTAAGGGCTGCGGGGCCTTTTCTCAATTATCCAAAATTGATGAAGATGCGCATCGTGCCAGGCGAAGGCCATCTGAATGGCAACGTGCAGCTCGGCGAAAGTTGCTGATGCTGGGCATGATATAGTGCGGGTGATGCGGGGTTTCTTGATGACTTTCGGTTCTAAATCAATCTTTAAGACGATGTTCTTTCGCTTGCAATTGGGCTTGTGGTTTGGGACGTCATTTTTGCGACAAGTTGCGTCTGGGGAGTGTTAGATTCACATTGTATGATGGGCGACGCGAAGGCATTCTCGCCTTAAGGAACCAACAAAGGAAGCCTACTGCAATAAAATTGTGACTTGCAACGGGGGCAAGCCAGAAGTTTCTCTGGGGTTTTCTCGCACAAGGCGCACTTTTGTTCAGTATCAACCATCTCTGCAGTCTGTCCAATCTGTACAGGAAGAGAGAGTCTTGAATGATTTTTTGACGTTTTGAAGAAGACGCGTTCAGCAAATATTTCAATTGAGGGACGCGCCAGAGAGATGGCCAATCAAAGTCCATATACTCGCGTCATCAGGTGATTCCAATCTCGGCTTCTCCCCGAAGAACTCGGCATCATTATTCGTGTCGAAGACCCGGGGAGCGTATGAATATTTTCTTGTCTTTCTTGATATCCCATCTTTCGACTCGGAGGTTACCTGGAATGATGATGGGAACCTGATATGCAGGTAAGCTGCACCTAATTAGCGATGGGCTGCATGTCCAGCACAGGGATTTCCAATTCAAACGCTGTGATCCCACAAACATCTTTGCTTTTGCTTTTGCTTTCTCATGGTCGAGCTAGGCGAAACATGTCGTCTTCGAGCTTAACTAGGAGGTATTCTTGGCGAATTACGCGTTTCTGAGACGAAGAGCGTACTTCTCAGGCGGAGAATGTGCTTCTCAAGACGTAGACCGTAGCACCCCGGACAGTGCGACGAAGGAGGACGGTGATAGCCCTGGTGCTTAAAATGGCCTGGGATGAAGCGTGGTTGGAAAAGGAGGTGATTGATTAAGCATACGTGGGAGGGTGCAGACTCGTAGTCGTTATAGTACACGATGCCTGGCCTAATGACAACGAGTCTGCGAAGGTTTATGAATTATGATCTGTCGAGATTGTTTAGAGCAGAGTTACTTGAATAGGAGTTTTGCCCCCTGTTTAGTGAAGTTATTAGATTTCTACCCTTATGGTCTAAAATAAGTTCAGAGAGTTATCTAGAAGTATCCACATAACCTATCAATAAACCCAGAGGTAAGAACCGTGTATTAATCTCTCTAGAGAACACTTAATAGCGATTATCTACCTAGCTATGGCTAACTCGCTGAGTCGCTATACATACTCTGTTTACTGCTTTCAGCCCCAGACTGCCAAACATGCCGATCAATGCTATCATCCAGCTTTATATCCCAACTATATAGCTTTGAGATCCCTGACAATCTTCCCAACAGCCATTATCCTTATGCCAAGGGACCCAGTTCAACGTGCGCTACGCGGTGCAGCTCTCGCAATGCACAGTTTTGGCTGGAGGGAATCGGTGTATCGGCTTTATCATTGTCGAGGAAGTACTTGATATGATCCGGCGCAATGTTTAGGAGGCATGTAACGAGCTGTCGAGCGTCGCCTGGCGAGGTAGGAATATCTGGACTGCGGTTAGCCAGTTGCTTGGACGAGTGAGTGATTGAATCCGGAACACATACCTTCGCCCGCGATCTCTTTGCTACATGCCACATAGGCTGGGACACAACCTGGTACGACCGCTGCAGCCTTTGTAGCCTCAACAAAATCAAACTGCGGCTCATGGACCTGCTTAGCAATATCAAGACACCTGTCTGGAAGAGCAGGGCACTATTACCGATATTTAGTTAGCCAACACAGGTTGCCAAATAGAGGCTCAAAATTGTAATCAGTAGTTGGCGGGCCACACCTGTTCCTTGATGAGATTGATCCAGGCGTCTCCTAGCGCGGCATTCGTCAGGACGACGTGGGATAGGAGAGCGACAACAGCGATGAACTACACGCTCTATTAGCAGCATTTCTCGCTGTTGCGAAGTATTGATTCTTTACCTTCATGGTTTCTTTAGAGCGTGCGATTTCAGTGGATGGAATGAGTATAAAATATAGAATAGAGGTTGACACGAGCTGAGATGAAGGAAATGATAGAGGGGAAGACGTTGGATTTATATAACACGGCTTGAGGCAGTGAGCAGGCACGTATGTATCAAGATAGGCGGCAAGCACTCAGGTCAATAATCATGATAGCCATAACTCTGTACATACCGTCTTCTTCTCCACTGGCCTGATCGACAACCCAAAATTGAGCAAAAGTCGAATTCCGGCATGGCAAGACCGGCCTCCACTGCGTTGGCTTGGATAGATCTCATCTGAATTTGTACTCTTCGCCCAATCATTTCAATGATTACTTCCAAATTTTGAGATTATTGCCAAATTTGGGAGTACTTCCCAATTTTGGGATTACTCCCAAAATTCAGACACCATCTGATCTTCAATGGTGCTCGCATGAGTAGTACATCGAGGATCGCCCTCAGCTGGGAGTCGCCTTTCACATTCTTCTCCCTTATCTCCCTCGCTGCGTGGCTGGCTGGAAACCGATCGCCTTTAGATGCTGTCGGCACTTCTGCAACTGTGGATGGACGGATGATTTCGTTGACATACCCTGCCTGGCCCTTTTGAATTCAAGAGTTTTTGATTTTTTTAGCTAAATTTTGGGTCGATGATCTTCACATTTCCCTGGTGGTGCCACTGCCTGAATTTTCAATGGCTAGAAAAGGTCTCTCTTTGCAGGCTGTATGGGCTAGTGGAAGCGGTTCAGTTGGAACCCGATGCTGGAGATCTGCAGCCGATAAATTGAGGCCTCGGATGTCACTGTGGGTCCGCGATCGGTTCGGGGTAAATTTCCAGCTTATCACACAACGCAACCTTTTTAAATCGCAACCACAGCAAACTCAAGATCTTCTTGGCTGTTCTACCCGCTGCTATTGCCGCTTACTCAGGGGTTATGGGAGAGCTCACCATCCTTGCCGCGGGCATGAACATCGTGCCGGCCCAGATCTGCGCCGTCGTCACCAACTTCGTCACCGAATGAATCACCAATGAGAAAATGCGTCCATTCGATAGAGTTGAAGTTGCCTGATAGCTACGGCCGATATTCATACCAGCTGCTTTGAACCAACGATGAGCGGTGGTGTTGAAAATACTGGTTCGACGCTGGTCAGTTCCGCTCGTGACGACGAAGTTTCCATTAGCGTCGATGGAGAGACCAGAACAGAACATGTCATGTCGAGTGTTCTCAACATCACGCTGAGACACATAATGCTTTAGCGAGTGCCACGTCGCTGTCTGTGTTTCGTCACCTGCCGGTGAAAAGATCGTGTCCCCACAAAGACCAGGTCACGACTGCATCGGAGACGGGATCGATCGCGGCAGAAACGGGAGCCAGAGGGAGACCAATGGTTGGACCCCACATACCCAGGGACGGGTTGGGGTGGAATGAATTCGATTGTATCGATCTTGAGATCGGCAGCGGAAATGCCGCCTGACGCGGGAGCATACAGACGGATCCATTTTGTCATTTTGGACTGGAAAGTCTAGAGCTTCTGAGTGGCTGCGGGTCAGGGGCCAGAGTGCACGTCCAGCACAGGGACTTCCAATTCCAGCGCTGCGATCCCACAATCGTCTCTGCTTTTGCTTTTGCTTTCTCATAAGTGAGCATGGCATCCTGACTCTTCATGGGAGTAAATGAACTGAGGTTTTTGGGAAGCCCAATTTAATGGGTATCCCGGGTCTTACAGATCCGCTGAAGAAGCCATTTGAGCCTTCTGTTCAAGAAATCTCGATGAAGACCAGTGAGGCACTGAGAACTCGATGAGTTTGGTTTACTCCCAACGGCAATTGATGGAGGAAGTAGTGGACGAGAAACACTGGATGGTGTTCCTCCTAATAAATCCCTACGCGCTGTTATGCGCAAGGCCAAAGATACTCTCTCACACAGCTCGAATGGCCAAATGCGAGCAACACTCTTACCCAGGGTTCATGACGCTGCCAAACCAGCAGAGGCTCTTTTCGCGATTTTGAGAGTGGAGAATATATTGTCAACCGTGCCAGGTTATGTACATTTTTACCGGAGTAGATTCGGTTTGTTATGAAAACACCCGAGCTGGTCGGGATGTCTTTGCATTGATACGTAGGAACTCGTACCTACTTCCTATACCACATCCTTGTTACCCGCTGCTTTTTAATCTTCCGCTGCAGTTGAAAAATCCCGTACATCAACGCCTCTGCGGTTGGCGGGCAGCCGGGCACGTATATATCGACAGGAACGATCCTATCAACGCCTCTCAACACACTATAGCTATAGTGATAATACCCGCCCCCATTAGCACAGCTACCCATGCTAATCACCCACTTCGGATCCGGCATCTGGTCGTAGAGCATCCTCAGCGCAGGGCTCATCTTATTCGTGACGGTACCGGCAACGATCATTACATCGGTTTGTCGGGGGGAGGCGCGGAAAATGATTCCCAATCGGTCCTGGTCGTATCGCGGCATGGAGACGTGCATCATTTCGATACCGCAACAGGCGAGCCCGAAGCTTAGTGGCCAGAGAGACCCCTGGCGGGCCCAATTTGCAACTTGGTCGACGGTTGTTCTAGTAGGAGGGGAGTGCGAGAGCCACGGTTCTTGATCAGCTTTGGGTTTCCTTTGGGTAATGTCTGAGGGAGCGTCCACGTCGGAAGGAGACAGTTAAAGGAGAAGGTGGGAGTTGTTACAGAACGTGTCGCATGGCTGTTGTCTTCTCGCCCTGGGTCGGAAGGTTGGCTTCGACATGCTGTCTACGAGGGAGTCCGCGCCCGGCGGTACCCTGTGGACTCTGTTGTTCGTTCCTGGGAACGCCGGTGTTGATTGAACGTGCTTGGGCATGGCTGGCGGAGCTGTATGCATTCCAAGGGTACCGGATGCATTTTCGTCCTCGAGATGCTGTGAGAAGGTGTCAGTCTCCTTGCATTGGGTCAATTGATAGGATACTAGCCTTTTAACCTCAGTGCCGCACTCGGCGCAGTTCTGATAAAAGCCATGGGGGGTAGAGTCCGTTTCGGAAATATATAGACTGCAGAAGAATCGTCAAGAGTTTTCTGCTGCTTAATCTATTCTGTTTCTATGTGATTGATATGCTACGAACCCCTTTCTTTACCCCCATTGGACTCGTGAACTGTCGGAAAGGGAGTAAGAGGAACTCTCCGAATAATCCCGCTAGATCGCAAACTGCTCCCTGCCATCGATATAACTGTAGCCAGTAGCAAACATCTCGGGCCAGAAAAGTACGGGGTGTGGTGACCGATGTCAAGGCCATAGATGCCGACTCACCGACACCGATGGCACCGATGGCACCGATGGCACCGATGATGCCGACTGTAAAGACTCCCTAAGCTATCTAAGCAAAAGAGCCAATCATCTGATATATTTCTGGGATGACACATCCGGAATCCTGTCCCCTCTCGGAAGACTCAAGTCCCGAGATCCCGTTCGACGGATATGCATAACTCGCTGCTGTCGCGTGCACACACTGGCCTGGGCACCCCCGCCAGGATGGTCACACCCGCATCCGCATACCCACCGTTTCGGATCGTCCCCTGAATAGATCTAAGCTTATTATTCCGAAATTAAAGATTGGATTAGAGCCAGTCAAGCGTTGGGAAAGATGGTGGTTCCTGATGTTGATATAAGCTTAACAAGAAAAAGGGATGTGGGGAAAATGGGTTTCCGTGGCTTCCGAGACTTCCGGATGTCCCGGATGCGGGATGAGTGCCAGGGCACCAGACACACTCAAACCCCCCGCAACCTTCTTTTTTGATCTACGACACGTTTTTGATGGAGCGGGAAGACATATTTAGAAGCAGATCTAGGATTAAAATACTCAGGGATAAAGGATAGTGTGTAAACTAAAGGAAATGATTCTATTGGACAGTAAATTCAAGATACTCTGACAGGATTAAAGGAAGGGGCAAAAATACATGATGACAAAACGCCTGGATAGCCATGCTATTCTAACATTTCAAGAAAAACACAACGAGATAAATCAAGAGAAGGTTGGAAAGAAAAGGTCAATTGCTTCGTTTCAATGGTGGTCGGAGAAGACTCCTTGCTCGGCCCTAGCTTTTGTCATGTCCTTCAGCATTTGCGCCTGGTTCGCCACGTCCCTTAGATGGCTGATGACCTCCTTGTTCCCGTCGTAAAACGTGTAGATTGTATATGGAATGTCAACCTCCTCGCAGAACTCCTTGACAAAGGCCTGAGTTTTGCGAAGATTGTGGCGAGGAATTCGGGGGTACAAGTGGTGGATCGCCTGGAACTGAAGGCCTCCATGAAAGAAATCCAACCACTCTGGGCAATCCACATCCATGGTGGTTCGAAGCATCTTTTGAGGGAAGGATTCCCCGGGTCCCATATCAGAGGTAGACATGCCATAGTGGGAGAGCGTAATCTGCACATGAAGCGGGGCTGTGACCATGTGGCTAATCAGAACGAATGCGACACGGTTGTACCAGTCTGGAATACTGCAATAAAGAATCCCATAACCAAACCATGCCCAGAAAAATAGCTGACCGGCAATCTCAAACCAGCGATGCCACCAGGCGGCACCCTTGCGGGGGCCCTGTCCGAGGAACAAGTACTCCCAGCTGAGTAGGTAGAGATTGAATCGGCCGAGCGTCAAGACGGGGTAGTAGAGAAGGTGCTGATAGCGAACCACCAGCCTGGAGACGGCATCATATTCCATGATGCGGTTGTAGTAAGTACTGTAGAGATCAGTGAAGAATCGGTGAGACACCGCAAAGAAGGGCATAAGCTCAATATCCGGGTCGTGTTCGGGGGCATTGGTTACGATGTGATGAACGTTGTGGCTGCGTTTCCACCAGCCCAAGCTCAATCCACCGATGAAGTCCGCGATAATGATACCAATGGTGGTGTCGATGACAAAATCGTGAGTGATTCCCATATGACCCGCGTCGTGAGCCGCGAAAACAAGCTGATGCCAAAAGCACCCGAGGAATACCCCAGCTGTGCAGTACCAGCCGTGGTGCAGAGCAAAAAGTGATAGAGAAAACAGTAGCGTGTACCGAGATACTTCAATCAGATAAGCGTAGTAGTTGCAGTTGTACAGACCTGCGGCTCTGATACGCGCGTTGAGAGCGCGATACTTCTCCACTATGTTTCGTTGACTTTCCGCGCTCAGGCATGGGTATTTGGCAAGGTCTACCTCAATATCTAGTTGTGTCTTGCGATCCAGGTCGGTTGGGTCCGACTTGGGTTGAGGTGGAGGGCTGGACGAGGCAGAGGACGTGGAGGTGAAGGAATTCCTTCTCCTAAGACCGGAGGTTTCCCCAGCGTAATCGAAGATCTCAGATGGCGCCGGCGAGCCTTCGCTCAAAGAATCCGACTCGATTTCAGATTCGGCGTCCCCCTCCTCCGGGTTGTAAGTGGTAAACGTTCCACCTTGAATTGGGGGCACGAAATTGACCCAAGGACCTTCGATCCTCCCTATTTGATAGCGGTGCATCTTCTCGCGGGCTTCAGGTGAGTGAAGTCTAACACAATACGTTAGCCATACAATAATTAACCACGCCACCGGAGATGGGAGAATGAGGGATATTATTTACGCGCTGACTTCGTCTGTCGCATCCCTTCCCACCATATGTCTAATCGCTTTATCTCCTCCAGGGTGGAACTCCAACCAACAGTCAACCCTCATGACCTTTCCCTCCAGAATAAAGACCGTCGCCCCATCTGCAATGAGGCCTTCAATCTCGCGCCGGCGCAAGATGCGGTCCTTGCGCGCAGGAGTCGTTGACTGAGACTCCATAATGTGTATAGAGAACGTTGAATCTAAGGAGTGTAGTTAAACAGTCATTTGAAAGAAAGAACACAATGGGTCATTAGAAACAGAGGGATCTAAAAGTGAGAAAGGTGGGAGTGAATGAACGTGATATGAAGAGGAAAGGAAACAATGGAGGATGTGGGAATCCAAATTTGTTGAGATGTCTCAAAAATATCTCTTGGAAGAGGGACAGACTGTTTTTGGCAGTCTAAATTGGGTCCAGGGGAACGAGTCGACCTTTGGTCCGTTCCCCCAGAAGGCCATTTCCGCTTAAAGGATTATCATCACCAAAGTATTTGACTAACCTGGTAGTCAACGAGTTGAAGGAGGCGGAGGCCATCCTAAGGTTCTGCCAAGCCCGTTTTTCTATGGGGATAACATAGGGGTCCTACCGGCAGAATAGAAAAAGGAAAGGGTTAAAGGGAATGGAAGGGAACCCCTAGAACCAGGATTGTACAAGAGTGCGAACAAGTGGACAGATTCCCAAAGCCGGAAAATTTCATCCCACTCTAGCGTACACCTAAAAGAGATTGATGCTCGGTCTGGGGCGTCATTGTCGTACTGTATGGGTATATATCAGAGAGATCAGGATACAGACACGATGTCTCCCATCGTTCTTTCTTCGAGCCAGCGAAGCTGCGTACCTGTGAACCCCAGACCGTTGCTTACGTATTTACTCTTGTCCCCGTCTTGTTATGAGACTCCAATGGGTCTCCCACGACGACATCCCCATCAGAGTCCATTCCGTCAAAGATACGAGGGTCGGTATGGAGCCGTTATGGATATGCAGGAACGGCGGTGGTCGCAGATTTCATTCCAATCACAATCCCTGATGGGGAACCCAATATCCACATGTCCACTAAGAAGCCAGGCTCCGTCGATTTGGATCTTTGGGATCTTCCTCATGGCACAGTTACGTTGACCAAAAGGTCATGGGTTCCCCGTCAGAAGGTCTCCAAACAAGGGTGGGTCAAATCAAAGTTGTGGCGACGCTTAATGCCTGCTCGCCTCACGGGAACCGACCCTTTATCGGATTTTCAGACCGGAGAATTTCGTTTAGGCTTCGAGTTTGTTCACCATTAGCCACGGTTCGATCGAAAGGGGCGAGGGAACCTTCATCAGGCGTCAAGATATTATTATTATTTTTCGCTGTGATGCCAAAGGAACATAAGATCGGTGTATTCAACCTTCGCTCGTGTTACGCGGGCACTGTATCAGAGAAGAAGAGGGCGATCTGTCCGTCCCACTTTCGCGCAATGTCAATCCCCATCCTTTTGTGCCGCTCCTTACATGTCCTGAAGATTTGCCCAAACGACCCTTGCTTCGAGGAACAGGTCTCAGATTTGAGAAGAGTGGGATCCTTTCGTCTCGTCTGGTAACGGTACAAGAATGGAAAGAGCATCGCTCACAGTCGGCTTTTGATGGCCAGCAACGTGTACGGAGTCAAGAATGTAATTTGTAGCTTGTAAGAGCCAGCATGAAGAATCGACGATCTGTCAATTGATGGGACACGATGAGACCGACCACATTCCTCACCTTGCCGTCGTGGCTTTGCGTGATTTACCACAGACCCATTTAAATCAAGGCGCAATCAGTTCTTGGTCGCCATGTCGTGCCCATGATGCCCGTTTGCTTTCGTTCAGACAAGTAATATCAGAATACGGATACGGTTGTCCACAGGACGCAACAGATGGGAAAGCCGAATAAAAGCCTCAACTACGTTGCTCAGCTCGCCGTCAATGAAAACGGCTGCCTGCGCAGAAGGTTTCTTGTGACGAATCCCTCGATTGCGAATGGCCATTCCAAGCTCATCGAGCAGTCCATTTTTGATGTGAAACAGACAACACGTACCCTCTTCCCCAGAAGGCTATGCTGTGATACAGAAACCCACAGATTTCGTACCCGGTTCGAATTGCCTCTTCCCAGAATTAAGATTCCCGATTCTCGCTCAAGCTTGCCAACACACCCATCGAAGAGTTCTGGAAAACTGCTGGCATCTTCGCAGCTTTCATTCAACGCCGCTGACGATGATAATAATTGACAAACACGTACACATTGCTTCGTGGTAGGTTGCTCATAAAATACACCGATGGCCGCTCCTTGAGAGGGCGGTTTTCGCTTTCTCGATTCTCATCTCATACCTGCACGGCGTTCTCCGTGGATTCTTACAAGAGCTGAAGTTGGTCCAAACCGCCTCCTGTATTAGGTAATTGCTTGGGATCTGGGAAACTGGTCACGTGGATCTAGCCTTATTCAGCACTAGTGCGGAACAGGGTTCGGAGCGTGGGGTTTGATCATATTTAGTGTCATCAACCACCAATCATAGAGGGAGATACCCGACTCTGATGGTGTGAGAATGATATGCATAATTTTAGAGCCCATGTTTCATGCTCTATGATGTAATTATCGCAAGTTTCAATCTCTTCATTGCATTCTGCTTCTGACTTTGTTGAAAGGGGAAGAATTGCCTTGGATATTTGCTCGGATTGGCGCGTGTGGAGAGTGAATTTTGGCAGAAATCCGACGCCGCAATTATCGTCGGCTTCGAAGGATCGTTTCCCCGAGCGAAAATCAAAACAAGGTTGATCTCCTTGTGAAAAAGATGATCGAAAGCGAGAAAGCGAGAATCAAAAGCACGCTCTTTTCGTGAGGCTTTCATTGGCTACAGTTATTATTGAGGGTGAGGTCTCCCTTGGATGTTCAGGCAACACAATTTACTTTGGCACTCAACCCTTGAGGCTTGGTATCAAAGCACTCTTTTGAGTTTGAAGGGACTGGTTGAGGAAATGACGAGGAAGCCTCCACATGGGGCAGATGATACGCTTCCAACCGTAACACGGAGATACTCCCCGCAATTGCTGGACGTGGGAAAGGACCTTGATCTCGTCTATCGGGCAGCGGATTATCTCAATTGCGAAAGACATTTATTTGCACATGGTGGGTTCAGCAACGGATATCATTTGGAAAACTGAGTTTACATTCAAATAATCGCCATGAACGAACGACCCAACTTAAACGCCTCATAATCCTCCTCAAGATGATTAACCTGATGAGAACAACAAAATGCTCTCTCGCCAGCCATGGACGATGCTAACAATTTTATACAAAGGGAACAAATCCAATGTGGAAAACCCACCAGGGACCCTCTAAGCACTGTTGGGAGTCATCTCCTCTGCTCCGACGGCACCCTTAGTACTCCTTGTACCTGCTGCTGCGCCCTCCTCCTTATCCAACGCTCGTTGAGATGGCCGAGTCTCCCCGCTGACAGCACCGCCCGACGCCCCAACGCCCTCTAGGCCTGCGCTTTGGCGAGTTCGATGTGAGGCACCCTCATGTCTTATCTCTGAGGAAGTCTGGCCTGAACCGGGGTGACCTAGGCCCTTGTGGACGTCTCGTGAGTCTGCTCCGATGCCATTGGGGTCTACGGGCTGTGTGTTCGGTGTTTCGCCCGTAGGGTTTGGTTGGAATGTTCGGTCTGCGGGAGCGGTACCGGGTGGGACTGTCTTGGCATGGAATTCTGGCGCGAAATCTGCTGGGCTGGCTTTGACGCCGGGTTTATGCTGTTCGATTGATGTTAGTTCTCGGTCCGATGGTTCTTTTGGGTCTGCGTGTGGACTTGACTTACTCCGTGGGTGGTTTGTGGCTCGTCTCGGGGTCGAGAGGGTTGGAACTCGCCCTGTTTATTGTTGATGGAATCGATGTTGCGTGTTGCGCTCATGATTGCGTTATGGGAGGTGCTTTAGATTTGAAGGTATGGATATAATATGATGATGTCTGGTAAGATATTCAATGTTCGTTGATGGTTCTCAATGTCCAAAGCAACGGCGTTCTTTCACCTCATATATGTTGGGGAAAGGAAGAGTGACGTCAACAGGACACAGTCTGACTTCATCGAAGTAAGAGCTTCCAAGAACGAGAAACCTCGATATCTCCGGTTTGTGTCCAACAAAGCCATGGTGCAATTCCACCATGCCCGTGGGTTAGAAACCTTGATAGTGGGGAGTGTGGGAGTACATCGTTTTTGCACATCAACCGGTGTAGGTACAAGTCACTTCTAGCATTGTCTAATCTGTTCGTTCAGTGGAGTTAATCGTCGAGAATGATTTCTGTATGGAGCTTCGATGCTATCATTATGATGATATACTGGATGTATATTCTAGGTACATGACGTCATACGATATGTAAATTTTATGTTGCACATAATACGGAGAGTCCAGGTTACAGACAAATGGGGAGCGCCCCTACTGTGCAAAGTCGGGCGTGAGCCCGTGCGAGGAGATAGGGCGCGCTAAATTGTCTGGAGACATCGGAGAGTCAACAATTTTGCCCTTGCATGAAGCCTCTGGAGAAAGAGGGATCAGTGCTCTTGAGTGGTGTGAGTGTATAGTAGCTTTGCTTTGCGTCTCAGCGGATAGAATCAATCAATGAAATGAAATCTTGAAATCTTTGAAATCAAAGAACTGAAGTATTTTCGTCTACATGTAACTATCTCAGATAAAAAACGTAGAGATGAAATCTCTTCGAAGAAATATATTATACACAAGAAATGCTATGATAGAGGTGGAAAGTTCCTAATTAGAAGAAGGGATTGGTAGAGCTGACAGGACGGATAAAAGTTGAACCGAGGAACTTCTGGCGCCAGAAATCACATGATGTCCTGAAAGGGTTTAGGTCAGCCCCGACCAAAGCACCATTCGATCTCTTCTCACTTCGTTTCGCTGTTATAGGTATCTACAACTAAGCCCTGTGCGCCCCAGGAAGACTTCAGTTTTCAGGCTGAATCAAACCGCGCTTTGTTTAAGCCGCATTAGTCTCACGCGTCGGATCGTATGTGTCCTACGCCACTCAACAAGAGGAATTGGATTTTCAGATCTTCCAGGCAATGGTTTTGTCAAAAGAACTGGGACTTTCTCAGGAATCTTGTCTTCCCAGATTATAGTGAGAGAGGAGCCTGCCTCCCCTAATTAGAGAGCCCCAACGCAGCTAATTAATCTACCAAGGTGTATAATGCAGGCGATTTTTTCTGTTCACAATGCCTCCTCTCGTTAGAGAATGAAATGTCGGGGATCTGGATCAGACTCCCTTTCCCTGTCTGGGCTGGCCGAGGGGTCGATGATATGAACTGGTTACGACAAACGGAGACGAAATGGAGATTGAAGAGAGCGGTGGAAGGTTTCAACGATAATATGTCAAAAGGTGGCAGGCGTCGGTTTCTAAACCAATCGAAGGGGTTAGCACCGTGATTCTTTTGTCAAAGTCCCCTGAGCTCCACCTGCGGTCATATATGAGAACTAACCAAAATAGGGGAAAGTATTCGGCGGCTTCAATCTCTAGCCTCTGTCTGGCCTGACTGATTCTGGGTAAAGATTGAAATCAACTTCCTGCCTCATGCGGGTTTGGTCAAAGGCGAATTCGATCCCGTCCTCACTTGATCCTAGATGAAAAGAAACTGCTGGTTGGAGCTTCATTCCTAACAGCAACAATAGCCAACATGAAGTTCTTCATCAATTCAAACTGTGCACATATTTCCATTGGTTTAAACTAAAAATATCCAAACACTCCAGATCGATTGCAGGGTGGTGGTCTCCAATTCCTTACATACATCCCATACTATTAACAGGTATTAAAGCATAAGATCCCCAATCGGCGGATAATCCAAAAACGTCCTCCATTCTTAGCACCTAGTTCGGATCTTGGCGTTCTCAATCCGTTTCTCTCGATGCCGGCCTCTCGATTCCTTCCCCCCGGCGTCCTGCGATTCCTTGGTCTTCGATGAGGAGTAGTCCCACAACTTGATACATCCGTGTCCCATAAGATCTCCAATCGGGAGATAACCTAAAAACGTTCTCTATCCTCAGAATCTAGTTCGGATTTTGGCGTTCTCAATCCGTTTCCGTCGATGCCGGCTTCTTGAACCCCCCCTCTCTGGGGCCTTTCGATCCAACAAGTCTTCCGCGGGGAGTAGTCCCACAACTCGATGCATCCATGGCCTCTCCCCCGCGCTAAAAGGGATGGATGGCCGTCCTTATCATTTCGACAAACATAGCCTTGCTATGTCTTCTCATCTTCAAGGCACATGAAAACGGCGATTCCTTGGAATCCTTGATGGGGAGTAGTCCCATAACTCGATGCATCCATGGTCTCTCCCCCGCGCTAAAAGGGATGGATGGCCGTCCTTATCATATTCGACGAAGATATGGCCTTGTTTTATCTTCTCATCTCCAAAGCCCATGAAAACGGCGATTCCTTGGAATCCTCGGTGAGGAGTAGTCCCACAACTCGATGCATTCATGTCCTTTTTCGCGCGCTGAAAGAGATGGATGACCGTCCTTATCATATTCGATGTTAACATGGTCTCGGTTCGTCTTCTCATCTCTAAGACTCATAAAAACGGCGATTCCTTGGAGTCCTCGGTGGGAAGTAGTTCCACAACTCGATGCATTCATCTCTCCCTCGCGCTAAAAGGGATGGATAGCCGTCCCCATCATATTGGACATATATATGTCCCTCCTTGATCTTTTGATCCCCAAAGCCCAGGTAAACCGTGATATGGGGATCCCTGACTATTGATATCCTCTTTCCTTTAACCAGCCGCGAGGATTTTGTATGGTCTATCTGTCTTCACAAAATTTAGATTTCTTGCCTTTTCTATACTTTGGGGGATTTAAATTGACATACCTGATCCATACACGTGAAAACCCTTTAGCCAGTGTGCCTTCCCGGGCAACCTTCGCACATGCTTTTCCTCTTTTTATCTGCTTCGATGGTTCCGGACACACCCATGTAACCTAGTGTGCGGGGAGTTAATCGACATATCCACTACACCAGAGAAGTTTTGAATCCGCTTGCTAAAACTTACCTCTATCGCATCGGGGGTGGGAGTTGACCCTTGTATCGACAAGGCGGATCCATCCATGAGTGTTGACGAAGGAGTTTCCTCTACCTCATCCAGTGGAGCCATCCCATCCTGCATCGACAAGGCAGATTCATCCATAGAGAGTGTGGATGAAGTTTTCTCTGCGTCTTGGGGACGAGACTTTGTCCCATCTACCGGCCGGGCAGATCCATCCATATCGAGTGTCAATCGCAAAGTTTCGCCGGACAAGGCCTGTGGTAAACTACCTCAAATGGCAATCGGCGTTGATGAACGACTCGGGTCTCAGGGATTTGCGAGGTAAAGCACTTGGAACGTTGAATTCTTCGGAGTGGTTCAGTGCGGTGGAGAAGGATAGCTGAAAGGGTAGCACTTTAGACAATTCTAAGCTACCTGTACCCCAATATATATAGGGTATGGCTCTGAGAACTTAGCGGAAGTTGTCTCTGAGAAGCCATCTAAGCGGAACTTTCCGACAACTGATATCCAGAAACTTCCCGTTGAAAAGGGTTATAAAGGATAACCATATTGGCCGATATCCGGAAACTTCCAGCTAGAACGGCTATAAAGGGGAGTTGTCGACTGACGTCCAGAAACATCCAGTTAAACCTGTTATAAAGGGTGAATTCCGCTTGAAATTCGTCTCTTTATGCAAGGCCCATCAGTTCTTTGGGACTTGTAGCTTGACCCATTTTAAAAGCTACCCAGCCAAATCCCGACGCATAAATCCATCAAGCTAACAACATATCACCTCTGGCATCTATCATTATCAGAACATATTTTTCGGTTTCGAGGCGTCGTGTTGTTGTCGCCTTATGCCCGCTATCCCCAAGTTAACGAATAGAGTACTTTGACCGCCAAGCTCATGAAGTTAACCCTAAACGTAGGTCTCGGTCGATTTTCCAACCTCCAAGCCGCTGAAGTAAACCTGTTCCTCCGATTCCGTAACGTTGTCGCAGAATTTTTAGGCTCATCAAGCCCCGAGACCAAAATGCTCACATATATATGGAGGTTCCCCTCAACAACCCGATGGGAATCCACATCGAGCTGTGAGGGCCTCAACACACAGATCCCAAAGTTCCACGTGTTCATACCCCTGGAGCACGCGAGAAGCCCAAACAGTCAAGCCTTGAACCGGACGGCATTGGCCTGTCAAGTAAGGTAATGCTGTTGAGCATTCCTCCAGCATGCGCGGCTTATGAAAGAAACATATTGGAGTGAGAGATAGGTGTCCGATTTGGTGGCCATCAAAGCTGCGTGTATATGACTAGGCAAGGAAAGACGCACACCATCCGCGGGAGGGGAGAGAGGGAACGGCCCCAAAACGGAGATGAGATCTCGGGAGGTCGCAAGGACGATCAGAAGCAACGCGGTATTTATAGAAAAGGGTTCGAATATAAAGAGCTGACAACCGTTATTATCAATAGAATGCTTACCCCCCTCGAAGTTTCTGCATTCAGCGCCTGAACAAAGAAGCTCGAGGGCTACATTCCGACGAGAAATGCCAAATCCAATTCTCGCTTTATAATACATACTGGCTCTTTCAAATGCTTCTTCCTCTCACCCAAGTCATTTTGTGTTATCCGCATCCGGTAATCGAGCGAGCGCCCAATGCATGAAACTTTAGCATTATTTCATCCAAAGCCGAGCCAACTCTCATTGTTTGAGGCTGGTAAGGGGAATGCCCTGTGACTTGTAAATGAAAAACCACACTTCGAACGAAATTTCGAGTAAAAGACTGACTCCCCTACCACCGGAAGTTCTGGTAATCGCATGCTTCTGCTCCTGGCAACCTTTGGCATTCAGGTTGAATACTAAGATACTATATATAAATAAACTTCGCTACCCCTTTATAAACTCGACCCCACAACTTAGAAAAAACAATTCTGACGACACATTTATCATCGAACAACCGTTAGGATCGTTTTACGACTCACAGCACATTTTCCAACTTCTTTTAACCATGCCTGAGCGTGAAACTTACGGAGCTTCCCCAAACTGCGAGCGGTCCGGATCCAGTGACCAAGATGTCAAATTTACAGTCCAAGGAATCCCCTTCAAGGTATTCAAGAGACCCGATGACGTGACGGATGAAGATCATGAGGATGACGATTATACCGATGAGGAATTGATGAAATTTGAAGATAGCATAGAGGACAGCAGTCGATATGTGCCTGGAGGCTATCATCCGGTTCATCTTGGCGACACTCTCGGGCCTGAAGCTCGGTATAGAGTACTTCACAAAATTGGGAGCGGACTGTCCTCCACAGTGTGGCTCTGCAGAGATATCGCGGGGGAGAAGTATGTCGCCGTGAAGATTATCGTGGCTGATGAATCGGAAGATTCCCCGGAACTGAATTACTTGAAGTTGAAGGACGCGAGCCATGAGCAAAGTGGAGGCGACAAGATTTGCATTCCGGAAAGCCATTTCTGGCTGGATGGGCCTAACGGGACACATCTCTGCCTGGTACTTCCAGTCATAGGGCCACCTGTGCCAGACATCTTGGCGTTAGCCGAAGGCCCTGTTGGATTCTCCCACAGTATTTCGACCCAGGTGGTCGAGGGTCTCGAATTTCTTCATAGGAACGGGATCTGTCATGGTGGTAAGTGACTCGACTGACCAATGTTTCAGAGCACGAGTATCTAACTAAAGTATTTTCAGATATTGAACCAGCCAATATACTCCTCAAAATCACAAACTTCGATGATCTTACCGAAGACCAAATAATGAGTACATTTGGAAAGCCGTTCAAGCTTGCAGTCCAAACAGCATCGAGTGGAAATACTGAAGAGAGCGTCCCGGATTACCTTGTAGGGCAAATAAACTTCTGGAGAGTAGATTGTCGAAACATCAGCGCCTACGTATGTATTGTGGATCTCGGTGAATCCTATGAGATCTCTAGCCCACCAGAAGATCTGGGCATCCCGGTGGATTATGCCGCACCGGAAGTTATATTCGACAAACCCGTGGGGGTGGCCAGCGATATTTGGCCTCTCGGTTGCACTCTTACCGCAATCCGGAGCGGTCAACCTCTTTTCGGGGTTCTCTTCGGTGATGCGAACGAGGTTATATTGTCAATAATCGAGACCTTGGGGAAGCTGCCCGAGCCGTGGATCGATAGTTGGAAAGAATTCTACGACCCCGGTCCAGAGCTTCTGTCCAACGAAAGCGGTTCCTCCACTTCTAAATTCCAGTGTTTGAAGGAGACTCTGGATGGCGAAAGAAAGTGTTTCGATCTAAGAACCAGTAAGAATCACATCATCAAGATCCCAGAAGATGAGCTTGAGATCTTTGTGGACCTTGTTGCTCGAACGTTGACATATGATCCCCAAGATCGTATCTCAATTGCATCCATTAAAGCACACCCGTGGTTCACTGGAACATGGAAGGAGAACAAGGAAGGAGGGAAGACCTCTCAGGAAAGCAAAGAAGGAACGGCATGAAAGATCCCTCAGTCTAGATAAGGTACACCAGCCCCGCGAAATGGCAGCCAACACGCAGAGCATGCAGCTGGTTCGAAAATGTAGCTTCGGCAGAGAGTACCTAGATACCTGTCAAGAATGTACCTAACCCTAAGTTTCAAAGCTCCCGTTTCTTGATCACTTTTACAGCTCACTGTTGTGAAGGATAAATAATTCCTTCGTAGATCTCCTCGTCTCATGCTGAGCCGAATAGAACAAGATAGGTTGAGGTTGTTCAAAGGTTCAACATCCAGCTCCAAGGGCGGTGAGACGTCCAACCGGCAGAATAAAAAAATCCAGGATTCCGCGCATGCTATCAATCATCGTTCAAACCTCAGAATTCACCATCCAAGCCAGAATAATTACATCTCCATCAATCCACACACACACATAATCCGAACTCAAACGCAGGGCCTTCGCTCCCAATTCTTTAAAAATGTCTCTCTCATCCGACTCCGGCTCCTCTGCCGAAATGAAAACCAAAATTATAAATCAGGTCCAAGCCGAAGCTGCCATGAACAACGCCCGCACACTCGTACAGGTAACTACCTACCTGCAATTACCCCCTTCTAAACCCCCATACCGCCTTCCGTCGAGGACTCAAGAACTAACCAAACCCTTCCTCTATCCAGAAACTCAACGAGCACTGCTTCGACAAATGCATCTCCACTCCACAATCATCCCTCTCCAGCCGCGACGAGTCCTGCCTCAACATGTGTTTCCAGAAGTATGTCGGGACGTGGAACTTGACGAGTAGGGCGTATGTTGCTAGACTTGGGAAGGAGAATGCCGGGAGTGGGATGGGTGGGATTGGTGGACTTTAGAGTTTGGAATGAGTTGGGGTTGGATGGCTGTACGATATTATATATAGAAGGGAGGAAAGGAGGTTCTTAGGGAGAATTGATGGATGGATTTTGATCTGTTTTATGTTGGATTAGATGGGAGGGAGAATTGTACGCACCTCTATGTAAGAGGGAGGCTTCAAGTACATTAATGAAAACTCTGTAACTTTACCTCAACCCGGTTGGATTGAAAGGATAGTGTCCGCAAAAGCGTAGGAGGACATTCCAAACGCCAGGCCGCTCCCCGTCCTCTTCATTAATTTCTATCCACCGGCAGCACTGGACCAACCTCGGCGGCCACCATATATCAATGGAGGGCGAAAGGGACGAGGCGAAAGATCCAGTCGATGTGATAACAGCAAGATAGAAAAACCGAGTTGCATAAAACCGTGAAATATACATTCAAAGTCATCAAGCCCGAGTCTCGTTGTACCTCAGGCGGTCGAATGAAGGTCAGAATTAAAGAAAAGACCGGTAGGGATAAGAAAAAGCATGCGAGAAACATATTTTCAACAACATATAGTATCCAAACGCCCTTTTCACAATTGACCTCCTTCCTGGATCTTTGGTTGGTTTTAATGATATGAGACCAGCTCTCTCCTCTCTCTCCTGCTCACTCGCAACAAACCCGCCAATCCCCCCTTTAACTTTGTTCTGCCTCCATCCGTTTACTCGAGGGCTGGAAATGAGTGATAGGAGAAAGGTTCCTGTGAAGGGCTTCGTGGTTGTAGTTCGTGTGCTAGTGGTTGGCATTAAGCGGTATGCTATGATAAGCCCGGTAGCGGATGACGGGTTCATGATAATCCAAAAGTATGTTTCGTCCGTAGATCAATGAAGTCATTTAGAAGTCCTCGAAAAGGTGTTCGTATCTAATAAATATTAGTGATAGCTATCTTAGCGGATTCAGGAATACTTACGGATCCTCCCCAGCAACTCCGTACGCCTCCGTCTCTTCCTTGTAAGTATCAAACTGGCTCGCATCGCCCTGTCCACCCTTGACGGGAGGGGCATAAGGAGGATCTATGTCCTTCGCTGCAAGTCGGTCCCAGGTAACCTCGGAAAACCACGGATGGCTCTTCACGTCCTCCGCACCGCCGTGCAAATTCCCCAGACGCTTGGTCAAGTCCGGCGTGATAAGTCTGGAAAGTAGATCTTGCGCATCTTGGTGCATGTATGGAGGGTACTTCACCTTCCCCTTGAGAATATTTTCGTAAATCTTTACTGGAGATCCGCCATCCCAAAAAGGGGTGAAGCCGCAGAGCATTTCAAAGATGAGGATTCCAAGAGACCACCTGTTGATATAGTTAGGATCTGGATTGAAAGGGTAATAGGGTTCGAGTGCTGGGGTCTCACCAATCAACAGATTTATTGTACCCCTTAGACGCTACAACCTCCGGTGCAAGATAATCGGGGGTCCCGCACAGTGTCCAAGTGATGTCCGGAACTTCCTTCGCAAATCCAAAGTCAGTGATCTTCAGGTGGCCATGCCTGTCCAGTAACAGGTTCTCTGGCTTAAGATCACGGTATATAACATGCTGACTATGCAGATATTCCAAAGCAAGTGTGACCTCTGCGGCATAAAACTTTGCTACAGGGTTAGGGAATCGCTATTTTACGACATATGTTAGCAATTGGACGACTACAATGAAACATTGGTGCTTACCTGCGACTTTCGCAACAAGCTAAATAGTTCACCACCCTCCACAAAATCCATCACCATATATAAATTTTTCGAGTCCTGAAAAGTTCCCCAAAGCGTGATCAGAAAAGGGTGCTTCACACGCTGCAACATCCTTCTCTCATCATTGGTATGCTCAATCTGCTTCATCCTAACCACCTGCTCCTTCTTAAGCACTTTCATCGCATAGTAGCGTTGATTATGGTTCGATTGCACCAGATGGACCCGGCCAAAGCTTCCTGTCCCAAGTGTGCGCCGGAGAGCAAAGTCCTCCAATGAATATTTCCCCTTTAGTTGCCTCGGCTGTGCGCGGACAGGTTGCTGCTGCTGAGCTGTCCCCTCAGCTTGTTGCTGATATTGCGCCGTCCCGTCCCCATCCCCTTGTTGCGGTGGGTTTATTAAATTGTTGATACTGGTTACATTCTGGTGATTCTGAGGGGACGGATAGGAGGAGGTTTGGGATGGGTAGGACGAAGGCTGCGGGGCGGGAGCTGCGTTCATGGGTCTGGAGGAGTAGGATGTATTGGCGCTTCCGGCCGAAGGGGGGTTGTTTCCGCTGTTCTGGTAATCGGATATAGCATGCGGCTCTTCAGTGAGGTTCGATTGCGGGGCAGATTGCCCGGTGGAAGGGGTCTCGGTGAGGTGGGAGGTGGGGGAGTTCACTTCGCGGGAGTGGTTGGATTCCTTGGTCCGCTTCTTCTTCAGTAATCCTCCTAGGGACGGCATGTGGTGGAATGGATGAGGGTTCCAGCGGGTCGCGGGTGGACTACGGTATATCTGGACCGTAGCTGGGGATCGGTATCCTTCGCAGATAAAGTTGTCGAAACAATGCTTTTGCAAATTCCCGATTCGTATCGTCTAGCGTACCGTGGAATGTTAGATATAGGGTTAAGAGACAGAGTAGATGCCACTGTGGAGTATAAACCTGGGGATGTGGGGAGAAAAGCGACAATGGACGAAAGAGCACAAAGATAAGAAGCAGCTATCCGTAGACGAGGGCACAGAGTAGTGGGGGGATATATCTGAAATATATTCAGAATTGCCCTAATCCACGACAATGACTGCAGGAACAAAGCCAGCTGGTGTGTATCTTCCCGTCAGCAATAGAGGAGGGTGGGGTATCGTAGATTAGCAACGGGAAGGGCGCACAGGCAGAGAAAAGGCGATAAGAACAAGGAGAAAGCGAAACCGCAGCATCAATACATACCTGGAGACGTTCTTATATATTAGTCTGATATCACCGGCGCCGACAGTGAAGTGGAGGATTGAAGCATCTCTAAAGGAAGCGAAAGAGAAGAAGAAGCAGCGTGAATGCGAAGTTGTTCGAGTCACGGGGGGGTATTGACTGTGTATGGAGGCTGTACCAAGAGGCTGATCTGGCATAAATAGGTGTGTATTATTGGTAATCATTCGTATATTACCGGCATCTACCACTCAAGGCTGGAAGAATCAGCTCATCATCGACTTCAACAGCTCGACGAAGCAAGTCCGAGACGGTGATGTGGATGAGATGGATTAGATAGACGTCTCAATCATTGACATTATCATTATCGACGATCTCTGTCTCATCTGCCCTCCCACAATTGAGGGACACAGACACGGGTGATCACGATCAAGTCCCTCGCGAAATATCCAAATTGATCTCTCATATATATTGAGGCGCAGAGGAAATCCCAGCGCTAACCGACTGGCCAGCAATAAAAAACCTCCAACTCGGCGTGATTTGCCTCAAGTCCCCCTCTCCCATGAAAAGCAAAGGTAGGGGTTGCTGCAGCAATCACCTGAACACTGACCTCTCAGGCCCAGCCATGATTGACCCGTTCCCCACGCAAGCGGGTGGACGAACCTCAACGCCGGTACGCTCTCCTGAATTCTTCTCAATTACGGCCATTTTTTCTTGCCTTTTTTGCGTCAAGAGCGGGATGATCCAACTGGGCGTTCACCTTGCGGGCCGCGCCCGCTGGATGCAGATGTGATGTGGTCGTTGAGACAGATTGTCTGACAATTTGCTGTCAATTCCTCGACCGTGGCCCCTTACCGTGATTTCTTATTCCCTTGGTATTAGTTCAATTCGCCAACGTTCGGCGAGCGGAAGATCGCGCACAGGGACACTGTGGCAGCGTTGATAAAGAGGGGGTTGATGAGGGGTTAAAAAGCACTTGCTCGGTGACTGCTACAGTACCAACAGAACTGTGCACTGACGGACAGATCGGAAAAGAAAGGAAAATGCTCTCAGGTCTTAAAGAAGATATATCACATTTGCTTGCATCCACGGCTGGCTCAAAATCAGAACGCACTCCCAAACGCCACCTGAGCTACTCCATACATATATGCATGCACCCGTGTGCCGACCAGTAAGAAGCCCACGCTGAGACCCCGAGGGAAAAAATGACGACAAAAAGCGGGAGAATAAGAGGGTGGATATGAATCAGCTCTGATGGTAGTGGATTATAAAAAGCAGAAAGAGAAGAAAGAGAAAAGAAAATTACATCCGATAATGTGCCATATTCTTCTTGATCTCGTCCACAATCTCCGCCGATTCAGCAGCGCTTTTCGCTTCGAAATCGTATCGTTTCTGCTCATTCTGCTCACCTGCGTTTCTCAGGACTACGACCCGGAAGCTCTTCGGATGGCGGCGGCTGACTTTACTTCCCACCACATCATTGAAGGAAATGGAAGTAGTCTTCGTGTTGGATTCGAAGAGTGTCCTGCCAGTCTCGCCAGGCATGATGTGCATGTACTCCGTGTCGAAGGCGAGGACACGTTGGCTGGAGGTTGTGAATGACATAGATTGTTTTCGGATGACGTTGTAGCGTCTGTAGTAGCCAAGTACGAAGTCTTGCTTCTGCGCGAGGGGATGGAGCATCTGCTGCTGGCGCCGTTGTTGATTGTGCTGTTGCTGATATTGTGCCCCACCCTTCTTGCCTTTCTTTCCCTGCCCGTTTGTAGTATTATCAATAAGTAGTGGAGCATTAGGGGATGAGGTTCCAGGTGACCCTGTCAATGAAAGTGGTGCGGCTCCGAAGCGTCGACGGACGAGGTCAAGTTCGGTGATGTTTCCAAGAGCTTCGACCGTTCGATCCAGAGGCGCGATGGTGTTGGATCCTAGCACTTTCAGGATATGATTCCCTCTGTCGAGTCCCCACTTCCTGCAGACGTTCTCCAAGATCTCGGCAATGTAGCTGTCTGAAGATGTGCTCATAGACGTCACTTGTGTGGAGCCTTGTGGATCGATAAACCTGACTCGCAACGTCTTGTTGACACCCATGCGTGGTGTCGCATGTGTAGTAGGTAGAGCAGGTCGATCTGCCGGGGTCAATGTACTATCATTCAACGCGGACGAAAACGGCTGCCCGAGGATTGGATTCTGCCGAGAAGGCATCGGCTTAGGCGGGGGCGCCGGAATAACAGGCGTAGGCTGCGCAGTATCGGTAGGCTCTTCTGTACCAGCGGCGGCGACACTAAATTGAGGGAATAACTTCTCGTTCTCCTGAAATTCTGCTTCTGTAGCTTCCACGAGCGCGAATTCATCGAACGGTTTACTTCTTGACCGTCCTCTCCCGGCTGCGGAGCGATTGTTGTTCGAAGTGAAGTCCATAATGGGACGGCCCCTTGCAAGAGGTGGGAAGTCATACTCGACTTCGCCATCTTCAACCATACGAAGAGTCCACTTATTCACTGCTAGTCGTGAGCCTTCAATTGGTGGCTTCAGACCTTCCTGTTTATAGGTAAATAGACTGAGACCAATGGCCTGCTCAACAGTTACTGGTGATCCTGGTTCCCCATCCTTGGATACTCGTGAAAGCGACATGTCGAACGGCTCATCGGGCGAGGAAGAGGATGGGGTGTAGATCTTAATATGCAACGCATCCGTAGAACCCTTGGCTGACAGCACACCGAACTTCTCTACCGGGTTCACTGGCGCCTGGCGTTTCGCCTTCAGTGCGTTCGATAGAAGACTTGCGGATGGGATCGCACTGATGGGGCGGGAAGGCGGTAAGCCTTGGAGTTTTCCTCCAGTGCTCTTCGCCTTCTTAGACGGCATGTCGGAGTCAATGGCAGGTAACTTCTGCATAACAAGTGGGGATGCCGAATTCAATGGCCCACCAATGCCAACATCGTCCAAAAGCGACGCAGAGGCTGATGTCGCCCCAAACTCCGAGGATAACGCAGAGCCCACAGATTCGGCACCAGAATCGTCGTCGTTCTCATTCAGCTCATCAATTGTATCATCAACTTCCCCATCCCTTTCGAATTTATCATCGGCGACTCTGATCCCGGGCACTATCTGGTCCTGGTTCGAGAAATGGATCTGTCGCCTCTTGAATACTGATGGGTCTAGCTCGTTTTCTGATGACATTTCACTACTCGTAGCAGTGTCGCGCCGTTCTCGAGCCTTCACAGCTTCCACAGCACCAAGTGACCCTCGACGATAACGGCTATCCACAGATCTTCTCGAGGGCGACGTTATGAGCACCTCCGGTCCATCGTCACGGCGATCGCGGCTTCGAATTGGAGACGACCCAGCGCGTTCGCGAACTGGCATCTTCGCGAATTTAATCTGTTGCGCCGCTCTACAAAACCGTAAGTTAGATACCCAACTAGGGAAATATGATAAATCAATCCCCTCTCACCTCGATTCCGGCTCCTCGTCGCTCTCATCGCTCAGATCCGAACTGTCGTCATCCTCAGCCTCTTGTCGTCGTTGCTCTCGCTGCTGGCGATCCTGCTGCTGCTGTTGTTGCTGCTGTAACCTCTCCCTTCGTCGTATCCGCCTCACACCACTCCTCCCATGCTGGCGCGGCCCAATCGTATCCGTACTCCCTCTTCCGCCAGTAACCATGCCCCCTTCTTCATCATCGCCGTCATCTCCAATCCCACCAAATCCTAGCTCGTCGGGACTACTGTTGCCCGTCTTATCTCCCCGTTTATCACCGCGTCCATTGCGCTGCCCGACTTGAAAATATTCCGATGCGACAGCTGCTGTTGTAGGTATTGGGGGTGAGTAGGAGCGGGCGTTGTTCCCCGCATTTAGTGGGTTTGTGGACGACCAGCCAGCGGCGCGGAAACTAGGGGTGTTTAGGATGGAGGAATTGACGTTTATGAGGCGGTCGCCAACTCCGTCTTTTATTGTAGAGAGGTAGGAGGATCGTAGTTGCCAGATTGTGAAGCTGGGGAAGAAGGTGCACAGATTAGTTGAGAACGAAGGGAAACAAGGGAGAGGAGTGTTACGACGACGTACTCTTCATTTTGAAGGAGGGCCATATTTCCATTCGTAATCTTGCATGTAGATGCAATCCAGATACTGTGTTGGTCAGGAGGCTGTGAGATATCACGTCGCAAGTCGCATCTCTATCTCCCCCTCAATCTCACCTGTTGTCGAGGGTAGCTTGTAGGGGAGATGTTTGAGCAAAACGAAGCAGAGAAATGGAATTTTTGGGGCAGGGCCAGCCTGAGGAAATGAATGTGAGCGAGGGAGTGTGACTAAAGTGCGAGAATGGGAGAAAGAAGTGATGTTTACTGAGAAAGGGATCAACTGGGGAAGAGAGACAGTGCACTCACAGCCACTGATGGAGTGAACGGAGATTAGTAGATCCTCTAAGGCTTGGCGATAAAAGCTTGGCGGTCCCGGATATCTGGGAAAGCTCGATCGGGATGATAAACAAATTAACACGACAAGAGGAGGGAGACTGAAGAGACAAGAAAGATAGATCTTGGTTGAGCTTCATATACAGGCATAAATCTTTATTTACTAACAGCTTAACGAAACGATTTACCACGCCTTTTGCATGCTTTCACAGCAGAACTATTGACATCGAAAGGAACCCCCTACTGTACACACTCTCACCCCCTTATTCAAGACTCACCCTCCTCTGGACTCTTGACCTTCCCCCAAAACCACCGATAAAGACCTCTCCATTCATGTGCCTCATCTTCCACATAATCCCCCACCAACTCCGCAGTCTCATTCCGAATACTCCCCAAAGACTTCGCCGCCTTCCTCCCACCCTCCACAGCCCCCGAAACCACATCCTCCCCCTTCTCCTTCACCTTCTCCGCAGCATCCGTCGCATTCTCCCTCGCTACATTCGCGAACTCCTCTGCCTGCTCGCGCGCTCTGTCAATGAGCTCCTCGGGCGTAGGATACCGGCGCATCACGATTAGGACAAGGTAGTACGCCTGCACAATAACTCGATACACCAGATCCTTCATCAACATCGTAATCCCATGATTAAAGAACCCCTTCAATACATCCCCAGATAACCCCGCATAAAGCCCACCCGCACCCTCCGTCCTCGCAATATCGAGAATCGACCCGAAAATAGACCTGCTTCCCGAAGATCCATCTTCTTTCTTCGAGGCAGCTTGAGCCTGCGTCTTCGCCAACGAAAACGGATATGTAATCGACGACGCGATAACCTTACTCATAGCCGCCAGAATAAATGTCGCCCACGGGGATGGTTTCTCCCTCTTTGATCTCGGAAGGAGTGTGTTCTTGAACAGTTCGAAAAGGAAGAACGTTATCGACGGGTTGAGCGTTAGTATCAACGAAGCTGGATACCCGGCCCAAAACCCTGTAAGTCCCTTCTCAGCACGTATCTGCGCCGCGATTTCCCCCGTCGATGGTTCCCGCTGCTTCTCTGTCCCCTTTCCCTTCCCCTTCTCACTAGAAAATAACGCCGTAGTCTGCTTCCTCGTAACAATATTCGCAATCGGCGTAGTAAACAACTTCGTAAGCGACCCCGCCAAAAATCCAATCGTCAATTCATCCAGTACAGGAAGCACTTGCGCTCCTCCTCCACCCTTCTTCCCCTTCCCCGACAGCTGCACCTGCCTCTGCCTCTGCTGTCGAATAAACGTATAACTCAAAAAGAAAAGAAACGAATCCGCAACGGTTTTCCCCGTATCTTGTAATATCCCCGTGTACATCCCGCTTAACCCCCCCTCTTTCTCGTAAATCTTACAAGCCGCGTCGACGATACCTTTGTACTCTTCACCATCTTTCTCATCAACACTAACCTCTCCTCTCTTCCTCCTTCCGGCCCTTATCTTCCTCTGTATCTGCATCCTCGTCACTATCAAGTTTAGCGGGTACGTCGCAAAATTGGATACCGCGGCACCCGTTGCGCCGGCGACTGCTTGTCCGAGAGCGGGAAGCGCAGGGCCGCGTGTCGCAGCGGATTTCTTCCAGTCTTCGTCATTGTAGCTGGTGGTGGTGTAGTTGGGGTGTTCTTCTTGGTATTTGTGGTACAGTTCGAATGCGTCCTATCAAGAAGGTATTAGTTTCATTACCCTACGGGTCATTGCTTCTAAGAAGGGGAGTAGAGAGAGAAGGGAGATGGATGTATGTATTCTCACAATTCGAGGCTCGTATGGTTCCACTTCCACTTTCGCCATTGTCTCGTCTTTCCCTGGGTTCGCAATTCGTAGATATTTCGTATATGTAATCTCAATCCGACAGCAATTCACCGACCATCACCTTGCTAGAATTGAAATCCCTTCTTCCCTTCCAAGATAGAGTCAACTACGCCCCCGGGCCTCGGGGAAAGCGATAAAAACAAGGGAGCGGAGGGTGGTGACATCACATCACATGACTAGCTTCTCCAGAATCCCCGTGACATGCATGTGCTCCGTGCGTTTCTTCCTCGGTTGGCTTACTTCTATTAATAGATTTGGGTAGACGCTAAGATTAAGCTTAATTGTTTGCTGACTTTTCAATGTCTACGGGCGCTTGGAGGACAGGCTCGGGAGGTTTGTCAGTTTGGCAGCTGTATGGTGGAGAAGAGAAATAACCTTGCTCTCGTTATTGCTCGTTAATTCGTACAATAGTTCATCAATTTCATTCTGGACTGCATCGTGCATAAGAAGAACCCTCGAATCCCACCAGAGGAAGAAAAGAATATGAGAGCCATTCAGAAACCTCCACGAATTCCTACTTGACCATCGTCCATAGTTTAAAGAGTGCGAAATCCCCCGAAAAGAAATTCATGAAGAATGGAAAATAATAGAGATGATTGGAAAGACATTCCCCATATCATTCATTAAAAGGAAAAGCTAAGTAATAATTTTTTTGGTGATTCGTCTCCATATCCTCGTTTTGGACTTCGTGGAAGGAAAGATAAACTCCGACAAGACATCCCAGCCAAGCGCCGACCCAGAGATGGTAAAGAAGAGAGAAAACGCTTCGAAAGGAGAGAGAAACAGATAACAACAAAGCATGAACAAGTTCCCCCGAGCGCCATGCACCTAGAAAAAGTGGGAAGATAAGAAATAAGGAATTAAACCGAATATGCCGTCCAAGAACACAGCAGAAAAGCGACAGTTAGGAAACAAAACGACTTTTCGAACACCCAACAGCGCCGTAACAAAAACTGAAGACAAGATGAGCAAGAAGGATTAACACCACGATTGATGCAGACTAACGCCACAAATAAACAGAATGGAGAAAGTTGAAAACAATTATTAGGCAATGGATATTGCATATGGTGAAGAGGTTGAGAAGGTGAGAGCCTGTGAAATAGGTAGAAGAATAAGTGGAGAATACGGAAAACTCCCGAGCTCAGTCGTCAAAGAGAGGCCCGTTGACGTTAAGGAAGACGTTGAGGCGCTTCGAATAATGATGTTCTGATCTTCGTGACGTTCCACATTGGTGTCCTTGGAGGAATACATTACCAAATCCTCTGCATCATTGGTATTCCCACGGAAGCCCTGGGGGCAATAGGTGAGCCTTTAGTCATGATACGGATATCAGACGAGTGACAGAAGTTGACTTCTCCCAAGGCTTGAATCTAGTCCAAACACACGACCCCATCATGGTTTAACCAAGTATGGGAGACGGTGTGTGATGGTCCGAGAAATACTCATGATGCAGTGGTTGGTGGCATGGGTAGGCGAACGGGGCAGGGGATGTGGTGCGAGAGCCCAAGGCAGAACCCATGGATGGTATTGGAGAGGGTGGTGCTGAAGGAGGGCTAGGAGACTTCGGTAGGGAAGGTTCCTGTCGAGGCGAAAAATCAACGAAATCGCAAGCTCCGTCGGTGGTTTTAGAAATTTCATGGGAAGATGAATCCTTCCCTTTCGGCGCTTCCTGCTTAAGTTGCGAGGAGAGATTTGAAGGCTGTGGCGAGGGTTTGGTTTCAAACTGTAACGTATGTTAGGGATGGGATGTGGGGCATCGCGGCTTGAAGATTACTTACGAAGCAGTACTTGTCTACCAGTTCTTTATAGGAGGATGACTGATGATGTGGCTTTCCAGAAACGAGAGCAGCCGGCTTAGCTCCTGCGGAAGAGATGGCCGGAGGACTGATGGACGTCACACGATGAGGCTGGGGAGAAACCTTCTGCTCGGTTTGCTTCACGAAAGTTGGGGTAGGTTCCTTGGAGACCTCCTTTCCCATCCTAACGCTACGGTCCTGGGATCCGCCCGATTGAATTGCTGCCGACAGAGATGCACCGAAATCGTAGCGGGTACCAAATGCTTGAGCTCCAGGTTTTGATCTGCGAGTGGGCGCTTCCGGCAAGATATCATCCTCATGAGGGGGTGACAAGTTCAGTTGGGCCTTTTTGCTCTCCTTATCTGCGGGCAGATCGGGGAAATTGTTGCTCTTTAATCCAGATACGAAATCGTCATGGGTAGGGGGCATCGACTTGGGTCGTGCAGCACCGCTAGAGGAAAGAGAACCCCTGCTTCGAGGTAGAGATTGCCCAAGCGGTGTTGGTCGAGGCTTCGCGCCTGGTGGCGGGCTGTTTGACACCTCCTTGTTGGCAAACCCGACCTGGTAGTTTGTCGAGTTGTTGTTGTCCCAGTATTCATGGCCGTTCGTGTTGTATCGGACGCAGAGGAACATCGTCTTGGCCTCCAGGTTGACCTGGTCGGTCAGCTCGATGTTGAAATAGAACCTATCGTACCCGTCGTGTGCATGCTTCTTTCTGACATCATGGTTGTATTCAGCCACCACCTCTGACGTCGTTTTCCAGTAGTCCAAGGTGAACCTGGCGACGACATGCTTATGATAAGCCAAATTAGCGACTGCCACAGACCCGACAAGCTTCTTCTTGTCTGACGACAAGAATAAGCGTTCGAGACGAACGACATTGTGTTTCCTTGCCTCCTGGTCGTGAGGGAAATTCGGGAGACGGATCTCCAGCTCAGACTTCGGGAGTTTGTGGAAAGGAAACTCTGTGCTGTTCCCGAAATCTTCGACAGGGGATGAACCCGCACTGACGGCAAGTGGTTTATCGAGTTGAAGGAAATGACGGATGTGTTCTAGGTGTGAGTCGAAGTGAACAGCTTTTGAGTAAACAGGTGTGCCTGGCATACTCGAGGGCCGTCTCCTGGTCGATGGGCGAAGTGCAGGTCGCACTAACTCTCCCGACTTCTTACGCACCATTGGGGGCCTGCTTGTGATCTCGGCCTCCTCAAAATCTTGGTCGCTCTCTTCGGGAGAGCTGG
Source organism: Arachnomyces sp. PD_36 (assembly GCA_032988195.1). Lineage (NCBI taxonomy): Eukaryota > Fungi > Ascomycota > Eurotiomycetes > Onygenales > Arachnomycetaceae > Arachnomyces > Arachnomyces sp. PD_36. Next base: position 236,472 of record JANTQE010000025.1, on the reverse strand, counting down.
CCGATGAGGTGGACTGATGACCCAACGCTGATGCAGCGCTGGAGGATCGAGAGTGGGATATTTTCCGGGCCTCCTTGGAGAGCGATGGTCGCTCCGACATATTTGGTTTGTTATTCTCCTTTCGCACCTGCTCCTCCTTTGGTGCTTCAGTCTTCTCGGTTCCGCTGGACTCTTTGCGTGTCGTTTCGATGGATTGTATCGCGGCTTGCAGTTCAGCCATGATCTCCTTATCCTTCCCTCTTTTCACGGTATCCTCTTCTTCATCGCTTGAGTTACAGATCGATTCGGGAGGGGATATGATGGCTCCGGTAGGAATTAGCGCATCATTTACGGGAGGAGGGGACTGCTTGACACTGTCATGGGGGTCAACGGCATGATGATCCTGTTTTTTCTGGGGAATGTTTGTCGCGGCTTGGGAGCTCGACGACAAACAAGCTGATTTGCCAAAACTAGGGCTCCGTCGATGCCTCCTGAAATAGGAGGTGGAAGTAAAGGAGTGGTGGTTTGATATAGGCCGCTGCTCGGCCGAGCTTGACGACTCGGGCTGTGTGTTCTTCTGGTCGATCGGAAATTGGAAAGCTGAATTGCCGTCACCTGAAGTGGAATCGGCTTCGTGCGCGGAAGGCGACAACTGAGACGGGGGAGTGTAGGGCATCCGGCCGACTCGCCTGGGTATGATGAAAACCAGGTAGTCTCTCTGAGCGATAGTGCAGCTGGTTCAATAAAGTGCCCAGCAGAAAGATAACAAGAAGAGAAGGACAGCCGATTTACAATCTGCTTCTTTATAGTTGATGCACGTTAGTTTGGTGTGCTTGGAGATGTGGGTATTATGCGTGGGTGGGGAGTCGGGGTAGAGGGAGTAGATCGCTCATCCAGCGGCAATCAAAAGTGAACAGCCAATTCAACCAGGAAAAGGTGCTCGTCAAGAAGGAATACAGAGAGGATAGACATGAGGAATCTTCTTTATAAAATATCCCAGTCTTTGAAAGGGCAAAAGGGGACAGGGGAAGTAATGACACAGAAAAGTATGACCAATATCTGGTGGTGGCAAAGAGATGGGGGAGGAAGAAAAGCTCTTCTACTACATGCGCAAGTACCCTTCTTCGGCATCCAATTGACGAGAAGATTGGAAAGAGGAAGATGAGAGATTAGAGGTAGTCCGGTGTATTAAAATCTCTTCATCCCCTCCGAAATCGCACGATTTGAGGTCAGACAGTGGCGGGGGGGGTGGATGGTGATATGTGAGATGATGAAAGGGGGGGGGGGCAAAGAATGATAACAAGAAAGAGATAGGCAAAGAGACTCACCTCGAAGATCTCCGATCAGCAAACCCACGGAGGGAAAAAGAAGTAAAAGAAAGAGAGAGAAAAGAAAGAAAAGCAATGCGATAATAAGACGAAGAAGAATATGAAGAAGAAAAGGACGAAGAGAAAGAGATGATGAAAGAGAAGAAGAAGAAAAGATGCTAAGAAGTGTTACTCGCAGGGAAGAAGCGAAGAAGGAAGACTATCTCAGATAGTTGGAAGGGGGTGGGAAGAAAAGGGTGGATCTAAGTTTGTTAGGGGGGAGAGGAAGATATCTATCTCACTCGAAGGAGCTAATTGTTTTATAAAGATATGACCATCTTGATAGAAAAGACGAACAAAGAGTGTGAGTATGTGAATATCAATATCAATAGCAATTGACGGTCAACAATAGTCATTCAACTGAAGATGAATGAGTTGAAGAGCGAGAAATCGAGGGAGAGAGAGAGGAGGGGGTTTCTTGTAGAAGAGAACGGTTATCGAAGCAGAAAGTTAACTGGAAAGACCGGATCTCCCGTTGACACCGTGCGCTTTGCGTTGTGCCGGGGGGAAAGGGCATGGAGATGTAGAAGGTACTCCTTTCGTTCTGCTTGTGTTATTCTACGCATAGTACGCATGCTACGAGGTTACGCCTTCCCCGGGATATCAAAAGTATCGTGTACCTTCCCCCTCCCCCTTCTACTCCTCTCTGTTACCCCTTGACCGTCTTCTGGGATATCTATCTATCTTCCTCTCCTCTTCCTCTTCCCCTCCTCTCTCACTCTCACTCGCTTTTCCCTCTCTCTCTCTCTCTCTCTCTCTCTCTCGCGATTCAAAACTCCTGCCTGAGGAACTCGATTCCCTTCCGACAAGGATGTACGAGGTTCGGGAAGTAGATCAGGAGATATCAGGTGGTGTGTTGACCTCCCTTTCTCCCTGCCACCGTCCCCAGAGTATACAAAACCCTCCTATCCCGGAACACACAGCAGAAAAGTATAACCCCTCTTGGAGGCAAAGAGTGTACAAAAGTCGACTCCCTTTTCCTTCCCCTTTCTCTTCACCGGTGGTAGTGGTACCGCCCCCATCGCAAAAGATGTGAGAAAAAAATCATCACGGCCTGCCCTGCTTAGAAAAAAATCGGGTCCAAGATAGAGATAACGACCAAGACCTTGTTCGGTTCACTCGTTCCATCCCAGTCATGGTCCAGCAGTAGCGCGAACTAAAAAAAAATTCTCTTCCCTGGCAACAGGATTTTCCTGGATCTTTGCCACGGATGACCCCCAACAAACCGTTATCTCTCTGAACGGATGCGAAGAATGCTCGATTATTATTAGAGTTCCGAGGAGGTTCAAAATGGTTGAAGGACAAGGACAAGAGACATGGACACGGACACGGACACGGGTGCCGGGCACAGGCGAAAGCAAAGCAAGCAGAAGAGCAAGCCATCGCTCGCCATCCCAGTCAATAACCCGTCGGTCTGGAAGCTCTTCTTCCCTCGCACTCTTCTTCATCCCTCATCCCTCACCTTTATCCACCCATCCATCCCATCTCAGGATCATCAGCGTAAGAAAAGGTCCGTCTCTGACTTCCCGTCCAATCGACCGACCTGGAGGGTCTTCGCATGGGCCACTTCCACCACTTTCACCACTTTCACTGCCTTCTCTGAAACCTTCATGTCGATTAGACTCTGCGTGTCGGTTGCTTCCCCTCTCCAAGTCGTACCCGTTTCCCAGAGTACAAGTTGCGGGACACTCCTCTTTTCCTTCGTCTTGCTCAAAATAGAGATCCCGTCATTCTGTAACTTAACCAACCCCCCCTTTTCCGTCTTTCAACGCTTCCCCCCGGGAGAGGGGAGAATTAATAATTACTCTCATGGTGCAAGTTACTCTGTGCGTTGGTAACTCTCTCCCGGTGGCACTCGTAGACGGTACACCGAGTAATGCTCCTTCGTCGAAAAGACGATATCTCACTTCATCGATGTTGCAATAAGAGAAGGAAGAAGTCAAAAAAAAAGAAAAAACTCTGATAACCGTCGATCTAGACTTTGTTTCTTCGGTCGTTGGTTCATCTTCTCCTTTTCTTCCTTTCTGTTGGTTCAATGTTGAAGCTTCGACTTTTGAGGCGTCCGAACCGACGACCGTTTTTCTTTTCTTTTTCTGTCTTTTTTTAACTCTCGCCTATCAAGCGCTTCTTCACGTTCGAGACCTTTTCGTCGTCGTCAAAGGCATCGACGACGTTGACGACGTCGCCATCAACCTACGTATACCATCCTTTGCCTTCTTCCTCTTATCTTCAGGTATCTCTCTCGCGCTGTATAACTCTCACACCAAAAGCAAACTCACCAGCGAAATAATCACTTCTATTGAACAGTTTTCGCGCCACGGCCTGTATCCTTCCGTTGCTGGTGAACCATCACTCTGGTATCTGATTTGACTCTTCCATTCTCAAGTTCCCCCCTCCATACTCCGAAGTGTGACATGACGTGAAACAAAAGAGCGATTGTGTTCACTTCGTCTTGTCTTATCTCCACTCATCGTCCATCGTTCTTTTTTCGTGCGTAGCCTTATATCAGTTTTCCGTCGTACATAAGGTACTTTCTGAGTGAAAACGTGTGTGGCGTGCTTTTGTGATTGGAAGATGTACTGTCGCTTGGGGTCACTATCAATGCAAATGCACGCCATCATCCTTGAGTACCGTGCTCAGACTCGGTGGAAGGAAGACATCATCTTGACGCTCATCTGCAACCCCAGAAGCCGTTCACGCATAATAAAGAAGACGACGACGAAAAAGAAAGCAGGAATCTTGGTTCTGCGAAGTCTAATTTATTCGTCGACCGCGATGCAGACGTGTTTCTTCGTCCTCTTTCAATGGTTGAGAAATTCCCCGATCTCGAACACCGTACACCGTTTGGAGAGACTCTTGTCTCCTCGGAGCTCCTCTCTCTCCATTCCTCCACAAAGTAAAAACGCAACTCAATTCTTGTGGAGGTGGATACAAATGTGTCCTCGTCTCCGCTCGTTACTCTTAAATCACCTTTCTCTGTCCATACTTTTGACCTGACTCGGGTCCAAGCTTGCTTTTTGAAGCTCCCCACCAAGTTTAACGCGAAACTCCGCCGCCACCAACAAAAGCCACCAAAAGCCCAAAACTCTGACGTTGAAACCTTAAATGTGATATGAGGGTTGAAGATTCCCGACCTATGGCCGGTCGCCGACGACACACAGACACTTGATATCCGTCAGTCGAAACGACTCTGTAGTTTTTTACGCGTTCTTCTTCTTCTCGAGGACCTTCTGCAGCCAAGATCTAAATCCTCCCGCTCAATCAAAGAAATGTGCCCCCTCTCGGCTGCTTGGGACTCCACTTTTCCTTCCTGTCATGTCATGCATTATCCATGTTTCCCTTTCTTACAGGAGACCCACCGAGACGTGAGAACATGGGCCATCAAGTGGTAGGGCACAGATCGGTCTTTACTTCCATTCCACTCAATGAGGGCATTCGAGGGTGAGTGGTGAGCACGAAAGAAATGAGATGAGGGAATCGAGGGAACGGACCTGAGGCTCATTCTCTGGGCATGGGCCTAACGGGCCCACTCACTCCTTGCCGCCCTGGTGTTCCTTGTTAGATGCAGGAAAGAGGGAGGGGTGAGAGGGGCTTAGTGTCCAGTTTTTAAAACAGAGCTTTTCCTTCCGTGCATCAACAGGTCGATGTTGAGGTTGAGTCTTGAGACAGACAGGCGTCCACCAAGGCCGCCCCTCCCACCCCTGCGAAACATCTTCCCTTCCAGCCAACAGAATCCCCTGATTCCTGTCAACGGTAGGACCCTTCTTTTCTCTTTGGTTCATGCTTATGCTTTTGGCGTCTAATCGTGCATATGTTCTGGCGAGGGTTCTTCCAAGTTTTTTTAGTTTTAGATATACGGAGATGGAACTTTTTTTTTAGCCTTTTTTCTTCTTATCTCTGGTAGCATCGGTATCCCTTACTTGTGTTCCAGATTTCGGTTTGGGTTCGGGTTCTTGGTGATGTCCCGCTTTATTTTCGCTTGGAGGTTTGTTGAGGCCTCCCTCACGACTCCTTCTGCTGAAAAGATCTTCCTCATCCCCCACGCCGAAGAGAATTTTTCATACTGGTTTCACTCCATCATGGTCGAGGACGGCGAAGTGAAGACCCGAAAAGTACTCAGGGGTTGGTAGCAATGGGAAGATTGAGTTGAGCAGTAACCATGGCAAGAAAAGTGTCATCGATCGGATGATTCATCGATATTATGTTTATGTTTATATATCTTAGTTTGTGTCGACGGTTATCTGTCATCCGTCGCTCATGCCTCTATCGCGGTTCCGGGTCATCCGAGATGTTCAACATTCCAACGTCGTCTTTTGTCCTGGAGGTCACGATGGATTTATCATTTAATCCGGAAGGGCTCTGGCCGATACGAATAGATGGTGAGACGTTATATTGACCGCATCTTCGTGCTGCAAGAGTATGCCTCTTAATCGCTGCTCTCTCGGCGATGACGGAAAAATAATGTCATTCAGCATGATGGGACCTTGGAAGTGAGAAAGAACAGGGAATGAGAGGTCCAGAGCATTTGATCGTCGCGAAGGATTTTTCACACCATTCTTGCACCCCTCGTGTAGATTAAAACCATCCTTGTCATAATCACATCATTTAGTACGACAAATGTTATCTGATAAAATAAATCGAGTCCTCGAGGAGATGTAAGAAATGACTGCCGAAGAGAAACATACTAATAGGATCAGCTGGGAGGCCGTCGAGATATCGGGTAAGATGCCGATGAAGCCCTCCTTCAGATTCGTGAAAGCGTGACTTCAAAAGCGTCTTTCGTCGGCTCGACCGGATAGCAAGCAAGAGGTTTCTTTCTAAATATGAGCGCTGGTAGCCATTGGTTCCCGATGCGTTGGCTGGAGGATCTCGAAGCCGAATTATCTTGCGGAAAGACATTTTATCTGCGCAAGTTCAGTAATCATTTGAACGTGACGACGGGTGTGAGTTGATAGAGGCATGTATGCGGCCAGGCCAAAGAACAGATGAGACCCTAAGGGACATTGAGCTATATGGCCATGGAGGTGATGCTCAACCTGTGTTGTTTACTCCATATATGATGTTGAAGTAAGAAAGAAGACACCAGCGGAAAGGTGGGATGTAATAGCGGAAGCTAGTCCAAATCGGGAGTAGCGCATGATGCTTATCGATTCACCACCGAAAGTTGTCGGTGAATCGAAAAGTGAACCGATAGAGACAGTTTAAAGAGAGTTGTCGACTTTTTGGTCCGACCAAATGGCAACCCAGCAAGCGGATGGGGAAAGCACGGGGCCGAGATTGCAGGAGTTGGAGAAGGAGTTGATTTGCTCAGTATGCCTCTCACTATCTCCATCCTCCACCAATACGTCTACGCATCCATCTTACTAACCTCACTACTTCAAGATATGTACAGATCTCCTCTACCAACCTCTCACTGTTCTTGACTGTCTTCACACCTTCTGCGGCTCCTGTCTCCAAGAATGGTTCTCCTGGCAAGTCTCTCAGCCTCGATCAGGCAGAACCCCGCGATTCACTTGCCCATCATGTCGAGCCACGGTTCGCGAGACCAGACCCAACGCGACGGTCACAACCCTCCTAGATATGTTTCTCCAGGCGAACCCTAATCGGATGAAACCAGCCGAAGAAAGGGAAGAGATTGCGAAAAAGTATAAACCTGGTAATTCAGTCTTGCCAGTCAGAGATGCGGAACAAGGTGACTCGGAGTCGGACGAGGAGGATAGGAGGCTGGTGGACGAGGTTAGAGCTATGAGCTTGAGGGAAGCTGGCACGGGGACTAGCAGGCAGTCAAGTGCTGGAGGGGCACGATCATCTCGAGATCACCGGGGAAGGGATCGGGCAGACCGTGCGGGGGAATCCGACCATGAATCTCGAAGACGTGGTCAGGGGGAACGAAGACGGAGGCCTGAAACTCAACAAGATGCCTCAACTTCCGGTGCGCGGGCTGGCCGCGAGTCGGCGAGCGTATCCGCAAGACAAATCGAACACCAGTCCAGTTTACGATCGCTACTGAGTGCGTCGGACGGAGAATCGCCGCTGGAAGAGCAGATTCTCAGGCAGATCGTAGAAGAAGGGCTACTAGATGATATTGACCTTCGAAACCTTAACCAGGCTCAAGAGGACGAGTTAACGGAACGTATAGCCGAGGCATATCGCCGTAGACATCGAGAACGCTCGCCCGCACGACAAAGGACAAGGAGTGATGCGAGTGAAAGACCACGCACATCTGGGAGGCGGGTCAGGTCTCAGAGTGCACAGACTAGGGCTGTAGAACCAGTGAGACAGCATCCTCCGGTGTCGAGGCCTCATCTGTTAGAAACCCCGCCAACCTCGCAAACCACCCGTCACCAGAGAAGCGCATCCGATCAAGGGAGTAGACGGCAGAGACCTTCGACGTCCCCGATAAATCGTCCCCAGGTGTCCGATGTTGCACTACCTTCTACTGTGAGAACTAATAGTGATACAACATCGCGTCCCCGATCTTCCAGATCCTCGCGGTCTGCATCTGTACAGAGGGAGCCTCTTACATCCAGGATCCCAAGGAGCTCTGGAGAACCCGACATCAGAGTCCCAGACTCTCCAATATCGGGGAGAGAACGCGGCTCAAGACCCTCGGATAGGCGTCTGATCGATTCCCCAACTTTAAGACCTGCTGCAACCGTGCCTATTCCACACTCCCCGTCTCCCAACCGCACCGGGCGTAGTTCGACCCAAGTCGACTCTTCCCGGAATGAGTTGAGAGAACCTAGTAATAGGAGTAACAGAGCACCTTCATCTCGGACATCACCTGCTCGGCCAGAACCTCCTCGTATAGGACCAACTCTGTTCCCCGAACCTTCAATATTCTGCGACCGCTGTGGGACTCAAGAAATACAGTATGGCCTGCACAAGTCCTGCTCTAGATGTAATGATGGTAAATACAATATTTGCCTACGTTGCTATCGCCTTGGGCGTGGATGTCTGCACTGGTTCGGTTTTGGAAGCTCTGCCCAAGTACGCTTCGAAAAGGCCTTCCCAAGACCCTCTGTGGGTAACGACACGCCTCCACGAGAGCCACCACATGTTCTCACCTCGCGCAAATATCGTCGGCCGCCTTCTGGAGCAACTGAGCAAATTGTAGAAGGTAGAGGGAAAATGACAAGTGACAATCCCGCAAATAGACTTCTAACGGGGATGTTCTGTGATATGTGCCTCTCCTTTTCGGACGAATGGTTCTGGAAGTGTGGTAGATGTAATGAGGGCGAATGGGGCTTCTGCAACCGATGCGTCAATCAGAACAGGTGCTGCACTCATCCACTACTCCCTATAACCCGGATATCAAATGAAGAGGCACAAACTCAACCCAACAATCCTCTGAACCAAGAACCGACTTCTTCACAGCTGCAGCCTGCTCCCGCCATCCCTCAGGGATACCAGCAGCTCACCTTCTCAACGAAATGCGATATATGCACCTACCCTATCCCACCATCAACAACCCGCTTCCACTGCCCCGAATGTAGCGATGGAGACTACAACATCTGCACAAACTGCTACAACAAACTCGTATCGTCTCGTAAAATATCCCAAGAACACGGCCCCAAAGGCTGGCGCCGATGTCTCAGAGGCCACAGGATGATCGTCGTCGGGTTCGTAGACCACGAAGACGGGCAGAGACGAGTTGTTGTGAAGGAACTTGTAGGTGGGCACGCGCTGAAGGATGACCATCCCACCACTTCGCCATCAAGTGCTGTCGTCGCGGGAACCTCCTCATCCCCAGACCCCGCAACCGGAGACTGGAGCTGGAAAGACGGACCCGACGGAAGCAGAACGAAAACCATCCGAGCCCGCAACCCCTGGGCATCAACCACCTCCCTCGCCCTCTCCCCAACCGTCGCCACCTTTGACGCCGCAGCGACGGCAGACTCCCCAACAACATCCCAGTTCCCGCCACCCCCAATCCCACCTTCGGGGGGCATCGGTCTACGCCTCCTTGCTCTTTGGTCGTATTATCCTGATCCAGATGATGTGGATGAACTCTCGTTCCCGCGGGGTGCGGAGATTACGGAAGGAGAGAATATTAATGATGATTGGTTTTGGGGGTGTTATGCGGGGAATAAGGGGTTGTTTCCGGGTGCGTATGGGAGGGTTTTGGGAGAGGTGTAAGCCGTGAGGCACACCCCCGATGACGGCGACCCTCCGTGGATTAAATTTACTCCATCTTTTATCTTTTCCTTGTTTTTGCTCTCCTGTTTAACGATTACGCTATACGATGCATGATATATGGATTGACGAATGAATATACAGTCACTGCAAAAAAGTCATTGTCCACCCCCATCTAAAATATATATTCACGAAATATCTCCCCATTCTTATATACCATAACTTCATCAGTTTTAATCAAATCAATTATAAATCCTATTGGTGAATAGAGAGATCGATCATCTATATGAAAATAGATTTGAATATCGAATTAAAATCGCAAAGGATGATGATGTTGCTGAGGTGTGGGTTAATGCCAAATGAATGCTTTGACTAGATGACACATAGACAGAGAACCGAACCGCTGGTAGAACCGAATATAAGCGTAACTATATATACAAGCATATAGAAGCCAAAAAGACCTTTCCTCCCTCCTATTTTTATCAACTGATTGAAGCAACCGAAAGAGAAGGACACAGGAAGGAGATATTATGATTAACGAGGGAGATATTGGGGGAATGAGTGGGTATTTTCACGATCGGAAGATAGTTGGTGAGTCTCGATGTTCTCGAGAGGGGAATGGTAAAGGACATATGGGTTGGGGTACAAAAGAACGGTACATGTATTGGTGGGGACGATGGAAGAAGATAGACATGAGTCTCAGGCGGCTAAGTTTGGCCCAGTCTCTGAGAACAGGGAAAGGGAATGGATATAATTAAGTGGGAAGGAAAGATAGATGGCAAAGGAAAATGATGTCACAGTAAAACATTCGCAATCGATTGTCGTGTCTCGTGTCTCGTACCCAGCCAGGGGAGTTGATACTAGGCGCTAGGATATCGACATCATTGCATGAGTGAACCTAGGAGGTCATCCATGGGACTTCGAACTGTTGAAAGAGCGGTGCCTTCGAGTGCAGAGACGAACTCTTCTCGATCTACTTGATAGTTAGTACAAACCAAAGGATACTGACAGCCTTGTTCATAGATAGAGGGGGGAGAAAAAAGGGTTTCGCTTACCTCTGACGGTGTCGAATGTGATGGTGATTGGCCCTTCTTTCTTGCCAGAGTGAGACTCTCTCGGGTTCCGCGCAATTAGATTTGCCATATCTATCACCGTGCCTCGGGTGTATTCGACTTTGGGCAGACTAGCTCGGTTCGAGTCTCGGGCATGACTGAGACCTTTGCTTCGGGGTACCTGCGCAGCTATCCACTTATCTATCACTTTGTCCTCCCACCGGCTCAATAGATACATGGTGTTGCCCTTTTTCCACAGCTGTACCTCAGCATTTCCTTTGGTTGATTTGGAAGACATGAAGCGGGACTTTTCCTTGGTTGTTATCCAATGTGCACGTCGGGAGAATAGAAGTTCATGCCCTGCCGACAGAGCGCCCATGAATGATCGGACCATATCTGCATCATCGAACTCCACAATCGTGTGGCCAACTTTCTTCTCGCAATACGCGAAAGGAGGTGGAGATTCTAGTCTCCAAAGCTTGTTGACATGCGCAGAGAGGTAATCTGTATAATTAACCTGAGGAAATCGAATACGAGCGTGCGTGTTATCGTACTCGTAGTCCATATCGCGATACAGGTAGTAAAGCTCAGAGTATCTCCAAGATAGTCGCTGATATGTCAGGAGTAGACCCTTGTATTGCTTGAGATGCGGCTCGGTGTCTGAGATGTCGTATACACAACCAGAGCTCATCGTTTGCGACCAAGAAAATAGTGGTTTATGGTTCAAGTGAAGGATTGCGTCTTCGAAATCACTAGCATCGGCCTGATTTCGGAAGTTCAGACTCATGCAGATGTTGGGATTCGTGTCGTCGTAAACATAAGAATATAGAGGGTTATAGTTCCCGTCTGTTTTATCTGACCTCTCTTGACCAGTATCTGACCATTTCACAAGAACTTGCCTCGGGTTGCCATCTCGGTTGATCTGGACACGGCTTAGGGGCATAAAAAACTCGATGCTCCATGGCCGTCTCTCGGCTGCCGATGAGCTGACCACCATCCGCCTTGTGGCTCGCCAGCGTTCGTTATATACTCTCTCAAGTATGCGAAGATCGCAGGAATATGAAACTTGTCTCGAGCTTGCCGGTTGCATTGTTGAGGCTTTGAGTTGTTCAAACACTTCCACGGAGCTTTTAAATATGATACTCTCGGAGGAATCCTCAGATTCGCGTGGTTCTCGACGCTTAACAGCGTCAAAGTATGCTTTGGGTATGTTGATAAATTGACTTAGATCCGAATCGTAAAGGAATGTGAGTGAGACATTCATCCGACCAAAATTCAGGGGTATTGGCTCGGATACCCCGGGACCGTTCATGGCCGAAGGCCCTAGGTTCGATAGCTGCAAGAGTTGGTCAAGATCGTCGGTGACGACTTTAGGACTTATCAGCGTCTGAATGCCAAATGGAAAGGAAATAGACAGTAAGCCTTCTATGGGAGGAATTTTTATACTCACAATCTCTCTGCAAGAAAAGCGTCCCGCTTTGATTTAAAACGGTTACTTTAGGTTCGCTCTCGCCTTCTTTCGTTGATAAAAGGAGCATGTATGGTGCTCCCTTCGTTTTCATTCTAAACTTCTTGCCACCGATACCGGCGTTGACGAAGGTGCGGAAGAGAACCTTCTCATCTTCTTCCCCAGCATCTTCTTGCTCGACTGTAATCCAGCGGCTATTTTCAATGTTGTGGAACAGATCGTCATCTTCCGAGCTCTCCTCTTCGGGTTGCAGAAGCTCCCAGATATTTAGATTCTGTGATTCGAAGAGATGCGGCTCCGGTATGTCTTCAGGCCCAAACTGGGCAAAATCTTCGCTTATACCCTGTAGTAGAAGAGGTTAGCAAATGCAAATATGCCAAACACGGCAATGAGCTTCTTGGGGGATGTGTGACATACATCGGATAAGTTGTAGAATAGTTTTCGATTTTCGTCAGTGAGTAGTGGTGCTTGTGAACTTTGGTCTTTAAGAACTATATCGTAAAGAATATACGAGGCCTTCAACAAGTCAACGTAGGCCTGCGCTGTCGTAGATTTGGATTCCGTTGACACGCTTAGACTCGCTCTTGTGTTGGAGGGTGACATTGGAGGCTGTTTGTCGCTATTACTGATAGATTTCCTGGCCTTATATATGTTTTGACTTTGATCAGTATACCTGAAGGAGACAAATGGTACTGGGGTTCAACATAACCAACCTTTAATAGCCACCAAGTAGCAACTCTCAACCAGTCGCGAGAGTTGAGCTTCCTAATTCTGAGTTCATCCTGGGCCAGTTCCTCGAATTTGGCCTTGACAAATTGATTCGGTCGGTGAACTTTGTCTTGGTCCACGATCCGGAGAGGTCTAGCGGACTGTTCCCGCTTCCGAACGTGAGACAATTCTTTCATTGCCTCGGCGACAACTTCAAACACGTTCGGAGTCGTCCCGTTCTCGATTTTCCCATAGTCATTATTGTTCATGGTGTTCGTGGGTTTTTCTGGATACTTTTCTGAGTACTTTTCTGGGTACTTTTCTGGGTACTTTTCAAAGTGATTGCCATTTTTACCCTCCGATAAGACATTATCAGAAGCTCGTGGACTTGTGCCTGAGTATTTGCGGTGACTTCCCGAGAACATATGCGGTTGGTAAGGGGGCTTTGAAGAGCCTGAGCCTTTTCGGGCCACGGGAGACGTGGGAGGGGATGCGCCATTGTCCGATACGTCATCCGAGTGCATCGAGCTTGTAGAATCTGAAGAGGTCGATATATGCCGATTTCCAGGTCCCACTAGTGTCGCACCAGAGACTGCTGTTGACCGGCGACGAAGTCCACCCATACGAGGATCATCAATGTCCATGTCTGTGTGATTAGACGTCACCCTCTCTAGTGGTTTGATTACATCCTCAGCTTCCAGCGATTCCGACGAGTCCGCGGGTTGGGTAGTTTGTTGTCTCTCTAGGGCTTGGGCTAACGACGTCTCTATTCGCGTAAGGGATGAACTGGGTCGGACGAAAACTCAAGTCAGTATTTTGTTCTTTGCGCATCGGGGTCAGGATATCCATTCTGGTACACCTACTTGCCAATCGAACTCATGCAAAGGCTCAGGTTACAGGTGTGGACCATAACCTTGGATTTCAATTCGGTGATGGTTGATTTCTGGGTTATCCATTTAATTTTCTGCCAGAACATCATGCCATCCCCAATTCCTAGATCTCGATATTTCATAACCAACTCCCGAAGCTCGTGGAGTGTGCTGAAGCAACCCTGAAGGCATCGTTCGAGTGTCTGCTTGCGATCTTCGCCCAGTCGCTCGAGAAACGATTTATCGGAATTTACATCGTCACGCAACGATCGAAGGACGCCCTGAAGAGAGGCCAACTCGTTCACGAGCTGGCGAAACCCGTCTGGCGCATCTCGTGCAACAAGATAGCAGTTGTGATAAAGATCCCAGGCGAGTTTCGTGAGGGTCAGAAGGTCCGCTATCCCCGCGTTAAGGGCCATCGTCGGTCGCAATGGACAGCAGCGCTCGTCGCAAAACTGAATTCAATGGATATTGTTCCTGCTGGTCACTTTCAACCCAAGGACGACCGAAGGGCGAACCCGTGGATCGAGAGGCGAGCGTGGAGAGAGCAACCAGCCCACCACCCACTCTCGCAGATTTTAAGGTTGCTGGGTCCCGTCAAATGCGGAGACGAGCTGATAAGGGAGTTTCATCGACAGGAACGAAGTGCAGAACGTGCCACAAGCAACCGGGTTAACTGAACACGAGATATCCGCAGATTCCAATGGGTTTAACGAGAGAGAGAATGTCGAAAATGAAGAAGCGAAACGGAAAGAGGGCAGAAGAACGAAACAAGGGACCGAAAGACCCTCGACATGCCAAGAAATTGATTAATACAGCGCCGTACCGTATTGACCCTGGAAGATTTTGTACCAGTTACACGTGGGGATGAATTCTTCCGTGTATTTTGTGTGGCCAAGACTATGGGGTACAAGTACAGTACAAGTAGCGACGAGGCTCGCGAGTCAGTTAGGGATAAATACAGTATCAAGGGATACAATTAAGCGAAGACAGGCAGAAAATTTTATTCAGGCGACGACGGCAAGCAAAAGAAGGCCATCCCCCACCAAGTATAGGTGATGCGGGGAGTTTGGCTGACAAGCAGAGGTATGAGGTCAGCAAAAGCCGAGGAGATGGGTGAGTGAGCGGCGATCGATCTTATCGGCGTGGTCGCCGTGATGTTATCCCTGGACCTGCGTTGGTTGGAGTCGTCTGAGAGGACGAAAGGGTCTTGAAGGATCATTTAACTTGGGTAAGGTTCGAAGGGTCTGTTTTGAAGAGGGATGAACGACATATAATTGCTAGGGCTTCGCCGAATATAAGGAAGGGAATATGTCCATCCTATCCGTGTTGGTACATGGAGATTTCTGAATCTCGTGTTGGTGGTGGCTTGACCCCCGCCTTTAGGCGGGCCGTCCTCCACGGCTGATATTGTCCGAGTGAAAGAGTGATGCGAAAGGATGAACCATAGCGACATGGTTGGGTTGCTCGCCTCCCACTCGGGTTTGGTGCTGGAAAACTTGCTGTGCATGGAGGGCTCTCAACGGTTCGCGCTCACACGACGAAACACAGCCTCGTATCATGTCATGGGGTTGGCTCCCAAGCAACTGTAAAAAGCACCAGCCAACCAATTTGCGGGGATATTGATAAAGAAGACGAACTCCTGGGATGGTTTCGAACGCATGGCGATTCTCCTCTGCATCGCACGGGGCATATCGGGCTCTCTTTGCTTCACTTTGAGAGATTGATCAAATAACACATTTGGACAGTCCTATGCGAAGTGAGCAGCCTCATCGTTGTCTCTGGGGTATTAGAGGCCTTTGTGGTGTCCTGATCTGAGTTCTGGATGAAGCGCGAGAATGCTCTTCTGGTCTTCTTCGACGTCGCCGGCGCCATGGGAAATATGACGTGTTATTGTAATAAAACTTACATAATCCGTATCATTGTATTTTCACGTGGGTGGGGTTCCCGATCACGTGTTACCCGAACCGAGTTCGCGGGTTTGTTGTGAATAAACTTCGATCCCCCTTTTCCATCCTCTACACTTGAGGAGACTCCCAACTCATCACAACAATTCTTCAAGCCTTTTCCTCATTCTTCATGTTTAGTGATCTCTAAAGCTTCATATACTCTCTGACAATCGTGCCTGCTTTTGAATTCCATCACCTATCAAGTCCTGAACTGGCCACAACAAAATGTCGTCAGCAATCCCATTCACCCTCGACACGCCTACCGCGCTGTCGCTCGGCGCGGTACTCTCGATCATGCCTGTCGCATCTATCCTCAGCATGATCCTCGTCCCATCGGGCCAGACGCGTAACCGATTCCTGTTCTTCTGGCACGCCTACGATGCGCTTACCCACCTTTTCGTCGAGGGCACATTCCTCTACCACTGCTTCTTCAGCTACACGACTATCGCGTCTTTACGCGGTACCGAACCGCACTTCCTCACTCACAGCGACCGCCTCTACGGACCCGCCTATGGTAGCGACGCGTCGGCCCGCATGTGGCAGGAATACGCGAAGGCAGACCGCCGATGGGCTGGTGCTGATGTGGGCGTTATTTCTCTCGAACTTTTAACCGTTCTCCTTGGTACCCCTGCCGCCTTGTACGTCTGCTACCAGACCTACCAAGCATCGCGTACTCGATCCGATGTCTCCGCGACCGGAAGCGCGAAAGCCAAGATGTGGATTGTAGCCACTGGCCTCGCAACTGCGGAACTCTATGGTGGTTTTATGACCTTTGCGCCTGAGTGGTTGACCGGCAACACCCAACTTGAGACTGAAGACCCTGTCTACCTCTGGCTCTACCTGGTCTTCTTCAATACCCTGTGGGTGTTCGTCCCGTTCTGGATTCTCACCCAGGCATGGAAGGAGGGAAAGCGCGCTTTCGTTGGTGCGGAGACTGTTTCCCGTGGGAAGAAGACATCATGAAGTACATGAGCCCGAAAGTGGCTGGATTACATGTTGCTGGGCGCGGCGGCGCGACTATAATTTCTGAATTCCGAAAATCTGGCGGGAATCCCGGGGTGGGGATGGGATTCCAATTTACGTGTTGTTACGACCTTGCTTCTTCTGCTTTTCTGCCCTCCCTTTATTGATACCCGGTGTTTGCTTGCGCATATACTGTCGGGCGATGGGGTTCTTTTTCAGTTCCTGTATGTGGTTTGTTGGTCTTATTTGCTTTATTAGTTATTTGTTGTAATAATGTACCTTTTTCTCATACAAACGTCACCGTGCGACGTTCCCATGGTTCACATTTCTTGAGCTCGTGCGACCCCCCGTGCGATCCCGGTGTACAGAGACGAAAATGAGGAGGCGCAGAGAGGTCAACCTTGGGTCGAGGAACCCCCTTCTCTCTCTCTTTCCCTGCAAATTCAACGAGTTTGCTCCTTCAGGCGAGTTTAACGAGCCTTGGCGAGACCCGCCACAACGTTTTCAGCCACAACTTAAACCGTATTCAGCCTAGCTTCCTCGTTCTTCACAGCAAAGTTCGACAACACTGCCATAACACTAACCCAATTTGGGTAGTTGAGTGGCTGCAATGGAACCAAGCCAACGGATGACCAATGGCTCCTTCTCCACCATGACGATGCCTCGCGTCAGCAGCGTAGGGCAAATAATTGGGATATAAAATGTCCTCACCATCCCTCTGCGGCGTAGGAGAGGACATATTAACTGGCTATACATCTTTACCATATATAATCATAATACAATAATGTCCTATCCACCACAGCAACCAAACTACTACGGAGGGCCCCCACCTCCCCAAGGGCGTAAGACCCCCCTCTCATCCGATATCCGGTTATCAATACTAACAGATTCTAATAGACTCTCCCCAACCCGGATATGGTTACGCACCTCCTCCCGGCCAATACGCACCTCCCCAGGGACAGTACCCCCCTCCACAACAGTATTACCCCGGATATGGCGCTCCCCCACCCCAGGGACACTACCCTTCGCCGGGCCAATATGGGCAACCACCGCCACAAGGGCATTACCCTCCCCCAGGCGGTCATTATGGCGCACCCCCTCCACACGGCTACCCCACACAGCAGGCACCGCAACATCCGCAGCAATACCACCAGGGTCCATATCAAACCGGTTATGGGGCGCCACCACCGGCTCAGTATCACCCACAACAATATAGCGCGCCGCCAGGACCGCCATCTGTACCGTCACCAGGTTATGAACCAGGCCAGGTCGCTCCAGGTGACGCAAGCCGTGATGCAGATGCCCTGAAAAGAGCGATAAACAATAGCGATCATAAGGCTCTCATCAAGATCCTCGCACAGCCAGATCCACTCCAGTTGGAGCTTTTGAAGCGTGCTTATTCGCAGCGGACCAAGGGAGATCTCGAGAAGGATGTCGGGTCGGTTTCTTCAAAAACTCGGCATTATGGGCAAGGTCTTCGGGCGGTCGTGCGGGGTCCTCTCATGAATGATGTTGAATATCTGAAGAAGGCGGTAGAAGGGATGGGAACAAACGAGGTCATCCTCAATGACGTCCTTCTCAATCGTTCCAATGCGGATATCGAAGCGATTAAAAAGGCGTACGGGGACGAATACAGCACAACCCTAGAGTCGGACGTTAGCGGTGATCTCTCGTTCTTAACCAAAGAGCTTTTCAAAATGGTCATGGCTGGTAGACGCGCCTCTGAAGCCACCCCAATAGACCAGCAGGCTATGTTGAAAGATGCTACGGATCTTAAAATCGCTACGGACAAACCCAGGAGTGATGTTGATCAAATGACGGTCATGACAATACTCACCAGCCGATCAGATGGCCAACTCCGCGCGATTAACCAAGCCTACAACAGTCGATTCCAGACACCATTCAAGACTGTCATTAAGGACAAATTCAGAGGTCACATGAGGGACGCGTTTCTAACAATATGGGGTCGAGCGTTGGACAGGGCAAAGTATGACGCTAAAGCGCTGGAGCGTTGTATGAAAGGCGCAGGGACAAATGACGATCTTCTCGTTCAGCGTATCGTCCGTCTCCATTGGAACCGGCAGCATCTTGCACAGGTCAAGGAGGCATACAAAAGCAACCCGAAACTCCCGAAGAACCTTAGTGACCGTGTTCGTGGGGAAATCGGTATCTTAAGTATGGACTATAGAAGGCTGATGCTTGCATTGCTCGAGTGATTTCTTTTCGTCCAGATTATGCTCGTTCACTAACCTATTCTTATGTAAATATATCTATGAACAGAAATCTACCTTTAGTATCCTACTTTTCGAGTTGACTCTTGCAATGCGCTTTTCCTAATCTCCGTACCTGGCTTATTCTGTATCTCGGGCGTTGAGTTCGGTTCCTCCAGAAAGCGAGTCCTTAGTCAGCGCCTTCCATCCATGATAATAATAATAAGATGCTCGTCCGTAGATGATTCCTTCCAAACACACACCCAACCTCCCATACCCGACAAAAGTCTCTGTGCTATTTTTGCAAGGCGTCCCATTAACATTCACTTGCCCCCTCAACGTTCTCTCATCCTCAACATTCACTCGCTTGCTAACTTTGATCTTCTACTTCAACGCCGCTACAAAGATTTCAAAACTGGCATGATCAGACACATCTCCCATCCCTGGAAAACTTGCGTCAATGGTTCCAGTTTCTCAAGCGCTGCGGTGCTTTCCTGCATGTTTCTGCAGGGTTCACACCTGCAGGGGCCCGCCTGAAGGGCCTTAACCCAACCACAATCTGCCACACAAATATCGGTTTTCGAGGCTGCTGAGATGAAACTTGGGCTGACGAAGGCGATGGCCATTCTTGAGGCTCTTGAGCAGGAGTCAAAATCCTTTGAAATTCACTGTCTTCAATATTCTCCTTCGATGAGCTCTCAACTATTGGAATCCCCAATGGCCCAATGGGGGCAACGAAACTCCTTGCGAAGTTATTACGCCGTGAAAAGAGGGAGAAGGGGAGGCAGGGGTCGGGAGAGGATCGGCCACCGTCCGTGAGCCAGAGCGATTCTTCGACTCTTATCGCTGAGCATGAAGAAAGTGGGACGAAAGAAAGCCAGCAGGGTGAACCGAGCCAGAGTGTAAAAGAATTAACAAGTGGTCAATTATTTAAGAAGTTATTTCCTAACCGGGAAACATTGGGGCTTCACATCCTATACACTCCACCCGAAACTACCAAACCCGTGGTCGACATTGTCTTCGTCCACGGCCTGAAAGGTAGTGCCTACACCACATGGCTGGATACACATTCCGGGACGTACTGGCCGTACCATCTTTTACCGCACGATGTCCCGGATGCGCGGATCATGACATTTGGTTATGACGGGGACCCCGCAGGTATCTTAATGGTTGGGGAGAATAATATCCGCGATCATGCATACTGTTTAATCGGAGACCTTGAGCGCGAGCGAAGGGCGGATCCTGTGAGTACTATCCTTCCAATATTCGGGCACTTCATACAGTTTACTGACAACCAGATTTAAGCACCGGAAGCTTGTGTTCATAGTGCATAGTCTCGGGGGCTTGATTACCAAGAAAGCCCTTTGTATGTCTGAGAGTAACGCTGAGCGTCACTTGAACGATGTAGAGCGGGGAACCCGAGCCATTGCGTTCTTTGGGACACCCCACCGTGGATCTGGACTTGCGACTTTTGCCAAAGGAGTTGCCGAGATTCTGAAGCTTGTTAACTTTAAAATGAACGTCGATATTCTTGAATCGTTGAAGCGAAATTCCCAGGTTCTAGCTGATATTGAAGATTCATTCACCAACTGGTTAAGAAAGAAAGGCGACAAGGTGGATCTCACCTGTTTCTACGAAGAATTAGCGCTACCAGTTACGGGTATGGTAAGATCAGTCTCTCGACTCTTGTCTGTTATACTGTTGGGAGATAAACTGACGTAATTGTTGTAGGTCGTCACAAAGGACTCGGCCCAGATACCTGGATATCCCCAGATTCCAATACATGCACACCATCGGGTAGGTCATGAACCTGCCAATACAAAAAGAAACTGCGCTCGAATGCTAAGTAAATAGGATATGGGGAAATTTGGAGGCTTGAACGATCCAGGATATAAGCGGATCGTCGGCGAAATAGAGAGATGGTTGGACAGAATTGAATTGAAGCAAGGTAAGGGCCCCTATCCGCTCCTAGATACAGACGATTTTCAGCAGCTTACACTCAAACAGAGTTATCCTCGTTAGATAAGGGTGAGTGAGTTCTATTCTAGTCTTAGAGGAAATACATTAACAACGTCCAATTCGCAGAGTGTCTCCAATCTCTAGCCTTCCCGGAAATGAATGAACGTGGTATTGATATCAATCCCGCGGTGGGTGGAACTTGTGGTTGGATTCTAGAACAAAAAGCCTACTTAAAGTGGCTTTACCAAGGGCGGAGTCTACTATGGATAAAAGGGAAACCTGGAGCCGGAAAGTCGACTTTACTAAAATATGTACTTCAATCCCTCCAACAGGAAAAGCCGCTATCGTCGGATAGAACCGTGACTATTTCCTTCTTCTTCCACGGACGGGGCTCCGAGATCCAACGAACGCCACTCGGCCTATTCCGATCCCTCCTTCACCAGCTTCTTGAAAGTTTCCCCAATTCACTATCGGAACTCGTCCAAACTTTCAAAAGCAGACTCGAGAATCAAGGCACCCCAGGCGAGAAATGGAATTGGCGGCCGCTAGAGCTCCAAACTTTTCTCGAATCTTCTCTTCCAAGGGTTCTGGAAGAATCTGCCATCCGGATTGTGGTAGATGCACTCGATGAATGTGGAGAGAAAGCAGCCAAAGACCTCGTTAAATTTTTTCAGCGCTTGCGTTCGAAATGTTCGTCCCCGAAACATGGCCTTAATATTTGTTTCTCCTGTCGACATTTTCCGCTTGTATCGTTGGACAATGGCCTTGAAATCTGCGTCGAGGACGAAAATCATGAGGATATAAAAAAGTACATTCGAAATGAGCTCCAGGACCTAATTGAACAGGACAAAGAACTAGAGGTCCTCGAAGATGAGATCATTACTAGATCATCATATGTCTTCCAATGGGTTAACCTTGTTCTGTCTCGCGCTATATCGCAACATAATGAAGGTTGCTCATTATTACATATCCTGCAATGTTTACGGGATACTCCAGCCGAGCTGCACAGCTTGTACGAGGACATATTAGGACATTTGGACAATTCCAAGGACAAGCGAGCTCAATCCTTGCAGCTAATGCAATGGATATGCTTTGCAACGAGGCCCCTATCCTTAACGGAGCTGCGTTTCGCGATGGTCGTTGACTGGAATACCTCTTATATATACCAAGATCAACTTCAAACCTCTCCAAATTTTGTGAGCGACGATACGAAAATGGAGAGACGGGTCAAAGCACTATCAGGTGGCCTTGCCGAAATCAAGCCACATAGTGACGGGAGCCGAGTGGTGCAATTTATTCATCAGTCAGTCAACGACTACCTTGCCGGAGGGGGTTTACGCGTCCTCGATGCCTCTGAATCGGCATATATGGCCATTGGGCGAGCCCATTACCGACTATCGAGATCTTGCATCAAGTATTTTGCTATGTTTGATATATATCATTGGATGACAGGCCTAGAACATGATGGGAATGTTGAGGTTAGTGAAAGGGGGAAGATGCTGCAGAGGCAATTCCCCTTCTTAGAATATACTTTGAGCTCCTGGGGCCAGCACGCTAAATGGTCGGAGGACAAAAGTATTCCACAAGTCGATCTTTTATACTATTGGAACTGGCCAGGTCCTCAATTCTTCGATGCTTGGATCGAGGTGTGCATGTTTATCTCGTTGCATTTTTCTCAATCACCCGCCAGGAAGTCGATCCTACTACACGCGGCAGCCGCGTATGGGATAATAAGTCTTTCAAGCGCAATTCTTGAAGACTTGTCATCCAGAAACCAGGTTTCCGGGTTGATGGATTCAATAGGCTGGGAACCCATTCACTATGCTGTTAGCAACGGACACGCGGATGCTGTCCGTTTGCTCTTGGATCGTGGAAATGCCGACCCTGATGCAGGGGGCTTCGGGGCCAGTACGCCACTGGCAGTAGCAGCTATGCATGGCTATGACGGGATTGTAAGGTTACTCGTCCAGACAAAACGTGTCAACGTCAACTCTAGAGGCCTATTTGGCCTTACACCACTGTCAGAGGCAGCAGAAGCGGGGTACGAAAGTGTTGTGAGGTATCTACTCCAATGCGAGGGGATTGCTACCGACTCCAGGGACAAGTATGAGATGTCTGCCGTGTCTCGGGCGGCAAAAGGCGGGCATGAAAGCATTGTTAAATTGTTGATGGAACACAACCCTGTTGATTCTAGAACCCAGGATAAGACGGCACTTTTAGCCGCAGCAAGGGGCGGTAACGGCCGAGTGGTTGAGATGGTGCTCGAAAACAGCAACATTGATATCAATCTCAAGATAGACGGGTTTACGGCGCTCCTATTAGCGATTCAGAAGGGGAATGTCGAGGCGGCAACAGTCTTACTGAAACACAAGGGCATTGATGTCAACTGCGAAGATAATAACGGCATGACACCCTTGTTTTATGCGGCAGAATATGGGCTTCATGGGATGATGTCTTCACTCTTAGCACACGATGATCTCGATGTCGACTTCAGGGACAAATATGGGGCATCGGCACTGACGATTGCGGCACGAAACGCTGATGAAAAGGGGGTATATATGCTGCTAAGGAGTGGGCGTGTGGATGTTAACTCAAAGGAGGGTTTCGGGAGGTCGATTCTAACCCATGCAGCGGGAAATGGGTGGGAGAGGATAGCGAAACTCCTCATATCAAACACCGATCTCGATGTCAACCCGAAAGACGACGAGATGAGAACTGCGCTATCGTTTGCGGCGGCAGACGGCAATGAGGAGATGGTGAAATTGCTGCTGCAATGCGATGGTATCGACACTGATTGCCCGGATAAGGATGGAAAGACTGCACTGTCATGGGCAGCGGAAGAGGGCCATGCTAATGTGGTGGAGTTGCTCAAATCCCACGGCGCCTCTTGAGAAATTTCCTTGATATCTCATACTTTGCTTTATATTGTCTTTCTGTGTGTACAATAAATATTTATACGGCGCCTTTGACGAAAATAGGGGTAGGATTCGCTTTGATATGTGATCTAATCATATCAATACAGAGGCAATGAGTAAGGCCATGTGCTTGCCTCGTTGAACCGGTCCCAATTAAACTTAAGTCGTATGATTTGAATTTGTAGATATGAGAGATAATAGCTAGAAAAAAAGAAGGACGAGAAAATTTGATATTATACTGCTTATTAATACTAGATATCGCCAGTGGCAGTGGCGTACTGGTAGAAGCGTCACTGTGGCAGTCACTATGTTGATTCTCTCTGCTGACAATCTTCACTTTCTATCAGAGTTTTGATCTTTTTTGATTAACTTGAGCAAGAATTGAGCACTCTCGCTTAATGTTTCTAACGAATCAGATCGATTCTCAATTCATTTGTACACTCTTGATCCTCACATCATCTTGCCTGTGAATACGCCCGTAAGAGTACCCCCAACTACTTTGTTCTCAGAGTTCAGAGAGAGTCGTTTGACGAGCTGCTTTCTTCGAGAGTTACGCGAGATGTTGATTCGATTCTTTTACGGCCGTATTTCTAAGAATACATATACCTTGTCTTTGGACTATACCCAACCCGGCTTTTTTTTGCAATAGTGGTGCCTGGCAGTGGCAGTGAAATGGGGCCGCGTATCCTTGAAGCTCCCTCGCCGAGGTTCATACAGACTTCATCATCTCGATCTTCCTCTCAACATTTTGGCTAGAGGCTTACAGCGGATGTTACAAGCAAAAGGCATGACCTCAATGCCTACTAGGGGGTGTTCCTCTAAATGATTGGGATAGGTATAAAAAGGGGAGCAATACCCTATGATGGAGCGTTTTTACAACCATCAATCTCGTTGGAAGCTTCATACCAACCATTCCCATAATCAAACACTTTCCTTGTCCTATTATTCACAAGCAGCATGAAAACCGCTCTGGGTACCTGTCTGAGGTCTCTCCTTGTCACCAGCCTCGCACTTTGGCCTTTAGCAGCCGCGCAGCAGAGCGAACACCCAGTCCTACTCCTTAATGAGGATGAGTCCTTCCACTTCGAACTTTTGAATGCACTTAGTGAGGCTATATATTCCGGGGCAGACGTGAACCCCATCCTTCGTGTCGCAAAAGACCTCCCCCCAGGCGACTTTGAGAGCTACAGCCAAGCCTTTCAAGAGCTCGCAAATCAAACTAAAGCCCAAGCTGAGGACCCGAAAAATGCTTACGACTCCGTCAATGTACGCGACACCTGGTTCTCCGCAGCCAACTACTTCCGCCGCGCCGACTTCTACCGCCATGGAAACTGGGATGATCCATTAATCAACATTCTTTGGGACGAGCAGACGGCAGCTTTCAACAAAGCAATAGCCGCACTCCCAGTACCAGGGCAGAGATTACAAATCCCCGCCGACAACTTCACCGTCGAAGCAATCTGGTATCCCGTCAAAACCGACGACAACACTCAGCGTCCCACATTTATTCTCGGAAATGGTTACGACGGTGCCCAGGAAGATCTCTACCACACATTTGTCGTCGCCGCTCACGCTCGTGGCTGGAATGCTATCACATACGAAGGTCCCGGCCACCCCACCGTTCGCCGCAACCAAAACATAGGTTTCATTCCTGACTGGGAACGCGTCGTAACGCCCGTGGTCGACTACCTACTCACAAACCAATCTTGCGCCGTCGACCCCTCCCGCGTCGCGCTGCTCGGCTTTTCCTTCGGTGGCTATCTAGCTGCTCGCGCTGCAGCCTTTGATCCCCGTATCTCCGCGGTCCTCCTTGATGGCGGTGTCTGGGATACTTTCAAGGCTTTCTACGACCAATTGCCCCCCCCTGCCCAGAAATTGTTTGATTCCGGCAACGCCAGCGCCTTCGATGCCGCAGTGTTAGAAGCCATCCATGCTCCTGGTGCCCCCACATCATTGCGCTGGGGTGCCGAGCAGGGACTCTGGTCGTTCAACATGCGGAGTCCATATGAATACCTTCAGCTAACGAAGGAGTTCGCGGTAGAAGAGTGGATAGATCAGATCGATATGCCAACTTGGGTGGCGGATGCGACTTACGAGGAGGTCTTCCCGGGTCAAGCGAAGAAGGTAGCGGACGCTCTGGGGGATAGAGCTACTTTTCATTTGTTTGAAGGTTCAGCGGGTTACCATGTTCAGGCGGGAGCGTTTCAGGAGCTTAATAGGGTGATGTTTGCTTGGTTGAATGAGACTCTGGGGTAATTGACGCGAGAAAGCGAGATGAAAAAGTGATCTACATTGTTAATAACACGAAAACGAGTCAAATTTCAATATCATTTGAACATATTGCTCATGTTTCTTGAGACTCTTGCTATAGATGAGCAGATCATCTATAAACGTCGTAAGAAATTTGTCGAAATAGTCAAAGAACGTGAAGTTGATGAATCTCCGAAACACAGCGAGCTCGTTCTGTAACTCGATACTTGAAGAACTCCTAACGAGTACGAAAGATAGTCAAGTTTTCGAAATTCTCGCTCATTATAGTATAATTATTAGAGAGTGGAGAAAGAAAATATCCAAAGGAAACAAGTAAAATTCGTTATTATATTGTTGAGCAGAAGAGGATAGCTTGGAAAGCAAACACCACAACTTGACGACTCTTAAAGTCTAACGAAGGTATATATGGCAAAGTAGATGCTGCGTTTCAACTGGGCGAACAGGGTAGGTAGGTGAATGATATGGCAAACAAATGAGCTGAAGAAAAGAAGAAAAGCCGACAGCAGTATTAAGCTTCGTTATCGTTCATCGTCATTCTCTTTTGGGGGGGTCATGATAATTCGTTTCGTCGTTCGCCATCTAGGCTTTCTTTCTTTCGTTCTTTCTCTCCTTCATATATACTCCTTGAAGAAATAGGAAATGTCCGTGTCCTTGTCACCCCCATCCGTTTACTTGTCGTCTTCGTCTTTCCACAATTTCCCGACGCTCTCGCGGACGCTGAACCCTCCGAAGAGCCAATCATTTCCATGACGGCCACAGTGGTTCACGGTTCCACTGAGGCGCTTGTGGTCGCCGCTCTTGCGGGATGAGTGAGAGTGGGAGTGGGAGTTCGAGTTGGAGTTGGAGTACGAGCCGGAGTGGCTGCGGTGAGAGAATTCCCATTGGTGAGGGGAAGGCGAGGATGTGGTGCGTTGACGCGGGGACATGGGCGCCGGGGAGGTCGTACGTTCAATCGGGGCGCCGCCGTCGATGTCGTCGAATGTGACGCGCGACGGGGAGATTCGCCCTCCCACAGTGGCAGCGTGGGCGTGGCCGTCGCGGGGGTAGTCGTGGCTTTTCCTGACGGGGAGGGAGCTCGTGTGGGAGGGTGGTGCGGGGGATTTGGAGCGGGAGCGGAAGAAGCTTCGACGGGGGCTTGGGGTGTCCGCGGGGATGGGCTCAGTTTGGGTGCGTGACTTCTGGCGCCCGTGGCGGAAGGCCGAGAGGGAGAAGGGGCGTGAAGACGAGGAGGCTTCTGTTGCCTGCGAGGATGCTGTGTCTACAGCATCGAGGCCGTTCTGGGTGGACGATTCGTGGCGGGACATTTTTAATTAATTTTTATTTAATCGTCCAGACGATGGGTGAGAACGAATGAATTGCGGGCTGTACTGGTCGCGATGATATCTACCGAAAAGTAGATCAATCAATTAAAGGGCAGACGGTGGCAGCGGCGACAGAGATTCCAGTCTCTCTTTTTATAAAGAGCGATCACACTTCCCGGAGCGTGTTGTGGATTGTTAAGAATTACAGTTATCCAGAACTGGTGAGAAGTAAAAAGGAACAAGCGAATCTGTCAAAGACTTGTCAATGTGGGATAGGATTTCTGAAATTCATCAGAAGAAAGAGGGGGGGTGGGTTGCTATTTGTGCTTTGGAATCGACGTGGTAATTAGATATAGGAAAGCAGGATGTGCTCTATCTTCGGTACTCTGCGTTGGCTCTGAAGCTTCACATGTGGAGATGAATTATTATCGTATCGTTTATGCTGCATGGGAACAAGTCCCCGTATTTCCTGATCTGTCTTTGGTTCCTCCGTCGCCGGCGGGAAAAGTGGACGATGACTGGTCCGACATGCGTAGAAACACTCGGTTAGTCACATTGGGTACAAGAATGTTTATGCGGGATAGCGCTCCACGTCCAGGGGTTGGTGAAAGGTGGTGGATGTTCGTGGTCGGTGAGAAATCGACCGTCTCCCCCGGAACCTCGTGGCATTTTCGGGGAGTTTTAATGCCTCTTTGGGGCAGCTTTAGGGGTTGCAACCCCCGAGCTCAGCGCCCGAAACCCCTAGAGGCCCTCCGCTAGTTCTGACCCAGCAACACCCCTGTTCACCGCTTAAACCCCTGCAGCTCGCCTCGGAGGAACGGCAAGAACAGGGCAAAGTCTAATTAGAATCACTCTCGCGCTGAGTCTCGAGCAAGGACATCACCGCAACGCCAGCAAGGTACACCTGTCTACCGATGAATACCAGCTGGGTTAGGCGAGTCTAGATCCGGTAGTCCCCCATTGTCGCTTGAGACACGAAATGAGGGAGCGGATAAATGCCTCTCTTCCTTGAAGTCTCAATTTTGAGCCTCACTTTTGTTTGTGAAAGTGTGATGGTGCGATCAACAACACGCTAAAGTAGCGGAACAACCTTTCCGATCGTCGTCGTCTAACTGTGCGTCCTTTGATCGTTTATCGTCATCGTCTCTCGTCTTTCCCTTTCTTCCACCGTGGAGAAGCGGAGAAAATCATCGCGACAGAGAAAGGGCTGAACGACCAACGGTGATCATCACTTATCGACACGCAATCAGTGAGCCGACGAAGCCGACGGTTTGAACCGCTTTCTGCTCTCATTTCACCATCCTAGGGCCCACTTGGTGCCGATGACAAGACTTCTGAGGTCATTCTGGAAACCGAAAGACCACTTTTTTGTCAGTGATCGTGGAGAGTCGTCCCTCTCGGTGGGCATGGGTCATTCTTGGCTCACTAACCGACACGGCATCCCTGGTCTTGGGCAGTGTCGAGTCAGCCCTACTCGTCAGGGTTCCCCTTTGTTGGTGTGAAATTATCATTTCGGTATCTCCTGCATGCTGCATTGCAGTTCAGCTTGACTCACACTGGTTGCTGCAGAAGGTGCGAAGTGTGATCACTGTGAAGATCACCCTGTGGAAGAAAGAGAAGAATAGATCGATGAATCATCGTCTCCCACAAAAGAGCCTCAACTGCGTACCTCACAAGTACTCCGAATATTACTTCCGTCTGTAATCTCTTGTAACAGGGTCCTCCGTCTTCCGAGGAGATCCCGATGTTCGAACTTTCTTGGGATGTTTAAATTTACTATTTTAATAACCCACATGACACATCACGTCACCTGCTCTCTTTCACATGATCCTTTTTTACTTCTTATGGATGTCATGACGATGAATGTCTTGGGGCTTCGGATAGGAACTCTTGGCTTTCATGTTACGCGGAGATAGGGAGATAGCTGTATTTGTCATAGATGAGGATGTACTGAGATTATATGAACTACCAACGCCAGACACGATGCTATTTGTCTTTTGTGGATCTTTATGGTGTCAGAACGGAAAAGAACCCGGAGATAACGCCTGAGCCGGATGCAAATGATTGGAACGGACAAGAAGGCCAAGAGAAAGAGAAAGAGACGAGAATAGTTGCAAAAGAAGAAAAAATCCGGAAGAACGGCAAATAGAAAAATGGGAATGGGAACCTGGGACAACGGCTTATCACTCCTCCTTCAGCGGCCATAGTTCCGCACTCGGCTCCCTCCATGCACGTGGTTGCTCTGAATGGCACCGTCGGTGCCTCCTTTGAGAGTGTTCGGGTTGGAGGCGAGGGTCAGTCAGATAGGACGTGTCCTGTGTTCTCTGCTGTCGTCCTTGGGCGCGAGAGCCTTTTTGCTGGTCGTTTGTCTCAAAGTAGGAGACCATAACCTCGTCCCCGTCCCCATCACTTTTAGCATGGTCACTACTGCTGCTGGAAAGGGCCGAGAACATCTTCGCCCTATCAACCTGCGGGACGATTCGGCGTAGAATCGCTGAAGGCACTTCCCCAGCTTCAGTAACTGTTGACACAATATCATCGTCCATATTATCGTCTGAATCGTCACAGCAAGATGACGGCCATATTCGACGAGTATGCCGCATGGTTTTAGACCGGACTATCCCCGCTGATAAAGCATCATCACCGTCATCGGAATCCATATAACCAAACTTCTCTGTTGTTTCGACAATCGGTACCCGTTGAGATTTGCCGTTTTTGTCATCCCCAAAGTATTGTTTCAAGGCGCGAATGTCGTTATCGGGAATGGGGTTTTGCCGATCTTGGACGCGGGTCGTGTTGGGGGTGGAGTAGGGCCAAGAGTAACGCCGCCGTCGGCGGCGGCTAAATAGAGTCATCGGTGCCGAATGGGTTATGCCCGTTGTAGGACTAAGAGATTATTTTGACCTTGGGAGGAGCTGGAGTCTTTTTCCTCCTGCTGGTATTACCACCTACGCAGGATATTAT
This sequence comes from Arachnomyces sp. PD_36, assembly GCA_032988195.1. Lineage (NCBI taxonomy): Eukaryota > Fungi > Ascomycota > Eurotiomycetes > Onygenales > Arachnomycetaceae > Arachnomyces > Arachnomyces sp. PD_36. The sequence goes on along the minus strand of JANTQE010000025.1, from coordinate 206,361 downwards.
GCGGGCTCCTGACTTATAAATAATGAAAAAAAAACAAAGACAGAGAGCCGGAGCTTGGAGAGAAATCCGAGAACGGTCGTTCTTATAGAGGCCTTTCTTTCGAGGCTGCACCAGCCTCGAGCACGTGCCAGGGGCACAAGGCACGAGGCGCAGGGCAAAAGCAAAGTGTGTTCTGATCTGACCCGATGACTCCGACGGGGCGGGAAGGTCACGGCAAGGTGGACGGTGATGGCAATCAGTGGAGACGCAATATCTGGGGTAGCTTCTGTGTAACTCCCTAAGAGTACACATGAAGAAAAGCTGAAGGATTGCTAGCAGGGATAGAGGAGAGAACGGTCGATATCTTTGATATCATCGCATTTTTAGCGTCTCTCGAGGGACCTTCTGAGTGACTTCCTGATGTGTGCTTTCGAGCTCATCAGCTTCGCATGAATAACACCCCGACCAAGGCTGTCAGATGATCCTTTGTTACTCCATTTTTACTCACGGCTGCCTTGGTCAGGCAGACGAATAGAGGAGTAAAGAAGCAGGGAGAAAGAGCCATTATTTGCCATCCGTTGAAGAAAGCATTAGTAATGGAGAATGAGGATGATTCACCACACCATCTGCGGCGTATTTTCTCGTCTTGGTGGCCTTGCTGTCGTTGTCGTCTGTCCATCCGCCTGTCGTGGATAAGAGTGTGTCGCTGAGGGATTACTCATGCGATGAAAAGAATGAGCCAATGATGTCATACTATTGAACTGTTTGATCTTACGTAAACACCTCCTGAATCCATCCGCGGTTTCCTTCGCTTCACTGCAACTCAACTACCAAAATCCTTTCTACCTTCAAAGAACCATCCCCGGATCAGGGACGGTAACTCTAAGCTAGATGTGATTTCTAGCTCTGAGAATGTCCTGTGTCCCGACAAACGAACCAATAAAGGCCAATTTCTCTGGATTGTTAAAACCCTCATGAAACGATCCTTCGTGCTTCCCTGGATCAAGCCTTTTGCCGCTTGCCCAGCAAAAGGGAAAGCTACCTTTAGAATATGGAGCCAAATGAAGCCTGAACCCCTACGGTTTCTCTGGTTTCCTCCCACAAATTTAAAGCGCCGACCAAACGCCATTGGAGAAACCACAACTAAACCAAAGCAGAACGGGTCCAACCCCAAACAAATCAGGATAGTTCCATGTCGCCAAGCTCATTTTTGGAGCCCGTGGGCCAGGCTTTCCTAGGACGGTTTGGTAACGGGAGTGAAGATATGGAGCTCCCAACGCTGAACAAATGATGGTACTTCGCCTTCTGCTTTCCAGCCTTTTTGTCGGGATCTTCAACCGGATCCGGATGTTTGTCTATAGCCTGCTTGGGCGTCGATTTGGGGAGAGAGTGAGGCCGGTCAGATTTCTGGGACACGGGCGGAGTCTTCGTAGCCTACGCCAGGTAATATGTTAGTAGGAATTTTTACGGGGCTTAGGTATCGGGTACGGTACATACTTTTTCGGTTGGCTTCGGGACGTTTTCATGGTTGGGAAGAGGAGGGAACTGGCCGGGGTTATCACACTTAGGCGGATTCTTCTTAGCCTGCCTACATTAGCACTTGTACTTGACTCGGTATAGGTTTGCACTTACTCCGTTAGCTACCTTAGAAGCGTTTTTGCGGCTGGAGGGAGCATGGGGAGGTTGATCAGACTTGTAACCCTTGGTTGGCGGATTCTTTTTCGCCTACGCCAGGTGCTCTGGTTAGTACTTATATCCGGTCTGGTAAGATAAGTACCTACTCTTTTTTTAGGTGGCCTGCCTTTACCCCGACTGGGGCACTGTGGTCTCCAATGTCCAAACTCGGCGCATTTAGGGCATGGCTTGTCGGGGACTATACCCTTGTCACACCAACCCACTATTCGGCTAAGCCTACTCTTCCTGCGTTCACTATGAGTCTCAGACTTCGACTTCTCTTGTCGTTCTTTCCGTTCTGCTCTCTGCATAAGCTTTCGCGCTGCATTTCTTTCCGCCTTCTCGTCACGCACTGGTACCCAGTTGGGGATCGGTTTCATGTCAATATCCGAATCACCGGCAGTTGACGAGCGACTTCTCTTAAATAGGACCTTTTTTTCCGGCTCGGGCTCCCTTTTTACGTCTCTACTCCTCTTCATATGGGGATGGGCTAGGGGCCTCTGACAAGTCAAGGGCTTGGGAAGACCATCATACCACTTGTCAATTCTGCCTTCTCTGTCGCAGTGGTTCTGCCAGCGCACATATTCCCATGACTCGTCGATATCTGCCTTCACAACAGTTGGATCAAATATCGCAAAATTTTGGCATCCCCATTCTGCTTCCACCAGTTCCAATTCTGCGTAACGTCGGAGAATCCTCCATTCACGCATTCTCAAAAAATGTACCTCCTCCGCTTGCCTCAACCTTTGTTCTTGCTCAGCCACAAGATTGTGGAATGCGTCCATGAGGTTCTCTGGGTCTCGAAAGCGGATATCGAAAGAAACGTACTGAGAAGGCACAGTCCTGCCGAGTGAATCCTGATAGATGATGCTTTGATCCGGGTCTGAGATAGTTAAGAAGACGGGTAGATTGATGGGGTAAGCCCCATCCGTGTCTCCTGAGTAGGTTGAAGATTCAGGCTTATACCCATCAATCGTCACTCCAACCTTTATTGCGCCGTACATCGGTTTGAAGAACTGCGGGGGTTCGGGCGGGGAATCGGAGCTCATCAACACCCACCCACGAGATGGATCCAGGCGAATCTGAAGCTTCTTTGACAGAAAACGGATAACGTTTCCCGGGACGAATTCCTCAGGCGGCTCCGATTCGCGTGGTGATTCTGGATCTGGCTCTTGCTTCACGGCCCATGGCGCAATTGGAGCCCTGGGGAAAACGTGGCCGGGAGAGGTAACCGTCAAGGCTTGGACTGACTTCGCAATCTTTTCGCTTTCGTCTTCTCGACGCTGCTTCGGTTTGGGCTTGGGTTTAGGCTTGGGTTTAGGCTTGGGTCTGGGCCCGGGAGGTTTGGGTCTAGGCTTGGCCTTAGGCTTGTTTTTAGGCTTGGTGTTAGGCTTTGTAGAAACTCCGGGAGTTTTCCCCTTGGGCTTATCCTCCTTCGCTTGGGCGGGAGGCTGGGCAGGGGGGTTGGCCGCAGCAGGGGTTTGGGGAGCCGCAGCAGCTTTGCCATTCAGGTCTTCTTCAACAGCGTCAGCCCAGGAGTCAAACTCCATATCCATGTCCACGTCCATATCCATTTTAATGCAAGTTGTGAGAGGCGAGGGATAAAGAGATAAAGGTTTCTTGTCAAAGGGATTCAATATAACAACGTGCAGGAGCTGTGTGAGATGATTAATGAACAGCTCTCGGAAGGGGTGGTTTGAGTGAGCCTGTGAGAAAGACGGAATGAAGCTGGTGAGGTGACAAGAATGAAGAAAAGAATAACAAGTCTAGTTATCATTTTAACGTCGCGGGTTTGTTGGCGGTTGAAAAGGGGATAGGGGTTTTTGATAGAAGGTTCCGGACCGTAGCCCTAGCCCTACTAGTAGTGCGAAGGTACGCCGCATCTATCACCCAAATCGACATTTGTGTATAAGTTTAGTTGTGGGTGGGAACGATTCCGGGGTGTATCTTGTCTTTATTCGTGCCACCTCTAGGAGGATAGGGCCGATGGAAGAACTTTAGGCTCATGGTCATAGGTATAAAGCGGAAGCAAACATGAAAGAAAGCAAGTGATATAAAATCAATTATTAATTACCAATATCTTCTACCAGGAGTGAAGCAGATACCAAGCTCCAATGCAATATGCCAATTTGATAATGAGTACGATCATAGATCCCTCCAAGACGAAAGGTCTCCCTCAGAAATCCGTAGATTTTGCGCCATCAATTCGCGAAGGGTCGAGAGTTGGGCCGAACCTATCCTAAGCATTACTATCACTTGCGTCGGCTCTACATATGTATTGAGCAACTTACTTGGTCTCTGAACCATCTCAGCGGAAGGATCCACTCGAATAACATGAGAATCGGTATAAGCTTTGTTTACCAAGCCCGAGGGGGCACTGGCACCAAGATATATACGTAGGCGAAAGCGGCCCGGCCTATGGATAGCTAGGTTATTGAATTTCGAGTATCCCTTAGCCGTGTGGTTCTCGTGAGAGTGGACGCCGTCTGAAAGTTCCCCTGTCAAAGTGCCTGCCCCAGCGGGGTTCCGACCAGATTCATCTCGTAGAGACGCATAGAGCATGAGCTGCTGCCCTGGATCATTGTCAAGTGGATGTCTTCCCGCGGCGGGGCGAGTTGCAACTATGACGGGAAGAGTAAATTTGACCCCGGGTTGGACCGAAGCAGGTGGCGTGATCCTAAACTGGAGCGTGAACTCGGGGTTGCCAGTCTCGTCTCTATGCGCCATGGAGGGATGGAATTCTGGTTTCATCGTCTATACCAGGACTGACTAGCGGTAAGCTCGGATCACCGAAGATATGTACGGGGGGTTTCAAAGACCGAGCGCGAGCGGCGTTGGTAGGTTAGGTAATAGGTCCTTGGAATCTAGTTGCCCCTGGTACGGGGTTGGAGAGCTTTTGTGATATTAAACGCTTGGTGGGATCGTAAACGAGCGACAGGGTAAATGAAAAGATAGAGGAAGACTGAGCGAAAGAAGCGAACAGTATGAGCAACAGTTGCTGTCTCATCCTGGAGGAAATACAGTAAGGTTCATATACACAATGAGGCTCAATTTTTTTTTGTAGCTGAACTGAAGAGAACACCGAAGGGTGTGTCTCGCGCAGTAGTAGGGGCATAACTAGTAAAAGACTAAGAGACGCAGGATGAAATAACCGCCGCACAGTAGGCGCAAAAACAACCCCAAGCCGAGATTAAAGTTTAGCATACGAGACGAGACCTGAGACCCGCTTGATGTGGTGGTCACTGGTCACCCTCAAGGAAAAGAGACCCTTTCGGTAGAGATCGGGACGCACTGACAGCAGAGCTAGGGGTTTGATCAAAGTAATCCGTCCATATATGGCATCCGATATTCCTTGTACATGTGGCTTTGGTCATCTGTAGTCAGATTTGTGGATACGTCACATTTGAAAAATGCGAGTCCTCCATCTGGGTAAGGAAATGGAGCAGACGATGAACCCCGATATAAATCTGCTTTTTCCGTCGTTGGACGGCCTGATCAGCTTTGGCCTCATAGGCTGCAACGCTTCTGCACTGAACAAAAATAGGTCGCAGTTCGTAGTCATAGCGTGTAATCGCATGCGTGGCCCATATCAAAGGTGGCGGACACTGATAAAGAGAACATCTGGAGCTTATCAGTCTTTGGCCACGGTGGCCAGACTTCCTGTGGGATGTCGCATGAGCCCTCCATCCCCTTCGCGTAAGAGCCTTTGGACCCAAGGAACACCACTCGCCCACCAATTATGACGATCGGGATGAATCGCCGATAGGCTTTCCGCGTCAAGGCTCCCAACTGCGATGTCGACAATTGGTGGGACAGGGCTGGACGCGGGTCTATCATAGAAGAAGCTAAGATTCGTCCCACATCGCGAACAGAAGGTGCGAGTGACCTTCTCAGTAGAGTGGAGATAGTTCATGTAAGTATTCTCTGTGGAGGCGCCAGTGGTGGTCGAAGCCCCAGTTCTTTGTCCCATTTTAGTCTCACGCGCAACGACGTCGATGGATGGGATGTCAAGCCACCGGATCTCCGATTTGGGGTTGTTCTGCACCGGGGATGCACGATCGTCACCGTCACTCGCAGCTTGAGGATGGTGATAGCTTGGTTTCTGGTTTGGTACCCGGGGAAGAAGATCCCACTTCACCCACTCCAATGGACTGATAATCCAGCATTGGATGATTCCACCAGATACCGAGCGGCAGGTCTCACAGTGATCTAGGGGGATAACAGGAAACTTTGTCGGCACTGTCTCGCTTACATTGTCGATATCAGGAGGAGCCTCATGGCCTCTGAGATGCGGAGGAAGTCTCGTGTCGACAGCGCCTGGCAAGATTGGGCGATGCTCAAGGCCTAGGATGTTTATTGTGTAGCGAATTGCCCGACAGAAGCATCCTCCATGCAGGGTGAGTGGCTCTGGAGAAAGAATGACCATGATGAGTACGAGATTTTAACTGATAGGTTCCACCTTTAGGGAGCGAGACCGGATTGCAGTGAGTATTTCCTTTCATCTTTTGCCTTCCTTTCTCCTTCTTTTTATGTTCAGATTCCAACATCCCCGCACGATGACAATATGACTCTTTGATATCTCTTCCTGATGACTCCTTTTTTCTCCACAAGATCGTATTCGCTTAGGTTCATCCCACAACCGCGCTTCGCCAGCGTCTTCGCGATTGCGACGCACAGGCCGTCGAAAAAGAGGACTTGAGCTGATCAAAGATTTCAATATCAGCTCTTTTTGTGCATCCCTTCGTCAAGTTCTCATATTCATTCAACACAATGAGTAAATATCAAGAGTAAAGATCGATTTTTGGGGTTCTTCCTACTGCAGCTGCCAACATTCATGGATCACAGATATATATATCATCACGTGAATATAAATAAGTGGTCATGTGATATGATAGGTATCCCTTTTTGAATGACTATGTTGGTGACGAATATAGTTCAAGAGTTCAAGAGAGATCTAGTTTATGCCTTTATACCAATATATTTCGTAAAGGGTAACTATTAAATTCGTAGATTTAGAGCTCATGGTCGCGAATTAGATCGTTCCACTGAGCCCAGTCCATAGGGCTAAAGCCATTAGGAAGGGGTGCAACATCATCTGTGCTTACGAGCTCGAATGTGGTGCCAGCGGGATACGTTGATACCGGCATATGGTGTTGTTGAAAAGATGGGGATGGTTCTGATATCGTGTTATGTCCCCATTGTCCCACAAAGGCAGATGGCTGGTTGTTGGGAGGAGCACTTGCCCTGGGCCTCACTGCCGTTGATGCATCATTCATAGCTGCCCGGCGGGCGTATAACAATGAGATGAATTTGGGCTGGTTCCCTTGTTCATAGCACTGGGCTGTAGCCCCGGAAGCAGCCATACGGGCCTCCCAAGCTTTGATCGTAAGATTCCTCACCGCCTGGTGAAGAGCGTTCTTCGCGTCGCTGATAATTTCCGGGCGATTATGGAATGTCTCACCAACCTCCCGCCATGCTCGATCGGCTTCTTCTCCAGATGTTCGGCTTCGCAGTTGGCTGAGTAGGTAGATGAATGAAAGCCATTGGAAATGGACGTCAACGTGCCACATAAAGCGACTTATACTTCTGGAGGATTGTGCCAAGTTGTCGTACTCGATCGTCTTCAAACTGTTAGTGAACAAAAGATTGACCTCACTAACGGGCATGCTCTCCTCCCCGCCTGGGCGTTTACTCGGATGATGGGCCAGCACTCGCATCTTGCAGACCGCAGACCTGGCCACAATTGAGGTGATAAAATGTAAAGGAACGGCCGGGTCGCAGTATTTCAGGAATTTGTCTTCCATCATTTGCTCGATATCATCGATCGCTTTATCTTTTTCGGCGGTGGTGGCACGTGGATCGCTCAAAGAGTGCCAACTACCGCCGAGAACACTTGTCGCTGAAGTCTTTCGAAAGAACTCACCCACTTGGTACCGCAGCATACAGAACATCATATCAGTGGGCCCCGCGTGTTCGGCGGGGTACTCATTCATCTGGGGATGCAAGTCGGTATCATTCACGTTCAGGGGGATTTTGGTATCCCATAAATGAGCGAGTACCGAAGCCCCGCAGCCGGAGAGTTCTGCAGTGCGGGTGTCCAACACGATTATCTGCCACCATAGCCTCCGACGCATTTCGGTCTCGAATAGAGATATATTCATCGCTTCCCCATCGCGATGGAGGCCTAGCCTTTGCCCGATCCGGACGGCAATGCCCGTTAAAGGCCAAAGTGAACGGGGATCCTGCACGCTGCGGACAGAAAGCTAGCAATATTGTTAGCTCTCTAGACCCTGATTCGGGTTGAAGAAAATCAGAGGGAAATCTCACCAGAAAAATTACATAAGCCTTAAGAAGAAGCAAGTCAGAGGATTTCAAGAACCCAGCGTTTATTAATGCCAGCTTGGTTGCCGCGTGGTACCTTGCAATGAGAGTTGACTTCGGCTCGCCAGTCATACTTTCACACTCCGCGCTGCTCAAGGTGGTTACTGCAGCAGAATAGATGGCGAATAATAGTGCCTCCATAGGTTTTGATAGATTTTCAAGGTTTCCAACTGCTTCTATGACCGACGGCCGCAAGGTAGGGATATGCAGTATCCTGACCAGCGGGTCAAAATTGTCCAGGAATATTTGCCAATATCTAGACATGTATATCGGAGGTGGGTGGAACGAGCGCAATATCATACTTTGGGAGGGTGATCCAAAAATAAGATCAGCTCCGTCAAGGTCTGGGACGCCGTACGGGGTTCCATCGTCTTCGTCTTCAGAAGATGATTGGAGAATATCTTTCGAATCTTGGAACTTTTTATTTACCAGGATTAGAGCGACTCAAAACGGTAGGGAATGGCTAGGATCTTGAACAGTATATCAAAGGTGTATATCAAACCTCGTCACTTAGACTTGCCCACATATGACTGTTTCAAGTCAATCAATTGCTCCAATCAATTCCTCAAGAGAAGAGGAGAGGGGTATTAGAGGGCTTACTTTTCAAAGAACCTGGATTTCCCATCCCCGGAAATCAATTTACCGCTATTATTCCCTTCTACCCCCATTCCTTGGCGCCGGTCAAAAATAGTTTGGCGCTCGTGATCCTGACGTCCCACCTCCCCGGTTCTGGAGGTGGCAGAAGCTTCATCGTGGATGTTTAGCGCTCCAACCCCTTCAGATGCATCACGCTCATCTAAGCGCACTCCCGCCCGTTTCAAAAGCTCCTCGTAGCGCCTCAACCGGGCTATCAGGGTGACTTCATTCGCTGCCGATTGCCCCAGCTCTCTTCGGCCCTTCCGTCTACGTGGCGGGGCGGGTGCACGGTATATGCAAGTGGCACGACCACGTTCGCAAGCCGAGCAAGGGTATTGCCTATCACATTTAACTTTGCGCTGCTGACACACGACGCAAGAGTACTTCTTGGGAGCCGGGCTTTGGCTTGAGCCCTGTGTGACGGTTGGCGGGACATTCTGCTCTGGGCTTTGGCTGGTCGGCTCCATGTTTTCAATGGGTACAAGACCGGTTCCCCCGGTCGTCCGCAATGACAGGATGGTGATTAGGACCAGATAGTAACCGTATGGCTGGGAGGATCGCTTTCATGCAACAATTGACGTCTTTGATTGATCTGGCTTCCTCCGCGTGCCGAGAGTTTCATGTTGTGGATCTCCTTCTTTCGCTTCCTTCCATCAAGATCGTCTAACCTTAAACGGTAAAGCTTATCGGATATTTAAATTACAACTAGTAACCCTGGCACTGTATCAATACCCGGAATGCTTGGCATTGCCACGTGACAACGATATCGACCTTCTCGTGCCAGAAAGGGTTAAACAAAAATAGCTCAGTTGAAGCCCGACTGCGTCTACTCCTTCGGAAACGAGAAGGAAACTTATCGGGGGGCCAACTCGCAAAATCGGACTTTCGGGGGGCGACGAGCTGCTCAACCGATGTCGTCCTTGATCTGGACGGGCTTTTCGGCCCCGATAATCCACTGCCTTTGACTTCGGGCCCGAGAGTTAGGATGTCAACCACAATGAGATTCAAACCGGGACCTTCGAAAATTCCGAATGAAACTACATAGATTGTAGCCTAAAGATGGCTTTCACTATATATACTGGCTGCCAAGCGCAGTATGTCTCGAGATCATATCCCGATCAGAACCCCTTGTTCAGTCAAGCCAGATCCTATTTGTTGAAACATATCTTCGCTTAGTATCCCGGACTCGAGACGCTCTCGCTCGTTTTATTTTCCATCCTTTGTCTTATTGGGCCGCAGAATTACTGTTTAAGGTCGTCCCACCCCTCGATGCCTGCAGAAACGGACCCACGTGCGGCTGTCCAGGAGCCGCCTATCGACGAAAAGAAGGCCCAGGAACCCCCCGGGGAAGAGGAGGGCGTGCCTGGTTCGGAAAAGGATGAAGACACAACTCAATACCCAGGCGGTCGCACACTCGCCGTAATTCTTCTCGCACTCTACTTAGCTGTACTTTTAGTTGCCCTAGTAAGTCTTCAATTTATTGACCCTGGAAGTGCTTACCTTAAGCCAAGAGAGTGAAAAGCTGACAAGGACGAATAGGACCGCACCATCATTACCACTGCAATACCGAGAATCACCGATGAATTCCATTCACTTTCGGATATTGGATGGTACGGTAGCAGCTATATGCTCACGTCGTGCGCTCTGCAATTGACGTTCGGGCGCGTGTATACCTTCTACTCCCCCAAATGGGTTTTTTTATTCGCAATTGGGCTTTTCGAAATTGGCTCTGCCATTTCAGGGGCTGCGCCAAACTCAACGTCCTTCATCATAGGACGTGCCGTCGCCGGGTTAGGTGCGTCCGGTATTTTCTCCGGTGCCGTGATCATTATCACCCACACCGTTCCTCTGCGTAAACGCCCAGCGTACACCGGACTTCTTGGAGCGGTATTCGGAATCGCTTCCGTCGCCGGCCCATTACTCGGCGGTGCCTTCACTGACAAGTTGACATGGAGGTGGTGTTTCTATATTAACCTCCCCATTGGCGCTGTGACGGTTCTTGTCATATATATTATCCTCAAAATGCCCCAATCCAGTGTTCCGGCCAAGGAATCGTCAACCCTTGACAAAATCTCTCAGCTTGATCCACTAGGAACCCTTGCCCTTGTACCATGCACAGTCTGCTTATTACTTGCATTGCAGTGGGGTGGGTCGACCTATCCATGGAATGATGGCCGTATAATTGCTCTTCTCGTCTTATTCGGTGTCCTATTGGTTGTCTTTATCGCCATCCAAATGTGGAGGAAAGAGGATGCCACAGTTCCACCTCGAATCATCAAGCAGCGGAGTATTGCAGCAGGGTTCTTCTTCACCATTTGTGTTGGTTCCGCAATGAACATTATTGTTTATTACCTACCAATATGGTTTCAAGCTATCAAGGGCGCTAGTGCTGTGAAGTCAGGGATCATGAGCATCCCGATGATTCTAGCGTTGGTCATTGGGAGTATCATGGCTGGTGGCCTTGTTACCGCCTTAGGTTACTACACGCCATTCATGATTGCCAGTGCCATTCTCATGTCCATTGGAGTCGGTCTCCTCACCACTTTCACAACCGAGACTGGTCACCCGAAGTGGATTGGCTATCAAGTTCTGCTTGGGTTCGGTATAGGTTTGGGGATGCAGCAGAGCAATATGGCTGTGCAGACCATATTATCCAACAAGGATATTCCGACTGGTGCCGCGTTGATGTTCTTTGCCCAGTCGCTAGGAGGCGCTATTTTTGTCTCCGTCGGCCAGAATGTCTTTTCCAACTCCCTCCTCCCCGGGCTATCAGGTATACCGGGGCTTGAGCCGAATGTCGTTATGGATACCGGAGCCACCGCTCTGAAGAGCATTGTCGATCCCACATATCTTGACGGAGTTCTTCACGCATACAATGGCGCCCTTGTGTCCTCTTATCAAGTTGCGCTGATACTGGCGTGCGTCTCGATTTTAGGTGCACTCCCCATGGAATGGAAAAGCGTCAAGGGTAAGAAGGGAGATGGGAAGGATGAGATAAAGGAAGACGGTAAAAGTGGTGGAGACAGCGTATAAGTTTTGAGAACAACTCTTTTCCTTTGTTAACTATGGGGGTTATAATCCAAATCTCTTCTCTTTTCTTGCCTGCATAGCAAAACGGCGTTGGAACACTGGGTTCGGATGATATATTTGAATATAAGGATCGTGACACTGTACCATTAGCATTAGAAAATAATAATACTTAAATGCGGTTGTTAAATTCGTTTTATAGCTTACGGCGGTTCCCAGTACGGACCCAAGCTACTACCCGTTTTTATAAATAGATATCCTTCGAAGATGTCCCCTCTTCGGCGGTGGAAATGGTTTTATCGGTAGCTTGATGTTACTTATGGAATGAGTAAATCCCCACTGGCCTCGTAAACCCCTTCCTGATATTGTTTAAGGGTTCTCCTGCGTTATCATAGTTGCTTGTTCAACCTTGATCGTGCTTTCCCCTATCATGGCCAAATAGCCTAACAACATTGTCCCGTCCACCAAACCCAAAAAGTTCTCTCGCATCTTCAGGCGCCTTTCATTCCCCTTATTCTTTATCGTTTCTCATCCTCTTGTCGACTTCTTTATTGTCAGATCTACGTGTTGCCATAGGGCAATTCATGAGCAACGCACGCCGTTCCCGAGTTTTCTTTTGAGCTTCCCCCTTCGCTATCGACAGATCAATGCCCAGGCATTAATTAAGCCTTTTGGTCCACACGGATGGATTCGTGGAAGCTTGGCCTGCTGGCTGGAATCTGTATCGGCTCTACAATTATTATTATCATCAACGTCGTGGTTTGCTGGAAGGTGGTTGAACGTCCCGCTCCCGCCGTCAAACCGATTGATACCGAGCGACCCGTTGACCCCCCAGTCAAGCGAGTACGATTCGCTTCGACGGTCCAGGTGTTTTAATATTTGCCGTCCATAATACCCATTCACCTAAGGAGCTGCCTTTAGCTTCTGCTCCCTCGTTCGAGCATCTCTATCAACAACCTCAAACAGCACACCCACCCGTACACACCTCATAAACGCCCCGAATTTTCTACCGATGTGCTCCTCTTACGATCATATACATATAGAGCCACTACTATCGAAGTTAATGGCACCAATGTATCGAGACTCTGTGATAGCTCGGCAAGTGGAAATCATTCTCCCGCCCCGACCAGCAAACGGACTACCAACCCCAGCGGCACCGATATCCAGGCGGATCAGTACGAAGGTATTCTTCTCTCTTCTTGCGGGTACTTTGTGCATCTTTTTCTTTGCAGTATTATGTTGGAAATGTGGCCGCATTTTTCGTGCCTTCAATCGAAATAAAGTCCTAGGGGGAGGGAAGTCGGCAACGGTTCAATACGCGAAAACCTGGCATGGCTGGACAGAGTTGACAAAGCACGAGGAGCGTCAGAAGCGAAGAAAGGATTGGTTCAAAAGACTCCGGAACTGCCTAAGCTGGAAATCAACGCATGCGGATTATAACTGGGTGTACTGGGATCCAGCAAGGACCGAGATCAACCGGCATTACGAAGACCAGAGGGGAATAAGATGGCTCCCTCGGTGGCTGTTGAGTTACGATTTCCAAATGTTCAATACCATACGAACTACTCGTAGTTTGACAGAGGATCGCGACCTCGGTACCGAAGGCGGTGCAACAACCCAGGTCAAAGGGGAAGGAGTTTCTGCTTCCAAAGAGCCAGTGTTGATACCTGAAGGAAATAGGGCATCATGGGAGCTCCATAAAAGAAACCATGCTTCCACTTTGCGGAGGCGACGCCCTGCTTCATCGCGTATACGGCCTCCCGTCGACGGTGTATTAGAATCGGCAGATGTGCCCACATCGTCTGAAGACATGACGAGCCGCCCTCCTGGAGAACCAGCAACTTTCCCATGGAAGCGATCCTGTTCAATGCCCCCGTTTTCGTCTGCTTCTCATGATCAGTCATTCATGACCGCCCGGTCACACCAATTAACTTCCGCAGAACATCCCAGAGAAGATGATAGGCACAGAATTGCGGGAGCGTCCTTGCCGTCTCGGGTTACCAGAGGAAATGCCAATTACCAGCCTTCTCGAAGTCAGTCAGCCCATATTAGGAAGGGCAAATGGGCTTATGATGAGAAAACCTTGTCGTGGAGATATAAAGCCTGGGGTGCACGAATGCAACTAGACAGCTTTGATCAGACTCGAAATTTCCGTGGATACGCCGGTCGACCTGGAAGCCCGAATTCCGACATGTTGAAGGGAGCTCTTTCTTCTGGGGAGGGGACAGATACATCAGGAGGCGTTTTGGCCACTCATCGTACTGACCACCGCACTTCGGCCTCAACCTCAGCCCTGGAATCTGGATCGTCAACCGCTTTTGAACACAACGCAGCCACACAGCCCAGATCAAGATATTCGCCCGCTCATACGGCTACACCGTCCGGAAGGTGCGAACTTGTGAACGAACCTTCTGCATTTTACACAGAGCCGAGCGGGGCTGGATCTGAGTTGATACACGCTAGCACAAGTCATGCTCACGCAGGCCCGTCCTCACGATTCCGAAAAATTTCACCTTCCAGTTCATCCGAGTCCGAAAGTTCAGCATCACCCCAGAAGGATACTGAACGGTGCTGTCCTTCCAGGCCCAAACCACGCCCTTCACAACGAAGACTGAGCTCTCCCGAAGTTCGGTTGATCTACAACCTGGGTCGAAGGCTGGAGTGGCTTTCCAACGAACTCGATCCTGGACGCAAGCCTTTCCATTTCTTGATACTGGCCAACCACTGGTTGAACAGGAAGACTTGGTTCGTTCTGGACCCTTCTTCTCGAGTGCCTGAGACGAATAAGAGGCTCCACGGTGATCCCAGAGCTATCCGGTCCAGAGGGACTTCTCCCGGTGCTCCAAGGAAAGTGAAATACCCCAACGTCGCCCGAGAAAGAGCGTATACCCCGCGGATTGACTCTTGGCGACTGTCAGTTAATAGGGTTCGCAAGTCGTCAGGGATGCGAGAGTTTCTGAAGTCCATCGAGCTATTCGATAGCTCGGCGGAAGAACCGCCTGACAACGCTATTGATACAGCAAGTTGGGTTCTGCGGAAGCCTCCACAGGGGTTTGAAATGTCGACTAAGCAAAAGACCGCCTATTACAACAGTGGGACGGGCTGGTACGAGACCTTGACGGATTGGCAGAAGGTCCAAAGGGCGTATAGAGTTCGTAAACTCATCCACGAAGGCCGAGTGAACAGAACAAGGGTGAAAGAGGTAGCTCTTGGCATTGGTAGTGTCTGCCAGAGAGTAGCGAGGAGGGCAACACCCGACTGGCATGCTTTCTCGCCGAACCACGAAAATAACAGGCTCGTAAGGAAAGAGAGGTCGGGAAACGGGTCTATCCCACTGAGGGGTGGACAGAGGGGTATATTCCGCCGACCAGGGCTCCCCGAGCGATATCTCTCAGCCCAAACAATCCCAGACCACTCCTCCGCCCAGCTTCAACACCCAAGTCCCATAGATCCAGGAGGGGGAATGATGGGAACCGCAGAATCTGGGGCACATGTAGTCCTGGCCGAGCATCAGGAACAGCGCGATACAGGATGAAGAAGGGAATTCAGGGGGGCGATATGTTTTTCGTTGGTTTCGGAGTTTCGGTTTTAAAAAAGGGATTGCAATCTGTCTGGCTTCTTTTGGGGTGTCTTCGGGGTGGTTAATGGCAGTCGGGGATTCTATGGCAAATATCACATTTCTTTGCTTCAAAGGAAAGACACGGTCCTTCAGTGTAATTATTTTTTCCATAGTCTTAACTTACACCTCCTTGGCCTCTGTCGTGTCTTTCCATGCCTCGCCAGTTCTGTTTCGATATTCGTAAGTGTAGTAAGTTCATAGTAGTTATACGATAAAGTTGAGGGGAGGGGGAAATCAAGAAAAGGCACTTCTCATTTCTATTTAATATTTCATAGTACAGAATCAGCCCAAATTTGATAGCAGCCATAACTCCAGCCAGATATGATATCAGCAGTCTCCTTCTAATTGAGACTTAACGACGCTTTCCCTCGCCTCGCCCCCTTCTTGAGGTCTAGGGTTGCCAATGGAGACAGTAGCTTATTGTACAGTTGTTAAGAGAATAAATGGTGGGAGTGTAGAGTCCCATATCCGTCCTCTGGAAAGAAAACCGGGTCGGGAGGATTCGGTAGGTAGGTATATAACTCCAGGTGATTGAATGTAGGGTAAAAGGAAGTCGTTTAGAACCCAGGAGGGTTGACACGTTGGCTCACTCGAGTCCACTTGGGAAGTTCTGATGAAGAGAGATTCGGTTAGCTCATTGCTTCAACGCTTTATCCTAGCTTTCAGGTCCAGCCCAGCTGCCAACGCTCCCGTCCCAACAGACGTAGCAGAATATGTAGCAGCACATAAAATAAGGGTGAAACATACTATGTATTCCCTTCCGGTACTTCCTCTCCTTCCTATCGAAGATCGTGTATTTGTCCTTCGGTACCATCTCTTCCTCCCGCGGCATCTCAGCGTACCACCTCTCAACCGCCTTGTTGGTTGCGCCAAAGTTGCGTTTCAATGCTTCCGAAACCGTATCGACGACTTTATCAACTGCGCGGAGACGCTTCCTCTGTCGGGCCTTTTGGTGTCGGGAGAGTCGCCATGGGGTTTTCCTAATCGATGGGGATTAGCTTGGGGCTCTGGGGCCACGGGGAGTGGGACAATGGAATTGAGGAGGCAGAAAAGTACCAAAGGAGACCTCCGAGGAGGGAAGATGTTGGTTTGAACATGGCTGCAAATGTGGTGAAGGTGGATGGGTTGGCTGCTTCACTATGCTGAATGTTTGAAGGTTTTCATCGAAGTTGAAGCATCTTTTTTGGCCTTGGTGGTCCGTGCACTCGGTCCATCATCACCGCATCTTTTCTCGCTCAACTTCCGACACGCAAACCCGAACGCTGCGAACAAGAAGAGGAGGGAAGAGATTATATCTCTCTTTTCAATTGCTCTACTCAATCGCCTGAGTCCGCAGGATTCTTCAATAAATTTACGTCGCCTCCCTAACAGTTCCTCGCGCAAACTTCACCCGTTAATACCCGTCGATGGAGGTCCTATGAGAAAGGTACCGGGAAACTGCTCAATGCTTCTCAATGGGACTCGGGACCAGCCCTCCGCTCCCTGGAGGGCTTGGTCGTCGATGACCATGCTTCAGATCGGGGCATTGTGCCGTTCTTTTCTATTCGCCGCTAGCACCACCGAAGTCCATGGGCTGGAGTCGTTCTTGAAGCTCTTAGATTCCAGACAAGATCATACGGCAAGGAAGAGGGGGCTGTTGACTGGTATAGTTCTCTCCTTGCGGTCTAATTGCCTAGCTTGATATTTCTAACAAGTTGGTTTCTACGGACAGTCTCGAATCATATCAGCGTGTACGTATGTACAGGATATCATGGCTGAATATTCTATTACCACGATAACGGGAGGGCTGATATCTTCTGGGGAACTGACTGCGCAGTATGGATGATCCTCTAATGTGGGGAACTATCCCATTCCGACGTCAATGGCAGTATGGGGCAGTCAATGGAAGATGGGCTTTTGGAAGTCATGATATTTGCTTTAGCAATAGGTTCGCTGGATTCCATCCGGGTTCCTGTGCAGTGTCTAATTAGGTTGGTGCTATAGGCTATCCTCCGCTTTCTTCACTCTTGGCCAGGTTCTTCCGACGCATCGCTCAGCGCATTCGCCACACGGTGGCCTCTTTCAACCCACCGTCACACAGGCGATCCGTCTACTCTCACGCGGACCATACCCTCCAGACCCGCATACATCGTCCGCCAAGGGATGGAGTCTAGAAAACGTATGCGTCGACCCTTTCTCAGATATGCCACCCGCGTACTCGACGATGAGCGATGACTCCTATCTTGCGCCATCCGCCTACGCCTGTAATTCATTCGCTTGGATTCACATATTCCCCGAAGGAAAAGTGCACCAGTCGCCTCAGCAAACGATGCGATACTTCAAATGGGGGATTGCAAGGATGATTCTCGAGGCTTCGGAATGTCCAGACGTGGTTCCCATGTGGCTGGAAGGAACTGATCAGGTCATGCACGAGAGCCGCGAATTTCCGCGGTTTATCCCTCGACCCAATAAGAAGATTAGCGTCACATTCGGGGAGAAAGCAGACCGTGAAGCGGTTTTCGGCGACCTACGGAGCCGGTGGCAGAAGCTGAAAGCCATGGCGGAAAAGGACAGCCCGAGTGACAAGAACCAGGTTGGGGTTCTTAACGAAGAGCTCATGTACGGCCAAGAGGCTGTGGAATTACGCAAGGAATGTACCAAGCGGGTCAGAGCATTAGTGCTTGAAGTTCGGCGGTCGAGGGGATTACCTGACGAAGACCCGAAGGAGGGTCTCGTGGAAACCTGGCTACGAGAAGGGCCAGGAAAGGAAGGGAAAATGCAAGATGATTCTTGGATTCGGGATACCTAGCGTTCACTTGTATAAAGATTTTGCAGTACTTGTTTGTACAGATAGAAACCCCGTGCCATGTTTTTGAAGAATAATACCCTTTTGCCATTCTTCACATCTCGATAGGAATTAGTAGCCCGTTGGGAGTCATTATCTCGAATATTTCATTGACTCATTGTGAGAAATTGTTGCTTACTCCAGTTCAACCCTGCTGGCATTAATTCCGTTATTCCCGAGCAGCTACGGATAAATATATTTATCGATAGTGGCAGCCACGACCGTCATCATCAGCTTCAACCTACACAAAACTACGGAAACATAGTAGCACTGCATGCTTCAACATTTATTTGAAGCTTCCTCAGCTCCCACATTTATTCCACAAATCTCTATATGCCCAAGAAGCACCACAAACCAGTCTTCGCGAAGCCCACAAACTCTGCCCATCCATCTTTAGCCTCGTCGCGATCCAGTCATGGTAACCCCGCCTCCGGTGAAGGCTCGTCAGTTAACGATCTCATAACTCGACTACGCCGCACTGGAGGCTCACCTGCGTCTCCAGAGGAAGGGCGAGCAAGCCCTGTAACTCTAACTCCGAGAACCGTCCATCCGTCTATCAGAAATCTACTAGAGATACCAGAAACTCCGCCACCCAGGCCGCGCCCGACAACGCGAAGGATCGGAGGGGCGAGGGTCCGGAGACCGCCTGGGCCTGCAGCTCCAACGAGCGGTTTTACGTCCAATCTTGATACCCCGAGTACGAGAAGGAAGGGGACGAAGTATGTTGTTGACACTGGAAAGACAAGGAGGCTAGAAAGGCTACCTGGCACTTATTTTCCTGGAAGAGATACTCTTCAACATGCCGTTCTCAAATCTATGGCTGTACACTGGGAGTGGCACGTCGAGTATGATGGGGAATTTCTTTCGGAGTTACCTACACGACTGAAGACTCTGCTTCTGAGCTATATTTCAACCTATTCTGATGGGGACTTGTCCGATGTTGGAATGCAGGGCTTCCGGCACTTGTTTGTGATCAATGCAGAACATGAGCCGGACTCTAGAAGAGACCGAGATTCTAATCGCCTGGACCTTGGAAATGCAATCGGGCATTGGATAAATCTGAAGCAACTCAGGGCTGGCCTAACGCCGGTCGAACAGATAGAGACATCAAAAGGCAAGGAGGAGGATACTACACTCCCAGCGTCATGGGAAGACGCGGCTGAGGGTTCAGAATTACCTTCAGCTACACTAATAAAAACGCCATCCGCATTATTACCTTTTCACGATCTCCGGTACCTCTCTTTAGCTCATCCGAACCCAACCAGCGCGAGCTGGATCTCTCTCCTAAATCTCCTCTCCCATATCTCGACTTTAACACACCTATCCCTTGCCCATTGGCCTGTACCAACACTCACCCCAAATTCAATAAACGCACGCATCAAGCACCCAGATCACAGCTCTCTCTCTTTCTCCTATGGCGGCACGGACACATACTCAGTCCACGAGAATAACTGGGCCGAAGCCTCTGGAGTTCTGAAGAGACTCTCCCGGGCTACTTACTGTCTCAAGTGGCTTGATCTCGAGGGTTGCGGGACTTGGTATGGTGCTTTGACTTGGGCGGGGGAGAACGATAGTGATGGTCTCGATGATGAAGCGAGCCAACGGACTTCTATTGGCCCTGATTGGAATGGGACCTGGAGGGGGATCGAGTGGGTGGGTCTTGGACCTGGATGGGTCCCACGGGCGCTTGAGACTTCAGGGAATAGCCAGACTGGTGATTATTCTGAAGACGAGAGAAGGCGCGGCAGCCGGGGGCCACTATCTGGGTCGTTAGCATCCTCCATCCACGCCCCGCCTGATATCCGAAATTTGGCCATATCTTCTGATGAAGAATCTGCGGAGCAAAATTGGGACGTTGAGGTTGAGAGAGAGAAGTATAGACGTTCCAAGGAATTAGAGGCCTATAATGAGGTTCTGAGAAAGGCCCATGAGGTAGAGAGTTGGGTTCAGGGGTTAAGGAGATCGAAAGGAGGGAAATGGATTAAATTCTCGATCGATCAACGACCGGGCGAGAGCGGAAGGGATACGGTGGACTTCAGTATATAATGGAACATAGCTTTTAACGAATAGATGTCACGATTAGCCCGATAGCCTGTTAGGCCGTGTTCAATCACAGCGGATCGTTTCTTACATAGCGTAGCGCTCATCGTTATTTTTATCCTTTTTTAATTGACATGACTCCCACTAGGGCTTTTAGATGCGACATCATGACCGTCGACCCTTCGCATTAAACGTCTTTAACGGGTCCACCTTCCCTCCAGCCCCACGCACTTTAGCTCGCGCACCATGACGCCCCTTAGCCCGGTTCTTCTCCCTAGCTTTTCGTATCCGGTTCTCATTCGACTTCTGAAAACCAACATGCCCAACCTCCTCATTCGTAAGCCCTTTCCTCCCCTTCTCCGGCATCAGATATTCAGGCACGTGTTTAAGATGCGCCTGTACACGCGCAGCTCGGAGTTCGCCATCATGCCGCAAATGACGGAGCTCGTCTGGATTATCTTCGAAATGGCGCTTTAGTTTCTCACTTTTTACAAGTTCCTGTCTGATCTCGCGGGTTCGCGCTTCTTGGATTGAGAGCCTTGTTACTGCACGAAGGGCATCGGTCATACGGTACCGGAATGCGTCGACTTGCTTCATTTCAAAATGATATGGCTTTACCTCCCTGCCGAGCTTTCCTTGGCGTTTCACGATCCGGGCTAGGACTGCTTCGTCGTTCTTTGCTGATGGAAAGCTTGTGGGTTTGTGTTTTCCGTATAGGTCCGATGGGATCACGAAGGATAGGGCCATTCCAGATTTACCTGCGCGGGCTGTACGGCCGATTCGGTGGGTGTATGCTCGCGCGGATAGGGGGAGGTCGAAGTTGATGACACATGCGACATTCTGGAAATCGATGCCTCGGGAGATTCCGTAGTCCTTTTCTTTGGTGGTCATCTTGCGGGCTCGCTTCCCAGGCCGTTCGGCAGCGTCTTCCTCGTCGCTTGTCTCTGCATTCGCTTCTTCGGGGTTATTTTCGGCGTCCTCGGATACTCCGTTTTTTGACTTTCGTTTAGGCAGGCTTCCTAATACTTCTTGATCGTCGGCTGCGATGATGATATCGTACACGTTCTTGTTAAATTCTTGAACGACATGGATCCGAGAATTTACCGGTAGTTCGGAGTTTAACACGCAGCTTTTGATCCCGAATTGTTCCAAAAATAGTCTCAATCGATAGCACCGATCGATGTCTCCAACAAATATGATACATTTGCCCTTGATGAGTTGTAGTTTGAATATTACGTATGTGAGAAGGAATTTTTCGTCTTCGGCGCATCTGTAATCAACATATTAGCTTGGAATTTTGAGCATGTTCACCGGAGGGTGGCCTACTTGACTGCGAACTGGCTCATCTCTGCTCCATCCTCTTCCTGCTCTGTTAATTTCAAAATCGCAGGATTTCTACAGAATAACCCTTTTAATGTCTCAACCTCCTTTGTGAGAGTTGCGCTCATAAGGAATGACTGTACGCCCCTGGGAATTGCGGCCTGCAGTCCTTGTATATCATCTTCGTATCCGTAGGAAAGCACGAGGTCGGCTTCGTCTACGACGAAGTGTGAGAGATGTTCGAGGGATAGCGTGGAGTTGTTAATGTTTATAATGGCACGGGATGGCGTCGATATGACAATATCAGGAAGGTCTGCCAGAATTGATCGCTGGACGGAGTCTGAGACTTTCTGAATAAGATTTGCGGAGCGCACATCTTTTGCGCAGAATGAAGATAGAGAGACCGTGACATTATAGACTTGCTCCGCGAGTTCTCGCGTCGGGACGAGGATGAGGGCTGAGATGGATTTTGAGGATGGAGCGTTCTATTGGCCGAGTTAATACTTAGGCTTGCTACTCGATTGATGTACTGGGCAGCGACTCTTACAGCTTTCTTTTGGAGGATCGATTGTATGATAGGAAGTAGGTATGCGGCGGTTTTTCCCGAGCCCGTCCTTGCGCGGGCTGTTACGTGTCAGCTAATTGAGTCTCTACTGGGGCAAAAATCGCTTACCAAGTATATCCTTTCCTCCCAAGGCCAGCGGGATCGCTTCTGCTTGAACGAGAGTAGGTTTGTTGAATTTCTCTTTGCTCAGAGCTTGCAATAACCGCGGATCGAGATTTAGGTCCTCGAACGTCGGCTCCTTGCGCTCAGCCCCCTTCGGTTCTTCTGTCGAAGGCGCATCGTTGGAGTCCAATTTTCGCTTCATATTTGCGGTTGGTTTCGTATTGCGATGTAGATTTAAAAATTTCCACCCAGCTCCGCTTTGCTCAAATCGAAGATAATGATATTTAAAATCACGTGGGTTGTATAAAATTTTCGGTGACTAGCTTCGGTAGAAAGTTTATCCGTTGCATGAGAATAAAGCTTGGAGTCAAGATACGGGGAAGATACATCCATACAGGAGTGGCCCTCGGGTTGTCTACTGTTCTGCAACCAGTTTGCGTAAGACAGAATATTACTTGTACATTTAATCTTTTAGTAGATTATAGAAGCAACATTATGGAATGTGATGCCGTGAACCACAGTATTGAGGTTGAACCCTGGCCCTAAGCCCTAAGCCCTAACGAGTCTTCCCTTCTGTAAAGGAGCGGTCAGATTACGTAAAAGCGCAAGCTGCCAGAGTTGTCCTCTCATCCAATAGAAACAAGCCATACTATTCATCAGACCCATGTATCTGGTACAATACATACAAGACTGGGACGGTGGTACAATACAATATAAAAGTTTAACGAGTGAGACGTCAACATCATCAACAAACATCAAACAAAACAACTTTGAGAAGCGAAGGGGAAATGAGCGTGAATAGGGAACCTGGGGTCCCTTAAAGGAAAGGGGTAAGACCGTACAAAATGAAAATTTGAAGAAGCGAATGTTTTGATCCTTCGGTACCTGACACATTCTCTAGGATGACATGGCCAGCCTTGTGCGTGCCCAACCAACATCGTACCTATTCAAATGGGGAACTTCCCGCCTTCAAACAACTTTGCATCCGCAAGAGACGAATATGTTTCCGTTTTCAATAAAGGGCGAGAATATTCTCCTTCAAGATCATCATCAGTTTTTGGCACCAGTCGGCTTCAAGGTATTATCACCAGTGCGGGCTAAGTAATCGATAAGGTTGCTAGCGGTTATACCATGTGTCCCCGAGCCGTTATTCTGCGGGTTGGTGGCTCGTGGGGTATAGTTGCTCTGCTCATTGGTCTGCATAGCCGGTTTGTTACCGCCGAGCCCGTTGAGTCCGTGGCCGGAGCTATCTGGGGACTCCTGACTTCTTGTTAGGAAGGAAGATCCTCCCCGTCGAGTATCTGGTCGTCCAGTCTGAGCTGTCATAGTTTCGCGGCCAAAAGTATAGTTTGACTGTTCTCCGCTTTCGAGACCCTCGCGGATGAGGTTAGGTTGACTGACGACTCTTCAATTAGTACGGTGAGATATATCTCCCAGGAAAAGGCTAGAACTACCTTTCTTCCTCAAACATAGCCACGCTCGTGGAATTATCCCCCTCTTGTGGGGCGGGACCGTTGAGCCCGAGCACTGGGCCTTGTTGGATATCCTGTTCCCACCCATATGGGTCTCTAATCCCGGGACTCAAAGTATGAGGTACTTGGATAGGCGAACGCTGAAACCCATACGGTTCTCTAAATTCGGGACTCAAAGTATGAGCCACCTGAGTAGGCGAGCGTTGAAACCCATACGGCTCTTTGTACTCGGGGCTTTGAATATGAGCCGAACGTGGCACCGACCTAAGTGTCTCCGAGTTAGAGTCTATCAGGATTGTGATACGCCAGTACTGACCTCATATCCCGAGAGGTCTGTTGGACCGGAACTTGTTCACCGGCCACATTACCCCACTGATGGCAGTCCACCCCTATTGCAAGGCCGTCAGCAATGTAATGATGTATCTGGCATCGCTATAACCAGTACCGACCTTTAGGACCTGTGACGGGTATGCGCCACCTTCCTGGTTCACTCATATACTCCCGCTGACTCATTTCGATGTTATGTCCTGTGGTTCTTAGTTGACTAGGGCTTTTGCGTCTTGTTGATTTGAATGCGAATCTGTTCTCCTGGCTGAATATTCGTGGTGAGTGAATCTTCCACCTGGTGAGATCTGAAGGCTATAAATAATGTCGCTGGGCGGCGGCTTGCCTATCCAGATTGATATACCCCCTTTTCGAAAAGGATGCATCCTTTGAGTTGTTCTTTCTACCGAGTGGGCTCCACGTCTTCATTCACTTGAAGGGTGTTGACAACTCGTTGTCAACAGAGCAAGTTGTGCTGAAAAGGGGGATACATCTTCGACCAACAGAGTTGGGCATCACCGGCTTTTCACAGCTACCTTCTTGAGGGCGCGGCAACGAATGCGCTCCTTATCCAACACTCCATACTCAACGAACCCATGGGGATGGCGATTTGGGGCAGGAGATCTGCCATCGCCTAGGGCGGGCATTTATTACGATACCGTACTGTATGGTATATTACCGATCGACAGCCCCTCGAAAGACGGACTTCCTGCTGTTGAGGAGGCTCTTCTAGTGTAAACGAACGGTTGGAATAAATTGAGTACATACAATACCCAGAAAGCAACAGTATCTCACTTCTACCCAATCACAGGCGGATCTTCCTGCTTTCAAGCGTTGGCGTCGGGAGTTTAGGGGGTGGTAACCACTCTACTACCTCATGGCAGCCTCTCGATCTGTTCGCTCTCCAGGATTATACGGCACAGATCTATGCATGTCAGAAAAGGGAAGGATACTCTCCTGGCCTCTTGTTTTAAACGGGGTGCATGACGGCCAAAAATTGCACACTACCTTTCCCTGAAACAAGTGGCAATTTCTCGGATGAACTCATCGTTTATCTACTACAAGTGCTAAAGGTACATGCCCGCAGTATTCCTCGATAGGTGCCCTATGGACCCCCTACTACCTTTTACATTCGGTTTGAAGTCCTTCGTTTGCCGATATTATAACTAGAGAAGCTATAACACCTTCTCGGGAGAAATTTTTGGTTCATCTACGAAGCTCGAAGCTCGATTTCCCAGCCTGAATTTACAGACTAAGCCTCAAAAAAGTCAATGGATACCCGAAACGTGTGAAGCAACCCTAGGGATTCAAATAATTCACCGCAACTTTCTATTGAAAACCACCCTGGCTATCTTGCCTTTTATTCGTCTTAACATCCATGGTTCTCCTGCTGAATCAACGGATACCACAGGTTCCATGATCACCATGGCCAGCACGAAGGCTGTAGGGAGCAGTCGAATGGTGCTTCACCACTTGTTATAAAACCTCAAACGGGATCGTTCTCTCCAAGTTGGTCGGACCGCTACTATCTCCTTACCCCTTTTCCATAGTGCTGGCGTATCTGCAACTGGCATTGCTAGGAGCGCAGCAACACATAAGCATTGTCCTCTTTCTCACCGACAACTATAACCCAGTAGGGTACGCATTCTCCAACACTTAACACCCTATCAATATATAGGAGGGTTGGTATCATAGGCTAAAAATACCTCTTTGAACCCTGACTTGCAAGAAACTCCGTGAGCAGTTGTGTTGCGGTGAGCGCGAGAGTATCGACTAACATTCTAGAAGCAGATATGAGAGGCCTTGAGATGGTGTTCTGAGATGGTGTCCTTCCTAGCAACTATCGCGTAGCGTCCTGCATATGTTGCTTCTTGGATCAAGGCGTCTTAGTGGCACCTCCTTTGGGCGATTGGATTTTATCTTGGCCTACCTGGTCGAAAAATCGACGAGTTTTGGATGGAGGACTATTTTCAATCAAATGAGAGGGAATTTCTCAACCACTTCCCGCTTACCTATGAATGTCTGACCGCCAAATCCTTTCTGGAAGCGTTGGTTATGAATCAGCGAGGCATGGTCATGCTACTGATTCGACAGGCTTATAGATGTTCATTATGAAAACGAGAATGTCATGGCCTTGAACTAATTGCAGGGATATTGCACTTCTCACTTTATGGTTGCGGAACTGGGAGGAGCACGAACAATACAAATCCTGGAGTTGCACACCTCTGTAAGGCTAAAATACTCCATAGTATTGAGTAAACAAGCTACTTTGTTGAGCGGCTTGCAGGAGGTTATAATCCATGCCCTATTTACAATTTTCAAGGTCAGCCCATTCCGTTTGTTATCTTCAACATGCCTTGCATATTGCTTACATTTAGGCAGATTAGGCAGAGTATGCTTTGATATCGCGTCTCACGGATGCATTGATTTCCGAATCCCGGAAGTATCAGGAGCCTCGTGGTTTAAGTGACACAACTCCTTGTAGAATGAGTAACTTCTCATTATTGCTCGTATAGAGGAGATCGTCATTTCAAGTGTCGGAGCCTCTTAAGGCCTTTGCGACATACCACCTCCTAGAGAATCCCCCTTGGTAGCCTGTCGGATGCCGACAGACGTGGCTTGGAATGTAACGGGCCCAACCCTCCAACCAGGGTATTTTGCGGTACTCATTGGTTGTAAGAGTGTATCTCGTGATGACTGTGTTTGACATAAGGGAGTGAGGCCAGGCGATTTTAAAATATGCGGCTCACGATCGTAGAATACCTCCTCCTTTTCAACTTGACTTGACCAGGTTCTTGATCCCTGGACCGACCAACTACTTCCTTCTTACTACAGGATTGGTGACACAAGAGTTATCGTCTTTTCTTCCGAGATAATACCGCGATAATTCCCTCGAGGAGTCACTATTTTAGTGTGACTGAAGAGATTTGTAAATCACGCGCGCAGTCCGATTGTGACGATGCATCAAATCAGCGGCAGCATCGTGGCGCTCCTTGTTATGAGGAATATACGAGGCGCAATTAATAGCCAAGAATTAAGTTTGAGCGCCTATCAGAAACGGGTCAGTCCCGCGATCGTCTGAGTAATTTGTTCTCTTTTCGTCCCAACTTGGAGAGGGCAACATTGCGCGCTGGCTTTAATGTCTTCTGTTTTCGGCCTTGCGCATATGCAGCATTTGCGGCGCTTGTGCATTATGATCTCATTGGATTCCCAGCACTTCGGCCCGCTAACCGTGAGGTGCGTTTCAGTACAATACGGTAACGGTAATCTGGGGAAAGCCCCACAGCGGCCCGTCGATAGTACAAAACTTTGTCGGATATGGTTCCACTTCTTAATTTGGATCAGGGACCTCTAATCTTCTTTCCATGAACACTTCAATTTGGTTACTAACAAATGAGAGATAGCTAACTAGATAGGCAGTAAATGGATGCGCGGAATAAAATCGTAAAAAAAATAGATAGAATCGTATACCACGGGTTGGCGTCGTGCCTGTCCCCAGAGATCGAGCTGGGGTAACAAAAATCGTATGTATCCAGTCGTTCGTCGCATAATAGTCGTTAGAAGGTAAGAAATCGTATCGTTAGAGGAAATTTAGGGGGGATAAAGTGATCGAACCCCAGATAACTATATCAAGGAAAGTGTTGGTGATTGTCCACCTGAAGCTCTTGTCGTCTGGAGTCCTGTCGCAGCTTATTCGGCGAGCATGTCCGTGACGTAGGACTTCAAAAGATGTACATGGGAATTATCCACGTGTCCGACCAGCGCCACTTTGATATTATATTCGACCGTATAGACTTTTCCGAAGTTTACCCTGGAAGAGTTACGCAGTTTCTCCTGTGTGGACCTGACTCTGATTGGGTGCTTGGATAGCCCGGCCTCTCCGGGTAGGAACACAGGTTGAGAGGTAGTGTGGATGACCGCGTGAGCATCAACATCAATTCCCTCCTTTTTGGTCCCTTGCCCACCGTATGTCGTTATCTGTCTTTCTAACGTTTAGCATTTCTCAGATCGAAAAATGTAGAAAGGGTTCGGGATGCGTACACACAAAGGGCATGCCTTTCTCTGTGAGCAAAAACAACGAAACGTCGAATCTGGATATGGACAAATTCCCCTTCATAGATGGAGGGAATTGTGTTGCGTGTGTGGCTCGAAAATTGGCCAGCTGGTTCGGCCCAAAGAGCAAGGAAAACCACTCCAGGAACGAAAAATTGAGGACCTTGAAATTGGTATTCTGTTCATAGCGGTTAACACGGTGGATTATCAATGCAACTGAAGGGAGGTCATTACCTACTTGTATCCAAAATCCCGCCAGTTTGAGCTGGTCCGCATAAGCCGTTTAGTTAGCCCGCAAAAACCGTGCTAAACTGATGGCCGAATGACAATTGCAACTATCCTATTCCTATTTTTAAAATTGGAAAAGGGGGCTCACCAATGCTCTGGGATCCGCTTATAGTTGGAGCTGGCATTACATACCCCGGAGGATAGGACCGTGGTGTGCTACTGGATTGTTAGCCCTTGGCATACTCAAGCTCCAAGAATTATACAGAATTCTGACCTTTGGGTAAGATCGCGGCTCTCACCAGGACCTAGGTGAGTGGAGTAATTACCTCCTATATCTTGCGATGGTCTAGTTTAGCCACAGCGGAATATTTAAAGCCGGGCAGAGAGCTTAGGGATGTCTAGATTAAACTGACCCTGGCTGAAACTTTGTCGCTGTTGCATAGCTGGAGGCATATTCGAGTAACCATTGGTCATACTTTCGCCAGTATACTGAGCGTCAGGCTGAGAATAAAGTTGGTTATGGGTAGGTCGTGGAGTATCCATTCCGCGTTGATGACCTTGTTGCTGGTATAATGCCGGGGTTAGGGCATTGTATTCTGGATGGTCGTTAGGAGTATAATGTCTGTCCTGGTGACTATGTGCCTGGTATAGTCCCGGATCCGGAGCGTAGTTGTGTGGATAGCCGTTAGAAGTATGATTTCCGTCCTGGAGATCATGTTCCTGGTGTAATGCCGGATTTGGGGCATCATGCTGTGGATGGCCGTTGGAATTGCCGTAATAAGGACGGTTTCGAGCCATTGCGAAAGGCGTAGAATTCACCAAAAGGGTCCAAAATGTGACCTACCAAACGGATACTCCGTCGCCTTCATTCCAGAAGGCTCCGACTTCCTTCAAATAGGCAAAGCCCACCCGTGATGCGGCTCTTCGCTCCCACTGTCCCTCCTCCGCATTTTTTGACGAGTGTCAGGTCAGTTGTTGCTTTTCATCCCTGTCGAACTTGGTAATTGTGTATTTGGGCATCTAAGCAGCGACGAATGACTATCCGCCTCTAGTTCTGCACCCCGATAAAAAGGAATGATGGCTGCTGCACCCCGATGCCATGCATGATGCTCATTGGGCTTTTTGTTGCATCATGTTCCCAGATGTCCGGACACCTGGCAGGCTCTGCTCGAGCTTCGCGTCGCGCGAAGGCGTGGAGAGACTTAAATTAAATGCAGCCATCCTTGGTTTCTTTTGCAAGGATTGGCAGGGATTTATGATACAGAGCGTGAGGGATGGTACGGAGTTGTAAGTATTGAGGCTCAAAATAAAATCTTCTCGCGGTTCAGTTTCGATCGGTGGTGTGGTCTCAACCCATCCCCAGTTTCATCTTACACATGAAAAATCCTCCTCAGCTCACTCATCCTAACAGCAAGGTGTCATTTTTACAAGGCTATATCTTTTAGAGAGAAAAGAGATTCTTTGGGGTCTTCTATTTGCTTATTCGGCACCTCGGCTCGTCATAGCGCTGCTTGGCCGCGGACGAAGACTGCCCTTGAGTTCTTCGTCACAAATCACTCAAGTACCCTTCCTCACCCAGAGCCATTTTGGAGTTTAAGAATCTCTAAACATGACTGTGGAGTTGGCATGGATGTCCTACCACAACCAACAGCAGAGGGAAACGGAAGCCCACTGCAACCTCAGGAACCCCGAGAGGAAAATTACGAGGACTTGCCGAAGTGTTTTCGTGCTATCGCGGTCCTTCGACGGAATGTCAACACAAAGCGAGTTCTAGCGGGTGACAAGCGTTATGCGCTATTGAGTACCCTAGATGGATTGGTTGATGCCATCAGTACTCTTGCGGACACGTCGCTAGAACGTATTGATGAAGGGACTCACGATAATTCCGAAGATATCAAAGCCCTGCAAGTTAAAGTCAATAGACTTCTCTTTGAGTTTAATAGCTCTAAGGAAATCTATGAGAAGCTCGATGCTGAACTATGCACATTTGACGATCGCCTCGCAGACGAAGAAATTCGTATCTATAAACACCTGGGGACGACGGACCGACCTCCTCCGTCGATATATAACCACTCATTTCCTCTTCGTTCGCTTCCGGAGCAACCTTCGTCCCAAGATGACCTTCCCTATGGTGAGCCATCAGACGATGGTACTGACCCGTTCGAGTACCAGTACGGGATGGGAGCTTCTGTCGGAATGTATCCTAGATTGGTAGCAGATATGCCCCAGAACTCATCCTTCAATGAGTCTCCATTAATCGACGTCGAGAAGAGGATCGAACCAGATACCACAATAACAGATCCCCGCCGTGACAAAGGAGTGTCTGGCCTAGTGGAACAACATGGTCTCCTACCCGATCTGAACGGTGCTAATTTCCAGACACCAATAGACTATGTCGCGGATGGTTCCGAATCTTCTGTCTTATATGGCACTACTCCAGAGCCTCATCCCCTTATCTTGGACAATCGTAGTCCGGACCGATTGGAAAGTTATCTGCTCGATTTCAATAACAAAACCGAGCGGGTCAATCAATGGCTGCTCCATATTCTACGAACAAGTCCTCTCGAAGTTGTGGGCCTTCGGAATTCATACGACGATGACCCGGGGAGGATTACCATGGATGAAACCGCCTGGGCGAAGCACGTTTTGAAATGCTGGCCTCAGGACAATCGTCCAGCTACCTCTGATCTTGGCCCGTACACAAAGGGCGCAGTAATCTACGGGTCTGTGGATTCTCTGGAGCAGAACCTCGAGTCCAGAAACTCTAGCCAACTGAATGGCAACGGATCCAGTCCAGTTGACCTCTCTACACAACTCGAACGCTCGACGTCGTGGCACCTCGTCTCGTCTAAAGACTACGAGCCAACCCCACATCCACTGGCCTCCACAAGCCCTCACCAAAACCTCACCGAAAGTAGGAATGTAAACAACCTAGGCTCCAAGCAAGCGGTGGCAGAGCGGCCCCGATGGCCGACCAGTACCTCTCATCCACAAGTGCTGTCAAGAGGAATACAATGGATGTACCGGGAAACCATTCGCGGAATAAAGATGTCATTCGAAAAGAAACATAGGCCAAAGATCCCCCGCATACCCTGGCCGACTGCTGCTCGAAAAAATAAACTGTATACCGGCAAGACACATAACAGTTCAGTTATAGCTGCTTCTGGTAAGCTAACTCGGAGAAAGCTGTTCAACGTTATTACGTCTAACAAAATATATTTTCAACCAAGGGCACGACAACGTGGATATCCATGAGTCACGACTACCCCATAGAATCTCCTCCAGTTTAACCGGTTTGTTGTATCTTTATTTAGCTTGTTCTTCAGCTAATGCATGTCAACTAGTATCCCCCTCAAGGAAAACGGAGAGTACATCACACTCAAGTACTTTCATTGATTCTTCGGGCAACCTTGGGTCTATGAGAGAGCAGCCCCTATCAGGGGTTTCAAATCCCAAATCGAAGAATAATCCAGAGCGGACCACTTTGCTGCACTCCTACAACAGTAAATCCATCATCCCTTATGAGCTCTAAAAATCGCTAATATCTTTCGTAGAAACATCGCTCGAGGCTGTGCATACTAAATCATTGTTTCCGGGTCGGGTATCTCGTCTCCTCCATCCCAACCCAAGCCCCATTGTCCCTGACTAATTCCATTCAGGTCTTCCTCCTTTCAATCGACTCTCTTGTTGACCTAGACCCGAGAGCATATCGTTACTTTTTCTCAATTCTCGGAGAGGCATATCCCACGATTGTGTCTTTAATAGTCATCCAAGCCGTTACTCGAGTTGGATTTTTGACAGCATGGTACCAGATAAACCCCTCCCCTACATTGGATATAATCCAATTGACGGCCCTCCCAGTCCTCTATTGAACAATGAAATCCAGGAGTTGAATCCGCTCCAAAACAAATACAGAGATCTTGTTGTACGCTTCGACTCCCCCGAGTACGCTACCGCTGCAGATGTTCGCATCCGGTTGACACCCGGGGCCTACAATCTCCCAATACACAAACAGTTAAGACTCAACTCCACCGTCCAATTCGCCATACCATTCGGTGTACCGACTCTAGGGATTGGACAAACCAATCCTCACGATTTTCCAAAGATTTACCAAGATTTAGAAGACCCGAAACGGCATGCCAATTATCTCCCAAGCAGGCTGCTTTCGGGCCTTGCACGGGAAGGACGTGGTCAACTTTACTCGTTCGATAAGGGATATGCTTCGGCTTATATTGAACCAGATCTCTTTTGGGGCCCCCTCTCCCAGGGCTCCCTCACATCCGACGACACCGATCCACCGCGTTATTCTACCGCTTATTGAAACGAAGTATCCCTGAACGTCCTAGCTGGATAATACTCACACATTCTCGTGGTCTTTTCCTTTGTTGCATTTGTTTTTCCTTGGGTTTATCTCTGATCTCATTGCTCTAGACTCTATCCTTCTTACCTCCCGCACACGGTTTCGTCATCTTTTTTCCTACCTGTTTTCGTGCTTTTTTTTCCTTTTCACCCATCTTTAGAATTTTGTTTTTCGTCAGGGATTCTTTATTCTCCAGTAGATCTGGGAGTTCTTTCGCATGAGTTACCGTCATATCTACTTTGCTTCTAGTCTTTCGAATTCTGTATAACACTGTTGCTCCTCTCTCGTTTATTTCTCATTTTCTCATACTTCCTGAGTTGTTGCATGACGATTTAGAGCATTGGGTTTTCGGTTGTTCAGCATTTTCTTTTCCTTTTCAACATTACTTCGCTTAACGTTGCTGGTTCTGATCTCACTGTTCACAGGACTCTTTTTATATCCAGACACTAGGGAGCGTCAATTCAGAGATGAGATGAGTCTTTTTCAACAGACATCCTCCTGGTAGCGGTTGCGAAAATTGACTTGTGCGCATACATATCTACAACTACATGGTATGACAGAGCATGCGGTCTGGTCAAATGATGATAGGTAAGAAATAGGGGTTAGACGGGCTTTACGCGGAGCTCTAGGTATGTTGTTTAGAATATACTAGTCTCGCCCTTCCCCATTCTGCTCCCCGTCTTTCATGCAGTGGTGGTCACTCTTGCCGCCCAGTCTCCATAAACAATTATCATAGGGACCCCTTTTCGCCCCCAGCTCTATCATAGAATGTCAAGATCATCAATGCACACTTAGCACCCAGCTATTATCTCTCTTCGACAAGCGCGATTATGTGCCCGAAGGTGTCTACATGGTCTACCCCGGGAGAAATGCCTGAGGCATCTGATATTCACCCCCTTGCGTATAATACGTTTCATATGTTGGCACAGCTGTTTCAAACGAGAAACCTGAGTTGCCATGACTACGGATAAACTGGCCTCTTGTTGGCCGCCCAACATTGTTTCCCGCTGACACGTACTGGCCACGGCTGTCACTAGATCGGCAGGGCTCGCTCGGGGGAGCTTTGTCTCGGGCGCAGGAATTATATCCCTTGGCAGGACTTCCTAATTCGGCCGTCATGGGATAGGAGCAGCAGCGTCACGGTGAATATCCTGAAGCCACGATCCTCCACAAGTCACACAAACTTTACACTCCCCTGAAGACGTGCTTCAAGCTCATTTGAATCTCATCCAAGTCAGGGCGTGGAACTGGCGATTTAAAAGTTTTCAATGTTAAGTGACAGTCAGGGGATACCTCCTATTTGGCGTCCAGAAGATCGGCAAGCAAGCCCCGGGTTTACATCGCAGCCTCCATGGAAAGGCGAGGCGACGACTAGACTCGCATATCCATATCGGGAACTTGGAAACTGTCGTGCATCAGAGGCTATTTTGTTCATCGCGAAACTCAGAATAACTCCCATTCTGGAAGGTAAGTGGCCAACATAAAACCTGCCAGAGTTTTTGACGTGTTTTGTATCGCCCGAACACGTCCAAGTTTTTGGGCTCTCGTTGATGTTCAGGGTGAAGCGTGCAAACCCAATCAGAAGGAATATATTGAAGGGTTCGAGCCCATCACATTTGTTGACAGCGGGCTCGGGGCATATGATTGGGCATCTGGTACTTTTCAAACAACATCATTTTAGGGGGGCAGGTGCCAGTGGTGAAGAATGTATGTATGCGATGTGATGGTGCCTTGAGGATGGATAGTATTAATTAGCGAAGGCATAATTGGATAATAAGGTGCTGCAGTGCTCACTCTGGATAGCAGTGAAGATATTTCTATTTTGCACCAACTTGTTTGTTTATTTGCAAAAGTTGCGAGGCAAGCCAAGTTACCACCTTTGGATGTATGGAAATTCTAGGTCCCGATTATTGCGAACGTGCCTAGACAAAATTGAAATATAATGAAAGCTTGAGGGAAGGGAGAGAGATTTGATATTCATTAGACATCT
This sequence comes from Arachnomyces sp. PD_36, assembly GCA_032988195.1. Lineage (NCBI taxonomy): Eukaryota > Fungi > Ascomycota > Eurotiomycetes > Onygenales > Arachnomycetaceae > Arachnomyces > Arachnomyces sp. PD_36. The sequence goes on along the minus strand of JANTQE010000025.1, from coordinate 171,767 downwards.
AATACATACTCAACAAGCAAAGAACTTCGATACGCCAACATTAATGTACTCATGTGCAAGTCAAATTCCCTTGATCCTCACTCATCCTTGATTTGTCTGTTATCATGCCCGTCAATCAGAAAAGGAAAAGTTTCAAAAGTGTACATACATACTCCCATAATGTCCATCGAATGTCCATAATCCACCACATGTCAGAACTCGAAGTCATGCTAGACAAAAGAAAGATATCGCCCAAAGGAACAAATAAGGAAATCCCTGCGCTCGGATAGGAAACCGTATAACTCCAGCTAGAATCTGACCTCGCCCAATCGCACTCACGATAGTCGGCTCTCATCCTCTGCCTCACTATCACTCAAGCTATCCCTACGCCTCCTTCCCTTTTGACCACTTCCACCTGCAGCGCGGCGGTACCCCTTACCGCTTAGACCAGGGATGGGGTGACGGTAACTCTTGGTTCCGGTTCCAGTATCTGAACCATCGACGTGTGAGTATTGGTAGTCGGACGAGGCGGTCGAGGAGAGGTCAAGTGGGTCGGTATAACCGCCCGGCATGCTGTTGCGGGGGCGCCTCTTCTTCTCCGGGCTTGATTGTCTAGAGCGGCTATGGTGGTGGGACGAGCGGTGGGATTGGCGTGGGTGGCTGCGCTCGCTGCGTTCAGTGCGATGGTGATCGTTCCGGCTTTGGTGGTGGCGACGGGACGTAGCGGAGTCGCGGAGACGGTGTTCTTCGGTGATAGTGCTGAGAGCTTCTTCCTCTTCGTTTCCATCGAAAGAGAAGCCGGAAACGGTGCGAATGTGGCCGCCACGTGGTCGAGAGGAGGGGCCCGCTACAGCGTAGTCGTTTGCTTGGGTAATATCACTTTGGTTGTACTCGCTAGGTACGGTCGTAGCGGAGTATTCGGTATTGCTGCCGTGATACGTTCCCTCAAACTCGCGATTCATCCCCCCAACTCTAGCAGGTTTCTCATGGCGGTAAGCACGCATATCTTCATCTCCACCGCCCTCCCACTTCTCCTCCTTCCGAGTACGCAGCAACTTCTGCTTCGCAGTCTCGGCAAACCCCTTCCTCCTCGACTTCTTCGGCTTCTCATGCACCGATTCACTCTCAGCCGTCATCCCCACACTCTCCGTCATCGTCCCAGTCATAGTCCGCGTCATCGTATCATCGTCCCTATACCCCTTCTCCACAATACTCCCTCCCCCAAGATCCGTACTAGCCGTCGCATTACTGAGCGTCTTCCCATCCACACCTTTCCGCCGGAGGACCGTAGATTTGTATTCCTCCCAATCACCCTTCCTCCAGACGAACCCGCCGTTTTTCGCCCAGAAGAAGAACCAGATTGCTCCGAGGACGAATGCGGCGCAGATGATTGCGAAGAGGGCCATGAGGCCTTGCATGTTTATGCTGGTTGGGTCGACGGTTCCGCTGCCGCCTTGGACTGGTGGTGGTTGGGCGTCTCCATCGTCGTCGTCACGGGTGAATAAGCGTGGAGGCATGTTGGGTTCGGGTGCCGTGAGGGCTTCTATCTCGGTGATGGGTATGAAGTTGTGTGGTTGTGAGGATTGTGATTGTGTATCGAGGCCGTCGATGGGTATGGGAAGCACTGGGGGCATGAGGAAGGTTCTTTCGGTCAAGAGCACGGGGCTCAAGACACTACGCCCCGGGTAGATAGGATGGTGGGTAGTAGTCTGCTATCTCGAGGTGTCAGCCTTTCACAGTAAACAGAAAGGGTGGGATAGCGAGAATAAAACTATTTCAGCAATAAAGAGTGTGTATAGAGAAAGATGAATCTCCGTTGATGCTTGATTTCTCGTTGATGAACACTCAGGAAAGAAAAGACGGTGGTTGGTAAAATGACGTTTTTTGTTTTGTTGTCACTTTTCCGTTTTCGGTTGTCAGGGCAACCAGGATGAGCCCTATCACGTGATATATGTACTTCAGTTCAACCCCTTTTCACGCTGGACGACATCGACGTCGACACGGTGAGGAAGAAAGCGAGGAATGTGACGAGAATATGTCTGATTTCTAGAACTTTCATACAACCTTAAGGCCGATCCTCTACCCATCGAGGTGTTCCGCCCATCGAGGTCAGCACCGCTTTCAAGCGCTCCTTGGACCAGTTGGCTGGCACCTCCATCGTCAAATCCCACACGCGCTTTCTATCCCCTCCCGCCTGTGGTGCATTCTCGTTCTGCGTCGTAGTACTAGCTATCTCATCTGCCAAGACAGAAACTATTTCCTGACCCTCGTCTTCATAGTCGTCCTCCCCATCATCATCAAACAGCTTCCTCTTCTTCCCCACATGCTCACCATCCCCCTCCCCCTCCCTCCCCCTGTTCCTCAAAGCCCTTATCTCCCTGCTCAACGCTTTAACACTCGCCGCAACCCCAGTCATAGCCCCCGTAGTCTTCTCCACAGAGTCAACCAACGCGTCCATCTTCTCCCGCGGACCATCGTTCTTAACAGTCGATAATGAGGTTGCTCGTGAGTCCGCTAGACCACCATCGTTGGCATCATTCTCCCTCTCCCTCTCCCTCTCCCTCTCCAACTCCTCAATCATCGCCAACTCCTCTCTAAACTCGTTGAACTGCGCGTCTAACGCGAACTCCACGTGCATCCACCCCCTCTTCGTTTCCAGTAGCGGAAGCAGACACGATGTCTCGTACATATCTCTACACATATCATGCAGGGACTCGGGGACCTATAGCATACATACATCAGTCATAGTCATATAGATATGAAAAGCAAAACCCGGAGGTAGAAACCAACTTACAGAAGTACACTCAAGCCCACAATCCTCGCACTGCTCACACCTTTCCTTCCCCACCAGCCCATATCTCTCCGGCGAAGCACTTACATCCCCCACACACTTCCCACACGGTAGGTACAGATCCTGACACTTCTCGCACTCCGTGACCCGTCTGTCTTCTTCCTCGAAGGTACAGTGCGCGTTGTAATTTGCCGGGGTGCGGAAGTTGGAAAGGATGCATTCGGTGCAGGGGAGGATGCCGCGGGGGGGACGGAGCGGCAGCTGCGGGATGGGCAGGTACATGGACATCTTTGGGGGTTTGGGGGTTGCTGACGATGTCAGCGGGATATGTAGTAAATGATCAACTTATTAGAAACCAAGCCAGTGATCGGGTTGAGGGAATGAATTTGAGAGATTGCTCTGTCCCTTTTTTTTTCTTTTTGATCACTGTGTGGGAAGGAGGGGACGTCTCATGTCATGTCATGTTGACATCACGAAGGTTGTTTAGTTGTTGTATAGATATTTAGGATTTGGATGAGTAGATAGTATCAACATCAAAGACACTGAGTGCTATTGCTAATACTATCTAACCGCATTAAAACAGCTATCAATCTTACTTCCGCCATGTCGTTGAGCTCGACGGACCCGCCGTAGGAAAATAGTGAGAGGGGGGTGGATAGGTATATCCGGACAGGAGAACCGCGACGCGAAGTATATCCGTTTGTCCTCGCCCGCTGGATGGATTCATGCATCGTCATCTCATCATCATATCATATAAATGAACCTATCTAGCCTTTACCCCTCTCATTTTCGCATCCATCCTCCCGCCCTATAATAGACAAGCCGAAATAAATAAGTTGATAATATTCAAAACATGTTGCAGAAAGCGTAGCAAGCGTAGCGTAGCCGTATAGGTAAGATTGTGATTGTGCTCGATAAAATGCTATGACAAGAAGTGAAGCAAGAAAGGAAGAAAGAAATTTACACGTATAATAGCAAGTAGCCTGGAGAGAGGAAGGAAGATGGGTGGTGGTATACATTGATGAATGCGTCTCGTCTCGACTCGACTCGACTCGTCTTCCTCGCCGTCCCGTTTCGCTCTCGGACCGAACCGAACCGAAACCGATGAGGAAGCTATCGTTGAAAAGCGTCATGAGAAACCAGTCCGCAGCGCGTGGACGAGAAGAAAGAAGAAGGCCCGCGAGGTACATCCGAGCCGGCTATGCTGTCATGAAACGCGATGAAGAGAGCACGAGAAGAAGAGATAAAACACAAAAGATAAGTCATGCGATATAGATTAAATCAATAAATGGCAAAAGATACGGATGCAAATAGATGAAGAGAAGCGATGCGATAGAAAAAAAATATAGGAAATGGGAACGAACATGATGGGAGTATCTCAGCAGGGAAGTAAAACATGGGGATCATTAACGTGGGCATGAAGCATAAAATCAGACGCTCGGGAAAAAACATTCAAGATCATTAACATCGTACAATTCGTACCGAAAAGGAGATGATGGGGAATAAGGTAAATGGGGAAATAAAGCAGAAAAGGGGAAAGAAGAAGAAAATCGCCCAAGTGATCTTAAAGCGCATGCAGGTACAAATGACAGGTCAACGGGAATTCAACCAATGTAAGATGCTTCTGCTTTTAAGTCTCAATTGATCAGGACTGAAAGTTCAATCAAAGAGCCAACCCATGAAGCATTCCAACTTTTAGCTTTTGGTGAACGTAGAAGAGAAATGGGGGAAACAATGAAGCAAACCGGAAAGAAAAGCAGATATAACGATGTTGATCTTTTTTGCCGCCGTAATCGAAAATAACTTTTGAATGTGGTTCCCCTTGAAGTAGGGGGGGTTGGGAGGGACTACTCGAGAAGTCGCCCGTTGTAGGTAGATCGGCTGGATCGTCGACTTGCACGGTCTGATTTCCAATCATCCCGCACGCGTCGAACATCCTCGATCTCCTTCCGGCCACTGCCACTGGCAGAGTCGGAACGGGACATGATGTACTTCTTGGAGCGTCGTCCGCCTTCGATGTTGAATTCCAGAGCACCTTCTTCGCTGGACTTGACGTTGATCTTCCTCCGCTCGCGGTTGTCTCCGCTGAAGCCGATCTTCACCCCTTGGATAGTCATGGTGATGCTGTTGCTGTCATCGTCGTGACGGGATCCGACACCGCTGCCACTTTTAGTTTTGGAGTCGCTATTGCGGCTGCTGTTGTCGGAGCGGGTGGTTGAACTTCCACTCTCGCTGTCAGGACGGTGGCTGCCTCGTCTGGCCAACGCATCGGCTGTGAGGGGTGTAGCTCGACTTGCTCGTGATGCTTGATACTCTTCCGCTTCTCTCTGCTTCTGCTCGAGGTCACGAGGACGTTCCACACCGTAGACGGACGTACGTCGACGTCGTTCATCTTCCTTCATGATACGAGCACCTGGGGCATGAGAAGAATCATGGTACGATGATGATCGAACGCTTGGTCTGCTGCCATTCACGCTTGGACGACGTTCGGGGATCAGGATCGGGCTCTCACGAGACTCCCTGTGACGGACACGGGGGTCAGGTAGGGAAGCCCGCATGTCTGACATATCGAGCGGGTTTGGGCGTTGGACAGTTGGTGCCGACGAGGTGGTGGCTGACTTGCGGACAGACGGACGCCTGGGGACAGCAGTAACGACCTGCTTGGGAGGAGACTTGCTCTTAGGTGCCGGTGGGGGTGGCATCAGGTAGAAGTCTTCATCCCGGTCGTAGTACTGCTGGGAGTTGGCGTAGTTGTATTCGCGAGACGAGCGTCGCTCGGGCGGGACGACGTCCTGGTAGGCAGATGGGTTGGGAGAGTATTGTACGACGGGTGGGCCGTAGATGGAGGAGCGTCGAGGTCGTTGGTCGGCAGGTCGCGAGTGGGATGGAGCACGGGACCGCTCATATCGTGGAGACTGCGGTGGTTGCTGTTGCTCCTGACGACGAGAGCTGGAGTGCTGGGGTGGAGGAGTTGGCTGGGGGATAGGAGGGGGAGGACCTTGGGAGTACCCGGTCTGTTGCTGAGGGAACGGGGGGTAACCACGGGCGTAGGCGGAAGCAGAGAGTGGTGGACCATGGTCGTACTGCTGTTGGTGATGGGCGCCTGGGATTTGAACCATGGGGTTCATATCGGGTTGGCCCATGCCAGCGTGGTAGCTGACAGGTCGCTGGCTCTCGTAGAGGTGCGGTCGGCGAGGGCTCTGGTGACGACGGGAAGAGTTGTGGATTTCCTGAGTATAAGCAGGAGGGTATCTTGAGGAGTTGGAGATTTGAGGAGATGGAGGAGGCGGCATTTCGTATCGAGAGGAAGATTGCTGAGGGTAGTAGTCGGTGGAACGAGAGTCCACGGGGGTGTGGGAAAAGCCAGCTTGCTGATCGCAGTCCCAGCAGACACCAGGTGGATGCCTGGACGCGGTGACACTCTGGCGACGAGTGGACTTGGAGCGTGATCGCGGGTCCTGGGCCGAGCGACTGACGTTGCGATGAGAGGCAGGCACTACGACTTCCGGGGAAGGTCGCTGGCGTTCTCTCTCCCGTTCCCGTCTGGGTTTCTCGCGCTCCCCTTCCTGCTGTTGCTGCTGATGGTAGCGATATTGTTGCTGGCGTTGTTTCTCCCGATGCCTCCGGGCTCGCTCCATATCTCGCTCGGTGACAGTGGGATCTGATCTGGCGCTGGGTACGGAGTCACCGCTGCCCATGGTAGCCGCGGTTCTGCTGGAGTAACCGGAATCGCTGGCGCCATCGGGCGGGGAGGCGACGACGTAGGAACCGGAATCGGGTCTTAAGTCAGGTTTTGAGCGTTTTGCAGAGACGTTGGCGACGGTGCGAGTTTCGGGGATGGCGATCTCGGCATCTTCGTCGAATTCCTCGCAGAAAGCGGCGTAGGGGGTCTGAGGAGGCGGAGAGGGGTGATGACGAGGCATCGTCTTGTATGGTATATAGTTTATTGATAGAGTGGATGGATTTGATGGTGATGGATCATTTGGAAGGAGTTGTTGATAAGATGGAGGAGATGGAGGGAGGGAAGGAGATTAACTCGAGGAGTGCCGATCGAGTTTCGGAAACCCAAGAGAAGGGCGGCTTATTTTTAGTAGTCGGAGAGGTAAAGGTACTCGAGGGACAGTCGCCTGCGAACGGTGGCGGTGAACTTGGAGATAGCGTAGACGGGAAGATGCGAAGGGTCCATCGATGAGGAGAGGGTAAGAGTAGAGAAGAGTAGTAGAGAGTAGATGGTAGAGAGTGGTAGAGAAGAGAAAAGGTGAAGGTGGTGAAGAGAGAGAGAGTGAAGAGTGAAGAAAGTAGTTGTGTGAAGAAAAAGGAAAAAAAAGGTAAGAAAAAAAGTGAGGAAAAAAGACGAAAGAAAGCGAAGAAAGTGAGTGAGTCAAGGAAGTCACTTTTTTTCTCTCTTTTTAATTTTCCTTCTTATTTTCTTTCTTTTTGAATGAATTTTCTCTTTTTTTCTCACTCTTTTTCTCTTTTTGCTGCAGCGAGAGAGTGAGGGATGCGAGGTTTGTTGTTTTTTCAGGTGCAGGAAATTGCGGGATGATGGTTGGGCAGAGAAGAAGAGAGATCAGCCTGTGAAGAAGGAGAAGAGGGAGAAGAGGAGTTTCAGGTTGCTTCACTTTGAGAGAGGGAGTAGTTGATATATAGCAGTAGATGAAGGAGAAGAGAAGAAAGAAAGAAAAGAAAAGAATCTCTTGTGCGATGGAAAGAAAAGAAAGATCGAAAGATAGAAAGTGGGAGAAGAAGAGGAAGAGAAAGAGGGATGGATGCCTGATAGTGGGGGAGGAGGTGGTAGAAGTGGTGGTGGTGATAGTAGAGTAGAGGGGAGAGGGGAGAGGGGAGAGTAGAGAGAGAGTAACTACTACTACTACACACGGGAGAAGTAGGAAGAGAGGAAGAAGAAGAGAAGAGGTGATGGAGAAGACACACAAGAGGTACTTCTATCTTCACTCTTTTTACTAGATGACGTTGGTTCCATGGATGGCCTGACGGAAAGACGATAACCTTTGCGGATCTATCCAGGTCACGTGGTCTGATCCATGGTAGAGAGAGAGCATCCTTGGATAGAGGAACACTCTATACACACTATCTACTCTATCTACCTACACTACTTCCCTACACTGCTCTCCCCCTCCCTCAGGTTCACATAGTTCCCCCCAATCCACTCATCAAACGTCGCCCTCTCCCCCTTTAAGCTGGTTGTAAACCCACACTCCCTCGCCCGTCCCACCGAGAACGAATACCTCCCATCCGGTCGCAGAAAGAACACACTCGACGTCCGACTACTCCCCTCCCTCTTATCCTCCCCCGGCGCTACAACCCGGTGGTGCGGCGCCTTGACCACCCCGTCCGTCGCCAGCGTAGCCACCGCCCCGCACAGCACCACCATCTCATCACCATCCTCACTCACTCCCACATCCACATACTCCCCCTCCACCTCGCACTGCAGACTCACAAACCCGTTCGGGCACCCCGTCTGGTGGATCAGCGTCACCGTCGACAGATCATAATGCGACGCCATCCGCAACGGCTCCTCCTCCGCCACCCTCTCCGCCGGTACCTCGGGATAGTACCTCAGTCTCAGCAACGGATCACACCTATCCACCAAATACTCCTTCCCATCCACCAACCCACCCACCCGCAATACCTCTCTCGCAACCTCCCTCGCAACCCCATCCAACCCCTCAAAATACCCCTCCCACTCCCCCCGAAACTCCTCACTTGGAAACATATTCCCCCCCACCCCCATCGAATACGACATCGAGTAATCCGTAAACGACCCCCCGCCCGTGATCCGCGCCGTGCTCTCCGTCTCCAGACCCGTGAACCCGCGACGGATCCGTGCGTCCGGCGCCGATACCTTGCGCTTCTCTTCTAGACTACTATTCTCGAAGAAGCGGATCGCCATGTCGCGCGGGGTTTGGTGGAAGGTCGAGCTGAGGCCGGTGGAGGTTAGGTGGAAGATTCCCTGCGTCGAGATGCAGTGGAGGAACTCGGCGCGACGCTCGCCGGCGCGCAGGGACGGGAGGGAGAACGTTGGGATTGTAGATGTAGGTGCCATTGTAGATTAGGTAGGTATAATGCTGTAGATGTCGTAGATTGTAGGTGGGCTAGCCTAGTACTTTATACAACCCCTCATAAGGCCAGCCCTGGAACCTACACCCCACTATCCAGTATATACCCATGGTCCTGCCATCCGTTATACTTCAGACCAACTTCGCAGTGCAGCAGTGTAGTAAGCACCACCAACTTTTGGCTCATGTCTATTTATATCCACGACCCGCTAACCCTCGACCCACTTGATCTCCAAAAAGGGTAATCCCCCGAGATCCAGATCGATCACCCGTTCCGTTCCGTACCTCGTTGCAAGAAAGATATCGATATCCAAAAATAAACATACATAGATCCTATCTATCTATCTTCTACATCAACGTAGGTCTACTACTACATATACCGATTATCCCACTCAAACCTCACTTCTCCCCCCTCTCCCCTCCATACTGCCCCCCCATCATTCACTCCCGCAACCGCCTCCCGCAGATCACGACCCATTCCCTCCGGCCCGCTGCCTACCACTTGTGTTCGCCCACCCGTCGTGCTTGTTCGCTGGATGAAGTCCGAGACTAGCTCGTTCATGCTTGGGTGCGAGTTGTTGAGCCGCGTGATCTGCACGTTTGAGTGCGCGAGGGAGAGGGATGTTGCTTTGCAGGGTGTGGAGAGTGATGATGTTGAGGAGACGTCTTGCGTTATGGATACTTCTTTCTCTTCCCCCTTGTCTCCGGATACCCGAACCGGGACGTCGGTCTCACTATCTCCATCCCTCGTGATGAATATTCTAACCCGTAGGTCCAACCCCTCAACTTCCTGGCCAAGTATATCCTCCAATTCAGGAAGCGACCACTCCACATTCCTCCCTCGTCGCATCACCCATGCTAGTTCCACCACCCTCTTCCTATCCCGCTGTTGCTCCTTATTCCGCTGAATAACCTCCATCATGATCGGAAGTGAGAACGAGATCCCCGTCCCGCCTGCTACGGCGAGGATGTTTTCTGCCCCCGTGTCAAGTGTGCCGAGGCCGAATGGGCCCGTTAGGATTACCGGCGTGGTTATGTGTTGGTTATCTCCTGCTGTTGCTTCTTTTTCTTTTCGTTTTGATGCCAGGAGGGATGGGAGGCGAGATGTTTCTCCGCCTAGACACCGGATGATGTAGACGTGTCGCTGTTCGGCAGAATCTTGCGCTTGGTTCTTACTTGACGCGGATGTAGAGATTAATCGCGGGGTTGACGCGGGTGTGAATGGGTGGGATTGCCAGATATGTAGCTCTGGGAAACAGAGAAAAAAATGCTGCCCTGCTTTCCAGGGGGGGTGCCGATGCGTGAAGTCCAACCGGATTACCGTTCCACCGTCGCCGTCGGCGTACGATTCCATAGATGCTTGCGCAGCTTTGAAGCCGATTCCTGGATATAACCATGTTAGAAATGAGCTGTGAGAGAAGTACGAATGGGCGCGAATGGGCTCACCTTTACTCCCATCCTTGAACCCGAGATGGATCAATCCTATGCGCAGCAACCTACACCCACGATCGAGAAACAATATCCCAATCGATGCAATCATCCAGCACGCAAGCTTATCCCAATGCCCCCAACACGCGCCAAGGTACAGAATCCCCGCCACGTAGTGCGTCTTCCTGAAAAACTCGTGCCCCGTCCACTGAACAACCCGCTTAATACTGAACAAGTACAAAAACGTGATCAATATCTGCGCAATGATCCCGAAAACCATGTACAACTGCTTAATCCAGTCTACGAAGATTTGTGGCTGCGGCTTGTACAGGTTTCCCTCGATGATCGTCCAGCTGAGTGTGTGCAGGAAAGACTGCACGAAAATTATCCGCCCCGTCCAGCGGTGGAGGAAGTTGAAGTGCTGGTATGGAATCCCCGTGAGGATCGAGAGCATGTTGTCCCGCGTGCTTAGTGCGACGGTCAGCGGGGTTAGCGCGTAGGCGAGGGCTCCGATCCGGTCGGAGAACCCGCCTAGTCCGGTGCGGACGTTATGGAGGTTCGATCCCTCGATTGGCGTCACCCATGTTTTGTAGACGATTCCGATGAGACTGACAGCGTTAGCAAGGTACGCGCTAATAGAGGACAGTGAACTTACGAGAATATCAGGAGATAACCAAGTATAGCCGCAAGTATTAAAACCTGTAGCCGAGTAACATGGCCGAAGATGGACACCCACGCGCTCTCAGGCAATAGATGGTGACGGCATGTAGCAAAGGCAGCTCCCCATGCTCGACTAAATGTGCTCCCCTTCCCACCCTTCTGCCCCTCAACCTCAACCTCCCCTTTAGAAGAACCAGTTCTCCGGGGATCGATAAAACTGAGACCGATGAAGATAATCAACAATCCCCCTATAACCGCCCACATAATGAACCTAGATTAATACCACGTTAGCCCTCGTCTAACTATATCGGAATAGGCAAACCAACGTATAGAGCATCGAGACATCGTGCATCCAGTACACCCCGTCAAGATACTCGCACGTTCCCTGGTCGTTCGTGCACGGTACCACCTGGCTCGGGTAACCCCAGTGCGGGATCTGCGATTCCGCTGCAGCTTCATCCTGGATGTGTCTTCGGTCTACGATGGCCGCCATTGTGGTATGCGTGAGTTGTGTATATCAACGAAAGTAATTCATCACAACAGGGTGATGAGGGGAATAAAGATGGGATAGACTCAGACTATCTCACCGTGCTCAGAATCATCGAGTGATAAGAAATAGGAAAAGAGGAGAAGACAGGGTACTTGTAAGAGGGTCGAAGCCATTTTCTTACCTCCCCACGACAAGTACCAAGCCTACGACATTATATTATCGGCAGAAAGATACCTCTCCCAGTCGGCAAACCCGAAACTGCCGAAAACCCTACAAACTTTGATACCACGAGGTGTGAGAAACGAAACGCAAAGAGAGCCATCGGACACTTTTTCTGGGTCTTTAATCTAATTAGTGTGGGAGTAGCGCCGGCAAAGCGTCTGAGGGACCCAAACTCTCGAAATAATCTGCTCATATCTGCTCGCCAAGAGGGGTGCATAGTGGGGTTGTTTTGACGCCGTGCTTTGCCTTATCACTTGACCTTATATATATATCAGCCGCTTTCCCGCGTCGGAGAGTAAGATGATGATGTTGAATAATGAAGACGATGCCGATTGAGGGAGAAAAGTGAAGACAAGAGTCATGAGGGCTGATTAGTCACCCGAATCGCAAGGTTTCCCTAGTCAGGGCAATATAAAAGTTAATCTACGTGGGATCAGGGGTAGGGATATCGATGTTCAATGAAACATGAGAGAGGGCCAGAATGAGCTGACGAGAGAATGACAAAATGGTATTAACTTTGGACAGAGATACAACAAGGCTCGGCCCTTTTTCAACGAGTACAGCTATATAAATACAATTATTCAAGCTCCAAGCGCAAAGCATCATACTGGATATACACCGTTTCGGGGAGCACTGCGTCTTCCGGGTCCGTCGCATCCGCAGGTAGGTGGAGGGTGAACGAGTTAAGTCCCTCGTTCAACCGATCCGCTGGGAAGGTGAGCTTCGATCCCACCTGGTAACAACTGACCTCCGACCGGACGATACAGCTGCTCGATTGTTGGAACCCGATCACCATCTCCAGCGGATCGGTAGAGTCGCCGTTGATGTATGTCTGCAAGGGGACATTGTTCCATTCCGCTTCAGGCCGCCACTCGTCAGTGTTTCCGGTGGCCGTTTTGGCGCCCGCGAGCTGGATGGTAAAGGTAGCGGTTGTGGCGTTCTGCAGTTGCTCTGGGGAGAGGGTGAAGTTGATGACCCAGTCGTGCGTGGTCTCTGTTTCGACTTCATCGTTGTCAGGTGTCGGGCCGAAGACAGACCACTGGACCGTGTTGAAGTCGATTGCGGGATCACTCTCTCCGATGGTGTAGTTAATGCCATCCGGGAAGTCGGCCTGCCAGTCATACGCTCCCCAGTAAATCAAGTGCTCCCGTGGCCCGAGAGGATGAGTTTCGTCCTTAGTATTTCCGTGGCGGAATTCCCCGGAAGATTTGTCCGGGGTGCCTAGTCGCCAGACTTCCACACCCGCGGACTCGGCAACCCATGTCGCATTGACACTTGCAGTCTCCCCAGCCTCAACATCGATCCCGTCTTTGAAAAAGTCCCCGAAAACGCCGTCTGCGTACACGGTTAACCGGTATGCGCCCTCCTTCACACGGTCGATGCTGAAGCTACCGCTTTCGTCGAGTTCAGCCCAGTACTGAGCTGATGTCCAGTCGACGGAGTTATCTTGGAAGTATTCTCCATCGACCGTGAGAACGGCGATAGGGTTTTCTGCATCATCGGGAAGCACAACATGCCCTTCAACAACCCCACGCCCGCTGCTCGGGGTATATCCGTGTACGTGTTCAGCAATGGAGTCGTAGAAGTCGGCGTTCCAGCTTGGGTCGGCGTAAGACTCGGCATCAGCACGGAGCTCTTCCAGAGTAGCTTCACCATCTCCACCGTTGAAGTAGTAGAAGGCTGGGCCGAATGTTCGGTCGAAGCCGGTGGTGATGTTGGGAACTCCCTCTCCGTGGTGATTAGAGATCATGTAGTTGTAAACGATGCCATCCACAGTCAAGTCAGAGTGGATAGGGCCTCCAAAGTAAGTATCCTTGGTGTTCATGACGAGCCACGCTCCGAAAGCATTGCCGTCAGAAGTAGACCCGTCAGCGTAGAGTCCATGGGCCTTGGCGTTCCTCCATGGAGTGGAAAATGTGTACTTCGTGAAGTACTCGGAGAACTCCTGAACATAAGCTGAATCCGGAGCATTGCTCAACCTCCAAGTAGCATCTTGAATCTCTTCCGCTCCGTCAAGAACATCGCCAGGTAGAGGCGCGGTCTGCTCAAGGTTGGTGCTCAGGTGCGTCCACAGATCTGTATTCGGCCGGAAAAGCGTGCGGAACTCTCCCAGCTCTCCAACGAAGGAGGGGTCTTCCTCGAAGTATGCGTGGCGGCTGAACATATGGAGGCCCGTCTCCCCGTCGCGCATGAATACGTATTGCTGGAATTCCTGGCCAGTATCGGGGTATACATCGCTCATGATAACGCCGCCGTAGCTTGTCCCATTGGCATCGGTGCCACTGACTGTCTCGAGCGTGGCCTGTGTATTTCCAGGGGTAAAGAACCCCTCCGGCACGCAGTGGCAGTCTAGGTATGGGCCGACGCCGGAAGATCCGTCCACCTCACCGAGGAGATCCTGCTCGTCGAGATATATTTCGACGATATACCCGGCGCTCTTGTCGAATTTGGTGGTGAGCCGGTCATTGGAGAGGGTGATATCGGTATCTGTTTCGACGAGGTTCAGCTCCGCGAAGGCGGAAGTCGCGTAGAAAGCGATCGATGCTGCGCGGGTAGCAGAAAGAAACCTCATTGTCGCGTTCTTTTTCCCTGTATGATGCTGGATCGGATCTCGTTGACGGACCAGCAGCAACCCGTGGAGGAAGTGTCTGGTCTTTAAATGCTTCGCTGCCCTCCCCTCTCCCGCATTTTAATCAATTCCCCCTTCGCCGGATCGTAAATACCCATGACTGTGCTTGTTTGCAAAAAGCCGATCAGATCATCGCCAGACTCGATGTGATGCGGGGAGAGCTTTCTCCACAGGAGGAAATTCTTCCACCATCCCGATTCCCGAATGGAATTAATGAAAGAAAAGCTTGAAGGAACTATTTCGGGAGATATTCCACCGAGTAGAAAGGTTCGGCTGGTTCTTTCTTCCCCGAGTGAGGGTTCAACTTGCCATGACTCGGAGAGAAACAAGGGTCGGTGACCCAAATTCACTTCTCGGGTCTGGAATATGAAGAAAGAAGAGAAACATTTGACTGAAAGCTGGTTTGTTGGATCATCTCCTCACCCGGAGAAATTCCCGTGCCTTTATGGGCCGATAAGTTTCAGGATATCATAAGTGTTCATGATATAAATCGAAAGCCGCCCTGACATGTGCCCCGGCGGGTCGGACTCTTCTACAACGAACAGAACTAAATTACATACAGCCTACCCTTTATCCACCTGTATCTCCAACGGCGTTACACATGAACCACACCAAAAACAAGTTAATATGCGCGCCCTTCTCCGCATGAAGTCATAAAGCTGGCTATATTGGACTATCAGCTTCCCTCCCCGTCGAAATGTCCTGGAGGATCCCGGTGGCCTGCCGTCTACCAATTAGGGAAGTAAGGCTTTTGCTTCTGCCACTCACGCGCTCTTGACCACATTCCGGTAAACGATACGACTTCGTTTAAACACCATCCGATACTTTAGAACGTATGTGAAAATATCGCAACTGGTGCTTAAGATGAGTGATTTATTGGTTTGATCCGAACATGATTGATCCCCTATGCCTACCCCTAACATTTCCATGCAATTCCGATCAAATACCTGGGTTATAACAATTAAATAGACAAGAAAGAGAATATATGCTGGGGTGAGAGGAGAATATCTCAACCGGGACATTTAAAGCCGAGTTATTACATCCTAAATGAATATTAGAGAATGAAAGATAATATTTTGGAGATGCAAGGGTGTGAGAATACATACCGACTAACTGGGCTGAGACCTAATAACCTCATACCATTATGCAATACCTGGCGAGCGGATTCGTACAGAGCCATTCGAGCCTTCTTCACATCGGGTTCACTACCTACCACCTTCAGGACGTCGTAGCTTGAGCTCAGGCTGTGCGTCATTCTGAAGAGGTAGGTCAAGACCGTTGTTGGCTCGAGGGTCTTGGCGGTGTTGAGAACAACATCGGGCCATTGCGCAAGTAGTCGAACCAAATCGACGGCATGCGTCTCGCCTATGAGGGTGAGGTCTGCGGAGTCGAGCTCCTCTACGGTAAGTTCTGATTTTCGGAGCATTGAGGAGAGACGGGCGTGTGCGTATTGCAGGTACGGTCCAGTGTCACCCTCAAAGGATGTCATGTCATCAAGGTTGAATTCGTAGCCATTGACACTAAAAATCGTCAGTAACGGGCATAAAGGTAGGCATTGAACTTTGGCTCACCGCTTGCCGGACATATCCTGCACCATCACCGACGTGATCCCTAGAATATCCGCAGTTCGCACAGGGTCCTCAACCTGTTCGTACTTCACAGCATTCTTCTTCATAACCTCGTGCATCTTATCTCCAACATCCTTGAGGATATCATTCAAAAACTTGACGGTTCCTTTTCGGGTGCTCATTCCTCGGACCATACCGAAGTTGATGTGCTGGCATCGATCAGCCAAGTCTTTTCTGCCGCTAAGCTCGGTCACCTTAAACAACTGAGCTAGATGGAGATCTTGCTGTGCAGCCACAACATAGATCATCTTGTCGAAGTGGAACTCCTCGTCACGTTCTAGGATGGCACCGATGTCACGGGTGAGGTATAGAGGGGTGCCATCCTTTCGAACAATGATAGCTTTGCCGAGTTTCTTCGCCCCGTGCTTGGTGAAGTCAACAATAACTGCGCCATCGGACTGTTCGGATATGCCATTGTCCTCAATTGCCTTATTCGCCTTGGCCATGCTTTCCTGTTTGATCTGAGATTCCCCAGAGTAGTAGTCGAAATCAATGTTTAACCGCGCATAGGTTTCCTTATATTTGTGAATACTGAGATCACGGAACCGTCTCCAGAGGGCGAGCGCGTCTTCGTCTCCATCCTCCATGCTCTTAAAATATCGTCGGGCCTTTTCATCCTCGCTCACATCGACCTTGGCCGCCAATTCCTTCTCTAACTCGGAAACGTCTTCTTGTTTTTCTTTCTTGAGCTTGATTTGTTCCTTGAGCTCTTTGATAGGTCCTTCTTGGGCGGACACATCCTTGTTGATATTTACATAAACATCGAACAGATGGTTGATAGGATCTTTGAGGAGCTCCTGCTCGTTTCCGTATCGTTTGTACCCATTGGCGAGTAGACCATATTGCTTTCCCCAGTCTCCGAGATAATTCATCTTGATCACGTCCCATCCTGTGACAGTAAATACGTTGGCCAAGAAACCTCCAATAATTGTACTTCGAAGATGGCCAGCGTGGAACGGTTTCGCAATGTTGGGTGAGGAGAATTCGACAATCATGCGCTTCCTTCCCTTGGATGGGTCCTCAGGGTCTCGCAATCCAGCATTGCCATTGGTACCGTAGGTGGATTTGTTCTTGAGAACCGAGGGGATGACGTTGTTGGTTAAGGGCTGGGCCTTGAAGAAGAATTGGACGTGGGTAGTCACTGCCTGGGGCGGGTGGACGAGGTCTGAGGGAGGGAATTTCTCGACGATTTCAGCGGCGATTTCATTTGGTTTCCCCCTTCCTTTGAGTTGTAGCGCAGGTACCTATACAAATCATTGAAGTTAATAAGGTAGACTTGTTTGTAGACAGCAATGATCGCAAGGTGTATAGCTTACGGGCAGCACAAGATCGCCCTTATCTAAATTATTCGTCCAGGCTAATCTCGCAAAGACTATCTGAGGGTCTATCCCAAGCACATCCCCCAGCACATCCGCCAGGTGACTCCGGTAGACGTCGAATGGGTTCAGGGAGGGGTAGCAGTTGGGGAACTTTGATTTCTCCGCGGTGGAATGGATAGAGAGACCCTGGACGGAAGGCACATCTGCTTCGGTCTGGCCTTGCGCCTTTGCTGCGGCGGCGGAGTCCATGACGGATTGTGGTTTCTGACTCTTGTTTACTTGCGCGCGAAGTTTTGCTTCCATAGAAAAGAAGCGCGGGGAGGGAGGGTTTTGGATATGTTTGAACTGGAAGGAAAAGCGCGTAGAGGCGGCAGAGGAGTGGAGTGTTGTAGAGAATCGCCAGACGTGGAAGAGTTGTTGGCGCATGAGTCTGGACGGAGTAGAAGAAAGTCCAAAGAGGGGACTGGGGGGGGGAGGGGGGGCACTTTCCACTACACTACTACTACTAACTGCCACTTTCGCTTTACTCTTTCTCTCTTTTTTTTCTTTCTTTCTTTGTAGAGAGTTTGACTCACGATCTCGGGGTTTTGATTGGGTAATTCGAGGGCGGTGAGGGGAGAATTTAATGCACGTGACTTTTTCCTGCCCTGAACCCTGGTTACTACTTTAGGAACTGAACCTGGAAGTAGGAGGCATTGATTCTAGGAGGACAGCTGAGAGGAGAGAAGGACAGAAGAAGATAATATAAGTCTCTCATGTATTATTAAGTATCTATCGTTGACATAGCCTTCAATCCCCCAGACACCGCCGTGCACCGGTGCAAACATCTAAACTGATCCGTGATCCCTTATTTTCTCTTCGACCAGATGGAAATATTTATATCTATTGCCTAGAAGCAGAAGACCTGGTCCTCAAGCTTGCTCACTGGTCGCGCCTTGGTGTACCCGAGAGACTCCGTGGCCTTCTTCATCGCGCTGATCATGGGGGGTGGACCGCAGAGAAGGACCTTGTTCTCGGCAGCGGGCGCAGGGAATTTAGACTAAAGCATTGTTAGCTAGGAAGCTTATAATATTAGATTAGGAACTCGGAATACATACCTTAATCATATCAGGGGTCACGAAGCCAACACCGCCTTCCCAGCTCTCGGGAGGGTTGTTCAAGACGTAGTAAACTCGGAATCCCTCATCTTCCTTGGCAAGCAGGTCGAGTTCTTCCTTCAATAGGATATCCTCGGGGTTAACGTTGGCGAAGATCAAGTCGACCTGGGTAGTATCCTTTCCACCGTTCCTGGGACGGCCACGGACGATGGCCTTAATAATCTGCAGCATCGGGGTGATACCGGTTCCTCCGGCAATCATACCGATATGCTTGACCATGTTGGGCGTGTACACCATAGCTCCCTTGGGCCCTCGAACCTTCATCGTCTGTCCGACCTTGAGGCCCGCCAAGTGCTTGGAGATATTTCCCTGGGGGTAGGACTTGATCAAGAGATCGAAGTATCCGGTCTCGTTATCGGATGAGATCGGAGTGTAGGAACGCACGACTTCCTTCGGTTGGCCCTCGATCGTGGCGGCGAGGGAGATATGTTGACCGATTGGGAGGCCGAGGATATCGGATGCGCGCTCCAAGCCGAAGCGGTAGATGGCGACATTGTGGGAAACGATCGTCTTCTCCTTGAGCTCAAATTCCTGGAATTCAGTCGGGTTCAGGACACTTCGCTGGCCTAATGAAGCGCCCACAAGCATTGATTAGTTATACAAGCCGAATTACTATCAGCCGGGCCAGTTGTGACGTACGGTTAACGTAAAACTTCCAGCTGGAGAGCACAGCAGCCAGACCGACGGAGTAGGGGATGAGATCGGGCTTGACGATTGCGGTGCCGGCCAAAAGAAGGCCGACGGGGATATAAACGCCATTGACGGCGTCCATGGATGTGAAAGAGGGGCTGGAATCGAGAGAAAAGAATCAATAGTTAGCGAAACAAATCTCTGGTCAATTGAGAGGTAAGGCTGAGGGTGAGAAATTGTTGAGGTCATCCCATCGGGTACCGAACTCACCTCATCTTGAATCACGGCACCACAGAGAAAGGGAACTCGGTCAATAAGTAGGTTAGAAGAGAATTGACCTCGGATAGAGAGAGAGAAGAGGGTTGATGAAGGTGAGGGATGCGGGGAGTTGAAGGGAAAGTAAAATTGGAGAACTTGGAGATCTCAAGTCAACGGAATGAATGAAGTTCTTCTTTTTGGACTTTCTTGAGTCTCTCTCTCTCTTTTTTCTTCCGATTTTCGGGAAGCTTGAGCCTCTCTGGGAAAAGAGATCCTGCATCAACACATCGACAAGGGAGTAATCAACATCATCACTGCGGCTGAGAGGCAAGAGGATGTTCACTGCTTTCTTTAAAGTAATATTAATGTGTCTTGACTGGCTTATCTTACTTCTCATCTCTCTTCTGAAGCCTTGGGGCATTCAACCACCA
Organism: Arachnomyces sp. PD_36; assembly: GCA_032988195.1. Classification (NCBI taxonomy): domain Eukaryota; kingdom Fungi; phylum Ascomycota; class Eurotiomycetes; order Onygenales; family Arachnomycetaceae; genus Arachnomyces; species Arachnomyces sp. PD_36. The sequence continues at coordinate 152,068 of JANTQE010000025.1, read as the reverse complement.
CTACACCTGCACCACCAGAGCCATTGATATCTAGGTGGTTCACATATCTATCTCTGTCACTACGCTCTGGTCGTAACTGCCAGCTTGACGGTGAAGTCAAGAACTTGTCCAAAGTGAGGAAAGAGGCTGAAAGCTCTTTCCCAGAACCCACCCCGATTTCATCTTCTCTCACATTCGCCATGCCTACCCTTCAAAGACACGGCCTTATCACCATAGGGGTGGTAAACGGATCACAGGACTGCCCGACGGACACTGTCGGCCTGTGGCTGCGATCCTCAACAGCACATTCCGTCTCGTTCATATATACTGAAAGGCATCATTCGAGAACGATATCTGGATTCCACTGTATATTTCTTCCATCGCTAATGCTTCATACTTTGTTTCGTTCTGCAGTTGTTAGATTAATTACCAGGTCGGCGCCTAATTTCCCAACGTCCAAACCCAGCGGCACGAAACCACGAGAGGAAGGACAACAGCTTACCAAAGAGTATTTGTATAGCGCATGGCCAACCTGCTACTGAATTGGACCTACCGTATCACCGTCTTCGGTCAGCATCAAAAGCCCAACAACCAACAGACGTGCCCACTAACTATTTCCTCCAGGACAACTGTGATCGGCAGGATCATGGCTTCCAAGTCAGTAGTTGTATGGCCGCCCGTCTGCTGCGTGTGCTGCGTGGGCCGGGATGGTCACTTTTTTGGTTTCTTTGAATTAAACAGGGAACACCAAATCTTCCTCCGTCAAATCAATCATGAGACGGGTATACCATACGACTTCTGGATGGGCCGTTGTCGGTGGAGTGAGTTGACCCCATCCTCTACAGGGAAACCCCTGGTCGCCACCTAGGCCGATACTAATACGGAAAACAGTAATGGAAACCGGAGAACAACCAAGTGGTCCGCAGAATTACCGTTTATCTGATGTCCATGAATTCCATGATGAAGCCCACGGTCGTCCGGGTCTTCTGGGGCGCCCCGAAATACTCGCAGTAGCTGGAGACGGAGTTAGATCGATACACTCCGTTTTGCCTGTTACGCGTATAAGGGTCGGAGGTGGCGGCGATGGCAGCGGATATCCGCACAGTTTCATCGTTCACGAAGACTGCTGGGATCTAACCGAGTGGGTTCTAGGCCCGTTCGTGAAAGAAGAGTTTGGACTCTTCGTCGAAACCCTCTACAATGTCTGGGGACTGCGTGATAGCCGACATTGGGCAGCCACTAAACAGTTCCTCGCAAACCTTCGACCCAGGTCGCCCACCCACGGGTCCGCTGGGAGAAGCCCGAAGCGCTTGCCAGAAACCACGCATCTCATTCGTTGGGCCACAGACTTACTACACTGGAAAAGTTGGATGCCTCCTTGGGAAACACCGCTGCCGTCCCCCCTAACCCCCCTACCGCCTGAGCTACGGCTCATGGTTCTAAACCTGCTCAACCCCTGGGACGCTCGAAAGGCAATGAAAGCGCTAGGATGGGAAGTTCATCTTGGGTACTGGGAAAACCGGTACCCCCAGGCCTTCGCCTATCTCTACGAGCTTAAAGACGTCGATCTGGACGAAGTGGATCAAGAATATCTATATACGGAAGCGGAGCAGCTATTTGAATGGGACGGCCATCGTTCCTGGGAGTTGCAGAACCGTAAACGTATCGTTGGGTTGCTGGAGGATGTGAACCCCGTATTTCTCTTTCTCATTGTCGAAAAGCATAAAAGGGAACAGCCCCCTATTGACCTCCCGCCCTTGGGATAGGATAGGACAGGTTACGACGGCGCTCTTATTAGTAACAATCCCTTATTATGTACCCCTTTCATGTATCCCAGCCTCTGGACTCTATTATTATCAAAATTGATTAGGGAGTGAGTGAATAGATGCCTTGGAATGCGATTTATATATATCCTCAAACTCGGAGTCCAAGAACATACTTTTCCTCTTTAACCAGAGAGAACCTTTAACATGTAAACTGGTACTCCCTGAGATCTTTATTATCTCTGTATGATGCATAGGGATGGGGGTTATAGCAAACCTGATGTAGTAGACATGTCGGACTCATCCCAACCAAAAGGGGGGAAGGGATGAAACATCATCCTTTTCAGTGACGAAGAATTGCAACCTCAACCGTTGAACGCGACTTCCCCGGCGGGGTCTTTCTTGGCCTAGGGGTTACAGTTGTGATGGTCATAGTCATAGGTGATGGATATATAAAAGGCTGGAGCAGCCCACACCAGTGTTCATGCACGATGCATCCCTCGTCACAGTGTAAGCCTGAGGATAGGCACTGTGTTTTCTATCACCACGGCCAATATAGACGTCATGATGTCTGGGGAAGATTAAGAGACAGTCTGTAGATATTTAACTGAGGTAACGAATTTCCGACTTCTCTGATCTATCTACTATACAATTTGCAGGAGTAAAACAAAAACAAAACTTTTGGGAAAAACTTTTTGATCGGCCACGCCCATTCCTTCTTGCATCACTTTTTTAATCTACCGTCCACTTCCTCTGCCCCCAAGCCCCCAAGCCCCCCAGTCCTCCTCCCTCGAATACCGACACCAACCATTTTCATTTCGCAGAATCCATCGTCCACTTTTTTTACTCTCAAGTCGCCCAGTCCTCGCTCGAAAATCGACACCATGTGTTGGAAAGGGGGACTGTGCTTCGGAAGATAACCTAAGCGGAGACTAAGGCCTGGTTCGAATCACTGTTGCGTCATCTGGACATAATCCGTGTCGTTGGGAATCGACAATGTCTGTCTTAAGTAGTCATCGCTGATGGAGAGAGAGTAAAGGCGATCCGCATATCTATGATCATCAATGAGCTTCCCCCAACTTCGGAATCCCCCAGATTTATTCAGGCCAGCCATTTGCTCCGAACCGAAAATTATAAGCCCAGCTTTAGCCCGACTTAAAGCGACGCATTGTCTCTGCCTGTCTGCGACAAATCCAAGACCCAGACTCCCACCCGGGCGGGTGGTTGACAGAAGAACGATATCGTTCTCGTTGCCTTGTGATGCATCCACACTCTGTACGCGTATATTCTTATAGCCAAGCTTTTCCACTAACAAACTTGAAAGAATGCGGCGCTCCTCGCTGTAGAAGGAGAGAACAAGAATCTGCGCTTCACCGCAGCCGGCTTTGACAAGTCGCGGGATAAGAGTGGCAATCGCACAAACGTATTCAGGATTGAAAAGCGACATAGAGCCCTTCTTTTGCCATAGCTTGCTCGATTTGATCGAAATAAAATATGAAGACCCTGACGCACAAGCAGGAAGGAGAGTCTTCATAAACTTCTGAAATTGTTCAATAGCGCTGGATCTTCGGCAACTCATGTGAGTTATTAGAGAGCCGTTGTAGAACTCTTCTGAAACGAACTGTGCAATATGCGGATGCATTCGATATTGCATCTCTAACTGAGTTGAAGGATAGCGAGCTTGAATGAGTCTCTCGAATAGAGACAGCTTTTCCGACTCATAACACTCATTTGTGTTAAGAGAAGTCACTGTCGGCGATAATTGAGCAGGATCCCCACTCAGAATGAGCTTCTTCAATGTGGAATAAGATCGAATGAATCCATTTACGCAGGTAGATTCCGACATTTGCGATGCTTCATCTGCAACAACGAACATCGGCTTAAAGTTGCGTAGTGCTTTTCGCCCGGCAGTGAACGCAGTGCAAAGAACGATCTTAGCATGACGAAGATAGAACCCTTGTAGCTCCTCCCAGGCGCTTCGAAGACCAAGTATCAGACGCTTGTGAACAGTGTTCACTTCGTCGAAATTATCAAACAAATAAGATTCTCCCGACAAAGGATTCACGGGCTGCGCAAACACGCGATCTTCCGTGGCAATAGCTCGTTTCCATGTAATCAACTCCCATAGGAGAGTGTATTCCTCTTCGTCTTCGCTTGTCGTACGGGGCCAATTTGATCCTAGCTGGCGGGCCTTCTCCAGTTGAGCAACAACGTGTTTGCCGAGCGATAAGTCGTGCCCAGTAGCTCCTTTCTCTTCCACCCAGGATTTCAACGAGGTAAAAATCGACGGGGTCACATCGAATGTGAGGAGCTCGTTCATTCGATGTATCGGAAATAGTTGCTCTTCTTGAAACCTCTGCGGGGGATCATGACTCCCTGAGCTTTGAATCTCGTGAGATTCCCCAAATTCGGTTCCTAGCCTGAACACACCCTCTGGGACAGAATGGGTATTGTGGATTAGACTATTAATTCTTTTGGTAGTGATATCTAAGGCGTAGTTGCTCCCGCAAACAATGAGAATGGGCTTCCCTTGATCGAAGCAGTGCTTAGCGATATTGGCTATAACCTGCGTTTTCCCAGTACCCGGTGGTCCAATAACTAGGGTTATCAGGTCCCTGAGTGTATTTCCGATGGTAAATGCAGATCTAAGTGCCTCTAACTGCTTTTCGTTCAGAATACTCTTCATAGTTGAGACATAATCGTCGGCCTCGGGTGAAATAGTTCCGGTACAGTCAATGAATTTCAAAACGTGATTGTCATGCCCTAGCAACAGTGTTTTGATAATATTATCTGGGGGGATGTCGAAGTTCGGATTTCCATACATAGCATAACGCAATGCCGTTCGGGCCTGCGCATATGGTGGGTTCAAGGCACCAAACTCGATGAAGGCGGTCATTTTAAGGACCAGGCCACCAGAATGCACACTGTGTGGTTTCCTTAATTGGATAGCAACATATGTCGCTTTTGAAGCAACACCACTGCTTTGTCGAAGTTGTGGTTCGGACACAACAACACCAACCCATCTCTCTTCGCTTTGTGACGTTGATGGGGCGTACTTGATCAACGCCGATGACCCTCTATCCGGAGTCTTCTTGAGCGCAGGGTCCAATGGGGTGACTCTGACTGGAGTTCCTGGCTCGGGAAGGTCGGGACTCTCAGAGATGATGTCGGAAGGACGTTCTCGGGGAGTAACATCAAGCAAAGCATAGTAAAGCTCGTTACTATCGACATGGTCGGTCGGTCTAAACGTGGAAGCCGGGATTAATGTGAAGGTATATTCCTTCCAAAACTGCCTCTTCGCTATATCTCGTTGATGGCTCGCCTCTCTCAGTAACCCCACTGTTTTCACAACCTCGTATTCCCGTTCATTAATAAACGTGAGGGGGGCTTTTGAATGCATGCTCATAATTTGCGCTGGTTTGACAAAGGCTGGCGGTTGATTAACCCAGCCCTTCTCACGTCGGCAGTGGTGATTTTGGATATCCTGACTGTCTATTTCTGGAATAGTGGCAATCCGACCGAAAGTTTCTTGTCCTGGGTAATAGACGCAGTCGTATAGTGGATACGGGGCCGGTGTTGGAACAGGCATCGACGTCACGAAGCGCAGGAAGTCTCCCAACATGCCTTGAGAATGGGTAACGACCCGGACCCCTCGGTTGGGCCGACCCAAGTCCTGGAAGACAGCAAACGCATACCGTTGATCGCGATTAAGCCAGTGTTCGAAAACACTAGCAGGGATTCCAAAGCCATAGCAATAGGGAGCCACGTGGTGGGCCCATTCTAGACGGAAAGCTTGTGTGCCTTCGCGACTATTGCAAAAGGCAGCAAGTTCGGCAGTGTGCGGAATCTCACGCACATGCATATTCATCAGTCGATTAGAAAAAGTGTAGGTTTGGGTACCACCAGGGGCCTGACGGTCTGTGTCAAAGCCTCTCTCTCCCCAAGTGGTCCACACCAGTTTCAGAACGACTTCCTCCGCCTGGTCTGCTTCAGGACCTTGAGGTTTAAGCCGAAGGGTGAGACTAAAATGGGGTATCTCAGCGCCCCCAGCGACCTCAAAACGGACGTGGGTCGATTCTGTCAGAGGGATACCCTTCCAGACGTTGTCATTCCCGACATAAATGCCACACCTCATCTCGGCACCAACTGATTGGTAGCCATGGAGGGTTGGGCTCGACGCGGGATGATAGCGATAGTTGCCTCGATTGCCTTGCTGGAACAAATCCGCAGGTGCGGGAAGAAACGCGTTGTACCAGTTCCGATCAACATCCTCAAAATTGATCGAATGAGAATCAGCCATTTTCAAATGCCCCTATTCCATCGCGATGGCAAATTAGTCAGTCAGGGCCAGTCTTATAGTGAGGTTTGGGGATGGCTTACATCGATGCAACACTGGACTACGCAAGAGCAGACACGGTCGATTCTAAACCGGTAGGAGCCGAGCTGCTCGGAGACTCGGTGGTGAAGGAAGGAGAGGAGAGTGGCAGGAACGCTGGTTGCTGGTCAAGGGATAGAGGGATATTTAGAAGAGAGAGATGCAGGATATAGAAGGAGCGAGGCGGAGAGAAGGAAGGAAGGAAGGGAGGGAAGTGAGAGGAAAGTGAGAATGAGAAGGTCCAACACTGGACGTGTTTCTGTTTGTGTGTGTGTTTTGTTTATATCCCTTCTCTTGACGTGACGGCTTCTTTCCCTTTCGGGAATTTATAGAGGTGGTTAAACCCTTCCCTCCCTCCTCCTGTTTTTTCTCTCTTCTCTTTTCTCTTCTCTCTCGCCATAACCAACACCAACAACAACACCAACACCAACGCTCGGCGCGGAGCGCGAGCGAACTCACCTCATCTTGTCTGTGTTCTCTATCAGCTTGCCTCCTCCTTGATCTATTAACGCCAGCGAGCTCCCCTCATCTTCTCTGTGTTGTCTGCCTGCCTACCTTCTCCTTGCTCCATCAACGCTCGGCGCGGAGCGCCAACGAGCTCCCCTCATCTTCTCTGTGTT
>JANTQE010000025.1:0-145218 GCA_032988195.1 Arachnomyces sp. PD_36 | reverse complement strand
CCTTCTCCTTGCTCCATCAACGCTCGGCGCGGAGCGCCAACGAGCTCCCCTCATCTTCTCTGTGTTCTCTGCCTGCCTGCCTTCCGCTAGCTCGTCTATCATAGCTAGGTTTCTGGCGTCAGCGAATTCACCTCATCTTGGCCCCGTGTTCAATACAAGATGAAGGTGGCTGTGAAAAGAGAGGCTTCGGGAAGTCCCGAGGGAGGCACACCTGTGAAAAAAATATGCCTGAAACCGGTAAGTTCAACCAACCCATGGTACTCCCCAAAGTCTCAACGTCATATAGAGTCTTTGAGTCATAGAGTCATAGAGTCATAGAGTCATAGAGTCATCTAACTCATTCAATAGGAATGGCGGGGAGTCATCGCCAAGAACTTGCCTGTGGGGGATAAAAAGCAGATGGAGCGGAAGCTTTTTGAACCAACAACAACTCAGATTGATTCATCCACGCATGTTATCGCCAACAAGAAAGGCATGGATCTGTTTAGAACGCTAAAGGATATGGGGCGGGAGATCCGCGCGCTCCGGACCCGTGTCCTTGATGACTGGGCACAATACGATTCCGATATCACCGAGATTGACCAGCGTAACGACGTTGCGCACGGGGGAAATATCAAGGTCGATATAAAAGTGATCGAGCTGATGCACAAAGCGTTCCCTCCTCGTGCAGATCAGTGGAAGCGAGGGTTCGTGGATCGATATGGCATTCCTTTTGACACCTTCAAGGAGATCGACATCGATGATTTCCCGGAACGACTTGAGCAGGTCCTGAATACCCGGGCGACCGTTCTCACAATGAAGCGATGGAACCCTGAGTTGAAGAAGAGCCCCAAGGTTGCCGAGGAGATCCGTGCCTCAAAGAACGAGATCCTTTCGAACTGTGAAACGATCATTCACCGTTGGCGAACGAAGGGAAACGCGAACCTCTTGGAGGAAGGGTCGGAGAGCGAGGGTCTGTACTTGAGGATTCAGGAACTTGTGATACCACATGGCAATGGGGTACCCACCGACGAGGGTCTCTTCAACTTTTAATGGTTTTTGTTTATGTCAATATCCGTACTTTTCTCTTTTTTCTTTTTTGTGCCGGAGTTACATACATATGGAGGGAGGTCTGGCGATCCTTGTTTCTGCTTCTTCTGCTTTTTCCACTGAATGGTGCTGGATGTGCTTTCTAGTATTAGGTAGTTTTTTATTGAATAATGACAGTATTCTAACTCTTATAAAATGGATTCCATTTGACTGCTTTCTGTTTTGAAGAATGATAATTATCACCTCTTCTTAAGCTTCTCTGAGTCTTGAGTTGAACCATATCCTCAAAATTGAGCAGATATCAGGCACAATCATATATCTACCACGATGACGAACACGGAAATGAGCACGCATGGACGAGATAAACATGAAGAGCTCCCTTTCAACCTTACAGATCTGGATCGAGAGGTTCTCAGCCAGACGGACGAGGAATTCGTCTGTCATGACTGGGCTGAGATGAGGAAGATTGTCGGTAGGAACCTGCCTCCCTAACATGTCTGCACTGCTCCAGCCGACGTCCGTTTACTGACCCTACCGTGGAGGAATACAGCAACCAACAGCCTCGAAGCCCTCAAGCGCAAACCCTCCGACCTGGTACGCTATATCAAATGGTCCTCCAAGACGAAAGCAGAGTACGGCTCGGTAGGAAACTACATCGGTCAACGCCGTCTACAATGGTTTCCCATCACCACCACCAATGCGACAGCCACTACCACCATCGGAACGAGTAACCCGTCCTCGACGTCCTCGTCCCCCGCTGCAACGGGAACAACACCCCTAACCACACCAACCATATCCCCCTCCCCAACACCAAACTCCCACACCCCCCTCTCCTTCAAGAATCCGATCCCCTTCGCCGATCCGGACGACTACCGCATCCTCCGCAACGATTGGCCCTACGGCTTCACGCCGGATATCGTGCACCTGGTCGTTTGGCTCAAGACACCTATCGAGACGGATCCTGTTACGGGCGTGATCACCGAGGCATCACACGCGCTGATCGATAAATTCGTCAAGTGGAAGTTTGTGGAGAGGTTGAGGCGACTTCAGGAAGACAAGGATAAGAGTGATACCGATGATGTTAGTGATAGGGTGCTATGGTGCAAGAATTGGACTGCGCTCCAGAGCGTGAGATCCTTGGAACATATCCATGTTTTTGTGAGGAATGTTCCTGATGAGGTTATTGTAGAGTGGACAGGGGATAAGGGGCTAGTGCAGGGTTAGCCTTGAGGTGGCATAAGGCGTGGGTTATCTGCAGCCGGATACGAGTTGGATACGAGGACCCTTGGTCGGGGTCGTGGGCAACTACTATTTTGGGATAGTGATATATTTGTAGACCACCTATGTACATACGGTAGAAAACCGAGGCATGGATTTAACATCGCATTTTAGAGAGAAAGCTATACTTCGATGGTGAAAGGAACTGGAATAATATATGAACTAGATAACCGCAAGAAATCCCATCGTCGCATAAAGAAACTGACATGTACATCATCGCCCTTACACCATAGATATCCGTACAATAGGGAAGTTCCCACGCGAAAGAAATAAGATAAATAAGATAAATAAAATCCGAGGGAAGTCCACCTGGATGACGCCTGTGATAGGAGAGAGGAAGAGTTTGGAGAGGAAGGACGCTCTCGCGACTAAGTCTTCTGTTCCTCGACGAACTTCAAAGCCTCCTCTCTCTCGACTACATCGATCGTACTGGCTTTGCTTCGGAAACTGACACCGTAACATTTCTCCGCGACGTGAAGCATCTCAGGCCTGAAGGTTGTACAGATAAATTGTCCGTTGGTTGCATCGGAGATAGATTGAAGCATTTGTGCAACAGCGGTGCGGTATTGGGCGTCAAGGTTGGCGTCGATCTCGTCGAAGAGGTAAAATGGAGCAGGGTCACAGGCTTGGATGGCGAAGACGAGTGCGAGGGCGCAGAGACCTAAGAGATTCATGTTAGTACATAACTCATAGAATGAAATTGCAAGGGGCAAGAGAGCTTACTCTTTTGTCCACCACTCAGCTGCTGAATCCGCTGTTGGTCGTCATGTTTGCTGTTAAAGCTAACACTGATGCCAACACCAGTATAGTTCTCCACGCTCTCATGTCGGCCTTCGTCATCAGATTCTATTTCGTCTCCTTGCTGCTGGTTTTTGTCTGTTTTACGCTGGATGATCAACCTTCCTCGCCCAGCGGGAACAAGCTTCTCGAAGACGTTTGCAAACTCGCGGGACACCTGCTTGAATGTACGCTCTATTGCCTCGTCTTTGCGCTGATCGAGGACAGTGATGAGGTCATCGATAGATTTTTGTGCGGCATCAAGGTTCTCCCGTCGCTCAGTGAGAGCTTCCCGTTGCTTTGTGAAATTGTTATACTGCTCGAAAGCCTTCTTGTTGACATGGGAGTACTTCTTGAGACCCTCATTAACCTTGTGTAGCCGCTTGACAACAGTGTTGGAATCTGTATTCTTGAACTTGGTAAACGCATCGTCTGGAAGGACTCCTAGATCCCGGATATTCGCAGAGCACTCTGCAGCTTGCTTGGCCAGGGCTGCTTTCTTCTGCATGCTCTTCTCCATTCGGTGCTGATGCTTCTCAATCGATTTCGCAAGGTCTTCAAGCTCACGCTTCGTCTCAGCGTTGGATTGTTCCAGCTTAGCAACCTGGGCGTTTCCTTGCTCAATGGATTCCTCAACTTCCTGTAATCGCTGGCCGAGTCTTTCAAGAGCTTTCCCAAGCTTCTTCATCTCCCGCTGGCTTTCCTTGAGGTTACCGTGAGCACTGTCTTCCTCGGCTTCAAGGCCCTGGCTCATAAGTTGCTCTAGTCTTGGGCGAAGATTCTCTCGTAGTTCCACTTCAAGAACAGATTTCCGGGCTTCGAGTTCACTCCTGTTGCCTGATAACTCGGAATGTTGACGCCGAAGGTCTTGGACAGAAACATTAAGGCTCTCAAGCCGCGACTCCTCTTCACTTGTCAACGTCTTCACAAACGGCGTGGCCATTTCGGCCTCATGCGCATTAATCTGATCAGTTGTAGCGTTGAGGTTCGTCTCGATGTTCTTTAGAGCGCGTCGCTTCGCATCGAGGCTGTCTTTCTTATTATCCACCGAGTCGCGCTTGCTCTTAAGCTCCTGACGAAGAGGCCCGCTGCTTCCTTGGACTTGCTGCCTGCGTTGTTCAAGTTTCTGTAGCGTCCCGACCGCTTTTGTGATGAGCTGATCCATTTTTTCTAACTCCCTCCGAATTTCGACACCCGACTGTTTCTTGGCTTCGTGCTCATCTCGCCATTTGGCGACGTTCTTGACGGCCTCGAGACGTGACTGGCGGGAGTCGTGGAAACCACCAGTAAGAGCACCGCGCTTGTCTGATCGGTCACCTTCAGGGGTGATGGCATTGACACCGTGGCTTCGGGCGTATTGAGCGGCAACTTGGAGGTTTGGGCAGATGATAGTCTTTCCGAATACTTGCATAAACGCTTTTTCATACTTGGGGTCGAACTGGAGCTTTTCGATCATGGGGATAGTATCGCTGGCTTTTGGCACATTGACAGGGTTAGGCTTAAGCCTATTCAGGGGCATAAATGTCACTCGCCCTGATTTCTCCTTCTGTAGTATTTCTAGAACTTTGGTCGCTGTGGCATCCGTATCCACAACGTAGTGAAACAGGCTCTGACCGGCTGTCACTTCCACAGCTGTGCGATACCGCTCATTAACCTCAACTAGCTCAGCGAGGGTACCGTATACACCGTCGAGACCGTACTGCTGTTTTATTCGGCGAACCGAGGCAATTCCACGGCTGGTGTTGTGGTCCATCATGTGTGAGAGGCTCCTTATCGCTTTATCGGATTCATGGGATGCGTTTGCGAGAATTGAATCAAGTTTAGCCTCTTCTCTCCATAGTTCCCTGTAAATTTAGTTAGTATCGCGTTTTAAGGAGGACACAGGGGAAACGCCTACTTTCTCTGGTCCATAAGTCGGTCCCTTTCATCTTTAGCGCCCTGAACTTCCTGCTCTACTGACTGGATGGTGTCGCCTCTCCCGTCAATCTGCTTCCGAAGCTTCTCAACTTCTGGCTCGAGGACTGCGATCTCCTGCTCTATTTCCTGTATTTCCTCTACCGTCTGCATTCGGACAGCCTTGACGGTTGACATGGAAGTGTATGATTCTTGCACCTCTTTCTGCAACCACTTGTCTCGTTCGGCCTTGTTCCTAAACCTAGCGTTTCGTCCCTGCTTGGAGTATAATCGCTGGCGCGCGGTCTCTGCTTCATCTAATTGTGCTTTGGCGGCATCCTCTTGCTCTTTCTGGGCGTTGAAATCTGGGATAATCTCGTTGTACTCGTCTTCCCTCTGTTTTATCGTGGATTGAACTTGTTTCAAATCTGCGTCGTGGCGAGTTTTTGCCTGTTGTGCAGCGGACTGCCCATCCGCAAGGGTTTTTGCCCGCAGCTCAGCCTGAGCTAGAGCACGGGAATTGTCACGGCGCTCGTCCTCCAGTTGCGCTTTGTCTACTTTCAGGAACTCTATTTGTTGTTTACACTCGGCAATCTCGGCGTTTACTTGGGCCATGTCCTTTTCGCCTTGGATGAATCTACCGCGGTTGGTGTCTGTATCCTCGACTCCGGTTTGTCGCTGATCCTCGATGTTCTCCAGGGCAGTCGCAATCTCCCCCTGTTCTCGGGAATAAATCGTATATTCGAGGCATCTCCTTTCCTTATCTTTTTCTTGATAATTCCTTAATTCATCCTTTTCCTCCTCTAACTCCTCAAGTCGCTCATTAATATAGTCCAATAGTTCATCAATCTTGGATCGTTTGTTGTTCGTTTCGGTCATGATCTTTAGTGATTCGGCGCGTCGTGCTTCGTATACCTGGGTTCCGGCTACCTCTTTAAGTAGTACTAGGCGCTCGGAATCTTTCATGTTGGTCAGGGTTGTGACACGTCCCTGAGGTACGATATAATAGGGGTTGGAGCGCGAAAACCCGGCGGACTCGAGGAGATTCATGACGTCTGATTTGGTGGCATTCTTGCGGTCGAGAGTGTACTCGTCCTTCTTAAGTCCAATGGTGCGGCGGAGAATAAGTTCATTCCTTCCGGTTGGGAATCGTTCGTCCGCATTATCGAATATGATCTCAACATATGCGGACATCACTGCCGAGCCAGCTCCCTCCTGTTCTAACATCAGCTATTGCGTTCAACCGGTGAATCTTCCGGGGTCAACCATACGTGAAGCAGCGCCTGCCGTTCCTCCCTGCCCATCTGCGTATAGGCGTCGCTGAGAACGAAGCGGATTGCCGCGAAAAAGTTACTCTTCCCTGATCCATTGCGCCCAACGATGACATTATGCTTCGGTGAGAAGGGTTCGATAACGGTCTGGTCCTTGTAGCTTTCATCCCAGCGTGTTAGTAGCTCAAGCGATAGCTTCCGCGACTAATCGAACACACCTTTTAAAGCCCTGGATGATAATCTGTTTAATGTACATCTTGACGTAGGTTCAAGCGCGTCGAGGATATCTCATTTATAGGAATGCGCGCAGCACCAGCGAAAGCTGCTTAGCTTCGCCAGGAGTAAGTGGGGGTTGCGACCAGGAGTGTAATGTCGAGAAGTATCTTCTTCCAGTCGCCGTCGCCGTCTTTCTTCTCTTTCTCTCTTTCTTCACCTCGACGCGTTTGTTCCTTCACTTTTTTGATCACGCGTTTCCTGCTATGCGAGGGGTGGTCGGAGGAAATATCTTCCTTTCCGTTGATGTGTTGTTCCCCTTTTTTATTTTTTATCCCACCAACACATCACAGTCACCCCTCCTTTTTAAATACTATATCTTTTCCTTTATTTTTGGGAAATATTTTCTGCTCTTCTTACTACCTCAACTAGCAAAAGGATATCTCAGAGACTGAAGTTATGGCTACTACTAACGCAGGCGCAGCTCCTGGTATTGCCGACGGGCAGATGCCTACGCATACTTACGTGCCAAACCAGGGTTATGTGAACCCTGACGCTCCCCCCTCCAAGGAGGAAGAGGAGCTTGCTCGTGAGGACGAGGATGATGATGAGGAGTACTATGATGATATATTTGCAGGCGACGATGGTCTAGATGCTGACGACTTCTCTGCTTCGAATCCCTCTGACTTCACCAAATCCTACAACCGCCAACGCCGCCTAAACGAAGTCGCGGGGGATCGCAACGCGCCCAAGTCTTCGTTCCCTAAGAGCAACACTCAGAAACCTACCGTGAACACCTTTGCCGCGGTGGATGATCAGATCACCTCCCTTTCCCGCCATGCTGCGAAGCTCAAGCTCGACGACAAGCAGTCGGGCCTTGCAAACGTCACCAACAAGGGGGCCGAGAAGAGTGACAGAGCTACTTCCGAGCAAGTTCTGGACCCAAGAACTCGTATGATCCTGCTACAGATGATCAACCGAAACGTCGTCTCAGAGGTGAACGGCTGTCTGTCCACCGGTAAAGAAGCGAACGTCTACCATGCACTATCGACCACCGAGGACGAAAACGAGGGTGAGACAACCCAGCAGAGAGCTATCAAGGTGTACAAGACGAGCATCCTCGTTTTCAAGGACCGCGACAAGTACGTGACTGGAGAGTACAGGTTCAGACAGGGATACAACAAGAGCAACAACAGGGCGATGGTCAAGATTTGGGCAGAGAAGGAGATGAGGAACTTGAAGAGGATCCACGCTGCTGGTATCCCTTGCCCAGAGCCCGTTTACCTCAGGCTGCATGTCCTAGCTATGGGATTCCTCGGTGACGCCAAGGGTACACCAGCTCCAAGACTAAAGGATGTCACCCTCGATGTCCCAGACCCAGAGACAAGGTGGCGATCCCTGTACATCGAACTGGTTGGCCACATGAGGACCATGTACCAGGTATGCAAGCTTGTGCACGCCGATCTGAGCGAGTACAACATCCTCTACCACGAGGATAAGCTGTACATCATCGATGTCAGCCAGAGTGTCGAACACGACCACCCCCGCAGCTTGGACTTCCTCCGCATGGACGTGAAGAATGTGACCGACTTCTTCCGCCGCAAGGGCGTCCACACGCTCTCGGAGCGCACTATCTTCCAGTTCATCACCGCTGTGCAGAACCCAGTCACCGCCTCTAATGAGGAGATGCTGGAGAAACTCTTTGCGTCTCGCACCGAAGCAGATGATGAGGCAGAGGAGCGCGCAGACGAGGTCGAAACCGCGGTCTTCCGCCAGCAGTACATCCCTCAGACCCTCGACCAAGTCTACGACGTAGAACGGGATGCCGAAAAACTCCAGAGCGGCCACGGAGCAGACCTCGTCTACCGCGAACTTCTCGCCGACAAGGTCACCGGCGGCTCCATGCCACAGCCCCAGGACGCTATCCGCCCCGTCCAAAGCGGTTCCGATGTTAGCGACGGAGCATCCACCTCCGAGTCTGACGACGAAGACTCCAACTCCGAGAAGGACCTTTTCGCGAAGAAGCCCCCGCGTGGCAAGCGGTTCGAGGATAAGGACGCGAAGCGTGAACACAAGCGTCAAGTGAAGGATGAGAAGCGTGAGCAGCGAACTAAGAAGATGCCGAAGCATATCAAGAAGCAGCTCACCAGCGCTTCGAAGCGGAGATAGGGGTGGACTTGCTTACCTCTTCCAATTCCTCCTTCTTTGAAGATATGACATGACGCACACGACCTCATTTTTTCCTTTGTTCTTGACTCATTTATGGCATATGACATTCTCTCCTTTTATCTTCTCTTTTTTTTTCAACACACTATCTTGGCATTTGCATTTCCACGGTGAATGGAGGGGAAGGGTAGGGTAGGGTAGGGTACGGCAGGGTACGGTGGGGTTTCCGGCATCAATGAGGGATGAAGCGACGCAAGCAACGCAACGGATTTCACGAACACATACACACAAGACAGACATATATCAGATAGACCAACGAAAAGTCAGTTTATGAGGCCAGTTTTTTTTCTTGGTATACTCTTCCCCTTCCCTTATGTATACTGTACGGTTCCTCGACGAGGCGCCAAGTCGATGGTGGCGAGCAGGTGAGCTTTCTAGTTCTGAGTTGTCACCCCCCCCTTTCTTACTCACCACCGAACCCAACCCTCTCCCCCCAACTCCCCGGGAAAAAACCACCACACCACACCCCAAAGAAACCCAAATGATGAAAAGCCTAAAAAACGCACAAACAAACCTAACAACACCTCTCACCGTCCCTCCCTGACTAAGTCGTTCTTCACTCTTCTTATCCCCTCGCCTTTGTTTCGCCTGTTAGAATCCTATCCCTTACTTAACCAGTCCGGAACCGGTGCCGTGTAGTTGAGAGGAGGTGGGAAGGGAAGAGTGGGCGGGATACATGAGCATACTCCATCCTCTTCTCCCTCCAAGGAAGGAAGGGGGGTGAGATGTAAGCTATGTTATCCCCTCCATTCTTCGCGGTCTCCCTCCTTCTCTCGGTTGCGTTGCAAACTGGTTCCGGTTTGGGGGATATATTCAGACAAATGAGAGAGAGAGAGGTGTGGATTCGATGAGTGATGACTACGTTGGGTGATAAGGGACCGGTGATGTGCATGAGGATCAAAGAGAGCTCTGATGGGTTTCATTTCATTTCACTTTTACTATTACTGGGTGACTGGTTTCTCTTCTCCAATGATATGTTATATTTTCTTATCAGTCCCAGCTTACAGTGTCGATGTGATTTGTTTGGCAAGACTCTTGGTCTTCTTCTCTATGATCATTGGTATATATATGTGTTTTACTCTCGCCCGATATGATATGATATCCTCCCCTCAGCGTCCAGTGCGAGTGGCGCCCACAGCTGACAGCGGGCAAACCCGTTGTTGGTCGACGATCACGGCATCAGAGCCGCATATTGACGAAGAAAGGAAAAAAACTTCAGAAAAATTGTTTGTGTGCGTGTGCTAAGAAATTTGAAATATTCGACTGATATCACGCTATTTAGATGTGTAAGAAAGACTTTATGCATTGGGTTGAAACTTGGAAGGTTTCTTGGATTGTAATGTGTGTGTGTGTGCGTGTGTGTGCTCGTGTGATGGGTATTATTTTTCAGTGCCCAGTCTAGTAATTGGTCGTAGATGAAGCCTACCCAATGTGGTCTTTTGCGCGTCCCCGTACCCGTCGCAGTGCGTCTTGCACGACATGCTTGGATATGTCAGGGATGTTGTCGCCATCCTCGGCGTCGGTATCACCACCAGGCGCTGCTGAGCCTGTAGCCGTGGTGTCACCTCCACCCTCCGCAATGGGCTTTTGTTTCATTGACGGGGCAGCTAGTGCGTTCTCCAGATTTCCACTGGGGAGCCGCAGGAACTCCACTTTCATCGGGCCTCTCCCCAGACCTGGCCAGATATCGGAGGGGAGATAGTCACCTTGTTCCACGCGAAACGCTTCGCGGGCGTGGGCGTCCTCTTCAAAGAGGCTGTCAAGTCTATCTCTCGTCTGGTGGAGGACTCGCTCTACCTCCTGTCGGACCGCTTTCCGACGAGCAACTTCCAGTATCAAGCCATCGTAAGCTTCCAAGAAACCGGTGTAGAGAGCGCGGAGGTCAGAGAGCTCAGCCATGCCTTGGCGGATGGACTCGTGCTCGTCATTCCACACGCGCATGAATTTGTGTGCGTTGGCGATGTAGTCCGGGAGGTGTGTGGAGGAAAGGGAGGAAAGGCGGTGGAAGATATTGGTGGTGGCGTCGCAGGATGAGATGAGGGAATCCCGTTGGCCGAGCACGTGGTCGAGGTTGGACTCCATGTTGGCAATGCGGTCTTGGATCTCCAGCACGACATCCTCGGCTTCGGCCGCGTCTTTGATGAGGACGTTGAGCATCTCGTCGTATTCCTCATCGGAGATGGGTTCTAGGGGTTGGTTGTCAGTGGTGCCGTCATCATTACCGTCATTACCTGCCAGATTAGTGATATCCACGTGCACCCCGGTGGGAAGATCTCCTGTGATCCTCTGCGCAGCCGCGCCACCGCCCTCGGTGTGCTTGATTGCGGTGACACAGAGGTCGAAGTGGCGCACGAGGGATTCGAGGAGGTCTGCCATCTCCTGGGCGTCAGACTCGAGCGACCGAAGGAGGGAGGGGATTGGCGATGGGGAGGGCATCACAATATGCGAGGAAGATGGCGACGATAGCACGGAGAGGGAGGTCGACGAGTGAGAGGAGGATAGCTTGGTGGCCATGCGATACTTGGCCAGCGCGTGCTGGATGGAACGCAGGGCATGGTCAAAGGCATGGTTGGAGTCGTGCAATTCGCGCTGGGCGTTGTTTGTGTTATCAATTGCACCTTTGAGGGATGACTGCAGATCCTCGACGCCTCGCTCGTCGACGAAATCACGCAAACTCTTGGGCTCCTCGTCAGCGGGGCGGAAAGCGGCCTCGACGACGGCACCATCGAGCAGGGTGAGGGTCTCCTTGAGCTGGAAGTCGGCTGCATCGAGGTCTTTCAGTGCATTTTCAAATTCGGCACGACCCCTACGAGAGATTTCTTCCACTTCGGCTCGTACGCCATAAAGGAGACGAAGCTGCTCGTTCAGACCACGGCAGAGGAAGCTTGACCTGGCGGAGACGATGACACTCTGCTCGAGGGCGGACCGGGCGGTGGTCACGATCTCATTTGCGCGCCACACGTGGTTGATGGAAGAGAGGGAGCGTTTAGACGCGACCAGGTAGGAGACCAGGTCTTCGAGCTGAAGTTTCTGGGCAGCATGGGTGGAAGCGTTTGGATGGGAAGAGTCAGGTTGGCCTGAACTTGAACTTGAAACGCAAGAAGACGAGGCAGATGAGGAAGATTGCGCCATTTTTGTTTACATGGACTTCCCTTTCTTTTCTTTTTCTTTCTGGGGGAGTAAAAAAGTAAATAAATCGATCGGGGGAAAGAGATTTCGATCAGTGGGTCACCGTTGACGAGATCGGGAGCCAGGATGATGGAAGGTTAACACCGGTCAACGGTTTGAGCGGAGAGAGGAGAGAGTGGCGAGAGAGTCGTGTTTAGAGAGAGAGTCGTGAGAGCGTTTGCTCCGGATCGTATCAGAGTTTGAGGGTAGAAGCTCCAGACCTTGGAGACCCTTGAAGCCCCCTAGAAGAAAAAGCAACGAGGGATCTCACGGAGTCACCCACACTCTGGAAGCTGTCAGAGGGAGCTTTTGCCAATCAGAGGATAGCTGGAGTGGGATTGGCGGGTGTTCCATCCACTAGAACCAGGGGATCTCTAGGGGATCACTGGGGGGATCACTGGGGGGATCACTGGGGGAAGCTCGCCACTGATGGTTATTATTAGTGGTGTCACTGTGAGAGGTGGGAGAGGAAACAGAGGAAACATGCAGAGACCAGTGAGAGGGTTGATCTCAAACACTCTGAGGCTGTGGGGATTATGAAATAGCAACCAAGGATGAGGCCATCGTTCAGGCTTCCATGCAGGGAGGTTGCAAGTGATAGTACGAATCATGGAGGCCATGAGAAGGAAATGCCACGGATAGAAGTAAGAGAGAAGAGACAGACCTTACCGGCCATCAGCATGAAGTAGAAGGTGAGCACGACAGTAGGGAGATTATGGCATCAGGGAGTTAAGGAGGTCCAAACACTTAGCCAAGAGTAGAAGAGGGAGTAAGTACGGCAGGAAGTAGTGAGATGTTTATGAAACAGGGAGAGAAGAGAAGGAGAGATCGGGGGGTTCAGGTTGTTCTTTCTGTCAGGTACAAGAGGAGTAGGGAGTAGTAGGGGGTTGTTAGGGGAGTGGTGATAGTAAGAGTAGGGAGTAGGGGAGATGCCAAGGGTTCTTCGGTTGCGTGACGGAAAGGACGGATGAGGTCAGAGGGGGTCACGTGAGGTATCTTGGATGATGGACCACTAGACCAGAAGACTAGCGTGCCATGCGAGAGGGGAATCACGACAGAAAACGAAAAAGAGACGAAAGAGACGGCGAGGATGAGGACAGCGAGGTTGAAGAAGAGTAAAGAAGAAGACATGTAGAGGACATCCACCATGACCTCCAACAGACAAGGAAGAAAACCTCTCGAATCCCACATCTGTTGCTCTTACTCCCATCCCATCTCTCTCTTCTGCTACTTCCTCTAACAACTTCCCTTCTCTTCCTCTTCCTCTCTCTACTATCGGCCGAAGAACCCAGACGCCACACACAAGACTCCTACACTCAACACTCACTCCTTGGTACGACTCTCTTCTCTTCTCTTGCCTCTCATTAATAATATCTATCAATCCTTCTCTTCTTCCCTTCTTCATCATTCTCTAACAATCTACTCAGGTCACCACTCTCTCTCACTCCCTACATCGCATTCCGCTCTCCCTTGATAGTGTGAATCCCTCTCCCTCGGTCAATCCACCACAACCACTCCCTCCTACCACCACATACACCCTCTCCATGGACTTACAACACACATCCATCCTCAACCCTTCAGACGAAAACCACTCCCTCATACCTCGCAAGCGGAGACGATCCTCCGCCCACCACTCCCGCACCATGAACCGGGACAGAGACAGAGACAGGGACAGAGACCACGACAACGACGTCCGCATGGCCTCCGACCCCTACCTCAAGGCACACGGCAACGGTACCATGACCGTTTCCTCCAAACACGCCGACCGAAACGTCGCTCCCTTCCTCGCCAAACACATCCCCGAGCAGCACACCCCCTCAGACATCAACAACAAGGACAACCCCCACTCCGACCACCGCGACCAGACCTCCGTCCACTGCTGCCGGCACAGGGCAGAAACGAAATGCAGACGCCAGGCAGATGAATCCACCATGGATAACCTACAACGAGTATGCTCTAGCCGAGAACCATCCCCCGACCAACCCCGCGGAGATAGGCTAACTTTTACTTTCCCACCATAGGAACTACAAACCCTCTCGCAAGGTGACCAACTAGCAATATCCCACGTCTGGTCACTCTTCTCCGCTGCCCCTTCAAAACACCGCAACCTCATGCTGCGTGGCATCCTCACCCAGTGCTGCCTCCCCCAACTCTCCCTTATCTCCGCCACCGTCAGAGATCTCATCCGCATTGACTTCCTAACCGCCCTCCCGCCAGAGATCTCCTTTCGGATCCTGTGCTATCTAGATACAGCTTCCCTCTGCAAAGCAGCCCAGGTTTCCCGTCGCTGGAGGTATCTCGCCGATGATGACGTAGTGTGGCATCGGATGTGCGAGCAGCACATCGACCGAAAATGTACCAAGTGCGGATGGGGCCTTCCACTTCTCGATCGAAAACGGCTACGTGCCACTAAACGACGAATCCAACTCCGTGCTGCCGGACGAGGCATCAATGAATGGTCTCCGAAGCTAACCCCACTCCCTGAGAGCACTCCGCCTGTGGATCCCTCGGCTATGGCCATCTCCCCCGCCAGCAATGGGCCAGATGATAAGCGCAAGGCCGAAGATGACGATACGTCAACGAGCGCCAAAAAGCCGTTTATGCTAGATAGTACAGACCATGAAAAGGACGACTACTTCAAAACAAGATTTCGACCATGGAAGGATGTATACAGGGATCGTTTCATGGTGGGCACCAACTGGAAGTACGGCCGTTGCAATACCAAGATTTTCAAAGGTCATTCCATCGGGGTGATGTGCCTGCAATTCGAGGATAACATCTTGGCCACCGGCTCCTACGATTCGACTATCAAGATCTGGAACACAGACACCGTAGAAGAGATCCGCACCTTGCGTGGCCATGAATCCGGGATTAGATGCCTCCAGTTCGATGATACGAAGCTAGTCAGTGGAAGTATGGATCGAAGCCTGAAGATCTGGAACTGGCGTACTGGGGAATGCATATCTACCTACAAAGGCCACAGCGGCGGTGTCATCAGTCTACATTTCGATTCCAGACTCCTAGTCTCCGGTTCCATGGATAAGACGATCAAGGTCTGGAACTTCGACGACAAGTCCACTTTCGTTCTCCGCGGGCACACCGACTGGGTTAATTCCGTCAAGCTGGAGTCTGCCTCCCGCACCGTCTTCTCCGCGTCGGATGACTGCACCGCAAGGATGTGGGATCTCGATACCAAATCATGTATCCGCGTATTTGAAGGACACGTTGGCCAGGTGCAGCATATCCAACCGCTTCCCGACGAGTTCGACTTTGAGGAAGAGCACGAGGGTGAATGTGACGATGATGGTGCAAGCACCACTTCCGCTAATACCCCCGGCGAGAGCCATTCGCATCATGATCAACCACAGACCGGTGCTCTCACTCCGTCATCTTCTTCCAACGAAACCTTGGCGCAGTACTTTGGAGATGGCTTCACTCACGATCGCCCTTCACCACCTCGCTACATGTTGACCGGTGCCTTGGATGCCACGATCCGGCTCTGGGAGACCTCTACAGGCCGTTGCCTTCGCACCTTCTTCGGCCACGTTGAAGGTGTCTGGGCGTTGGCAGCCAGCAATCTCCGAGTCGTTTCCGGCGCAGAAGATCGGATGGTCAAAATCTGGGACCCACGGACCGGGAAATGTGAGCGCACATTCACCGGCCACGCAGGACCAGTAACGTGCGTCGACCTCGGCGACAGCCGACTCGCAACCGGCAGCGACGATGGCGAGGTGCGGATGTACTTTTTCCGCAATTATTAATCTCGACATCAATTTCTTTTCCTTTGCTTCTCGTACTATATATACCCCGGCTTCCGGCCAATGATACGACCTCTGTCTTCCCATAATCATATCATGTCTTAATCAATCCCTCTTATGTTCTATCTAACGATTTTTATATCTTCGGCTGGGGGTTTACGGGGTCAAAAAGGGGAGGCAAAATCATATCCATCTGGGGAGGCTGCACTGTCTGTTTAATTTACTGAAATACAATTCTGATTTATTGCTGTATCTTTCGACTTCTTTACCGAATAGTGTCGTGTAAAACGCCGATGTCCCTTGAGGCGAGTCGACAGATCAATGTGGTTGCAGTATTTTTACTATTACTTGTAAATATTTTCGTGGAAAAAAATATATTCTGCTCAGTGACACTCTCCCTACCCGACTTGCTAGATGTATCTATCCATTCAACCAGATTTTCCTAGGCCCGGCGGTCAGAACGTCTGAAGGTTTCTTTCATCTCAACGACACATCCTGATCGAAAATTATCTACTCTGCGTACTCCCGCTGGAGAATCTTCGCCTAGAATTGTGGAAACGGGGCCAGGAAACCAGTTTCAGCGCTGCTGCTTATCGGCATTTGTGGGTAGCCGCTGAGATACATGTACGTCCGTTAACCGATTGCAGCCAAGCTTCTCACGTTTGTCATTTTGAGGTCCAGAGAACTCTTAATTTGTGTCTAGACTGCTGAATATTCGGGGATGAGCTCGACTTCCCGATCGAAGATCGATCCATCGTCTATTAAATTTCTGACAAACGGGCTCGTGTAACGAGTAATAGTTAGGCAGGGTGCCGAGTTTGCTCGAATGCATAAGTAACTACGTCTGTACCCGTTGTTGCTGCTTGAAGGATTATCATAAAGCAAACGAACTTTATGAGAGTATTTTCCTTCCCTCCTTCCTTCCTTTCCCCTTCAGCCGAGGCTTAAATAGAAGAAGCTCTACTTCTCCCACAGTTTCTTTCTTCTTTTTCAGAATTACACCAGCGTCCCCCAGTCCCCTATTTCCTATTGGATTCTCCCAGTCCAAGGCCAAGGGCACCCTCTACCCCTCCTTGAACGTGGCGGGCCTGTAGCCAGGCACCGGCCACAGCTATAAAGATCTATTATATATATATGCGATACTCTCGTTCTTCGGCGCCTGAAGATTCCCCAAGACACAGCCATCCACCTACTCTTCCTATATATGACCCCTTATTCGATTGGGCATATGCCACCTTTTTTCTTTGATACATTCACTCACCCTACAATCATTGTCCCCTGCCAGCAGGAGACGCGTAAGGAACGCCCCGGAAACGGCTAAAATTTCGGCGGATGAGGATTGAGATCCAATCAGGCAAGCTATACGTCAACCGGTGATTCCCACCCGAGCGGGCGATGTTATGTCGAGAAGGGGAAAGTTTGGTTCGTGAGCTGTTGAATTTATGGACTTCTATCTCTTCCTTCGCAGATACAGGAGCACAAGGTTACGTTTTTATCGACACGCGACTATATATCCCAAGGGAGCATTATGACCTCCACTAGCTTACAGCGGGGATGCCAGTGGTAGCGACCCAAAAGCTTGTTCAGGAAAGGGACGCGACGCCGTCGCAGACGCGTGCCTCTATTCAGACGGAAAAGGGCGAATCTGCGCGGGTGTTCTTCTCCGGAGCTATCGATGGGAATCACGGGTTAGAGGAGGGGAATGCCCTCGCTGTTGGGAACTAAGGAGTCAAGTCCAATTTTCCGAGGCGAGCAGGCGATGAATCTTCTATATATATATATATATATTGGCTCGACGCGCGCCATGCTTGTCCGCATTCGAGGAGCTTCTGGTAACCGTCGTCGGGATGACGCCTCCCATTTTTCTTCAAAAAACTTCTCTATTTGTTCTACAATAACCGCCAGCAAAGTTCTTATACCCGGGAGGAAATTGGGGAAGAACTCGAGGTACCAACCCCCGCGAAAGTCGTGGAAATCCTAAAACGCTTACTCCGATGATAACCCCCGGTGTAGCGAGTCGCGCTTATTTGGCTTAATGGGGGTATCGGAATAGGGCAGCCGTCGCGTCTCCGAAATAGGGCGATATTGCTGTTTGCTTCCATTTTTTCTTTCGACAGAGCTATTGGGCTGCTTGGGGTGACGATAAACCCAGGATATGGAGGTCAGTGTCGAAATAAATTGCAACCACACCTCTCGAGGTATAGGAGTCAAATCCCCGACGTCAACATTGCCACACTGCCACCGCTCTCAACCGCAAACGATCAATGTGTCCCTGCCCCTACTGTCGCGAATTTGGGACTATCAACCGTCACATACACCGCTGGTTACCGTGGATCGGAGATGCCGTCTGGAAATACTGGAGGAAATCAGGGTATGCCGCGCGAGCCCCGTACGAGGGCCACATGTTCGGACAAGATGGAACCGTAGACACCTGACACGGGGTTTTACGCGCCCACCAGATTTGAAAAACGCGCCTCGTGGGGAAATGATCAGTTACAGGAATGGGTACAGTGTCCAGATATACCCTGAGCAACGAACTCTGAAGTGCCAACATAGAATCGGTGCTGACGATAGGTGTTGTTGCAATATCTTCTGGTATTCGAATCGAGTTGCCCGCCACGCCAGAGCCTTTCGTCTTGACCGGAACGAAACGAAACGAAAAAAGTGAACAGGTTTATTTTTATTCCACCGGAACGTTGGAATGATATACGACGGGCTGTTTATAGGCCTACTGAGCGTCGTGGCCGGATCCCCGTCCTTAACGCCAATGGTCCTCGTATCCTAAACTATGGTCTAACCAAAGTATATGTTGGTATCCTATTCCTTACCTTCAAACCGCTATTCGTCGCCACCGCAACTGCATCGTATTAAGGACGGCTGTCCCTAGACCCCAAGTCGGTATCTTCGATGAGCAGGCCGGAATAAAAATTTGCGGGGTGCAAAATCACCAAGTGGCCCACCACTAACGGAAAAGGGAAAACAAGAGGAATCAGCTGGGCATTCAGGGAAAAGGCATACCACCAACCCAACAACGCTGAGCGCTCAACCCCGACTTATAAATACATTAGTGAGCGGGATGTTCTGGGGAGAATGTTCCATTCAGTCCGGATCACCTAACGACGCAAATCCACCAGACTGATCTCCCGGCTTGATAGCCCCACTATCATCACCGCACTGACCACGAGTTAATCGTAAGGAAGCGTGGAGCCAAGATACCGACCATCGACCTCACTATGGGGGACGGCCGGGCCGCTTGAGATGCTTATCGTCACCCCTACGCATGCGCACCCGGCATCCGAATTTTCACGACTGCTGCCACAGCATGGCTCCCATCGAACCCTTCAAAACTTACAACACCGACCAACCGCCGCAGGCCTTCCAGCGACTACCTAAGAGCCTCATGACTTCCCGCAGGTCAGAGGCAATGTAATGGCATGAACGCGCCAATGGGTTGCCGTCCCTCTCCCGTTAGCATGAGAACTATATAGAGCTCTTGCCCATCCCCGTCGATCATATCTCAACTTTGTTCCTGCGGTTTCCGTGTGCAGTACAACACGTTCTGCGGGATAAGTGCAGCACCATCTTTGAGACGGGCTTAGGAAGATTTCGGCCTACTGCGCTTGTTATAGGTCTGGTGCTATGTCTGATCCAGGCGACTGGGAGGACCTATATATCGATGATTATGGGATAGGAATAGTGATCGTGGAAGAGAACTCGCGCTACGACACAGAGAGTTGCTAGCGTATGGACGAACCCACGATAGACAGGGTAGACAGGATGGCCTGTGGGACCACGATCCGCAATGTTGACCTCAGCTATACCATCATATACCAGGACGAACTCTACACTTTTCTCACCCGCTGGTCGAAGGCACAAGGAAAACCTCGGGCTACTTGTCAGGGGTTTCAAGTTGGGAACGGACAGCTATCGAGCATTATCACGATCAACGATATATATACCATGGCATCCGGCTTTGTGACTGAGGGGGGGTGGTTGCGTGAGGATTGGATTGGGAGAGGCTGGGGTCGCTGTGGTTGAAATCACGATGTGATTCATGTTGGAAGTTGATAACGAGAAGGATATTGCTGCAAACCCATGCCTTGTCCAACTTTCCACAAAGAAAATATATCTCCTCTTTGGAGATGTGAGTTGTGGAGGCTGTCAATCACTTGATGGGTGTCATGGGTCTCAAGGCATCTCTCTAGACAATGGATTAGGTGACGCTGCGAATGCAATCACCCCTGGGAAGTGAATTTATAGACAGATCGATGGGAGGTCTTTCTGTATATAAATATCTCTCTAACCCGCGGTCATTTCTCAATCTACCTACTCCTTCAAACATACACTCCTGGCAAGCACCTCTTGATCAACCCCTATTCAAATACGGAAAGCCAGCCTTCAACGATTTCCCTCCTCCACTTTGACCAAACATTCTTGCACTATACTACACCCGAAACCATGGGTCACGGACACGATTCCGACAGGCAATCCCGCGCCTCCTCGAGGCACAGAGCAGCCCCCAAGGCTGGTTCGAAGGCCGGCTCTAAGGCCGATAGTGTGCATGGGTCTATTGGTAAGAAGTCTTCCCGGCACGCATTCGACGATGATGATGTGATCGCGGGGCCTTCCACTGTCCACAAGCGTGGACGCTCTGTATCCTCGCACCACGGGTTCGAGGATGTAGACCTTCACGGTGGGCCCTCCTCAGCTAGAAAGTCTAGGTCCCGCTCCCGCTCCAAACATCGCGACCCACAGGATAGGTTTGAAGATGTGGAACTTGACGCTGGGCCCTCCTCGACCCGAAAATCTAGGTCCCGCTCCCGCTCCAAACATCGCAAGCCAGAGACCGCTGGCTACGATGACATAGCCGTTCCTGAGCCTTCACTATCCTCATCCAGGCGCAAGAGTCGCAGGTCTTCTCACCACCCAGATGACAACTACACGGCACCAGCACCGAAACGATCATCCTCACGCCATCGCTCTCAGTCCAGATCCAGGTCTAGGTCCAAGACGGCTCACCGTGAGAGCCATCATCATCACCACCATCATCACCGTTTGCAACCGGTGGAGCAGCACCATCATCACTTACGACCGGTAGAGCGGCATTTCCACCGTATACAGCCGGTAGAGCGGTCGTTCCATGCGCAGAGACTCCCGCTCCATAATAGACCGGACCCACCTGTTCGATACCCCGTCTATGAACGCGTGCGCTGCGCCGGTGGTGGTTGGGGCACCTGGATCAGCAGAATCTTCTGCTGCGATTGCGGTGTTTGGTGCCTTGTGATCTGGGGCACCATAATTATCACCGCCATTGTTATAGGCGTTGCATTGGGGGTGAAGAAAAGTCAGGGTTGTGATACTTGTTTTTGATGCATGAATGAGTGCAGATGAGAGAAGGCTTGCCCCGAACTAAATTGGTCATAGGAGAGATCGGACAGGCGAATGGAATGGTATACAGAATGGAACTCAACTTGGAGGTACATAGGTATTAGCGATAGCAATTAAATTGGTAATATCTGCTATAAGGATCTCTCATGGACAGTAGAACTTCCTCTTAGGTAGTAGAAATATCACAAGATCACATATCCCCTTTTGCGTCGTTCACTCTTCAACCTCAATTCAATAACACGCAATTATGAATGATAAGGGGATGCTTAGCATACACCAGTATGCCAGCCTCGGATCCCTGGGTGGTTACTCCTATGGAAACTTCATGATTAGGGTGTTCAGTACCCCAGTCCCCAAAGTAGAGGAAACAAAGAACCCATTCCTCATGGACGTCTTCGGCCACAAAACTGTGGTGGAAATTTCCTTTGTTGAATGCATCTGCTTTTAGTGCTCGACGTCACTAGAGATTTCTTTGTTCTTTGTCCTTATCCGGTGGATTCCCTCCAGGATTCCTCATGGCCCATGCTATTATACCGAGTCAGCGGGTAGCTCAGGAAGTATTATCCATGTGCGCTGTATATAGATGCTGGATATCTATATACGCACGCTGAATGCGTCAATAGTACCTGCGATGTGTTCCGCCCTGGTTGCATCCGCCACAATGTTGGGAACACCCGCTCCGTAGACCTATCCTATATCTTGTGAGTCCTCCGTCGCTCCCTTCCCATTACCCTTGACGCCTATCGCGTCGAGTTTTGCCTTCTCGTGTTATACTGGTCGCAGCTAGCACTATGGGTCGTCGTAAAACACGAGATACAGGCGAACCGACCCAAACGGTCGAACCCTCCTACATGGATCCTGAAATTGATTCCGCGTCCATACAATGGGATGTCTCGGATCCGACCTATTCTGCGATAGACGAAGAGAAATATGCAGACTTGCAAAGGGAAATGGCCGGGCTGAGGAAAATCCCGGGGGCTTTTCCCCGCAGTGACCTTAGCGGTTCGAGCGCTACCGACCCCAACGCTCGACGCCTTCTTGAACAGCGAAGAGACTCCGGAGAGATGGAACGAACGCCTCCAGCGGATCGTTATCGAGTGCCACTTGTCGACTTGTACAACAATCCGCCCGACCCTAGTTCTGAGCATTTACGCCAGCCAGAATTCCTCGAATCTGAAACCGACTCCGACCAGTGGAGACGAGTACGAGAGTCGGAAACTGATGAGAGAGAACGGCTACTCCCTGTACCTCGCGGAGTCGATTCGGATCAGTGGAGGCGAGTTGGATCTCCAGATCCCCATGTAAGGATATCCCCAGACGAACTTCAACATGACGTGCCCGGTCGACCACGCTGGGACCCCCCTTCAGAGCCTGTGTCCAACCTGGTGAGGCGAGGAAAGGGGAAAGAACCACTTCAACAGGCTTCAACTTCGCCCCGTGGGCAAGTAAATGGAGGGAATGGGAGACAGGTGGGAGATGGGCGTCCTCGGGGAACCTCAGCTGCAGGCCCTAGTTCTGCCCAGCACAGACGAAGCCCCGTAGGGCAAGAACAGCGAGCACCTCCAGGTGCGCCCACCGGTCCTCGCTGTCGGACAGCAACTCCGGAGGGTCACCAGAACCAGAGTAGCCCGCCTCCTAGACGCGTTGACCGGAAAGTAGCTTTCGAAGTATCTCCGGGGGTCCGCTCACCTCGAGTTGGGATCGTTCAAGCGGCAACGACCCGCCGCCGCCCTGGATCTGGAGGAAGCGAAGCTTCTCGACAAGTACCGCGTGTGGCGAAAGAACCTAGCCAACAGAGTGCGACCTCTACCAGTAGAGCAACACGACAGACATCATCGAGCTCCAAAACATCGTCCCAGCCCACCATACCCACGATCACTCGAGTGGTCCAAAATCCCCCAGCACCTACTGACCAGGAGGACCAGCAGCAGTCAGCCGGAGCCAGTCCGTCGGATTCTCAACAAGAACCAGCGTCTGAGCGGCCACGGCGACGCACGCGTACCCGCAGCAGACGCAAGAAGGATCCTATGTGGGCGGCGGTGTGTTCCAAGCGTAGTTACGTGATTGTGATCGTTCTGTCTTTCTTGTCGCTCGTGGGCCTTTTGGTTTTCCTTCTCAAAGCTTATAAGATAATTTGAGGCCTGATATACTATCTACATCGGGTATATAAACGGGCGGAGACTGTGAGGGATTGTACCCGCCCGAGGGGGCCAGTAGGTGGCTCTCCATCCCGATCCGGATTTCACCGTGGGGTCTTTCTTGGAAGTGCTTCCTTCTTGGAGATTATTGTTAGTGTGGAGGATGGTTACTACTTGCGTTGACATTCCTTTGCAACCCAACTGCAAATCTTCAACAGGGAATTGGGGGAGCATTGAAGTTGCGTGCTTGCGACAGATTTTGGGACCTAGATTTTGAATGTTATCCTCCTTCGTTTCTGTGCTACTGCTGCTGTTGTTGTTCGTGTGACTGGAAACGCCTTCGCATGTTTAGGGTTTCCATCTTTCCGCTAAAAGACGGGTTATATTAAAAAAGGGTCAGTCCACAGCTTGCTCTATCATCGTCTTCGCGTGCTGCTCAAATGATATTCCCTTTTAATTGCAGGGACCGGACAATTAAGTTGTATTTGGAAATTGGATCAACTTTCATCCTCTGCCAGATCTTGTGATCGTCATCGTGTCCTTTCCGTCGTCGTTCGCTCTTTCTTCTCTTTTCTTTCTAGAACAACTTCAATCTCTCTATCTTCGTTTTTTTAATTCCCCAAGGCCACGCTGGCATTCCCACACGACTTGCTGTCCGGGTTCATGCATATCAGTCACATCTTACTATTCCTTGCCGGGTTATTCATGATGATTAAGTGGCTTGAAGATTGATGAAATATCTTGGGGAAACTGTTGAGCTTCCATTCCATCGGGATCTTCTTCCCGTAGAGTCGTCCCGTTCGACTCTCGAGTAACCTGGCTATCTGTTCTATCGCAGTCTGGTCCTTCAACCAGCTGATATGTGTCTTTCCTCGGTGGTCAGCCGTATATATTATACGCCTTACGGATCCATTATAAATTCCTCACGACAAACTTTCTGTCGTCGCTTGGGTTCCCCATAATGAAAGAATATCCGCTTGACCTCTGGAGATTCTAATTCCCCGGCCCGGCCAACCCGGTCGGGAGGATGCTACGATCTTCAGGGGGGCGGCATGCTCATCCATCCCGCTTGATTTCTTCACATATGCCTATTCTAGAACGTATCTGCACTCAACCTGGTGAATGGGGTTGATGTCACAAACGCTTATCTTCCCTCTCACGAGATCGATTTGCCATTGATCTGGATTGTCGGCCGTGAGCAAGTTTTCCCTTGGCCCGGGCCCTTTCTTCGTCCGATGGCGTCGTGGGGAATTATTGAAGCAAACATTCACCACGCCTGCCCGTTCATATATGACTCTATTGGCTCGGGCTATGGAAAGTCCAAGACATTATATTATACCCGTATAATATATCCTTCTCGCTTCTTTTCGAGGCCTAGCTTCGATCTTCTTTCCCCCTAGGATGTCTATTCCGATGGTTTCTCTTGGCTATAGTTGACTGTAGCACCCCGGAATCCGTTTGCAACCATCCTTCTAGCATTCCCCACACTTTCTATATACAACACCATCCGCTCCCCGCTTGTCCTCTTTCCCCTCCACCTGGGACCTCGTCGCGCCAGAGACAACAGCAAAGATGAGGGAACTCACAGGTCGACCAAATATTTCTCTTCCTTTGCAAAGCCATCTCGATATCACGGAAGAGCCACGGGGGCGTTCTGCACCACGGCCTTCAATACCACCAACCAAAGCAAACTCCAAACGCCAGGCTCTGCAGACCGGTCATTACTACGAACATGAACGTGATCATGAACATATCGAGAAACTCGACGCGGGCGTCAAACCCACACTCCTAGAGGTACGACGTTCTTCCTTCGAGAGCTCCGCTACAGCCGACACCGTCGACTTCGTGAGGAGAATCGCCGCTGGCGATAGAAAACTTCCTATCACGACCACCACCGCTACCACCGAGAAACCGAAACCTACACGGCCCAAACGCTGCTGCGGAAAAGTAGGCATATTTTGCAGTATATTCGCTCTTATAGCCCTGGTTGTCATACCGGTTATCTGCGTCTGTATATTGACGGGCGTTTTCGTCCCCGATGAGTCCCGCACACACCATGGCAAAAAGGACAAGGAGCCCACCACCACACAACACGCTGAAGGCATGTCGACAACTGTACACGTGGAAACAACCATAGCCACTTCCCAACCGACTATCGAATCTACTATAGACCCTCCCGATGTGACCTGGCTGTCTACTGCCACCGGGGCTGGAGCGGAGGTACCAACCACGATGGAGACACGACGAGCTGAGCCTTCGTCTTCGTGATGAGGGCTATACAAATATGCATTGGGACGAGCAATGTGGCGTTTGGGTTCAAAGGACGGTCATTATATCATGCCTTTTTCTTTTTTTACTATATATTTTGTATATTCACTTATTTTCTTCAAGTTGGTCTGGCCTTGGTTGGCGTTGCTATATCATATCTTACTTTGGCCCGTATAAACTCGGGAGCGAATATATACACATTTTGCAACTTCAACTCCATGCTTTCGAGGGAACCTGGCTTCGCAGTTCTCGATAATGAGAATGAGAATGACTACTATGTCACAAATTTTTTACTGCGTCATCAGTCGTTTAACCTGGTACCCTTTGTACTCAGTTTTCTTAGGCTTTGATGACTGCCCAAGGGAGTGACCCTTTGCTCTCCAGGTCAACAAAGAATGGGCTT
Organism: Arachnomyces sp. PD_36; assembly: GCA_032988195.1. Taxonomy (NCBI): domain Eukaryota; kingdom Fungi; phylum Ascomycota; class Eurotiomycetes; order Onygenales; family Arachnomycetaceae; genus Arachnomyces; species Arachnomyces sp. PD_36. Next base: position 119,408 of record JANTQE010000025.1, on the reverse strand, counting down.
TCACGCCTATCCATGTCATACCATCAAGTGTATGAGTCCGCCTCCGTTCAACAGTGAATTGATGTCTCAAAGCTATATCTACCCTTCCTCCCCGGATATTTGAATAGCTTTTCCCTCCCCACAACTTTCTCGCAATAATAAACCGAACCTTGCAAATCGCTCCGGATCGACAGCCAGTCTCCCTTGATTACGAGGACATCCAAAAACTCCCCGAGATAGAGCTTCAACAAGAATAATCTGGAAGAGAAACAAAAAGTGATCGTCCTCACGGAAAGAAACAATCCCGAGATCTTCTCCACTGTATTATTCTACATATCTACTTCCCGAAGAATAATAGTTCCGAGGCGTGGAGGTTTAGGGCTGACATACACGCAAACCCCATCACAAACTACATACACTATCCCTTCACTAACGCTCAACAGCCATGCCACCCCCCTTCCCAGCAGGTCCCCCAACCTACGCTTCCGATACTGGGGCACCTCGTGGTACTAGATCAAGAAAATCTGCCCGCTCCTCCCACGCAGGGAGCCCTCCTCGGGGAAATAGGGCCCGCGGACGCAGTTGCAGTCGCAGCCGCACTCACACTCGGACTCATAGTCCCAGTACCAGGCATGGTAGTAGGCATGCGAGTCGTCATTCTGTAGCTTGGTCTCGGGCTGCGAGTTCTGTGCATGAGTCAACGGTGGGTCGTGATCATGAGCATCAGGATGGGAATAGGAGAACTGGACCCTTGGCTTTCTTGACGTCATGTTTTGGTGGGAGGAATTCCCATGATGATAGGGATGGTGATGATTATGAGCAGCATTCCGGACGATCAGGCCCTCAGAGCGGCCGTGGGTGTGAGAATGGCGGGTTTAAAACGCTTTGGAGAAGACATCGGTGTTTGGTTATCATGCTGGGTCTGAGCACACTTATAATTATCGCGTTGGCGATTGCGTTGGCAGTTGTGGCGTCGAAGCAGAGCGGAAATGGTGGTGGAGGTAATCGTTTCACTGTGGTGAGCGGTGATGGTGACTGGGAGTCGAATGGAAATTGATGGATGGTAGGGAGTGCTTGGCTGGTGATGTCTGGGGTTATTACGACCTTTGGAGCGAGAGGATAGTTAGCGGTGTTGGTGCCTCCCTTTGCAGATTGGGCAGGGAGTTACAAATAGAATACAAGAATGGAAATATCCAGGAAATGAACTCGGGGAAATGAACCAGGAGATCTGAGATTTGATTGCACCTATGTATGCCTTTGGCCCCGAGGAAAGATTATCTAGTAGTATGCCTTATGCCTTATGCGGATGCAGGTGGCTGGTAGTACAAACGCCAGTGAAAATGGGGAATAGTAGAAAAAACTATCTTGGCTCCTTGCAGGATTCATCCCTCAACCCCAGAGAAGAAAGTGGAAATAAAACCGAGAGTACAACGCCGTTCAGGTGATGGTTATAGAGGTGGAAAGGAGATAAGGTATGCGGTCTATAACCTGGTCGACGACGCGTTCGAGAGGGTCCGACCTAAAGAGAACTCTAGTTCTTGCGGTAGGGATCCATGTCAGACTCCGAGTCCTTGCCCTTGCCCTTCTTATCACGCGACTTCATCAATAATACCTACATGATCAAAAGAGGCATAGTTAGCATTTTGAGACAGGGAAAGATTAATGGAAATATCCTACGAAAAGTGATATCATACCTCCTCATCGCGATCAGGGCCGGCTCCCTGGTATCGATGAATCTCCTCGTCGAACAGGAACACATTGTTGTGGCTCAAATCCGACCTGGTCTGCTTCAAGGAGGGAGCCTCGCTCGCAAGAGACGAAGACGACTCCCGTTTCTCCCCAAGCCTCGGGTGAAGACGGGGGACCTTATCACTCGTCGATGGGACATCCATCGGGCCGGCTTTAAACTTGGCGTCGCGGTTAGCTTCTATGCGTTCCTGGAAATAGGCTTCGGCGGATCGTGAGGTTTTCTTCTTCTTGTCGGAACTGGTCGCGCTATCACTGTCGGAGACTTTGTCGGCAGACTTTGAGGCGATGGCACGCGGCTGGCTAGTATTCGGGCTGGTGGCTTTGCCGGAAATGGCGGGCTGGGGAGCGGCAGCTGGCTGCTCCAACTCGGGGGTCTGGGAGAGTTCCTTCAACAAAGAAGCAGGAGGACTATCGCAGTAGGACTCCTCATCGGAGGCATAGCCACCCTGGTTTCCAGGAACGTAAGACATCTCGGAAAATTCGTCGTCGTCGAGCGGCGGCGATCGCGGTGCGAAGATGGCAGAGGTATCGATCACTTGGGGTTCTTCGTAACTCGAGGACGGTGGAACTATGACGCTGTTTTCCAACTTGAGGAGGACTTGCTTCTTCGTCTGGCTGGAGTCGCCTTCTTTCCTTCTTTTGAAACAGGAACGGAAGGAAGTAGGAAGGTTCGATGGACTTGCAGAGGATGTAAGTGAGGAAGATGGAGATGAAGGGAAGGTTGGTATTGAAGAGGAGGACTGAGTAGCGAGTCTATTAGGCAACGCAGCTCGGCGTGTTAACGAGGGGGGGGTGGTTGTTGATTGTTTGTTTGCTCGCAAGTTTGAGAGTGTGAATTTTGGTATTGTCGGCGGCCTGGAGATCGTGGAAAAGGTAGTGAAGTGAGGTGAATGATATGAACTGAAGATTCCGGCATCTTCTTCTCGGCGGAGTGAAGTCACTGGGTAGGAGTGGCTGGTTCCGCCGAGTGAACGTTGCGACGGGTTCTTTGAACGATGCGATGAGAACGGTATATCCCCATACCACTTTCTTCTTTTTGCCTTCCCTTTGGACGTTTGACGCCGACTGTGAAGAGGTTCCCTTTGCTGGTACCTGGGTACCTTATCACTGAGATGTACTTCTTCTTGATCGCTGTCTTTATCACTATCCAGCGACGAGGATAATTCCATTTCCTCCTCTTCAGAGTCTTCCGCAGAGCACCAGGCGGGATCCTCCTCCATGTTAGGACGGAAATACGAGAAAGTAGAGAACGAAAGAGATTACTATAATCGAAGAGCTACGATACGATACAGTATGTAGGTACAGAGCAAGATAAAAGAAAGGAGAGAGAGAAAGAAAAAGGACCTGAAGAAAGGGAAAAGCTTCAGCTTTTCTGTTCCTGCATATGATCATTCTCTATATACAAATATAGATCATATTACCCCAGCCAAAGAGAGAAAGGGAACGACGGGAAAAGCTCTTGTGCCTGTCCCTTTCCGTCCTGAGACATCGATCATTCTGACATTTGGGGCTGTCATCTGCTGTGTGGATGACGGCGGATAGAGACGTGGAGAGGAGGAGGGGGGATAGCATGACTCGATGGAAAGTCAGGAGTTCGCTGTCACTTCGTTACTTCTTCTAGGAAGCCGAGGTGGCTCTTTCTCTCCTCTTCCTTCGTCTTCCCTGATCGGTCAACATCATTCCTTCCTTCGTCGTCTTCATCGTCTCTTTCTTCACTTTTTAGGGCTTGAGGTTGAAGTTTGAACCACATGACGAAGAAAAGGAGGTCAGATGACAAGTACAAGGTCATATGACTAGATTATCTAATATGGCACGTGTTTAAATACACGTGATCACTATAAAGCCTAAGCTTCAGGCAGGCGCCATAGATAAAGACAGAGAGGGACGAAAAGCACATATATTAACGTGGAACTAGCAAGGTAGAACCATTCAGGAACTGCAGACAAGAATAGCGCCAAACATTTTTTGGACTCCCCTCAGAAAGCAGCTTCTAACCAACTCTATGTACACCAGACTCATCCCTCCTCGTTACCTCCTGGTTGGCAAGCATGAAGAGCGTCGGAGCAGGAAGAGGAGAATTGAATATAGCATAGCAATCACGGATTGATTGTGATATTGTAATCGTTGCTAGTTATTCAGCTCCCTCTGCTTCTCATACCCCATAGCTGAACTGAACATGTTTGAACTGTACTGCAATTCATTTCATTCAACCCCCTCCCATTCCGCTCCATTCCTCCCTAACAACCTCAACACATACACTTCCAACTAGTATGTAAGACACCCGAATTGACTGGCTCCAGCACAGGAAGCCATTGGAGGGGTGGATCAATCAAAAGAAAATGTTAACAAAACGCCATTGTGCCATGGTAATGAATTTAATCCGTTGAATCAAGTTTCTCTTGTGCTTTTTTTTCCCTTTTGCTTCTTTCTTCCGCCGTTCAAATAAGTCGTTCCTCATCACCAACGCGTAGCTCTACCACGGGTAACTCATCACCTTGGTCATCGTCTGCTCCTAAAGGTGGTGGGATGTCTTGGATGGAGGAATCATCGAACAGTGTGCCGGGGGAGTTCCCTCCATTATCATCATCCATGTCACCCAGCCCCGCCAGACGAGCATCGGTGTCACTCATGTCTCCCTCCGCGGCCTTGTTACTCGCTGCGTCATCGTCGAAGAGATCCTCATCACCTTCGTAGTAAGAACCTGGAGGCGCGGCAGTTACTTGGGAAGGCCCACTATCAGACGCAGGCCCGAAGGACCAGCTATTCGAGTTGAAGCCAAATGAGTACCGGCTAGTATCCATCCTCTCATCATCCTCCGTATCCAGTCCGTCCAGGATGTTCGAATGTCCCTGGAGAGACTGCTCCCCGAGACGCAACCCGTTGGAGTAATCCGGTAATTCATCATCGCTCCTCGCTTGATGTCCGTCCTGAGCCAAACCACCATCTCCCGCTTGGTGAGCTGCTCCGACTCCGGTTAAGGCGCTCGACGACCCATTGCGGGAGGAGCCGCCGAGACGCCGGCCTTCCCCCGCCGGCGAATTCGCTCCGGATTCGGTTTGTGACTCGTCTGATTCAACGGGCTTGTTGGCCTCGTGTGTGATCTGTTCAAGAGTCTCACCGCCTAAAGGGCGGTCCGATCGGCGACGGTAGAAGAGGAGATAAGCTGCTGGGGTAACAACCGCGGTGGGGTTGGTCTTCTTGGAAACATGGGAGTCTATTAATTGTGTCAGCATAGGTACCTAGAAGGGGGTACGATATTATATTGCAACATACCATTATATTCATACCAATTGTTGTCGATGAAGCTCTTTGCGTAAGCCGTGTAATGTCCTCCACCAAGGCCTCCATAGTGGTTGTCAACCCCGAACAAGTCATATACGAGGCTCTTTCCATCTTCAGGCATGGCCACCCTGCCAGTCAAATCGAGCTCTTCGATAGGGAAGTCAACAAGAACATCGATCTTATCCCTGAATCCCCTGTTCGCGCTAAACCTCTTCAAATGCATGACAAGGATGTCCGGTGTTTTCCAAAGCTCGAATTTCTTGCTAGCACGTCGATGCTCTTTGCACCGCGGACAGTACCAGGCGTCGTTCTCCGAGAGGATCTCCTCCTTGCCAAACTCGTCAAGACACTCGCCCAGGCTGATCCCATTCTTCTTCCGCTTTTGGCGCCGCTGTTGCCTGTTAAGAAGTTCTGGGTCGGGTAAGGACTGGATATTGGTCCAAGTGGCAGCACCCTGGAACTCGTCTCGAGTCTTAGCGTCACCGGTGAAAAGTGAGTTATAGACATCCCTACGCCAGTCGAGGATAATACCCTCCCCAGGGCGGATCACTGGACCGCCATCCGCCTCAGGCTCGTCGATGTCGTTACCAAACCGGTCTTGCTTCTTCCGGGCTTTTGGCTTCGATCTACGGTTGCTAGGGTACCTGTTGAAGATATCGGAACTATCGGAGTCTTCAGAATCGTCGGCCTTCGGAAGGGTTTTGTTGACCGAAGTCGTAGGCTCGGCAAGTTCGTCATCGCTGCTTGCTGGACTGTTGTCTGTGCCTCCGGAATACCCTTCATCATCCCTCGCAGAAGCTCTCTTGGTGATTGGTTGTGGTACCCGCGCACTCAACAGTGGGAAGTTCTTGCCATCATCAATTTGAGAATACCCAAGAGGCACCACCTCAGTGTTACTCTTCATGTATTTGATATCGAACAGATTGCGAAGAGATGGAGGAATAAAGCTACCCGGCCGAAGAACAGTAGGAAGGTTCTTCTTGCTATCGACGTCGCAAAGGTCCATGGCATCACTCGACTGTGACGGTTCGGTAGCATCCCGCATAGAGACGTCAACAAGACCATCCTCGCCTTCCACCGATGAGGCTTTGATTTTAGAGTCAGCCGATTCGGCGTCTTCTTCCTTCATGATGACGGTATCCGATGTCTCTGAGGGACCTTCCGTGTCGGACCGGTCTCCCTCCTCATTTAGGATATCAGTCGTCGTCATAGTCGCTACCTCACCAAGAATCTTGCGTAGAACGCTATCGTAATCCATCGCTTCCTGGCGCGTGATAATCGTGTAGGACGGCGCCCCAAAGGACTCCCACTGCCTATTTCCAGTGCCTTGTACACGGTTAAATATTGGAACAAGCATGCGATCACACTTTGGAGAGTCAAAATCCGGAATCTCTTCCGCCTGCCTGTTAAAAGCCATAGACATCGAATAGAAGGATTTAGATTTGTCTCGCGTATCGGGGTCGTAATTCGTGGGGACAGCCTCTACTTCCATAATAGCAATATCATCATTGGTCGCAATCTGGCTGTCTGCGATGATAGCATTATTGTCGAACATTTTGTAGAATTTGAATTTCCAGACTTCAACCATGATCAATCTCTGAGGGTTTGTGCCAGTCTTTTTGGCAACATACTCCTTTAATGCTTTGACGGTGGCGTTCTTGTCGATCTCAACGGTCATGGTCAAGGGCGCCTTGCGGTGGGGAAAGAAGAATATTTCTCGAGTCCAAAGATTCTCGATGGGAAGCTGAAGTGTTAAATTGTTGAAAGGGTCAAAGATGATGCTGACCTTGTCGCAGACCGGGCACACCACAGTAGATTTGTACATGCCGGCAAACAGGTCCGTGATAACGGAGTCGTTGCGAGCCTTGTAGATATCCCAGCACTTATCAGCAAACTCCTTCAGCGCTGCACCGTTGTGGACCATCTCATCCGTTGAATCGGGTTTCTCGATATATGGCTTATTCTGGATCCTATTTAAGTCCTCTTGCAACCCGTCGAGAAGGAAGAGTAGGAACTCTTGAGAATCCTGTTGACCGTACCCGGTGAACGTTGGTCCGTATCGACCAATAGTCTGCTTAATATGGCGGGGAGCGAAAGACGAGGGACCGTTCTCATCGTATATCTGGTGGAGGAGATGGGCGTACGCTTTGGCGACTTCCCCATTGTGTGAAAGGGGGTTGCTCGGGTTTAGGTCCTGTTTATAGTTGTCTCCTATGTATTGAGATTCACAAGTCAGCGAGAATGCCAGACGATAATTAACAAATTCGTGAAAGCCTTACGCAGGAAATATTGTGCCAGCTCCTCGACACTACGCACACACTGCAGCGCAGAATTCATGTAGCAGGTGTTACCGAGATTACTCAATCCAGTGACACCTCGTGGCTTGCCATCCTTCCGCTGCCTTCCTCTTGTAACGATTGGAGCGGGTGATGACCGCCCGCTAGCCGAAGCACTTTTGGACTTGAACTTCGATCCGTATTTCGCACCGGTTGTTGAGACACCGAGGCGATTACCGGCCTGTCTGATAGAATCGGAAATCCACTCTCCACCTCCAGGGCCACCGGTCTGCTCTTCTAGCACGATGACCTCGTCTCTTCCCAAGCCAGCGAGGTCAAGGGTGGACTTGCCATTGTATTTCTCGTTCATGGTCTGATCCTTACCCTCAATCGGCTCCTTTTGGGCATCGCTGAGGGAAGAAAAGGTGTTGACATCCAGTGTGAGGTTGTTGCCTGCGTTTGCGGTGAGGGTAGCGCCTGGAGCTGGGGAAGCGCTTCGAGAGGCAGCGGGAGTGACCATTCCAGACGAACCGCCACTGCTTAATCCACCAAGAATTCGCCAGACACGGACTTTGGTGGACATGTCGATGGAGGCCATCTCCTTGGCCTTGCGTAGCCAGGCTTGAAACTGGGTATGTCTACTCGCCAAGATCTTCACCGGCGTTCGGTTCTTATCTTTCAGCGTCTGGACCGTAGTTCCCGCGCTGGAGTTTAGTAGTTTGAGAATGGTGAAGATAGGTGGGTTCAACTCGTATTGGAAGTTTTCCAAGGCACCGGTAGTATTGGTGTTGTGGGCGTAGCGGACTATCGCAGGTGACCTTTCGGATAGGCCATACCACTTCATGACCAGGTCCCAAGCTTCTTGTGGCATCACTTCAAAGTCTTCGCCCATTTGGAGACCTGGACGGAGAGGAACAAACGGTTCGCCAGCTTCGTCCTTGAATGAGGCCGTCGAGGGATCGGTCACCAAGACGATGTCTGAGTTGTCAACAGGTCCAATTTGTCCCTCAGCGGCTGTCTTGTCAACTTTGTCGCCATGAGGCCCTTGAGAGCTTCGCGACAGAACCCTGTTCAACCACGAGGACGACACCACATATCCTTTCTGCTTTTCCTGCAAAGGCTGGAGCAACATCTGGGTGACCTTGGCAACTTGTTCGTCGATCGAAGGGGCATCGTGGCATGGATGTTCGGATTCCTGGGAAATGGATTCCTCTCTCGTGCCGCTGGACGATGTGAAGGTCGACATGCTGGACGGGGTAGGATACACGCTATCTGAGCCCGAACTGCCTGTATCCGCAGATGACGAAGTCCTCTTGATATCCTTCTTCGTAAATTCCTGCCCCATCATATCGACGGATTCCGCCCTCGTCCGGCCCATCATCTCGTCATCCTGGGTGGCGGACGCAGTTTCCGACAAATTCTTCGATTCTCCGCTCTTCTTCGCGGGCTGTGCACTGGGATTGGGGTCAGATTCCTGGTGTTGGACATCTTCTTCGCCACCCATATCCGCTGCTGACCTTTTCACTGCAGGAGGCGAGGAACGCTCGGGTCCGTCTCGCATCTGCACATCCTCCCCCGTTGGACTAGTCTCTGGGTTATCGGGCCCGGGCATGCCTGTGGCGGGATCGCTGTTCAGCGTCAGATCGGCGCAGGCGGCGGAGGGCGAGCTTCGCGTCGTGGTGGTTGTGGATGAGTGTTCGGGGGTTGGGGATCGACCGGTCTTTCTTGATTTCTTGCGGACCTCGGCACGGAGGTGCGAGGGGATGTATCGCGGGGAGGAAGAGGTGGATGGGGAGCGGCGGGATCGTCGAGAGTCTGCAGATTTCACGCGAGGAAGGGGAGGGTGGGTGGTTAGAGAGTGGTTATCGGGGAGAGGGTCGTGAGCAGAGGAGTGGCGGTCTCGTGAAGAGGAGGCAGAAGTGGAACTCCCTCCAGCTTTACGCGGCTCTGTAACCTTGCGTCTCTTTGTTGAAGACGTCGTGAAAGTGAGCTGTCCACACGTGGTGGCAGCTCCAGGGAGACTAGGGATCCAGGTGTATTGGGGGGCCAGGTGATGATGGGGAAGTAGAAAGGAGCGAGAGAGAGTGCGGGCAGATCGCAATGCAGGTCACAGGGTAGAATAAAAATCGAACATAGTATTAAATTCTCAATGATAAAGGGGAGATAAAGAAATAGAGGAAGAGGATGTCTATCAGTTTGCAAGCAGGATAGCTCTTCTTCTTTTTCTCTTCGTCTTCGTCTTCTTCTTTGCTTTGTTGAGTGTGAATTGGATGATGTTGAATGGAAGGAAAAAAGTGTGGAAAGAGATGTTGAAGAGTGAACTGCAGCTTCCCTTGGTTCGCTTTCAAGCCTCGACTACAGCCTCAGCCTTCTTCGCTCCAACCACAGAATACAAAAAGATAGAAGGGAGAGGATACTACTAATGACAGGCAACAAATATGCGAAGGTGTATGGAATATATGGAGATCTGGACTCTCGCTTCATTTTCTTTGTTTAGGGCTCAAACCGACCTCGCCATCGTCACCAGCAACACCCCTCTCCCTTCTCCACCACGATAAGATGAAGATAAAAAGACAAGTCAACGAACCTCCAACGAGCTGAGGGAAGAAGATCCATACTTCTCTCTACACTCTTGCACCTTTGAAGCCCACCGTCGCCAGTAACAACATCTTAATCAAGTCCAGCTCTATGATAAAACAACCCCACAGCGATAAAATTTCAGCTAACCCCCGTAATAGTCAACTTACACGCACTCGTCCAGTACAAACACCGATAGAAGATCCTCTGCTCCTAACATGACGAGCCCTAACACATAGCATTACTAGAGTGCCTGATGCTCCCTACGATGCCTCATCCCCCGATGACATCATCATGTTAATCCACCGCATGGAGTAGAATAAAGGAGGAAGTAGACGTGAGAGAAAACATTCAAAGGGGGGGGGAGCATGTTGGCTACTACTCAAGCTAGATTGGAGCCATCGATTATTAGGGGGGATACACAAACTGCCATCAAACAAACATAAGGTAGCAGTAATCAGGTGCCCAGACTACGGATAATGACCCCGTGAGTTATAGTAAGAATATTCAGAGCTGTCATTATTACTATTATCATTAACGGGCAACAATCTTGTCAACCTCATCCTTGGCTTCCGTCCACGTCTCCAGGTTCTTCCGCGCCCAGTCAAGGTGGCATCGGGCATACGCGATCTAGAAGGAGAGTTCACGGTTAGCAGGCGATGGTAGGAAGCTTAGGTAAATAGTTGGCAGCAACCAAGAATGAATACGAACCATGTAGCGCTGGAGATCCTCTTCTTTCTCCTTTTGAAACCTCCGCAGGTCGCGTAGAACCCCGGCACTGGCATCTTTGACATCCTTCTCCGATACCTCCAACGCTTGCTCAAGCTGCATAACCACCCTCAAGTCAATTTCTGACCCCATCCCACAAGAAGCAGCTTACTTACCTGTATCAAACTCTCCTTGGTCTTCCCAATCTGGTCCCGTCGGGTCCTCTCCGGGTCAACATCGACAAATCCGTGAACCGCATGGCTGATTCGTCCGAATATCCGGTTGGTGACAAAGTTGCCGCTGGAGCTCTTGCGGTGAGCCGACGTTGGCACGGATCCCGGGTCGGGGCTCCGTCCGATCGATGCCGACGGCCGGGAGGGGGTGTCTCCCGAGGTTGCTGGAAAGTCCGAGTCAATTGAGGCGGTGTCTTCCATACTCCCGCGGCGTGGAGCGTTACCTTGTTCAGGAGGTTGAGCTGCTGATGATGTAGATAGAGATCGCTTCGGTTTATTCGTCGGCGATCCACTGTGCGAGCTGAGGTACTGCTCGATCCTCTTCGCTTCCAGCTCACTCCGTTCGAGGGAGTCTAGCAGGGTTTTCTTCTTCGTGAGTTCTTCGCGGGTCATCTCCTCCTGGATCCTCTTCAGCACTCGGTAGCGGAGTACACTTCGCACAACACCCGCAAATTGCGCACTCTCCCTCATCGGTTCCGCGAAATTAGCCCCAAGGGATGATGATAGTTCTTCCGTCTCAATATATGACGTATCGGCAGCCTGACCAACACGCTCGATCGCCGCAGCCACGGTTGGAGACTGCTCCGAAAGCGAAAATCCGTTGTATCTTGCACCAAGGTCCATCAAATCAGCCGAGAGAGACGACAGATGTGACAATGTTCGTCTGTTGACTTTCTCAATATTTCCTTGGAGAAGAAGCTCTAGCTCTCGGGTGGATGCCTCGAAGTTGATGAAATAGGGATCCAGTTCCTGTTCACTGAGTGTGCGGGAAAGGGGTGGGAATCTGCGCAAAAACGGGTTATCCGAGGTGGCGTCACCGAAAGCGTGAGGGGACGAGGTGCTCTCTGGCTTCGATTTTGGGGATCCGGCCGCAGAAGAGCTTCCGACAGAAGACTTCAGCTTCGCAGACGACTGGGGGACGGGGAGCCATCCGTGGGCCGCTGTGGGGTTCGCAGGGTCCAATGGAGGAGCTTTGAGGTTATTCTTTGGCACAGAGGATGCCGGGTGTGAATGGAGCACTTCGCTCTGTTGATTGTTAGCATTTGCTTATGTTTAGTAAACAGCCTAGGAGGTGTTATGAATATCTACTAACCCAGCTTGCGTTGGGGTCCAGGAATCTCCACCACACCCCGTCGTCCCGAACCTCTTTCATCCTCCGGCAGCGGTTTAAGAAAACGCCCAACATTCGTTTCCGGAGATCGATGATCGCCGTGTCCTCCTTGGCCTTTGTCGGCTTTGCCGCATAGTCTGCCATTGTATGTTTTTCTGGAATCGGGGGAATGATGAGGGTCGGGTGAAGGTTCACTAGGGTCGCGCGCAAAGAGCTAAATTCTGAATATCGACGACGTACTTCGAGATCCTACAGCCCGTACATTAGCAAAAGGTGGAGGGCGGCGCATTTCTTCCGACATACCCCCGTTCTTATAGTATAAACAATATAACTCCCTCCACCCTCATGATTCTTCCCCGCATCCGTAATCAGAATTGGAAGCTCCGGGTGTTCATGTAAGATCTGTTCTATGCGACTATCGTAGACATCTCTGCGCGAGTATCCCTGGTTGGGTTGGTTGCCCGCGTAAGCTCCCCCGCTTTCCTCATCGTCGCTATGGCTGAGATCTGCCGGGTGTGATACGAATTCTGGGGGGTCATGGGTAGAGGAACGCGATGATGCCGGGCTCGAGGACCGTTCATATGCTGCTGCTTCGAGGAGGCTTAGCGGTTGGTTCGGGACTGGTTCAATGGAAGGCAGCAACGGGGGAGCAACCACAACTTACGGGGAGAAACTGCCGCTTGGTGTAGCGACTCTGAAAGACTCGGGTCCTGACGGTCGAAAGCCCCATATGGGTTGTTATCCTCGTCGTTCCACATATCTTCTTTCCCGTAGCTCTAGTGTTTCTATGCGGGATACACCGATCAATCAGGCAGCCTTTACTCTTACTGAACAGGATGGTTTCTCATGGGAAAGGGAAAAGAGCTGGAGATAAATTCGAATGCAATATTCCCTTGCCTCCCTCTTCTGTTTTCTTTAATCGAGGTCTTGAGTTGAGTTGTTGAGTTGAATCGAAATAGTGTCAGTTGTTCAAGAAGTGGCGGGACTTCTCCAGCTTGTTGATCCTCCGATGATGATGATGCGGTTCGATCGGACGTCACTTTCCTTTCTTCCATCAGACTCAGCCATGCAAGGAACAAACACACGACAACTCGACAACTCGACAGCAACCTCTTCTTGTTAACGTCTTGTCTTTTGTTTGATTCTTTGAACAGCGGCTCTTTCATATAATTCTAAGCTTAAGCAGATTTGCCAATATTCTCTTGAGAATACTGTCGTATGCTCGGAAAATAGGCCACCGATGAAGCTCGAATGCGTAGTAAATTCCGAAAGCAATGAGGACCTGCCACAAGAGATGGTCAAACATCCTGAGAATGGACGACTTGATGGGAATGATGTGAAGGTGAAGATGAAGATCAAACATTTTTCATTATTTCAAGAGAATTCCTTCCCTGGATATACCGCAACTGCTCTCCTTCTTGCTATCACCGTCGTGGGACCCGACTACCCATTCACGGACGATGGATCCTTCCCTTCATTTGGCTCGGAAGGCTGCTCCTGAGCTTGAATTCCCCTATCTATCTCTCCTATGTCTTTCCTCCCCCAAGTTGCTGTGATCCACAGGAAGATTCCCATAGCAATGAACAAATTTCTCCATCGCTCGCAGCTGGCTCTCCTGGACCATTCCCTCTCGGATGGCGTCCAAACATCTCCGTGCTAGGCACACGTTGAGCTGGTCTTTGGAAAGTGTTAGATCCTAAATCCCACGAGCTCCTACGAAGCTGATTCTTCGCCTTTGGGGATGCCACCGGGTCGATAGACCCAAACATCGAATCTGACTCCGCATTGGTCGGATTACCACTCGCGATGGGTTCTCGTGTAGGAGGACGCAATTTATTTCCGGCATCAAAACTTCCTTCGTTCACCGATGACCCCCTTTTTACCTTTCGGTGTGGATGCGAATGACTCCTTATATCTGACGGTACCTTATTCTCACGATCGACCCGGAAATCACTCAGATCAGTTGGCCTTCTATAACTGGGACGTGGCCGTCCTATTCGGAAAGGTAAGTTAGTCTTTGTTACAACTTCCCTACTATGAAGGATACTCTCCATGTCAACCAAGGGGCTCTCCAACCAGAATCCAGCGATGTAGCAACACTATCCGAGGCCGACATATGGGGCTCAGTGAGTGGTGTGTCTTGCCTTCTATCTCGAACCGTTGGGCGCATTCCCACTTCTTCCCACGCGCTATCATGATCTTGTATCTCAACTCCCGCCACTACACCTTCACCATGCCGAGGATCCAATGGATTGTTGCGATGGGCGCGACTCGAAAAACCCCTTTCCCTGGTATTTTATTAGCTTCAAGGAGAAATAGTAGCGGGACACTCGGTGGCTATTACCTAGCCGTGCCAGTCTCATCCATCGAGAGTCTCTCGTCACGAACCCTCGTGCCCCCCGAGGTCATATCTCCCCGGCGGTCTTTTTCTCGACGTAAATGTGCTGGTCTCGGTGGCTTCGGATTCTCCAATCCATTCTGTGTTGAAGATGGCATACCCCAATTATCGCGATGTTCTCTTTGGCCATCTTGCCGGGGAGGTCTATCGGACTTCCTAGCAAAAGATATCGGTTCTTCGAGCGGTTGGCCTCCCTCCCCCACCGCCCTGCTGTTCCCGGTTTCGTTGATCCGCCTGTAGAGGAGATAAATCATAGCGAAAGCCCCAACAACCAGAATCGACCCTAGAACGGCGGTTAGGATTACCACCGTCCTTCTTGAGGCATCTTTCGGTCGACTGGCCAAATCGGTTTCTATAATGTACATCTCTATATGGTCAAGAGATCTCGTGAAGGGAATATGTTTTTCTTTGCTATCTTTTTTTTTCTTACCCCATTGATCGATCGATAATACTTATAGAGGGGCCAGGTGCTTTATCTAACTCCCGTCCGCTCTCCTTTGCATCTTATCCTCCCATCTTACCGTGTGATTAACCTGCCATTGGGCCCTTTCGAAGCAAACATCGCACCCAATTCTTCCAAGGCCATTCGAGCCCTTTCAGTGCAAGCAATCAAAGAATTGACAAGATTTTGTGCGTTCTCGATCCCCAGCATCAAGATAAGGTATTTGAATGGATGGAAATATGCGTTCTTTATAAATCATCAAACTGAGAATGCATACAAGCGAGTGCGTGACACCTTACAGAGTGGCACTGCAGGGTGCCGAGGAGCCCGTCGTCTCAGTTGTCCCGGTGAAGGGGCGTTTCCAGCCACTGTTTGGCCATAGTGGTTCTTCTGGTAGTAGATAAACATCAAACTAAGGCATAAATATTCTCTCATCTTCCTAGCTACGGGCTCATAGTTTGCCACCCATTTCGTGCTTACACCTGCCAAATACTCTTATTTGCTTTACCATCCGGTAACACAGCACCTTCTATGCAGTTTGGTAGAATCAGGCAGCACGCCGTGTGTTATCTGTCATGGGAGGAGCGATGGAGTTGGCATCTAATGGCACATGACATGACTATGAAAACAATGCCCATGGACGATATAGAAATATACACTTTTACTCTTCTTAAGAATCGCAATATTTGTAGTATAATACACTCGAACGTCTCCCGCGAATCTACTACTTGACCTCGATCTCGATCCAATCTATGAAGTCACAGCATTAAGCTTCATGGCGGATTCCAGATCGAAAGATCTATTCCCAAAACTCACCCCCGGACACCACTCATTCGTATCTCCTACCTCTAACTTAACATTTACATACCTCGTCCGCGGAAACCACATCTTAGACAATGCAAACAACATCAACCGTCTAATCATCATCCAATGCCCAGGCTGGGGCCTCGGCTCAACATACCTCCAAATCGGCCTCGCGCCCCTAGAACAACACTTTTCTCTCCTCTACTTCCATCCCCGCGGAACATGTGGTTCTCAGAAGCCGGAGGACGGGACCCAGATGGGGAGTCTTATTATGGCGAGAGATCTGGAGGATTTGAGAGTATATCTTTCTATTGAGAAGTTTCCGGCTTTACTCGGGCATTCGAATGGTGGGACGATTGCGTTGGCGTATGCGGAGGAGTTTCCGGAGAGGGTCGAAAGATTGGTTTTGCTTAGCCATAGGGTTCTTGGGGTTCAGGATGAGCCTGTGGGTCGTCGGCTTGGTGGTGGGGAGGGAGAAGAGCAAGAGAACGATACAGCGGAAGATAAAATACCGCCAGAGCTACGCCCCATAGTCGATCGAGAGTTAACGGATGCTTGGGTGAACGTTCTGCCTATGTATTTCGTCGATCAGGCGTGCGTTGCCAAATTCACGGCCGCTATGGGAGATACTCCAACCGATGGATGGTGCCTTACCAAGCAGAAGAGATGTGACCGTCAACCTGGGGTTGGGCAATGGATGATCTCTCACTTAGGCGATGTCAAGGCCAACGTTCTCAGCATCGTCGGGAAGCAGGATATCATCTGCCCTGTTGCGAATGCGGAAAGGACAGAACGAGATGTTAGTAATGCCGAGACGGTGCTCCTTGACGACTGCGGCCACTTTCCGTGGATCGAAAAGGAAATAGAAACCTTCGAAGCGATAGCCACGTTCTTGCGCCAGCGAACTTGAACCTGGAATATCAGAATTTCATTTGAATTTATGGTACAGACTTGCATGACTTAAAAGGACTCGTTTCATTGTTTGTTTCATAACCCCCATGCTGATTCCCAATCAGCAAGTGTCGCCAACGCCAGAGATGACAGCCAAATAATATAATAAAGAAGAAAGATTATACCGCGTTGAAAAAAAAAACCCAACTCTAACTGAGCACACCTTTCGGAATGCATAAAAAGGGGGAATCGACAAGAATGGGAAAGGACCCAAGATCGGAACCAACCAAGATTAAGCGTCCAGTGTTATGACTCGCGGGTCTTAGATTGTCTTTTCGCTGTTCCTATGTGCGTATTGTGCACCTTGGTTGCGAACTTGAGACTCGTGAGAGTCTCGCTAAGGTGTGCTTGAAGGGGGCTGACCATGACAAACATCAGGGTCTTGGAGTTCCCACCGAGGGAGAATTGAAGTAGATATGTGAGCTATTAACCCATCGGGCAAAAAGTCAGCTTTATTCACTGTGCAACTTCGACGGTATACGATTGTCTGGTACGTACCTTGCTGTTCCTATACGGGATATGTGCACCCTCCTTCCCTTGCCCAAGAGCGCCAATTACATCGCCCAGACAGCTCAGGCTTCGATTGATGTTCTGCGTTTCCTTCAACCGCTCGCCAGTGCTTCCGCTGTGACTGAGGCGTTCGCTTCCAGCAAGATCAACCAGGTTCAGGGTCCCTTCGCTTCTCTCGCCTGTGATACTATTCTCTCCCAAAAGCTTAAGGATAAACACAGAGTGGGAACGTGAGGAGCGTTCGTTCGCCTTTGTTGCTGCAACGGATCGATTGGAGGAAGCCCGCTGAAGCATAGACTCAACTGTTTCCGGGGAGTCGAGGGTAACTGTTGTCATGTCGGTGATAGTAGTTTTACACTTCTGCATATCATGCCGTATCTCGTGTTTCTTTTTGTCGAGGTCGTCGGTCTTGCCGAGCAAATCGTTCAGGTTCTCGTTGTAGACTTCGACAAAGCTCCCTTCCATCGTGTATACCCATCCCTTTTCTTCCAATCCTTGAGCGGTCTCATATATCTGGTGCACAGCTCGGGTGATCATACCGTCTTGCGAGGACATAGTATGCGTTTTCCCACTGCCCGTTTGGCCATAACAGAATATGCACACGTTGTAACCATCCAAAGCACTCTGGATGAGCTGACTGATTTCGTCGAAAACATCGGTATTCTGAGATGAGGGCCCGAAAACGTGGTCGAACGAGAACGAGTTGGTTTTCGTGGTAACATTCCCGAGGCTACTCCTTTCCTCAGGCCCAAGGACAACAATTTCCTTGGAGTCAGCGGACGAGTCCGGGAATTGAATTTTGGCAACATCGGCTTCAGCTCCGGTTCCGAGTGCAGGGCGAACCCGGCAGAATACTCGAATATTACCCTTCAATTCCTGAACCTGGTTGTGTAATTTTCTGCGAAGGGTTTCCTCTCGTCTCAGTTTCTCTTTGGTCTCGTTGGTTTGCGCAAGAGCTTCGCTCAGCTGGCGGTCCAAACGCTCGAATGCTTCGGATTGTTCCTGGTTGCCCGATTCGAGGAACTCAACCCTAGCCCTCAATGCACGAATAGATGACTCCTGACCAATGCTATTGCTATGGGCATCCGAGAGGTTCTGTCGCAGGTCATTATTGAGCTTACGCTCACGGTCTAGTTCCTCCTTTAGTTCCTGGAAATGTCCATTGAGACGTTCAATCTCGCGGTCTTTGTTCTCAAGCTCTACCTGATCCCGCTGCTTGTCAATTGCAACCTGAGTGGTCATCTGGTTGGTTTCGCGTAGGCGTAATGTGCGCTCGTCGTCCAGTTCACTTTCCAGGCGACGTCGTACATCCCGTAGCTCATCCAAGTGCTCCGACCTCGTGGCTTCGATTTGACGATTACATTGTTGTTGTATGAGCTCGCAATCATGACGGTGCTTTCTGTGCAAGTCATCAATTTCAATCTCATGGTTCCTCGTGATCTCCCTCAGGGCGTTTTCTGCCGTTGAAACTCTCGATTTAAACGTCTCGAGATCTGCTCGAAGGGAGCTATTTTCTTCCGAATTCTGGTTCCGTAAGGTTTCTAGCTCATTGACTACGGCAGCGAGGAGATCGCGGTTAGCTTATTACATGGCATGCAGCCACATGAGCACTTACTTCTCGATTTATGCAGTGCGATTGTCTCGGCGTGTGCGACGCTGTTTTTGTTATAGTCGTCGATCTTCTCAGTGAGCATATGGAATAACTCTTCGTTGTCACCCAAGCGGCTTTCTGTATCCCAAGCTTTGGTCTCGGAGAATCGAGTTAGAAATTGAGGTATATGTGGGGGATGTTTCTGCGGGCTTTGACGTGCAGGTTTTGAAGGGGATGGGGGTAAAGAGGACTTGTGCTTGACAGGGGTAGAGGGGATGGGTATCTTCGACTTCTGGGGATCCTGGGGCTGGGGTAGTTCCGTGGGTGGGTCTTTCACATCGAGGGCTCCAAAAGCGGTGCAGAGGGAAACATTATGTTGACCAGCCTGGTAGCTTGACCAGTTTGAAGTATAGTTCATTTGGTTGTCATACGTTCCCCTCTGTGAAATTGGATACGATGTGGGTATTTGGGGGCAAGAGGAGGATGATAGGGAACTTTGAGGCATACCCTTTCTCTTTCCAAGAACATGTCCTGACGCATCGTCCTCGCGGGTGTCCATCGATGTCTGCGGCCGTGGCGTCTTGCTAGGTTTCTGTAATCTACTCTGGGACGTATGCGGTCTCGTAAAGCTCTGGGTTGACTGCGGTCGACCGGTGGCGCCGACGTTTAACGTATGCGATGGCTTCACGGCGTATCGAGAGGGCTGGTTTCGGAGGGTGGGTTTCCCTGTCGTGTTCGCGCGCCCCATGGGGTTCGGGACAGCTCCTGGGTCATCTCGTTTGGTTTCGCCAGCTCTTTCGGTTAGTGTCTTTCGCTTCGGCGCAGGTTCTCGTACTACCAATTATCAGCGACATGTTGGACCTAACATCATTTTATTTTGTAATTCCACCCACAGGATGACTTCACATGGTTGCTGCTAATCGTCCCCGGCTTGACGATTGAGGTAGACCCAGCATTGTTATTAGCAGCGGCAGTGATCTCTGTCAGGCTCTTTCCCTGGGTCGGGACGGGCATGCGACTCTGAGGTATACCGGAGTACTGCGGTAGTTAGCAGTGTAATTCCTTATCAGGCAATAGGAGCATATATCCCCTACCATATTCTCTTTACCACCGTCCATCGAAAGTGAATTGCGGGCAACCCGATAAGATTGCGACAGGATCGCAATTGGGATAGGATCGGACACAAGAGGGTGTTGGAGTGGTAATAAACAGAAAAAGCAACCTATCCCCTATCGCCCGCGGAGAATAATATCCAACCTCGACATCGAATCCTTATTATCTTATTATCTTCCTCCAGACTTATGGGATCGTGGAATGCTCTTCCTCTTGATGTTTGTTTCTCTTCTTCGTCGCTTTCTTTGTGGAACCGTTGACGTTTAACCCAAAAAGGAAGGATGTAAACAGATAGTTCGACGCTAGTCTACTTACGGTAAGGCGTGTTTTCTTCCCCGATATCAATGACACGTGACCTTCTTCTTTGTTTCTCCTACAAAGAAAAAAGACACCAAAAATGAAGATAAAAAGACGAATTAAACGGATTAAATGTTGAAAATCAGTATAGAAGTAGCTGTAGAAGTGTTGCCTACCTTTATCTCTCCTAGAAACTGCTGTTGAACCTGTAACAGAAATCCTCCCCAAGTAGAAATCTGAGACGTGCGTAATTAACGGAGAGAAGGCGGCGACCATCAATTCACGATCTCTCTCTCTCCTCAAAGAACACTCGGACTCTCTCTTTCTTTTCAACTTTCCACAAGCTTCTGGCTTGGGACTTGAATTAAATCTACTACCTCTATACCCTTCCGCACCTCTTTCTTATTCACTTGCTGCGATGTCCGGTCGTTTCGTCCGTTCGTCGAAATATCGTGCGTCCTCTCCCCTCCATACTACCGGTCATCCAGCTGCTGACACCCGATAATTGCAGGACATGTCTTTGGTCGAGGCACGAGAAAAGTACGAGTCCTCCCGAGAACCTGTGTCCATCCTACCGAGACATTGCTGATGCTAACCTACGCTACCTCCAGGAACAATGCTACGATAATTTAAGGGTCTCCAGAAATGCCTGGGACACCAACCTCATCAAGGTCCGCCTCCAATTACACCCACCACTCGACACCCAGCAACAGTTCTGATAAGGGAATAGGCAAATCCGCAATACCTCGCCGTTAACTGGGAAGCGGGCGGAGGTGGCGCATTCGCAGTCCTACCCCTCAGCGAGAGAGGCAGGCTCCCCGCGCGCATCCCACTCTTCCGCGGGCACACCTCCGTTGTTCTAGACACGGACTGGTGAGTGGACTGACCGTTTTGGACAGATCATATACACTAATCACCTTTGTAGGAACCCTTTCAACGACTCTTTAATTGCTTCCGGTTCAGACGACGGCAAAGTACACCGCCCTCCGTTTACCCTACCAATCGACGTTAGTCTAACCAGTAGATAGGTGTTCTTATGGCGTGTTCCTGAAGGATTCACTCTTAACAGCGATGCGGAACCTGATGAGATTCTTGACATTGCGCCTGTCGGTCGCCTCAGTGGCCATCCAAGGTAAGCCCCTCCATATCTCGACCCGCTACTACTTCGAAACTAACCCCTTGGCAGAAAGGTTGGGCAGGTCCTCTTCAATCCCGCTGCCGAAAACGTTCTTGCTTCTGCATCTGGAGACTTCACTGTCAAAATCTGGGATATCGAAGCCGGTTCGCCAAAACTCACCCTCAACATCGGTGATATCGTGCAATCGCTCTCATGGAGCGCCAATGGCAGTCTTATGTCGACAACGTCTCGGGATAAGAAGCTTAGGATTTGGGATGTCCGTCAGGAGCGGCCAGTCCACGAGGGAGCAGGTCACTCGGGTGCAAAGAACAGCAGAGCTGTCTGGATGGGAGAGCATGACCGGATCGCCAGTACCGGTTTCTCGAAAATGAGTGACCGACAATTGGCTCTCTGGGATATTCGTGCGCCACGTGAACCGCTTAATGGTTTCCGCGTTCTTGACTCTATCTCTGGAGTATGCGTACCCTTCTGGGACGACGGCACCCAGTGTCTGTACCTAGCAGGAAAGGGGTAAGCTTGTGCAACCTTTTATGAACACAAACTTCGCGATTCTAATAAACTCTTAGTGATGGAAATATCCGGTACTTCGAATATGAGAACGACAAATTCGAATACCTCTCCGAATATAAATCCGCCGATCCCCAACGCGGCATCGCATTTATGCCAAAGCGGGGCGTTAACATGCACGAAAACGAAGTCGTGAGAGTTTACAAGACCGTTAACGACAGTTATATCGAGCCCGTTTCCTTCATTGTTCCCCGCCGAGCAGAGGTTTTCCAAGATGATATCTACCCTCCATGCACTGGTGTGAAGCCCGCAATGTCAGCAGGAGAATGGTTTGGCGGAAAGGAAGGTATCGCTCCAAAGATCGACCTATCCAGTCTTTACGAGGGTGAAGGCTTGAAGGAGGTGGCCGTTGAGCCACCGAAACCTGCTGCTCAGACCGCTGCTCCTCCAACTCCCATCATTAAAGAACCCGAACCCGAACCTGAACCCGCTCCCGCTCCTGCTCCTGCCGTCACCAGCGCCCCGCCACCCACATTCAAGGAGCAGTCGAGCTCAATAGCTGCCATCGCGTCAAAATATGCCGATGACGGTGACAAGGCGGAAGATGTAGATGACACCTCTAGCTTCGAGGAAGTCTCCAAGCCAGTTGAGCGTGCTGCGCCTGTGCCCTCATCGGAGAAACCGGTCGAAGCTCCTAAGCCGACTCCAAGTGTAGACACCAAGGTTACCACTCCACACGACCAAAAGGATACCATAGACTCCGCAAGTGTTCATCGTGAAATGGATGTCATGAAATCCCTCCTCGATGAACAGAGGAAGATGCTAGCTGCTCAGACTGAGCAAGTCCAGGTTCTTACTGCTGAGATCGAGTCTCTAAAGGCTAAGATTGGCTGAAGAGCGAATGTTAAACAAGTGCATGATGGATAGTCTCCTTTAGCATAGTACTGTTTTGTTCGCCCCGTGCTAGAGGAAGACACGGGAAGGATATCTTTATTGTTTACAGCTTTTTTTGTCCATTGCAGCCGGCCCTTTTTTGTCTCCCTTGTTGCTTTTACCTTTTTTGGCCTTCTTGTGCATACTTCATGTTCCTCGATTTCGATTTCTAGGATTAAATGGTATATGAAAAGTCATTGAATCATGCCAGAAGTTGAAGTTGCTTTTCTTCCAGTATTTTGTTGTAGTAGGAATGTTGGATGAGTCGATGAAAATATATATTCCGCAAAAGCATCACCACCTACAACTGCAAAGCAATCTCTAGAACTTCAACTTGCCAACTTGAACATTACACACCGTGGGATATATCCTTGAATTTATATTGATGGTCATTCATTGCTATAGTAGAGATCTATGTAACGTCTCAAATTACACCAGATGCTGAAAATAAAATACCCACTGGGGAAGAGAAAAGAGCAAGAGCCGCCCGAATCAAGCCCACCTTACAGCCTCGCGCTCCTGCTCAACGCGCGCTGCTCGGGCCTGATCGCTCTCCTCATCCTCATACTTGTAACTTAGTCGTCGACTGCTGGTATGGGTATGCCCTCTTTCGTGCTTACTACTTGACTCCCATCGTCTGCTACCCCCCTTCCCGTCTCGGTCGGCGTTGACTGCTTCCCGACGCTGCTGCTCCTTGAGTAATCGCTCGCGATTCCGTGCCTCTCGCTCTAGCGTGATGGGGTCTTTCTGGCTCTCTGAGGTTGATACCTTGGATGGCTTTTCCGTACCCCCCTTGCCACCCCTATCCCGGTCCCTGTCGCGATCTCTATCCCTATCCCGATCCCGATCCCGACGCCGGGATCTATCCTTATCCTTGTCTCGTTCCCGGTCTCGATCCCGATCTTTCTCCCGAACTCGGTCTCGGTCCTTATCGGAGGATTTCTTTTCTCGACTTTCGTGCTTCGATGAATCATCGCCGTGACTGCGCTTTACGCGGCGCGAGTGGTGCCGGGATGAGTACTCGCTTTCTGCGGGGGACTCGGATCGATCGCGTCGGGACCTCTTCCTATCTCGGTCATGGTCGCGGTCTCGTCCGCGGCGTTTGCTGTCACGATCTTCACCCTCGCGACGGTGAGACTTTTCTTTATCGGCGCGACGGTCGCTGGGTCGGTCGGAAAGGCTTGGTTTCTCGATGATGTTGGGGGTTTCATCTTTGGAACTTGTCCCGTTTTCTTCGGGGCGTTTGGATTCGCGATCGCGATCGCGGCCACGGTAGCGGGTTTCGCCGTTGGGACTTCGACTTCGACTTCGGTGGCGGCGCGAGGTGTGGTGGGATGATCGGCTTTTGTGGGTGCTGGAGCGATCACCTTCCCGGCGGCTACGGTGGGATCTTCGAGTTGATTCGAGGGAGGGGGATCGGTATTCGTCGTCTTTGCCTGCTCCGTGAGTAGATTCTCGGTCGTCTCGGTCTCTGTGGGACTTTCTCCTTCGTCGTTCATGCCTTGACGCTCTCTCATCTTCAGACCCAGAGCCATTAGGCGATTCGGAACGATGACGGTAGTGGCGTGATTCCCGTCTCGACGCTGTCCTCGACGTCGATCTTGGACGTTGGTTCATCTCATCACCTTGTTTTTCCGAAGCACTGTGAGGAAGATCAGTATCTATAATATCTAGAGAGTTGCGTGGGACAGTGTTATACCTGTTCAAATCCTCACCAGACGGAAGTGAGGTCACAGATGCCTTTCCCATGATATGGAACCCTCGGTTTCGAATACCGGTGTTTGGAAGACCTTCTCTCATGGCTCGTGGCGCGGCTGGAGCTCCTACAACGCCTTGGCCTTTCGGTGGTTCACTGATCGGGGAAATGGGTAGGTCGTGCAGCGACGAGGGTGGAGCGCCTGGTAGACCATTGAACGGAGCTCCATGGTTGGGACCACCCATCATGCCTCCGCGCATGCCGTTCATATGTTTTCCGTGGAAGCTAGTATTCAATTGATCGCCGTGGCCATGATGCCCTGGTGGACCCATAGACATGTCGTGTGGTAAGTCCGAAACTTCATCAGAGGTGACAACCGTTGGAATTCCACGAAGCTCGGAGTTAGGGGGATCGTTTTCAGGGGCCACTGAGTCTGAAGGTTTAGTTTCTGCCACGTCCCCTGCTGCCTTCTCTCCCTGTGTGTCATCTGGTTGAGATTCCTTTAGATCGTCTTCACCTCCTGGACATAACTCGTCATTAAATTTTTTGATATCGTTATCGTTTGGCTCTATTGCATTGTTAGATGGTCCGAGAGATGATGCCTCGGGCACATTTTGATGAGATGGAGGGCCATTTTGATGGGGGTATTGCTGGGGGAATTGTTGCTGGAAAGGTTCAAAATTAGTCGGGTGTCCCGGATGGTTACCATGTACTGAGCGGCCGAAGCCACCGCGACCACGGCCCCCGTGGGTGAACCCACGACCGCGGCCACGGCCACGACCGTAACCAGAGCCATAAAAACCATTTTGGAAGTCATTGCCAGCGAATTGCTGGTGTTGCTGGTGCATGTGAGGAAAGTTTCTGGGAGGTTGTTGAGGCATATTATATCCAGCATATCCCGAATGGGCTCCAAAGTCAGCACCCATGCCATTTCCGAATGCATTTGGATTGAATTTATCTTGGCCTCCATTCCACATAGTAGTGTTCTGAGCGTCCCATCCTCCAAGCATTCCTTGCCCTGCTGCGTTGAAATTCATTCCCATATTCATGCCATTATTCATCCCACCCATTCCCATCTGATAACCCCCGAAAGCACCTTGGTTTGCGGCCATTGGGTCCATCCCCATTCCAGGCATTCCTATAGAGTGGGTTAGTATATGTAGAGATGTAGAGGGGTGTGGCGGAGAAATAACGTACCCATCGACTGCTGGAACGGAATCATCCCAGGTTGCATCCCGTTCGGCATGAACTGGCCCATCTGGTTGTAAGAAGAACCATCCCAGCCCATGTTTGGAAACCCGCCTTGATTCATCCCGAAGTCGGGATTATTGAATTGCCCCTCCGGCAGATTGCCCTGTTCGCCGGGATTGAACCCTTGGGTCGGGCCCGAAGCCTGTTCCGTAGCTTGCCCTTCGGTTTGTGCGGCTTGTGTAGTATCGGCTTCTTCGCTTGGTTGTTCAGATGTTTGAGCCTCGGTAGTCCCATCAGGGACGGCGGCGATACTCTCGCCACCGTCTTGGTCGGCCTGGTCGAATTATGTTAAGTGAGTGAATGATTCCCCTTGCAAAAAAGTGAGAGTAACACTCACCTCAGTTTTTTGGTGTTGTTGGGTATCTGTGTTAGCGCCCTCAGGATTTTCGGACTCTGGCGCACCATCACCCGATGGCCTAGACTCCGGTGCAGCACTCTCATTCACCACTTCGCTCTCCGGGGCAGTCTCGGGGAGTTTATCGGGGATTGATGAAGGCTCAGCGGAACCATTGACCGCAGGAGTTTCGGACTCTGCGGGGGCTGCGGTATTGGCGGAAGCTGCTGGGCTCGCTGCGGCAGCGCTGAGAGGCCGCTCCTTTTCCCGCTTCTTCTCCTCAGTGCGTAGAAACGCTTTGAGAGTGGTTCGTAGTGCTTTGTTGGGTTTGCATAGGTCCGCGGAGACAGGGGTATGGGTGCAGACGGGGCAGCTTTCGGGCAGCGAACCTTGGCCTGGAGAGGGAGGGGATGTTAATGAGACATTCGCATGGTATTATGTCGTCCCCGCTGTATACTCACAGTTTTCGCAGATGGCTTGATCGCAGCATGGGAGGCGGAACGCGTTCACGGCAAGTTTATTGCAGATGGCGCATCGTAGCTTGAAGGGGATCTCATCCTGCAATAGGGAGCTGGTTTCCATATCAGTACAAAGAGAAGTGAGTCAAAAGTGTCGGATAGTGTCTCACTTTGCGATCTCCATCAGGCCCGATGCCTGGTCGAGGGTAGTCATTTTGTCTTATCCTTTTCCTTCCCTTTCCTCGTTGTCGTGTGAGCAAACGGGGTGAGGGTGAGGGTTTGCGAAAGGCTCTCAAGAGGGAGCGGCGGGACAGGTTGAGAGAAGCTCCCACGACATGGCTTCAATAAGGATAAAGAAGGATATCAATAGAACAATGGGGTGCTAAGAGGGAATGGAACTAGGAATCCCCGTGAGATTAAAAGATATTTCGTTTCTTTCTCTCTCTCTTTGTTGAACTGAAAAAAGGATTTTGATGTTAAGCTTCCTGTTCGGATAAACGTTTTTCACCGGCAACTTCAAGATGACGCCGACGATGATGAGTCTGACTTCAACTGTTGATGCTCAACGACTGCTGGCGGCGACGAGTTTCTTACTTCTTGGATTAGGGTCGGAATTTAAGGAGGAAGAATGTAGCTGGAAGTGTTGTTATCATTGGAATCATTTACTAGCAGGAAAGCCGTTCACGGATACCTGATGAATCGCAGCATTCGAGAATGTATCTCGGCCCAATTGCCTATGTGGATTGTTTGGTATTCCTGATCTTCCTGGCACCGCAATTGATCCTTCAATGTGGTCTGGTGAAAACGGTTTATCATGGTTTGAGAAGTTTGCCATTCTTGGGTACTATCTAATTGCCTATCTGCTCTACCTTGAAACAATCCAAGGGAACGTGTTTGCTGATAAGCAGCCCCTCAGTTCTACTACCTTGGACCATCGTTAGGGGGAGATATCTCACTCGACGGGCTAAAAGAACGCCATTCTCTAGAAAGGCGACTCTCTTCCAGGACGCCGTGGTCCGATGCGTGAGGTATACCTTTGCTGAGATCCCACCGAGTGTGGGACGGGTCTTCTTCTCGAGGGAAGTCGTCTTGCCTTTTCTCCGATTCCGGATGTTAAGGCATGGGTACCTCTGCTCTCCTATTTACTGGAAGGGAATCAACTATGTAAGCACATTGTGCCTAAATGCTTGGCCGTATGGGTTAGAAGTTGGGTTCTATAGATCAAGGACTGACTTGCTGTCCAGCCCGGGGTCAAGGGGATATGGATTGCCTGGGATGAGCTGGAGAAACCAGACGTAGTGATATATTACAGTCACGGTTCGTTTCCCCTGGTGACCATGGAATCCCAGGTCGGCTAACCAGAGGGGATCCGGGATAGGGGGTGGATTTTCAATGGGCAGCAGCCACTTCTACCTGGAGTTTCTGATGGCTTGGGTCAAAGTGTTGAAGGACCTGGGGTACAGGAACCCTTGCATATTTGCACTGGAGTATACGCTGGTGCCGGATAAGGTGTATCCAACACAGGTGCAAGAAGTGCTGTCAGGGTATCAGTTTGTGCTTTCCAAAGCGGTGGATTCTTCCAGGATATGCCTGAGTGGTGACTCTGCGGGGGCGACACTGATACTTAGCCTTCTCCTGCATTACGGGATGACGGATCGGTGGCGAGACGATCGACCGGGGTTGGCACTTCTCATATCACCATGGGTGACGATCGTTTCGTCGCGGAACCGAGACACACCGAGCGACTATCTGAACATGGACAGCCTACATGAGTACGCGCGGCAGTTTGTGGGTCGGAATACCTCGGTTGACAACCCGTTGGCGTCACCGGGGAAGTGCCAAGACGTGGGGACGTGGTTCCGGGCATCGCCAACGGAAGGGTTCGTGTGCTTCTACGGGTCGGAGGAGGTGTTCCAGCCGGAGATTGCGCGGTGGATGGGGCTGGTCCGACGGGCGGAATGCGTTTGCGACGGGCGGGAAGAAGCCGACGGGGTGCACGCATGGCCGATCGTCGGGTTCTTCACGGGGGAGACGAAACGGGAGCAGCTGAGGGGGATATTCCAGATGAGCCGGGTGATGAAGCTGAAGATTCCATGAACAGATGATATAATGAATGTATAGAAGTGATAGATAGGGTGGCCGTTAATGAATGTATAGAAATGATAGAAAGGATGGATAGGGGTGGCCGTCAGATTAGATCAAGTTATTTTGGGTCCATCACGGATGCGTTGTAGAAGCTTCCTCTGTTCCAGGCGATACCAGTGGGTGTACCCCGTAGGTTTCAGCCGGATCAGGAGGGAGAAGGGCATCTCCGGAGTAAGCTCTATCATCACTCGACTGTGTGGGAAGTAAAGGAAGTGGAAAGGGGAGAGGAGGGAGTAGAGGGAGAGAGAGTAGTACAAGTGTAGCGTGGGCACCCTTGTTGGGGCTGAGGGAAAGTGTGAAGGAACCGCGGTTGGAAGGATCAATGATGTCTCAACGGGGAGATACACATTATTGAAGAGAAGAGTCATCTATTATTGATAGATCCAAAAGCCATTCTTCATGATGAATAGCTGTATTCACTGTTTAGAGAGAAAGTCGTGTAGAGGCAGGAGTGAGGGAGTGAAGGGAAGGAGGAGATCCACGTGACGTAATAGAATACAGCAGGCTGGACATGACAGATACCAAAGTTACTAGTTTGTTTTGGTGGATCGCGTAGAGTTTGCGGGAGAGCGTCGATCCCTTGCTCTTTGTGGGTGAGGTCATACGGTACTGTCTCGTCACGGCGTTATCGGGTGAAAGATTCGCAAGAGATAAAAAGGCGGAAAAAGAACCAAAAAAGAAAGAAAGAAAGAAAGAGAAAAAGAGTGAGGAAAGACGAGTTGTTATTGCCACGGACAGAACAGCACACACTTTACTATTATCACTCACCACTCTTACCACTACCTTTTAACACCACACCTTTATTCCTCTTTATCTACACGCACCTCACTTCTTCTTCTTTCTCACAAGCAGAAGAAGCGACCACCACGTGATCCCCATTAAGCTTGAGCTCGGACCACGTGGATCGTTCTTGCAGTAAAAAAGTGTTTGCAGGAGGAGATACCCGTACAGAGAGAGAGATACGCGTAGAGGAAGTCGAAGAGGAAGATATCTTTGATTGCCTTCTCTCATACACTCCTCGTCCTTCTGGACCCTTGGGGAATCCCCCGTCCACGGCTCAATCAACCCTGCATGGTCACATCCTGCTTCCCAACTTCAGTCAATCTACCACGGCATACATAACATACAAAAGCACCCCCCTTCTTCCACACAAGGTACGAGTTTCATTGTTTGTCCCCATCGACTACCACTCCCACTAGGACAATCATTCTTCCGCTTGCGGCGACGTATACTGACTCCGTCCGCCAGCAATGACAGATCAGGACAACTCCTACAGACCCCGTTCCCCCGATTTCTCGGGCTTCCCCGCCACCTTCCAACCCTCCGACCCCTACCACCAGTCCCCTTACCCTCCCCTCACCAGCCCCATCGCCCACCGCGCCTCCTACGACGCTTCCCCCTTCTTCCCCCCGCAGTTCTCCCCCACCGCCCAGAACCCCAACCCCCAGTACTTCGACTCCCACGCCGGCGACATGGCCAGACGCACCCGTTCCCAGGCCCTCGCCGAGGCAAACCAGTGGCAGCAGCAGCAGAGGCAGCATCAACCACTGCAGCCCTACCCGGAAGCGGAACTGCCTCCCCAGATCCCCCCTCCCCAACCCATCGCCCAGAAAGAGATGCACTTCGAACCTCCTCCAGAGCCAGCCCGCACCACCCCCGCCATCGAGGTCAAGACCAAGTTTCCCGTCGCGAGGATCAAGCGCATCATGCAGGCCGACGAGGATGTCGGGAAGGTCGCCCAGGTTACCCCCATTGCCGTCTGTACGTACTACCCAACTCTCTACCTGTGATATGTGATACTGATCCCGTCTCTAGCCAAGGCACTCGAGTTATTCATGATCTCCTTGGTCACCAAAGCGTCACAAGAGGCCAAGGATCGATCGTCGAAACGCATCGCTGCCGTCCACCTGAAACGCGCTGTCGCCAAAGACGAGGTCCTCGACTTCCTGGCCGACATCATCTCCAAGGTCCCCGACCAACAACCTGGCAAGAAGGACGAAGACGGAAGTGACCACAACGATGGCAAGAAGCGCAAGGGCGGCGGCCGTCGGAAGAAGGAAGACAATGATGATTTCTAGTTCCTCATTCCGACATCTCCTTTTGTTATCATGGGCTGGCGGTTTCGGCGTGGGTGGATCTCTCGGGGGCGCTTCGGGCGCACATGTTTACGTACTTCTTATACGATATGCGGGATCTTTTTTGATTTCCTAGGATGGGTTTTCTTTCTCATGTCTTTCACTTGGTTGCATGATTCCCTCTGGTGTCAGGGGATGGAATGAGATGAGCTATAGATATTTCTTCTCTGACGACAATGATAGCATCAATTGCATGACAAGTCTTAAGCTTTACATATTTACACCTCATTGTTATTATCTGCAATTGGCATGTTTTATTGAAAAAGAAGAAGGGTAGACGTAGATGTAGCGTGGGAAATTGTTCTGGTTGATGTGGATCTTTTGGTGTTCCATCTTCCCTCTCTATCATCACCATCACCATCTGCCCTCCACATCGAGAGACCACGAACTCCGCGTCTGACCAAGATGAGAACATGCCGTTGATCAGGAATCATGGAATTTGTACGCTTCTATCTTGCATTATTGCTTTTCCTCTTCTTCCTGTCATCGGAACGACTGAACTAATTATCTGCACAGTGGTCTCGTCTCATTGGCGGTTCCGGCTCGAAGTCCTCCAAGACAGCTGCACAGGCGAATTCCTCGGGTGAGCGACTCACTTCGTTTAAGCGGTCGTGCCATACGCTTCAGGTGAATCCTCCCTCGAGATCTCTGTCTAAATACTCGCTAATGAAGGGGTACAGCAAATATGGCGATCGAAGAATACCCCCGTCGGAGAACTCTCCGCAACCCTCCACGCTCGAAGCTGCCTCGCACGCCTCAACTCCGTTCTCAGCGATGAGTCCCGGGCGCAGGCACCCCATCCATGCCTTTCCTTCGCGGCCTCGTCCCAGATATACGTCACGGTGACTAAATTGGCGCTTTCGTCGTCTGATGCGGAGATGATTAGTGCGGCGGCCGTGTTCTTTAATACCCTGATCGATGCAGAGGTGGAGGGTATTATTGATAGTCGGGCGTTTGCAAGGGCGTTGGTCGACCTGGTGAAAATATCTGCTGCGGCGGGGGAAGAGGGCGAAGGACGGCTTGTCGAGTTGTTATTTGGGGTTGCGAATAATATCCGCTTACAGCCTGAGATTCTGCACGCGTGGTTTGCGCCACAGGGGAATTATAATAGTGAGAATTATCAGGCCGCCATTCCGAATGGCGGGGAGTTTGCGGGTGCGACCCGGAAGGAGGACTTTCCGCTGTTTTATCTCCTGATTGATTATGTGCATCATGATGGGAGGCCTGGGGATTTCGCGCGTACGGGCTTGCTGTATATCATTGAGGCGGCGTCGAGGTCGAAGGATTTGGAGAGGTGGTTGATTGAGAGTGATTTGGCGACGTTGATGGCTACTGGGCTTGGGGCGTTGTATAGCCAGTTGAGCAGGTATGGCTCGAACGAGCCTGAGTGTGCAATGGATGGGCTGACATATCTTCTAGGAAACTACTCTTTTCAACGGATGAGGAAAACGTTCCACATATCATCGCCTTATCCGACCACGCCCATCTAGATGCTACAATCCAGCCCCATCATGGAGGCCACATGGATGCCTTCCTATCCTATCTTTTATTCTGGCAGGATACTATAGATCATTGCAAATCTGCCGAAGTGAACGACACACTTCTCGACCATTTCCAGGTCTTGTTTCTTCAACAACTCTTGTAGGTCTCACCTATATGATATTGCGTTGAACTTGGCTAATAATCAATTCTAGATACCCCTCTCTTTTAGAGTCCTCTGATGTAGATGGTGGCTCTACATCTGCCGTTATCACTTACTTATATCGCATTCTCGAATCGATAGACCAACCCGACATGATACACCGCATCTTACACTTCCTACTCGCCTCGCCCTCAGCACAAGAAGCCAAAGTTAAACCCCCATCGAAAAAGGCGCGCATGTCTCTCAGCAGACGGAAATCCTTGGATCTTCTAGCCTCCTTTGCTGAAGCCGCTGCTAAACCTTCTCCGTCCCTCTTCAATCTTGTTGATCTGATCTTGATGAGTATCAGGTCTAAGAACCGACAGACAGTTGTGGCTACACTACGCCTTATTACTGTGATTGTACGGAGACACCACTCTTTTGCGGGATCATTGATCAAGACCACACAAGGCCCTGAGACAAAAGGTACACCGAGGACAATCGGCGCACTTAACGTGGAAATGCAGCAAATGCTCGGAATGGCTACGTCTATCGTGGATGACCCATCACTAGACCAGTCTTATGAAAATTATCTCAAAGATGCATCTGCGATCCTCGAGTCTCGGCTATTTATCATGCCACCGCCAGGTGTCGATGTCATGGACGGGCCGGTCGATACGCCTTTACTTGTCAGGCAGGACGACGCTATATTAAGAGAATTATTGACTCTCCTGGAGTCTTTTTTCACAAACAGCACTCTCACAAACCTGGCCTTAACCGATGCAATTAGCAGTTTGGCATCTTCTAACCTTGTTTCCCTAGATGGATGGCTTCTCATAGCGCCCCGTCTTTATGAATACAAGTCTTTAATTCATTCCGACGGGAGATTGATACCGGAGGAGAATGCCGATTCGGGGAACGCTTCCTCGGAGGGCGATCCTTCCAAGGCTTTGGGGTTTGCATACGAAGAGCCATCCTGGTCTCCCGAAGATGTGGCTGCCGTACCTGCGGTTCTACGGAAGTTAATATACCAAATTGAACGATGGCACGAGGATGTCCCTGATTTCGATATCCTTATCCGAGCACGGCTTGACCTACTCCACTCCGAAGACGAAGGCAGGCGTGATCTCTCACAGGCGGATATACAGAAAGTAGAACCAACCAGCAATCCCGGCTCTAACCGACGACGGGAACCAAGTATCCGATTAGGATCTGAGGCTGGATCACCGAGGGGCCGTCAACCCCGAAAATCAGACAGGGCGGAGGCGTCACCTTCACCTGCTGCTCTTTCGACGTTTACTCGATCCAGACTCGGTTCTCCTCTACAAAGTCAGAGCCACTCCACAGGCACACCATCATCGCGAGCACGATCTACTTCTCGATCAGCCGTTGCCGACGAACTACGTAGACGTCTCGCCATGCCATTCAAACTCGATAGCGCACCCATCGCCGAATCTGCAGAACCCGGTGATGAAGACGAGAGTATCAGCAGCGTAGCTGTCCAGCAAAACACGAATGCCAACTCTGGGAGGCCGAGAGAGGAAGTCACTCTCGGTCATGTTTTGACTAATACGGTTATATTGTATGAGTTTATACTGGAGCTCTCGGCTTTGGTGCAGGTTCGGGGGAGCCTTTTTGGGGAAGCGGGATTTCTCTCATAGTCTGTCGTTTTGTATTATGAATCTCTATTGCATGTTGCTTTCAGAGAATAGATTAGAATCTTGCTAATTAATATGAATTTGAATATGTTTCTTTCCGCTGTTGGAGTATGGCATCGCCTAAGAGAAACCTGAGGGGAAGTGACGGGGGAAGAGGAACCAAAAAAAAAATATCCTATCCGCTGGGGCGGAGTCGAACCGCCGACTTCCAGATATACAATGGAGAAAATTACAGTCTGGCGCCATAAACCAACTAGACGACCAGCGGATGTTTATTGAAATTTCAAAAAGAAAATGGCTTATTATCACGATAGAAAAAGCGAACGAGCCGGAAAAAAGATCGATGCCATATGTCCTGCTAAATTGCTTGATTATTACCCAACACAAGAACACCCCTTTCACCCCCTTTACAGTTTACGATTCTAAGAAGGCTGGCGAGACTTTGAGAGAAACAATAAGCTGTCGAGAATATGAACGTCTGGGGCCTCAGTTGGAGAAGCAGCGTCGGCTTCTTCTCTCAAAGACGACAAGTGCAGACACAAGCTCAGATTCTGGAAACGAGAACAACTTTAGCCGACACCGTATCTCCTATTCAGAAAAGAAACCTCCTCTCGCGTGATATGAGGATTTACAGAGTCTAAATATCTTCCAGTTAACTGAGAAATAATCTACATTGACCCTCTCTTTCTGTTCATGCACGCCCACGCGTTCTACGATCAATCATAGTTGAGAAAGAAACGAAAGACGCTGACAGAGCTCTTGAATTCGTTTGCTCTGTGTGAATTGATTTAAAAGTTTGCGCGCAACTGAATACAGTACGATCGATCTCTTTTCATCTGATCTTTCAGACGCTTTTGTTGCGTCTCGATTCTTGAATGCATTCGCTGTGAACTCTTACTTTTTCTCCTCCAAATCGGCGCCCCGGACGTTCTGGTCCTTCTCCGGCTCTTTCATCCTCCCCATACCCCTCGTGGGAGCATTCATGCCACTTGCGAGAGTCAGATGAACACTGCGCGGCACCACCTGCATGACCGTCGCCATAAACGCATCCCCCCAACTCCCGAAAACCATCCTCTTCCGCTTACAAAGGCCGTTGTACCCCGCCATCGCGACGGCTTTGGCATCTTCCAGAGACCCGGCC
Source organism: Arachnomyces sp. PD_36 (assembly GCA_032988195.1). Classification (NCBI taxonomy): domain Eukaryota; kingdom Fungi; phylum Ascomycota; class Eurotiomycetes; order Onygenales; family Arachnomycetaceae; genus Arachnomyces; species Arachnomyces sp. PD_36. The sequence goes on along the minus strand of JANTQE010000025.1, from coordinate 84,370 downwards.
GCGCCCATCATGACGGTCTCCTCGGCATGCGCCCGGGTTACGAATTGTGTATGTGTCGGGCCTGGCATGAGTTGAGTGTTGACGATCCCCGGGTATGCGCGCAGCTCCATATTCAGGGCTTCCGAGAAGGCGCGAACATAGTGCTTCGTTGCGTGGTAGAGGTTTTGGCCAGGACTTGCCATCCAGCCTGTGGTGGTAGGGTGTGAGCATATACTTGCAAAAGGCAAACGAGAAGAGTTAAACTTACCGCCAACGCTGGATACGTGCAGCAACCATCCCGACCCTTGTTTGATCATGTCTCTGCCGAACAATTGCGTGAGCTGAACCAGCGAAGTACAATTGAGAGTCGTCATCCGTTCGGCCAGGTCGGTCGGTTGCTCGAATGGATCCCCCGCTGATCCGAGACCGGCATTGTTTACCAGAACATTGACATGCAGTCCCTGCTTGATGACTTGGTCGTAAAGCTTCTGAGCCGACCCGGGTAGAGACAAGTCGCAGGTGATAGTATAGGCTGTTTTGCCATACTTATCCTTGACGTTTGTCTTGACGGCTTCGAGCTGTTCCTCGTTGCGGCCGACTAGAACTAGGTTGTGATCTTTCTCAGCAAAGATGTAGCTCAGTTCCGCCCCGATCCCGCTTGAGGCACCGGTGATGAGTACGAGACCCTGCGGCGGCTTAGGCCGGGGAAAGGCAAGGCGCAGTGGGACTATAACTACAGCGGCAGCACCGAATGCCAGCGCTGCTCGAAAATGGGTAAAAAGGGCCGCTACGCAAGCGGCCAAGATCGTGCATGCAGTAAAAAGATCGATGTTTATATCGTCGAGTACACGCCATGTGGGCTTGAAAATGGCGGGATTGCCATGTTCAATAGATCTATGGGAGGGCTGCTGTTCGGAACCTTCCTCAACCCCAGCTCGAGCGGGCGACATGTTTATGCTTTGGGGGACAAAGTATTCAGATTCTATCGCGTATAGAAGATTGATTAATTGAACAGAAGAAACCCGACGGATGAGCTCGACCGAGCCATTTTTATATACAAGAAAAGGAGATACTCAAGATGAGGTCATATGCTCACTTTCCAAACATACTTCCCTTTTCGTCATCTCGATGTCACTTGTGGCTGACTAACATCTGCGTCTTTCGATGTTGTGGCGACGGTGAACCTCTACGGGCTACGGACTCACCCAGGGTTCTGGGGTTGTTGATATGAAGAATATCACACAACTGATGATATTGCCTTTCCTATTAACTAAAGCCGCTGGCGATGCTACTAGTACTGAGACATAGTACAATTTGTTCAATGAGTCTTCAACTATGCTGTCGAAGATAAATCGACCAAAGCATTTTCCCCAGCTTTTTCCTTGATGGTACCCTTGCTGAGTTTCCAATGAGCGACTCCAAGGATGGTCAGAGGCCTAGCTTAATACTTTTCCAGTCTTGCTGGGGCCAAAATAATAATAGCCGATCCATCAATTCTCCTCGAACCCTTGGCTTGTTGGGTGTACAGGGCACGATAGGAACCCTGCTCAGCGTCTCGACCTACAGCTAGCATAACTGATATGAAAGGTTCTTGGGATACGCGTCCTTCCACTACTGCTGCTTTGCGGTGTTGGCCCAGAAGACACCGCCTCGGGTCAATACCAAGTACTCATATATACAGGCACATATATAATGCATGGATATTGTTGTTATATGGCTTGATGAATCGGCCCAGCAATCCGGGAGCGGGAACATCATGAATCTTTCACGTTCTACGAAGCAAGGGGGAGCAGATCACAAACGTGGATCTGGTCAAGACAGTTCACCTATCGTCATGCTGGTTCACATTTATTCCAGCGGAGAGGATAAACTATACTATGTAACAATTGATCGCTCTTTCGGTTGAATATGATAACACGCGCCTCGTTGAACTGGAAAATACGAGGCTAGTGTCAACGAGAATGACTGAGATTAATTTTGATTCATACTCGATTGATGAGTTTTTTGATACTCTTTAATCGAGATTTTGAGCTAGATCGAGAAGGGCTTAGCGTGATCACACTGTTTACTGTTCATCTGCGAAATCAATATGTCTGATTTAAAATATAGAAATGGTCATCAACTTCTTTGATGAGTTCTTTATCATTCGAACAACGTCGTCTAACGCATTCAAATGACCTCGCCACCCTCTCTCAATACTCCCGTGGGCGTCCCCGGACATTTGTCGACGATTCCCCCCGAGATTGCCCTCTGGATTGGCGGGTACTTGGACCTGTATGACCTGCATTCCCTTATCCGAACAGGGCGTCGATTGTACAGCTTGTTTTCCCCTCGCTTCTATAAACTAGCGCTCTCTCACGAGAAAGATGAAAATAATCCGCTAATCTGGGCGGTGCGGAATGGACATCTATCGGTAGTCCAGAAGTTGCTTGCTCAGGAGGTCTACGAGAAGCACGCCTATCGCACCCGCCTTATTCTCGGGACGACGTCGATACATGAGGCTGTAATTCACAGAAACGACGATGCGCTTCGTCTACTTCTTCCGCATCGTGCTTTTATATCCTTGCGCAATTCTCACAGAGAGACACCGCTGATGGTGGCTGTTGGTTGCAACAATATAGCTGCCATTCGCATACTACTGGACGCGGGGGCAGGGATGGACCACAGGCCGTTACAACAATGGTCCCGGGCAGTACATAAGGCAGGGTGTGAAGGTTCTGAGGGTGCCCTCCAAGTACTCCTCGATAACGCAGTTAGTAAGGGCTGGGTCCCTCAAGATTCCACCTACAAAAACATGCTAGGTGCTGTCGCCCGGAGAGGAAGGTCGAGCATGATTAGGCTGCTGTGTGACCGGGGATATGATATTCAATCGGGGCTAGCCTTCCATGAAGCATGCTGCAATGGAAATATGGAGACAGTTGAGATATTCCTTGAACAAGGAACTGATGTTAACATCCGCCACTTGGACGACACAGTGCTGTATATGTTGGCCTCCGGGGAGAATGTTGAGCTAGTGCGATATCTTGTCGATCACGGCGCGGCTGTAAATGCGGTATGCAAAGACAATAATACCCCACTGCATGAAGCCGTTGCAGAGGGAACTGTTGAGATGGTGAAGTATCTGCTCTCTGCTGGCGCAAATTTTGCTGCTGAGAATGGGCAGGGGCATACTCCATTGCATCACTTGGTCGCTAAACGGACCGACGTGGCCCTGGTGGAGGATAGAATCACAGCCCTGGTCGAAGCTGGTGCTGACATCAATCAGGGCCCGCGGACACCCTTGCATCTTGCCGCTAAACAAGGCCGGCGAGGAATGGTGGATATTCTCCTCAAACTTGGCGCCGATGTGAACCGCATGGATGATGAAGGTAGTACCCCACTCCTTGACGCTGTTTACGGAGCTACTAGCTGCACTGCAGCTGTCGTGGAGCTGCTGCTGGACGCTGGGGCCGACGCCTGGTGCGAGGACAACACGAAACATACCCCATTAATCCGCGCCGCATCGTTAGGGCTAGTGGATGTATTTCAGAAGCTTCTAGCACTATATAAGGCCAACAATATGAATTACCTGAAGAGATGCGATTGCGGACAATCAGTGCTTGAAGCGGCCGCCGACCACGGGCATACGGCAATCCTTGAGACTGCTCTCGATCAACCAGAGGACCTGAATGGCACGCCGGATGGGAAGCCATATTGGATGCCGGCGCTCCATCAGGCCATTGCAAGTGGGCAGGCCGAGACCGCTGAGTGGCTGCTCACCCATGGTGCCAATCCCCATATCCTGGATCGCTACGGGAGGAGTGCTTTAGATTGGGGGCGTCTTAATGAGGAAATGTCGACGATGATGACAAAACACTGTCCAGAAGATCGGTCCACGAATCCCCACAAACAGGAGCTCATCCTCCGCGAGAGTGTTAGTCTGCTAGCAGCACGTCTACTCGAAGACCCTAAGAATGAACGGTACTTCTACAAACTTGGCAAGTGTCTAATCTTCCTAGACGACCTCGTTACCGCGCGGGCACCACTTGCACAATGCCCCGTGTCTTGTAGCCTGTGCAAACGTGGCCTCCCGCCCGCTGATGGGCGGTTTACCTGTCTATCATGCAGCGGCACCGACTTTTGTGCTGGCTGTATGGAGGTATATGTAGACGAAGACCCGGAGGAATATGTAGACGAAGACCTGCAGGTTGGAGTCTGTGAGGGGCATGAGTTTATTGAGATACTCCCATCCGACGGCGAAGTTCTAGGTAGTGAAGAAGCGAAGAAACCGTGGCTTGAGGATCTGATGGCTAAATATACGGTCAGCAGGGAGGATCTGGGAGAAGATGCTCATTTTCCTTAGCTGCAGCAGGCTGGAGTGAGTTTCGTCTTCGCAGGCTGTCCGGGCATCACTTGGCAGACATCTGCTGGTAAATATGACTGTTTCTCCCGAGAGGCAACGTTGATAACGGGGAGACTCTAAAAATAGAATTAGGTTCATCCTCGATTCTGTCTTATATTACTTGCTTAACCCTGAGCAAAGAAACCGTTGACGCTCATAGAAACTTCATTATGACATCGATTCATTTGATCATGACATGTTAATTCAATACTTTTTTTAAAAGTATTTCGAGCTTTCCTTCAGTAGATAGAAATGCCAACCAGCCTTCTCTACACCCCCAACAATTTTTTGTGCACAGAATCTTTTGTAAAAAATATTGTATTTACGCTAAAGTCTCATTAAAGTAGTAGGAGTTATCGCGCAAGAACTCGATCTGCGGCCCGTTCCATGGCTCGTCGTTCTAAGTTCGCGCGACTCGGGGGAGGGTCCAACGATCGTTGTGCGGTCTGGATAATCGTGTTCGCGATGGCAGTGTCTTGAATTGTTCAGGGAAAAATTTCGCATGTCTTAAATTGCAACAACACGAGTGCTTCTGTTAAGTCTTTTTTTTCTCTCTTTCACCTTCTTTCTTTTTCTCTTTGCTTTTGTTGATAATTTCATATTTGCGGCGCAGCTCCAGTCACTGCATCGCAGACGCAGGAGGGATCAGGGAAGGGCGACAAGGGAGCGCGACGAATGGGGTGCCGACTTCTCAACCAACTGACTCTCTCCCATTGCTTGAACGGACATCTCTTTTCTTTTTCATCTCTCTCTTCGTTCGCACTACCCTGGTCATTGTTCGCGGGTCAGAAATGCCGCTTTCGCTTTTCGTTCCGACAGTTTGGAGCCGAGCGTAAGACCCCGGTCGACGCCTCGTTTCATCGCTTGCAATGGATGCGCTTGGTGGTGGGAGAATAATATAGATATCCTTGAATATATTTCGGCGGTCGGACAAGGATACGTGTAGAGGAGCGTTGGGGTTCATTTTCCGAGAAAAGAAAACATCAACGGAGAGAGGAAGACGTTGAGAAAAGGGGGAAATTCGATCTTTTGAATTCCTCCTCGAAACTATTATCGCCAACAAAGTGCCTTTCTAAATCCAAAATGTTCCCTCCAATTGTAGCATACCAATATTTCTCCCAAAAACGTAAAAGAACCAAAAAAAATCAATCAACCTTGACGAGTACGACGGGGCCATCGTAACGGTGCTTAGCGGTGACATGGTAATAGATGATCGAAAAGATCACCACGCTGCCGAAAATCAAACTACTCCACTGCATACCCGCGGCGTCGACTTCCCTGTTGGGCGGGAAGAAGGAGATGACGAAGACGATAGAGAGATAGACCAGCGAGATGATGTTGAACGGGACACCCCATCTACCTAAGCTGAACCGGGCATGGGGCATAGGCTCTTTGCTCAAACGCTTGATGAGGACGCAGGAGATAGAGATGAGGTATGACGAAATGAGCGCGGCGACACCGAGGGAAACGAGCGCATTGAAGGCGACGCTGGAACCGATGTTGATCAGGGAAAGCAGGCAGCAAATAACAAAGGTGACCATCACGGCGTTGAGGGGGATATCCCAGCCCGGTCGGACCTAATGGAAAAAGTTAGTGCTGTAACAAGTGAGCGCGGGAAAGAGTGGGATTTTGTGAAATCTTACATATGCCAGGAAAGGGGAAAATGGCACCCCGTTATCACGGGCAAAGGCAAACAACTGGCGTGAGGCTGTAGCCACATTGCTAATTGTTCCGCACATACACAGGATAATGAGGATGGCTGTCATCACTGACGTGCCTGCATGGCTGCCTGTGCTGTTGAAAAACACCTGGATGAAAGGGAAACCAGTGGGCGTTTCCATGACTTCTTGTACATTGCCCATGCAGATCAGATAAGTGATAAGCATTATATATCCGAGAGCACCGTTTAGAAGGGCGGTGCTCATCATGGCAAGCGGCAGTGTCCGTGAGGCATCTTTAATTTCCTCCGCTATGAAAAGAAGAACAGTGAGCAGCGAGTCAAGGAGGGGTTTTTTGGGGGATACATACCCATATGGGTGGCTGAATCGGGACCTATTTTGAACCCAGTCAGTTTTGAACTCCAGCTGCCAGTGGGATGCAGAATGATCACAAAACTTACCGATGAAGGAAAACACAGGAGAAAGGATCCCCAGAACACACGCTCCAAAAACACTTCCCCAGTCCCCATTGTCTTGGAAATCAAAGAAAACTTCGTGAGCGGTTTTACGAGGCGAGGTAACCCACAACGGGATCAAGATAGCGAAGAAACCGAACACGTGGAGCATAAGAATCAGGCCCTCGATCATGGAAAGTTTCTTGATCAGGAAAGTGTTGAAGAAGATCGCAATGGCGGCAACGGCAATGAGCAAAAGAGTGCCGTGCCAGGACTGCATTACATAGTTGGGGTTATTGAGGACAATCAGTCCTTGGATCTCCGCTCCGGCAAGATAGGCGTTGATCACGGCACCTGCTTGCCATCCGAGCACGCAGACCCAACCTTTAATTCAATTGCCGTCAGCATCCCAAGTCGGCAATGGAGAGTCGTTTGGAAGTCAACCTACCTGTCACAAAGCTCAAAAACTTTTGACTGCTCTTTGGCGCGAATTCGGAAACCCAATGGTATTGCCCTCCAGTTGTCGGTGCCCTGTATATGTTAGCCTTCGGATTTCCTTATCCATAAAACCGGTTAGGGTCATACATCGATGCCATCTCTGACATGCAAGCAACCGTGATCATAAAACCTGCAAAAGTGATCAAGTACGTCCATGCTAAACCTCCGGGCCCGCCATTGTTGAGCCCAAAACTTCCGCCACTGCAACCAGAATATCAGATGAGAATAGTGCCCATATATCGGAGGCGTAAGATGGTGACATACGATAATTGAGACTCCCACGTACTCATTAGAACGCAGGTGAACCCAACAATAGAAAAGAAGTTGAAGTTTCGCTGTCAATTACATGTCAGCTTGTGTTCTGGTACTTGCACAGCACGCAACCCGCATCTGGAAAGGGAAGGCTTACGTTCATCTCCTGCTTTTTCCCCATCCGGTCCATGTCTTTTTGGTCCAGGGAGCTGCCCATCTTTTGCGAGGTCTGCGTGCCGCCATATTCTCCATCGTCCGATTCAACTTTGGCAGTAACGCCCGTATCTCCTAAAAACCCCATCTTCAGCGCTGGTGCCGGCGGCGGTGGGAATGTCAATTGATTGAAAGAAAGAAAGAAAGAAAGAGGAAAAGAACGACAGGCTTTTCTCGAGAACAAAGCACTGTGGAAAGCAAGAGGAAAGAAAAGAGGCCGTCGATGGCAACATTATGAGAAAGAACAGGATACCCAAGGGCATGGGTCGTCCGGAGGAACGTCTAATCGGGTTCCGCCCTCGTGCATGGTTCTTAGACACCGCGTAGTGGGTCGATGTCACGCTCTGAGGATAGCCTTGGTAACCTTTTACACACATGGGTAGGAGAAACCGGATAAAGAAGGCTAGCTTGGAAAAGGTGCGATGGCCGAAAGGGTTGGGGGTCCCGCCCATCGTTCTCCCCCCGATGATCCAAGCGAAATCAACATGGGGTCTGTCAGATTATAGCCGCAGTATTATCGCTCCAGCTCTCTCCTATTAAATGGGGATCAGCCTCCCAATAACCCAGGTTATGATAGCAGCACTGCCAGTACTGGATTCTGCGAGTTCCTCAATCCCAAGTAAAAACATGCCAACATAGGGACGACCGTTTCTACCCTCAACACGGAAGTGCGGACCGGGCGAAGGAACTTGTGAGACCTGGCCGCTGCAAAAGACCTCATCAATGCCACCGGCAAAGTACATCGGCTCACTAGTTTTCCTTTCTTTTGTCGGTGCTCAAGGATTTCACCTGGATGTGTTTGAAAATCCCACCGTATGCCACCAATATGCTTATTACTGGACCCCACTAATTCGTGGTCTCTCCACCGCGGGTGATCACCCCCGGAAAGAATGCCTGAAGCAATACCATGCTTCCCGTGTCATCATTGCTCAACAACCCTGGGGTTAATGTGCCCGTTCTGCATCTCTTGCATGATGTCGTTCAGGGAGTCAGGGAGTTGAAGGCTTTGCGATAGGCTAAACTTTCCTCCTCACAAGGATTAACGCGTATATGATGGCGCTAGAGCGGAAGAGGCTTGGATCGTCTCGCTTCGACTGACCCTTGATTAAGCGCGCAACCACCAACCTCGAAGACGACGAGGACAACCCTGAAGCCAACCTCGTCTCTTTTCTCTCTTTCCTGCACGGCAAGATGAAACGAAGAAAAAGAAAGCAATAATCACTCAGGCAGAGCACGCACACGGTGCTTCATGCGAAAAAAAAAATGTCGTACACATGGTTGTCATCCATGATCCTGACGATGTTGTACTTAATGTCTGGGATCTTGAGGTCAACAATGCCTCTTCCCATCACACGGTCGCCACCATGGGGGTGACCGGAAGTGCGATCACGCCCTGAGGTTTCTATTTTTTTCTGGATGCCAAAAAGGCATTCCAAAGGGAACCCCCAACCATGGCCTTCAGCCAATGGCCTGACCATTACCTCGTACCTCTGGCTTCCCTGTGAAACCATGTCTGACATCCCCAAGACGGGCAATGCGCCTATGAGCCTGGCCTGCAGGATATTGAGATTGAGTGTGGCAGGGGGTTGATGCAATTCCAACCCAGAATACTTCGAGCCTATCATACACGTTTTCTGGGAGAACCCTTTTATCAGCGGTGGTGGTATATTGGTCGGTCTGATCGACCCCGGGAGGATTACTCCCCAGCTGCGATCCCAGGAAGCTAAAAATGTGAAGAAAAGAACGAGATGCTCGGTGAGGTTTAACAGTGGCATATATACCATCGATGCCGTTTTCCTCGCCGTCGTCGACAAAAACCGTGGATCGGTGAGCGGCGATCTACTTTTATCTTCGACTTTCCACTTCCGCTCGTTTTCTGCTCTGGACCCAGAGAGACGATGGAAGCCGTTCCGATTGCAGACGGTCCTCGGTTTGCCCCGATCACCGAAGATGACCATCGTGGCATTGTCATCATCATCGCGTCGCTGTTTATGGTGTGGATGGTGCTCTGCCTAATTATCCGGAGTTATATACGCGTCGACATTGCCGACCGGTTCTCCTCCGATGATTACTTCATAATGGCGGCGTCGGTTAGTATACAGTGCTCTTTTTCTCCGCGTTTCACGGCGTTTTTCGGACGCAAGGCTGACGATAGAGGATTCTCGAAATTTTAGGTCGTTGCGGTCGGGCAGACTGCCGCTGTGCTCGAATCCGCGAAACAGGGCTTTGGAAAGCGTATGAACCTCCTGGACGACATTAATATAAGGCAGATTGAAAAGGTTTGATCCCCTGTTCTCTCCATCAGACTTCTCAAGCCTTCTTAGCAGGCTATAAGTCGGATATGTGTATCTAACTCTTATCTGGTCAGGCAACATATGCGAGCGACATACTCTTAATAATCGCCCTGACGCTTTCAAAGTGTTCAGTCTGTCTCTTGGTAAGACGACTGACACAAACCAAGAATCATCTCATCGCATGTTACACCATTCTCGGGGTCTGTGTTCTATGGGGGATAGCTGGGACTGTCGCCATCGCAGTGCGCTGTAATCTCGAGCACCCATGGGTTTCCTACTCTGAACAGTGTCCAAACTTGGTTCGTTTCCGCAAGAGAGAAATGGGGGGGGGGTCTACAAAATCTTCCCTTTTCGCTGACACCTACGTAGTTTCTTCGTTGGAAGGTAATCGGTGCATTCGATATTATCACAGAGGTTGCGCTAATCGCCCTGTCAATGCTCCTTGTCTGGGGGCTTCGCATGCGGGTCTCGTCGAAACTAACCGTCGTTTTCGCGTTCTCATTTCGACTCACGTATGGAAACCCTCGAATCACCTCTTGTTGAGAATAAGTTGGGAATTACTGACTTGTTGTCCAGGGTGGCTGCGGTGATCATAGTTCGTCTACATTACATTGGAATCGGAATTTCATCCACCGATAATCCATTCTTCGACAGCGTCCCTGCAAGCATCTGCACTCAGGTGGAATTACACTGGGGCCTCATGGCCGCCTCGATCCCTTGCCTGAAGCCCTTCATGAAAGCCATGAATACAGGATACATGGGATTTTCGTCCGCTTTCCTGGACCACACCACCGGCAGTTACGCCTTGACTTCTATGAGCCGCTCGCGAACCGCGCCCGATGGTGGTATCGCCGATGGAACGGGGACACCCGGCGGCGGTCCCTCGAATGGGGTATCAACTCATATTACGCATGTGCCTCGAGAACACCCACAGGAGGATGGAGGATCGGTGACATCAGGAGGCTCGGAAACGAGGATCATACAGAAGACCTTCTCGTGGAGAGTTGAGTACGGCGATAACCCCGACACCGGAGAGGTCGGCGACGCAATCAGGCATGCTCACTAAATCACTTTTAATACGGGTTTATTTTATGCGCTGTATTTCTTTGATGATTCCCCCTTTCTTTCACGTACTTCTGCTGTTTTAAGGGCTCGGTTTTCTTTACGCGTGTTTGTCTCCTCTGTCGTCGAAAGCGATAGAATCTACGAAGGAGAGGGATTCAAAGTGTTGCGTTTACTTTAGAGCTGCGGGTCGGATGTAGATTTCTCGACATGCTTTTAAGGTTGATATAAGCCTCTAGATGGCTTCTGATACCCGCGTCTTATCTCTCAACTTTCGGGCGGGGGGGTCAAACGCCTTTCCACCCAACTTTAATTCTATTCAAAGAGAGAGTTTTTTCCGTTCGGGGGTTTTCAGGGGAACCCTTACCCTGAAATTCCATCCCTTGCCCTTGAATGTCTTTTCACACTTTCTCGGGTCAGCGATACCCCGTGTAAAGACATGGATCAGGCATCAGAAACATCAGCGTCCCTTCAGCCGACCATTTACTTTCCCAGGATGATTGTACATACTGATACATATGAAATGCAGGGGCCTTTGGGGAATACTACGTCCCTCTCACACGCGCAATCGGTCGAACAACGCAGATGTGCCGATTACCGAATCCATGTTAAACGATGTTGAATACAGAAACGTCCCTTCTTGACTTCCTTAGACCAGGACCCCAATCACAAACAAATGCCCACCCCTTAATTATACATAGAAGGACCCCCCGGCGGTTATAATTCGAGAATAAAAACGAGCCCGCCCAGTTCCCTCGTGGTGATAAGGATTGCCGAGATATCCCCTCGCTACCAAGTCGTACCCCTCCCCCGCCGTACAACTTTATGGCTTCCACCTTCGATGTCGCGGAGGCGAAAAAACATTTTCCCTCTGTGAATAGATCTCAATCTCAGATATTCTTCGATAATGCGGGTGGGAGTCAAGTGCTGGGTGAGGTGATTGAGTCGTATGTATTCCGCACCTATCATAGCCTATAATATCGCGTTGATACATTCCACATCCATACTGCTTCCGTTGGCCCTGATGCCCCCCCCCCGCCAGCAACCCCATGCCTTATCCCAACGTATAGATTGCACCAAATGGACAAAGCTACTAAGCAGTCAACCTAGAATCTCAACCTACCTCTCGACTACAAACGTCCAACTAGGCGCCACCTACTCCGTATCCCAAAAGTCAACCGCCCTCTACACGAACGGCATCAAGGCAGCCGCGGAATATATCAATGCTTCCCCCGATGACGTCGTCCTGGGCAGCTCAACGACCCAACTCCTCCGTAACCTCTCCATCGCCCTCCAACCCTCTCTCAAGCCGGGCGATGAAATCATCCTCTCCCAGATTGATCATGAAGCAAACCTAGCCCCCTGGGTTCAGCTTGCTGAATGGAGGGGTCTAGTAGTGAAATGGTGGGACCCAGTATCTACCGCGGCGGACAGTGCGGAGGTCAGGAATCCGAAACTCAAACCAGAAGTTCTGAAGGGGATGTTGACACCCCGTACGCGGCTGGTGGCCTGTACACATGCGAGTAACGTGCTGGGCACGATCAACGATGTGCGCGCGATTGCGGACACGGTCCACACCATTCCTGGAGCGTTGCTCTGCGTTGACGGCGTGACGCTGGCACCCCATCGACGCATTGACATGCAAGCTCTTGGTGTAGATTTCTACGCTTTCTCATGGTACAAGGTGTATGGGCCCCACATATCCATTCTCTACGCGAACCCATATACCACCTCCTCCGCCATTACGCCCCTAGGCCACTACTTCAACCCCACCGTCACCCTGACCGACAAACTCTCCCTCGCCGGCACGAACTACGAACTCCTGGCCTCTCTTCCGTACGTGACCCGTTACTGCGCGTCGTTGCCATGGGATGCCGTTGAGAATCACGAGGGGAGGATGCAAGAGGTTCTACTCTCATATCTACGTTCGAAGGACGAGGTTGTCATTTTGGGGGAGCAGAACGGAAAAGCGGAGGTAAGGATTCCGATTATCAGTTTCTTTATTCTAAATGGGAAGGGGGCGAGGAAGCGTTCAGGTGATATTGTGCAGATGGTGGAGGCGAGGTCGCAGTTTGCGATTCGCGCCGGGCATCTGTACAGTAAGAGGATGTTGGATGAGATTGTGAAGGTTGTTCCGGGGCTGGAGCTTGAGGCAGAAGGGGTCGATGACGGTGTGGTGAGGGTTAGTTTGGCGCATTACAATACTATCGAGGAGGTCACCGAGTTCGTGAAGGTTTTGGATGAAGTTCTTTCCGTGAAATAGGTAACTAGGGTTATGTTTGCAATTATTTGAACCCTGTATATGGATGTATATACCATTAAATATTGTTGAACGAGATAGCTACATACTGTCAACATCACTTAGATGTGCATGTCTTTTTGATCTAGTTGATAAGTTTCACAGTTATGAGCTTCTTTCGCGATTCTACTGCGTACGTTCGATTCGCGTTTCGATCACTCTTTTATTTTCTACAAAAATTCACGATTTCTCGACTTGACAATGTATAGTCATCTAGACTTCGTCTATAGTCATCGAACTCGTCATTCTCGATTGAAAAATTCGATTTTCAGCTCAAATCTACGTCTCTTGAGCTGCGAGAGTGTGTTGAACGAGATAGCTACATACTGCCAACACCACTTAGATGTGCATGTCTTTTTGGTCTAGTTGGTAAGTTCCAAAAATATCCTCTTTGAAGAAATCTATCTATCTATCTATATCTATCACAAAGATGGCTCACTAACAAACTTCAACCTATCATCTATGCCTGGACTGACAATTGGCAGACCATCTACATCGTTAACACCAACGATGATGGCTTCTCTTGCTCGCTGAATTCCCCGTTCGGTTTTATCATTCTCCCCTTCCTCCAGCAAAGGTGTTCCGCCGCCGCCATTAGTATCCACCCCGTCGTCCTCTTTATCATAAATGCTGTCCGTTCCGGAACGGTCTTCTTCTTCGAGGGTGTATCCGAAAATCTGTAGCACGAGACTAGTATCCGTCATGGCGCCCTCGGTATCAACGACAGTTTCTTCATCCTTGAAGCAATAGTATCCATCGAAGCCAGAGGCAATAAATGATACCATGGCAATTGTATATGACCTTTCCGGGTCGATCTTCTGCAGCGCCCCTGAAACGGGTTTGTAATATACTTCGAGGATCCTACTGCCTTCCTTGCGTCTCCAGCTGGCGACCACGCGGAGACCAGAGACCTGAAGGAAGCGGCCATCGGTGTGGGCATCACTGACAGAATTTTCTAAAGTTGTGAGCAGAATCGAGCCTCGAATCCGCTTGACGACAAAGGCATTATCAAATGGGACAATATCTTAAAGCTGTTAGCACAGCTGTTATCATTTTACTCAATATTTGGGTAATTCAAGGGATCTCACCGATAATGTCCTTGGCTTTTAGAGCATTGTTCTCACCTGTGGTCCCAATGATCCGATCACATCGGACCCCACCACTATTTATGAACGCGATATCGGTACTGTAGAACGCCCGTACCGCATCAGCCAGCATATTTCCGAGATTAGTTTCTCTGCTGCGGATTATAGACGAACGACCATCGAGTGGGGTACGGGTGTGTAGTAGCGGGTGGCGGACGGCATTCATCACGCGTTCATGGACGGATGCTAATATTGAAGGTATCTCGGTGGAAGCTGGGTTGAGCTTATATGACTCGAGGAGGGTAATGTTGGGGTACTGAGTTACTGTGGGATGAAGTCAGCGGAACGGGTTGTATTTGGGTTTGGAAGGCCATTGATAGGTCTCACATACGCTTCACGGTTTGCACAGACGCCCTCCCATCGCCATTCCTCTTGACGGCAAGCTTCACAACCGAATAAGATCTCCAATCCGTCCCACTTTTAATAATTCTCACATCACCATCAACATTAATTGTTTTCCCTTCAGCATTCACGTAGTCACTGTTGGTCATCCCCTCTAATATGACTTCGGGGTTTTCATCTGTGTCACCGGCAAAGCGACATACCACATTATGGTCGTGTCCGCCCAGGAGTAAGTCTACCCGCTCATCACCGCACTGTGTTGCCTTCGATACGGCAAGGTCCTCGATAAGCCGCATATGAGTGACCGCAATCACAAAGTCGCATTCTTCGACAGTTCGCAAATGTCTAGCCAGTGTTCGAGAAACCTCTACTGGGGAAAGGAACTCTGCAGGGGGGAGGTGCTGGCAATTTGAAGGCCAATCCCTAATACCAAGGTTAGATTATATCCAAAACACCTTGAGATAATTCTCCTGCGAGAGCTGAAAGTCTGGGGATATGGACTTACGTTCCAGCCAGTCCAAAAAACCCTATCCTGTACCCTCCCATAGATCTCACTACATACCTCTTCGAAAGAGCCAGCAGCTTCCCCTTCATCACATCCTTAGAATAGGAATGGTGAGAGTTATGTAAAACATTCGATAGAAGCCAAGGGAAGTTGGTTTTCTTCGAGAGTTCTATCAGGCGCTGTTCACCATAATCGAAGTCTGAGGTGAAAAGCACGGAGTTTCGTCAATTTCTTCCATTACTTGCATAAAATAAGGCTTTGATCCCCCATCTCGAAGTTGGGAAAGGGTTTATAGCATTTGGCGCAAGTAAAGAAGAAGAACTTCCGTACCATGGTTTCCATAGCATGCCACGTCAATATCCAAATGGTTAAGAAGAGGAACCATATGCTCCCCTTTCAGAATCGAAGATTCCGTGGACGGGGAAAAGACATCTCCGCTGAATACAGTCAGAGGATGAATACAATTCTTATCCCTTTTCGGCTGGGCCAGCTTGTGCGCAAATTTGGCGATGAGGTCCGCGTCAGAAATGTGATACTAATGAGAGTTAGTGAGGTGCTTTTGTGCGGAGCAAAAATAAGCCGACGGATCAACTTACCACATCGTTGAAATGGTAGAAAGTGAGGATATCAGTGTCGTCCATTTTTCCGGAGTTGAAGCTGGGAAGTGAAAAAGAGGCATGCAGTTGGCGTTGGAAGGATTTACGGCGAGGCTTAAATGACCGAGCTGTAGGCAGGCAACAGGATCGAAACTCGCCCAGATCATCTTAACTCTGGATCATGACGGGGGTGGACACTTTCAGCCAGAGATAATTATAACAAGCCACAATAAGTCAGATGCATTTCATGCATTAATTCGCGGAGTGAAGGATTCCTCGCATGTGTTCTTGGGTTATTGCATTTTTTTCGATGACAGAGTGCATCGCGGAGCTGATCTATCTCAACCGAAGGAAGTGGAAAGACTTACTGGTTTCTTCGAATACAATTATCAATGCGCAAATCTGAGATTCAGATCATCAGAGTGACTTCGGCGGTTATGTCTTTAAATAGAAACCGGAAAATGGGTATATCAATCCCTTCTATACGATGCCTTTCTTCTCATTGAGAAGGGATGGGATAGGACATTTACTATTGATAGAAAGTAGATCTACAGGAAGGTACAGAAGGTTTGCATTTCGCCATTTTGAAACGCTATTGACCTATGTATACTGCTCGGAGTGACCTACTGCTCTTCCTTTTCCTCGATTTCTTCCTCCTTGTACTCTTTCCGGGCAACGAAGAAGGCGTTTAAAAACAGCACAGCAGCAAATGTGATGAGGATCTTGAAAGTAAAAAGAAATGACTCTGCAAATACCTGTCTCACTGTAACCTCTGCCCCGTGGGAAAGTAACCCTTCTTGGTTGACAAGCTGAGGGTTGTCGAGGAGTTTCCTCACGGTCTCGCGAGACTGGGGACTTTTTGTCAGCATGAGGATGCATTAATTCTAAAGGCCTGACCATTCGAGAGTATTGAAATGGAATACTTACTATGATACCATCAGGGATGTGACTAAATCGTTTGATAAGAGTGCTGCGGTGAATCAAACCAGAGACGGTGAGTCCGACTGCACCACCGAGGTATTCAAACACCATCGCAAGGGAGTTAGCGATAGCCAAATCTGCAGTTTGACGTTGACTGTAAGCAGAGGGCAATCAAACATGGTCACTGGAAAAGCACACTGACCTTCGGGATTGACGGCGGCCTGTGCTGCCAGAAAACCTGTCTGCAACACAAGTCCGGTGCCTGTGCCGAATAACAGGAAAAGAAAGACCAGGCTAACGGGTGATACGGTGGAAGGCATGGTCGCAATGAGGCAAGCCCCTAGCAAGAAGAATGTACATCCAGCATGTACTATGACGGGTTTTGGTTTCCAGTTATCGAGATGGAGCGCGAGAAGGAGGGACTTTACTAGCCGAAGAAGAGGAGCGTACAGTATACCCACGACGACCATGCCCGCTAGATACGGAAGCAGTTGTAAGCCAGCTTCAGCGGCATCGTGCGCTTGTACGAGTTGAAACCAGGTGGGACTATTGCAGATGGTTAGATGGGTGCTATCGTGGGAAATTGCGTCTGGCTCTAAAGCAAGACCGGGTGGCATACATGTAATAAAGAAAACTGGTAAAATCCACCGAGAGCAGGAACAAGCTCGCCCACGCGGCTAACAACGCTCTATTTTGCATGAGTCGCATTGGGATCAATGCACGGTCCTTTGCGATGTATTTCTCGACGATGATAAACAATACAAGAGAGACGAGGGCAACAGCAAAGAGGGCGATCACTTGAGGGGAGGACCATGGCCAATAGTTTCCTCCTAAGCTCAAGGGAAGGATGAAGCATGTTATGATGCACACTACAAGTATAACTCCCAGCCAATCTAGTTTGCGTAGATCACGGACAGCCGCTGGAAGAAGCCCGGGCTTGGACGAGAGTACGTCTTTTCGTCGCTCAACATTCACCTCCGACTTTGGGGCTTTGAGAAAGAACAGGAGTGTAAGTAGTATGACTCCCACAATTGGTAGATTAATCCAAAAGCACCAACGCCATGTGGTATGTTGAGTAAAGACTGTTTTGTGGTTTATTGGGAGCTGTTAGCTTCGAAAAACAGTCCAACCTCAAGAGAAGCCTAGATCTAGGGTTGATGTGATAAAGATGCAGCATGCTAGCACCTTCGAAGGCCGGGCCAATAGATCAAGGAAAGGATGATAAGACTTACCGCCGCCAATTATAGGGCCTGTTACCGCGGCTGCGCCGAACCCTGACAAGAGTATGCTCTGGTATTTTGGCCGTTCTTCTACCCAAAAATCAGCGTATGACCCTCTCTTTACCCGGCCTGGGCTCGACTTACCAAGAGGGAAGGTATCCAGAACAATAATGAAGCTGAGACCGTTCATGCCACCAGCGCCAAAGCCACTCAATGCACGAGCAGCGATAAAAAATGGCATGTTCGGAGCCCAGCCACACCCAACACTGGCAAGGAGAAATACGCACGCCGCAAAGATCATCGGACCTGTCTTTTTCAGCTAATGGGCACGGTGAGGACTACGATTGGGGAAGTAAGACGCTCACCCTTTCGCCCGACGATATTTGAAATCGCTCCTATCTTGGAAGTTAGCTTTCTATCCGAGAAGGGTATGTATGGAAGTGGAACCCTCAAGATCACTACATACCATAGACCGTTTGAGCGGCTACAAGGGTAACCAGGTAGGAAACAGTCACCCAACTATACAGCGGGAACGAGTTAAACTCCCCAGAGATATAGATTGCGGCGACGGCAACCTGCCACGACTCGGAATCAGTAAACGCTTGGTTTAACACCATCAGAGACCCAAACAGTTGATCCAACCTACAATGGTCTCATCCAGTGCTGCGACAAATACTGCCAGAGCAAGACCTATAAAGAGAACGACCAAGCGGGTTGTCGTTATCGCACCCGAGGAGGTAGAAGAGGGGCCCATCCTCTGCGAGCTGGACGATCGAGGCAGGTGCCAAAAATCGCCATGGGTTCTCCCATAGTCGCAGATTTAAATATGAAGCCCTCAGCAACACATCCGTCTCCGTTGAGGATGGAATCTTCGAAGGATCGATTTGTTAATCCATGGAAAGGAATATATCGATCGCTGAGAATTCTTGTTGGCCCAGTTGAGGAATTTGAAAGGATGTCAATCCTTGAGAGAAAAGAAAATGCGGTTGTGGAGCGAGCCGGACAAAAAATGAGTCGCGAGCACCCCGTATAACGCACATCCGTCGGCATATGCGAGGGGTGTTTCCATGCAGAACTAGATCTGATCGTCCTGCAGTGCAGGAAACCCACAAAAGCCGTAGATGAGGCAATTGAGGTCAGACTCGTCAACCTCCAGAAAGGTGACCCAAACGTCGGCTTCAGTTTGAGATTTGGAGAAGAAGAAAAAAAGGACCAAGTAGATGTCCAGTGAGAAACATCGGCAAAAACATCGTCTTCGATTACGATGTGGTCCATTCACACACATAAATCAGATCAGCCGAACTTCAGCACGACCGATAATTCCTAACTGCTTCCACGTTGAAGTGCATCGGTTACTTTCACGCCGTTGAGGATACGCGGGTAAGGCGGCATCCTTGCGCATGTGAATTAAAGGGGGGGTGGACAGTGAGAGTGCAAATAAAGAGACCCATCGTTCCGTTGGATATGGCATCGAATACACCGCGGATACTCCCTGGTTTGTCCGCTTCCCCGGCAGACTCATCCCTGTCTGCCTTTCACAGGGCGCGAGATCTCGATTCGATTTCGACGGCCCGAAGATCAAGGTCTCCATATCCTTGTCCTGTGTAAGGGACTCGGCTCATCACATGGACTGGGTATAGTCCCTAGTCTGCTCCCCGCTCCCACGAGGCTCACTATGAGACCTATGTACTTGGTCGGTAGTATGTAACTCTTGGCCCAAATATATCAGCTCGTTTAAGAGAGTGCTATTTATATGGCGGTTCTACTCGCATGGCTAACTGCGGAAAGCAATCTTAGAGCTTATATCTCGCGAATGAAGGCGATGGAGGCCGTCGTGTCTTGCGGCTGTCAATGGGTACGATGCGTGTCGTTCCTACACCGGATAATACACCAGACGTCAATGTAGTTTCTTGTTCTTCCGCCCGTCCCTAGATTCTTATTCCACTTGCTTTCTTACCCTTTCGCCAACGGCATGCACAAGTGACAAGCTGGAGCCTGAACCATGGACTGTGAGTATTACCATCGCCTCACTTGAGCGAGATGCAGATGCTTGCGTGAGGATGAGGGTTGCAATTTTGACCTTAGAGAGGTGATTGGAAATGACAATGGTCAAGCGACCAACATACCAGGTCACTTGGAGAACATATTCCTGGGTCAACATCTAAAGGAATGGGAGCAAATCAATCAGTAAGATGGTGACAATGAGAGACAAGACTAGGGTGCTCCCTACCCCAATTTTGGTTCTTTGTCGGCAACGACCACAATCCACGTCCATGTTCCCCGCCTGCAAGGTATTGTCTGCCTGTCCGTCAACCATTTCCCGGCAAGCGTGGCGATGCTACATTTTCCTATCCTAGGAGAACCTGGGGCCAGCTCAAGTACTGCATGAATCTTGCCCATTGCTTGCCGAACGGATACACTCCTCGAGTAAACGTTTAAAATCAAAGCATCGCACCTGCTTCATGACCAGTCTTAAGGTACAGCTCAGACCGTTACTTCTCATAGAACTCACGCATCATACTTTCCTGCTCTCACTGCCTCAACCCCCCTGGAAGAGAAGCCATGTCAACCGATTTCACGTCTTCCGACTCTCGTGGACCTCACGACGCTCATACCCGGAGCCAAGGCAATGGGTCAAAATATAACATTGCCCTCATTGGCGTCGGCCATCGGGGTTACAAAACACATTTTTTGAGTGCCTTTGGAAGCCGCTCCTTGAACGTTGTAGCCGTCTGCGACGTGAATGAGACCGCCTTGACCAATTTCTCGGCTAAACACCCAAGAGTCCCCACCTATGTCAACCTCAAAGATCTACTGAGGAACCATCGACCAGATTTCGCTATCATATGTGTCCCACACAGATATCACACGGAATACGTGAGTCTGTTGTCCCAGGCAGGCGTCCCGATATTGAAAGAAAAGCCTGCTGCCGATTCCATCCAGCAGTTCTGTGAGCTAGAAAGCCTTCCAGTGAAAATAGGAGTCACCTTCCAAAAGCGGTTCGAACCCCGATTCGTTCAGTTCAAGAGACTCCTCCCATCCGTTGGAGAGGTCGCCTCCTTCAAAGCTACTCTAGCGCTCAATCTTGAAAACCTTGACACAACTTGGAGAGCTGCCGATGGCGTTGGTGTCACCGTAAGTGGAGATTATTTGAGGATGCGTCCAACCCGTCATTTTAAGTTCAGGCTTAACAGTGTCCATAGGAAGATCTTGGCTGCCATATGCTTGACCTGATCGCATGGTTCTTCGGCGTTCCCCCGTCTCTGATGGCGCAACGGGTGGGTTCCGTCCGCCGCATGCAAAAATATGGCGGTGACGATGTCTCAGACGTCACAATGCGTTGGGGAGCGTCGAACGTGATCGGGCACATCCATCTCTCTCGAGTCGCTGACAAGGCCGAGGAATCAATAACGGTTGTTGGCACCAGTGGTACACTGTCCCTCGACGGCAATAGGGTGACTCTCCGAGAGCCAAGTGGCGCAAAGTCCCTAGAGATAGTCGATAGCTCGAACAAACAGTCCGTTGTGCAATCAATGCTCCAGAAATTCGGGGATTACGTTTCTGGACGATCCCCAAACTATCCGGGAGCGTTGGCGACATTCGCTGACACCGTCATGATCATGGATGCGACAAAGAAGTCATTTACAAGCCAACAACCAGAAAGGGTTCTCCCTCTGGTGGCAGCTGCGACATCCAAAGCTGGAGGCGCTCATCATACCTGGCCATTGATCACTCCTGAGTCTGTGAACTCTATCGTCAAGCAGATGCATTCATCCCTTTCCATCTATGATAGATCAAACATCTATGAGACTTTTGAGGATAGATGGCGTAAAATGCACAATTTAAAGCATGCTCTGGTTTGCAGCTCTGGGACAATCGCTATATTTGTAGGAGGAACAACACTACCGATTTGACTGTTCCTGCCACTGACAGTATTATCCTATAGCACATGTTCGAGGCCCTCGACCTTCGAGTCGGGGACGAGATTCTTTGCCCGGTTTATACGTTCTTCGCCACTGCCACGCCAATGCTCCAGTTCGGGGCTGTTCCTGTGTTTTGCGACGCTCTCCCTGATGGCAACATCGACCCGGCCGAGATAATAAAGAAGTCGAACCCCAAAACTAGGGCGGTGATCGTGACACATATGTGGGGTCTGCCATGCGATATGCCCAAGGTCATGGAGGGCGCCAGCCGAGTGAATGGGGGAATTAAGGTTCTCGAAGACTGCTCCCATGCTCATGGCGCCGTCGTCGCAGGCAAGATTGTCGGGTCGTGGGGGCATATGTCGGCCTGGTCCCTGCAGGCCAAGAAGAACTTGACCGGCGGGCAGGCAGGCGTGCTAGCAACAAACTCGACCGACTATTATGCACGCGCAATCACCCACGGCCACTTTAACAAGCGCGCGAAGCAAGAAGTCCCTCAAGGCCATCCGATGAGGAAGTTTTGGCGTAAGTTTGATCCTTGACACCTTCTTCAACTTCCCCGAACTAATAAGCACATCTCTCCAGTGACGGGATTGGGGCTTAACCTGCGAGCCCACCCACTTGCCATCGCCATGGCGAACCAACAACTTGACTGCCACCCCGCGTGGTCATACTACCGCGAGAAGTTTGCTCAGTACATGGCCACAAAGTTGTCCGTCATCCCGTTTTTAAAAATGCCCACTGTTCACAACGAGGATACAGACAAGCATGCTTGGTACGCGTTCGTCATGCAGTTCGATTCCAAATCCGCTCCGAAGGGGAGTACGCGTGAGAGTTTTGTCGAGGCACTCACAAAGCGCGGGTTGAAGGAAGTTGATATTCCTCGCTCGACAGGCTTGCTCAATGAGCTTCCGCTCTTCACCCATTCACACGAGGCAATCCCCAGGTATGGTCCCAAGCCATGGCATGCACCGCAACCGAACTCGGACTTCCCGACAGCGAAGCAGTTTTACGATAGTGCCGTCAAGCTTCCCATGTGGGCGACTGCTGGCGATGAATCCATGGTTCAACATTATGCCGAAACTTTCGTGGATGTCGCGGAAACTTTGCTCGGTCGTAAGTTGAAAGGTCAAAAGCAAACGACGCGTGCTCAGCATCAACACAAAAACATGCAGCCAGAAGTTGTCGCTCGGGCCAATCTATAATCACATCAACCGACAACACGTAACACTGCCATGGCCAGTTTATCGATATGGATTAGCAGATTTGTTTTCAAGATTCGGGTTTAATTGTTGATTAAAATCATAGGTAACTCTCTTCATGATCAGAGATCAACAACGTTTGGTCTATCCACGTGACCTAGGCTCTCTTGCGGCACGTGATCTGTGAGATCTTCTAGCGCTTCGAGGAGGTTGATAATATTATTTTTCGCAGAGAGGTACGAGATGAAAGTCCCATATTATTACCGGGGTTTGGTCGACTATGCTTTGTAGCGTTCGGGATATAATTCGTAGTGCATATCCAATGTGCGAACGAGATATACTATTGGGAGCTAAGTCTTGTAATAGCATTCATATTGTGCCTATGACAACAGTTGAGCAAGCTTCACGTCTTTGAAGCTTCATATTTTTATTTCTTATTCTCGGCCGTCGGTGAGTTCTCGTTCTGCAAAGTTAAAAGTGAGTGATGCTCTCGAAGCGCTTTGAGAGACGCGAAAAGCGCCGAGGCCTCGAGGATCATGATAAGCATTTAAGCTTAAATTAAGCTTTCGGAGATCCGAAAGCTTCGATTTCCCCCGATGACATCATCTACACAGAAGGAGTTCATAAGTAAGAACCGAAGCATTTGTTTCCATATGATCGATTCTAGGGGGTCGTGCTCGCCTCGCGGCGAGGAGCAGTGACCAACTACCCACCAGTTTTAGTTTATACTTGTTGAACGATGGTGTTCAGCAGTTTCTTCGCGACAATAACCGGGCAACTTGTAACGGAAATATATATTTCTCCGGTTACTGGTATTCCCAACTTCCTTCTTGCAGGCGCGCCTGACTTTTCGTCAGAAGTCGACATGAGCCGTGGAAGAAAAGTTTTTAGAGAAACCACATACAGCACTTGGATGAGGTTTGCTCGCTATTACAGAGCAGGAAGGCGAATGGATATAGATTTTCTTTCGGATATAATAACAGTAGCACTCGCACTGTTTTCCTTTATGCCTAACGCCCCCTTACAGATAAACAAGCTAGAGAGCCATCGCTGGAGTTCGGGGACGGGATGAACTAGGAAAGCACATTGTTTCACATAGCCTAGTAGGAAAAATCAAGAGAAGAATACCCTCCGGGTGTGGGGTGGTTTGAAAATGGCAAACATTTAGAATACATTTGTTTTACTCGATGAAATCGGTGATACAGCCATGACTAGCGTCGCTGACAGCTCTATTAACAATAATTAGTAAAGTCCAAAGTCACCGATTACTGGGTAGATAAAATAGGAAGATAAGCTTACCGAGCATATTTACCCAATGTGCCTCTCATGGTGAGACCCGTTGGCGGGTTCTTGCCAGCCTTCTCGTTTTCCTGCCATTCCTTCTTCCTGGCCGCCAGGATCTCCTCATCGACCACGAGATCGAGGAGTCTGTTCTCGGCATCGATGGTGATCAAATCACCGTTCTGCACAAGACCGATGGGACCGCCGACGGCTGCCTCTGGGACGACGTGGCCGATCAAGAAACCGTGGGAGCCGCCACTAAAGCGACCGTCGGTAACAAGGGCGCAGGATTCACCAAGACCCGCACCCATGATTGCGGAAGAGGGCTTGAGCATCTCTGGAAGGGTTATTAGTAAAGGGGAGGGTGATGATCCAGCGAGATGTATTCCCACGTGGATGGAAAAATGGGATATTGAACGTACCAGCCATGCCTGGACCACCCTTGGGTCCAATGTAACGGATAACGACGACAGTCTTCTCTCCCTTCTTAATCTCACCCTTCTCGAGAGCCGTGATGAAGTCATCTTCGTCATTGTAGACCTTCGCTTTGCCAGAGAATCGGGTACCTTCTTTTCCTGTGATCTTACCAACTGATCCTCCGGGAGCGAGGCTGCCCCGAAGAACCTGAATATGACCAGTCTTCTTGATGGGGTTGCTGAGCGGGCGAATGATTTTCTGATTCGAGGGGAAGTCCGGAACATTTTCTAGGTTCTGGGCGAGAGTTTTACCGGTAACAGTCATGCCAGATCCGTCGATGAGACCTTCCTTGAGAAGGAATTTGAGTAGAGATGGAGTTCCACCAATGGAGTGGAGATCAGCCATCACATACTTACCAGATGGCTTGAGATCTGCGAGGAAGGGAATGCGGTTGCTGACTGATTGGAAGTCGTCAATGGTCAACTTGACGCCAACGGAGTCGGCGATAGCGATCAAGTGAAGGACTGCATTGGTGGAGCCACCAGTGATGTTAACCACGACCATTGCATTCTCAAACGCTTGGCGGGTGAGAATGTCAGATGGACGAATATCTTCAACCAGGAGATTCTTAATTGCGTCACCGGCCGCAAGACATTCGAGGTACTTGGCTTTGGACTCCGCTGGGTTAGACGATGAACCGGGTAGGGTCATTCCCATGACCTCAATAGCTGTTGCCATCGTATTGGCCGTATACATGCCACCGCAAGCACCACCACCTGGGCATGCGTGACGGATGATATCGAAGCGTTGCTCTTCAGTGATCTCGCCGGTCAAGAACTGGCCGTAGGCTTGGAAAGCGGAGACAATATCAATGTCTGCATTGTTTTGGGTAGCAGCGCATCCTGGCTTGATGGTACCACCGTAGACCATGATACTTGGACGGTTCACTCGACCCATTGCCATCACAACACCAGGCATGTTCTTGTCACAGCCCGGGATGCTGATGTTGGCATCATACCATTGACCACCCATAACAGTTTCAATCGAGTCGGCAATCAGATCTCGACTTTGTAGACTGAAGCGCATTCCCTTTGTACCCATACTGATAGCATCACTGACTCCAATGGTGTTGAATTGGTAGCCCACCAACCCAGATTTCTGGACCCCCTCTCGCACGCGGTTGTTGAGGTCGAGGAGATGCATGTTGCACGGATTGCCATTGTACCAGACGCTAGAAATACCGACTTGTGCCTTGGACAGGTCCTTCTCCGTCAATCCGGTCGCATACAACATGGCCTGGGAAGCTCCCTGAGAAATTGGTTGGGTGACATGTTGCGAGACCTCATTTAAGGCTCTCTCTTTGGGTGGCGTGGAGGAAGAGGACGAGGATGAAGAATTGCGGCGCGGGATAGTAGAGGAAAGCGGTCGGCTGGATGATTTCGAATGGGTTAGCTATGAACTACTTGCTGTTGGCTATCCTGGATTCTCAGAGCTCCCAGTACTCACGAAGTGTTGGAGAAAATTGTTCTCAGCGTGCAGGGCAATTGCCCACGCATTCGTGAACGTAACATCGTGTCTTGACTATGGCCCACTTGCAAGAACCCCCTTCTTTCAGCACAATCTCCAGAATCTTTCTTGTTGACGAGACTGCTCTGTTTTTTCTCGTTGAAAGACCAAGAGAGAGCTCGTTTCTCACCGATGGCACCGAAAAAGAGTCACCAATTGCATCTCATATGTTAGTCATCACCACTTTGCTCCGAAGATCGGCCTTCTATACAAAAAGTCAACAACCCAAGAGTGAGGAATGAATTCATTCAAAATCTGGATATCATAAAAGGGTATCAGCTTCCTATTCCTACATTCATTATAACATTACACCGAAACCCAAGATAATAAGCGGATATATCCCAAAATAAGAGTAATAGTACACCAATCAAATACAAAAATGTCATCTACACGTGGAGGTCTTCCTGTCAAGATCGTAGTGTCGCAGTGATTTCATCAGGTAATCGTGTAACGTCGTCAAGAGAAAAGAAAAGAAAAGCCGAAATACGTGAGCTCCTACTTCGACAGGCCTGCTTTACTTGCCGAAAGTGCCGTTAGAGCCAAACTACGGGACTTCTTTGTCCCCACGCTGCAAGCCGGACGGAACAACGATGGCATCATGAACCCATTGTTCGGCGGCAATCTCATCCAAGGTCTTCCTCCTCGTGCTCCTTCGAAGAAGCTCTTCCACACAGTCATGGGCATCCTCGAGGCCTCGACCTTTGGTGGCGTCAAATTCACCCTGGTCATCCGCAAGTCGATACCAGGACCACTCGCAACGGGCTATCCGGTGTGGTGTTCTCTGGCGAAGTTTTTCGGGGTCTCCCCGAGAACCTGGTAGAGGGTCGAAGGGAAGCCTCTGCTCCATAATTGCGTAAAGAAGAACACCAAGGGCCCAGGCGTCTGTGGCGCGCCCATCGTAGCCTTGGCCCATGAGAATTTCGGGTGCCGCGTAATCGACGCTGCCACATCGGGTATGAAGGGTTGCGCTCTCCGGGGGTGGTGGCACACGACGGGAAAGCCCCAGATCTGTTAGTGTTACAACGGCTCGGTCGTAGCTAGTCCAATCGGACTTCTCAATCGTCGCAAGATTGGGGATATTCACGAGGACATCTGCGCCAAACGATAAGCGACATGAACACGCATAAAAACGGTAGAAATGGGCGTGAAAGAAAACTTACTTTCGAGTTTAATATCTCGGTGGACAATGAGATTTTGGTGAAGATACCTCACTGCAGAAATTAATTCTGAGAAAATGCGCCGGATCAAACCGGCACCGAGTGGCTTTGTACCGTGGCTGGCGAATTCGAATAGATCGCCCCCAGGACAGAAGTCCAGTACTAGGAGAGCTCTCTTCTCGTCGCTTCCGAACGCCTTTAACTGCACCAACGACGGATGATTGACCGACCGGAGGATATCGACTTCTCGTTTCAGTGACACTTCCACCCGTTCCTGGTCTGCTCCGCCAGCGGGGCCGTATTCGACAATCTTGACCGCAACAAGCTTCTGGGTAGCGTGTGAAAACCCATCGACAGCAGGATGGGATGAGTCAAGATGCTGATCCATCTCCTGTCGGACAGCGAGGACTACCTGGCTGAACGTCCCTTGGCCTAGCTGACGTAGCATGCGGTACTGACGGGGTTGTTTCGATCGAATCGAATTCACCAAGAAGGTTTGACTGCGGTCAGCAGTAGGTGGGGAGATGATGTCGTTTGGTGTGTCTCCACTGTCATACCCGCTCCGTATACTCCGTGGAGGAGTAGGTGGCCGAGATGCGGGGATGGCGATGCCACGTTGGACGGCAAGGTACTGCTCACGGTGAATGTTGGCGCCATGCGACGAGGCACTACTTTTCGGGCGCTCGGACCCAGAAACAGAGTTCTGCCGTTTCTGAGAAACGGGGAGGGCATCGGGGACGTATTCGCTCAGGCTTCGATTACGCGCATGCTTCCGATCGCTGGGGGCTTTTAGATGCGTCTGTTGCGTGTCTCGCTCAGGAGTCGACTCGGGTGCCTGGGAAGGAGTTGACCGAGATGGGGCTTGTCTGTGTGGGTATGAATAGTCGCTAGATCTTAGATTGAAGCTGGACCCACTCCTCGAAGTTGTTGACGATGCTCGCGATAGGGATTGGGAAGGTGTCCGGCCGATCCTCCAAGATGACACCCCACGCTGGATGGGGGACGGGAGCGGTGTTATGTCGCCCATGGCAGCAAGTTGGGGTGAGGAAATCACCGATCCTGGAGAGACTGAGCCTGCGCTGGGAAGTGTAGCGGCCAGTGCTGCGCGGATACTTGCAGTGCGCCTGGGAAGACTGTTAGTGGAAACGCTCTGGCGCAAATGATTTTCGGAACCGGATCCTTCCATAGGACTGGACGAAAGTAGATTCCGGAGGTCCGTCTGGTTGTCAAAAGACGGGAATGGTTGTAACGTGGTGGTATCATGTTGCCCGTCGGTGCCTGTCGCGTCCAGCATCGGATGGACGCCCTCAGGAGTTATGCCATCATGATCTACCCCAGAAACCAGGGTCCTGGGGACCATATCTGCATCTACCCTGGGTTTAAGAGAGGGAAGGGAAGGGTCTGATCCGAGCAAGGTTGGAGCGGTAACCCATGCCGAGGCATTATCGGACAGGGTGCTTTGGAGAGGCGTATTAAAAGAGGAAGAGCATTGTGTTGGTGATAGCGATTCCGACTGCGTCGTATCTCGATCTGCCCCGGGGTTTACCATCGAGAGAGACGAAGCCGGTACGGTTGTGTTGCTTGACCCGACCTCGAGGAGACGCGGGGGAGGCGGAGGCGGAGGGGGGTGGGGTGGGAACGATACGAGAGGGTTTTAACCAAAAAAGTAACTAGATTCAGCTTCTCAGATTTCAAGAGTATTTGACCATCAACATAGATAATAGCGATAGATACAAGATAAGATAGAAATAGTCGAGGGAGAAGTCATGAAGGAGTTCAGATATGTGTATAGAGATATATATAAAAGCGAAGACTGGAAGGAAGAGACGAAAAGAGGAAGAAAGAGTCACTGATTAGGTAAGATGGACGCTAGACTGGAAACGGAAAGGAGAAGTGGGAAGAGCCGCAGAGTGCACGTGATATGAACGCAGTCAACGAATCATAGACGAGAATTGAACCAGCAAGAGGAGATGATTGGCTGAGAGAAGTGGCAGGGGTCATGTGAAGATGAAAGATAAGCCGCTAAACTATTTTGGTCATAGAGGGAGTTCAGGGGATGAAGGAGCGACGGCGACATGAAGGGACCTAAACAGTAACAAGGAGAGAAAGGCAAGAAGCACCAGAGGAACAGAAGAACTGGGTGGTCCCTATATGGCCCTAGTGATTCCCCTTCCTGCTCTGCCACGGTTGATCGGTCATGTCCACTCCAACTCCCGATTCCAGGGGCTGGAGTTGGGCTCCGTGGCCGTCAGATACTCGCTTTCCACACTGTCCTCACCAGTGAAGGTTGTTGGACATGGCGATTGCTTGGAAACCTCCGGGTCTGCAGCCTCTTCCTCACTGTGCCCTCCCCACAACTGGCCGAAGTCGAAATCGTCCGGAATGGATCCCAAATAATCCATATCCCAATCGTCATCTCCCCAGCCAGGGTCCCTCGCAGATTCGCAGATGACGAGCTCTACCTCCCGTGGCGCAGGTGATTTTGCTGCTTCTAAAGTAGTCTCCTGTCCGCAAACCTGATATCAGCAGCGTCCCTTCAGTGTTCAGCCTTCGTTCCACCTACATGATATATTATGGCTACTCTAGACCCACCCTTCACAAGTTCTCTGACCAGTTTTCCAAAGTCGTCCTGATCTCCGATTCTTTTCCAGTTACTTTCTGCCGCATGAACTTGCTGCTGATCACCAGATACCACCTGGTACATCCACACATTCTGGTCTTGTTCGGTGAAATGCGACCCACTCATCCCAACAGGTGCTGGTTTGAACTCGGTTTCGGGCCCTGTTCGTTTATGGGCCCTCCGTTTTCTTGAGGGCTAGTGGGCGCGTCCCATTGCTTGATCCGAAGGCCTCGTACGAGCCGATGGTTGGCCACACTCTCTTCAAAATCCTCCAAGGTACAGTTGCTTTGAAGATAAAGGTTCGCCTTGTCCAACCTCCCGGGGCGCATGTCACTCATCACCTGAAACCGAATGCGGGGAGGTGGCGGAGATGGGCCGGTGAGTTCTCGCAATTTCTCGAGTTTGGTGTAGGCGTCCGTCGCGTGTCCGGTATCCAGATCCCGCAGTCCTTCAGGACTTAATCCCGCCTTGAGTAATCGACGATCGATCTCCCTTATCGCCGCCGGAATTAAACCCATGTTTTCGCGGATCCTCTGCCGAATATCCTTCTTGTCGTTGTCGATCTCTGCGAGGTTCCGAAAGGCTGCGTTGACGTCGAAATCTCGCGGTGGCGGTGTGTTCTCTCCTTGTTGCCTTTCCGGTACGTGCATGAAACCCAAGACAAGGGGCTCGGATGGTGGAGGCCCATAAACCTCTTCCCTCGACCAGTCTGCCTTCCATCCTACGATACCGCGGTAAAACCCATCTTCCTTTAACCAGCCGATCATATCCTCCACCGTCACGGGCGCGTTGATTTCAATGATGACCATAATTCTGTGATTCTAACCTGGTGCGAATGTTAGTTTTCCCGAAGCTTTGAGGCTCGTAGGTTTCCGCTGAGATGTACCTTGATGAGAGGACAGCATCGAGCGTGCCACTGGGTACTCTGTTAATGATTAGTAGTGGTGTAGGCGAGATAATAAGAACGTTGATAGTGGCGTTAGTGTAACACAATTGCCGGTGTTGATAGGAAACCGAATGAGAGATGGAAGGAACCTCTTTGGAGAGCGCGGAGACGGAATGTCTGTTTGGGTCGGGCCTCTGCCTTTCCCTTCACTGTGGTGTTGATACAAATCTAGACTTAGCCGGAACATTCGCCTGTTTTCGCCTGCGTATGCCACAGCATTATGCGACCTTCACGAAAAGAAGTGAGACGGTACCGTGTATAAAAATAAGAGAATTGAGGGGATAACATGGATAAGAGAAGCCTCAGGGACACTCCAACAAAGCCAGTAGAGTTTTTCAATCAGCATCGATTCACAACAAATTTGATAATTTTGGAAGAGAGATGAAAAAGGAAGGAAAATAAGTTATACAGAATATAGACACCTTCAACCTCAAGAGTCAAAGGGAAGAAGGGAAATTCGGAAGGGATATGGAAAGAGAATTTCTAGATATTCCCCCATTTTCGAGCAAGATAGCGTGGAGCCAGCGGTTCTGACTTAATACAAATGAAATCGCCAACATAAAACCTCTATATGTACAGTTCCCAAAAAAATTGCGTAATAACCCCCCAGCCAGATATGCGTTAAAGAGACCTTACACGCCGGAGTGAAGAGGAAAAGGGAAGGAGCCGCGAGTCTAATAGACGTTGGGAATCGGAGGACGGGTGTGGGAGTATCGATAGGGTGGGATGATTCCACAGCCGGTATTAGGTGTAATAGTATATCTGTGGCAGAAGAGGATGCCGTTTTCCTCGACTAACCCTTAGTTTTGAATCACGGAGCGATCGAGCAACGTATTTAAAATAGGACCTTCCTTGAGACCTATCAGTGGTGTTAGTTTGCAGGATCACACGATGAAGCAAGAATACAAGCAACGTACCGTCCAGGCTCCGGCAATTCCAGCGACTATCCCTCCGGATATCATCATTGGCCGTACACCACGAGTGCTTTTGAACAGGGCTCCGCTCATTGCTCCAGCGACGATACTGTTGGCGGAGTCGTGCTTGCCTCTCACCACACCCAGGGTGGAGTTGATGCAGTTATAGACCATCGCGACAACACCAGCAGAGTTGCCTAGGAAGGGTCCTCTCCTTGTTACCGAGTTCAGGACACCGTTCAGCCGTAGTTTCGGAGGTGCGGAAGTGGGTGTCTTGTTCAGCCCTTCGATCAAA
The DNA here is from genome assembly GCA_032988195.1 of Arachnomyces sp. PD_36. Taxonomy (NCBI): domain Eukaryota; kingdom Fungi; phylum Ascomycota; class Eurotiomycetes; order Onygenales; family Arachnomycetaceae; genus Arachnomyces; species Arachnomyces sp. PD_36. The sequence continues at coordinate 52,229 of JANTQE010000025.1, read as the reverse complement.
CCCCAAGTGCCACCGGTGGTCAACGCAGCGAGATAAGTGGTGCCCGTTCCATAGCATAAATCATCCGACCATCCCCTGGAAGGTAGAGCAGATCGAGAACCTGGGAGCTCATCCAGAGCTGAATCTTCTAGGGATAGGTAATCGAGCGTGTCCTGGTTGAGACCGGCCAGGGGGTGTAGTTGTGAAGGGTCCGGGATGGCAGCATCTGAGAGAAACGAGGAAACGTCTTGTGCGGTGGTGGGATCGAAGACTGGCTCGTTGGAGGTGGTGGACTTGCGCCCTGAAAGCGTGTCCCAGAGAGACATGACGAAAAGATTAAATAGTAATAAGTTGTTATACAAAACAAATGAAAAGAACAGAAAAGAGTCGGAGTGTCGCGGGGGTCTTCAAGGAGAGGCAGGAGAGGTAGATGTGAGCCGAGACCGGGAGAGCGAGGAGAGTTGCTTGTTATCTGAAGTTTTTTCCGTTGAACGACGACGACGACGATGCTTTTTTTCGTTTCTTTCTTTTTTGCTTCAACTTTTTCTTTCCGATGTCACGGGCTTAGTCATTCATTATCGGAAGATAGATTCACCGAGGAGACAGATTAGGTAAGCATCACGAAGAAATCGAAACCCTCAAAAAAGGCAAAAAAAAGAAAAGAATTTGCTGCGATTCTTAATGATATCTTCTTCCTTCTGGTCCGTCTTTATTTCTTTCTGCTTCTCGAGGTTGGAGCTGGCCGCGTAGAGTTATACCTTCTCTCTAACCTCCCTCTCTCTCAATCTCTCTTGTCGTGGGGGAGGAGCGGAAGTTTGGCGCAGTATGGGAGCTCCTGCGATGGAGGGGTCCTCGGAAAATATACGACAGTCAGGGGGAGATGAGAAATGTGCGCAGTTAGACTCTATTCTCCACAAAGACCTGGAAATTGTCCCCGAGAATACATTACGGGCAATAAGCCAGGGGTCGATGAAGAATTATATCTCGGGTACTGAAGATTACATGTGAGAGTAGTTTGGGCACCCCTGAGTGAATCCTCATTAATACTGTATTTAGTTCTCTTGGACGCCTTTGGGGTGCTCTTTTGAATACATTCAAGGCTGCAAATATATCCTCGTCCCACAGGGTTGCGGCGTGTAATGGGGTTTGCGCGTTCCTCGAAGCTGCGTGGGCATCCCAGAACACAAGTATTCGCAAGTTCCCCCTGTCGGAAGATGTATGGTTTTCCACCATGCGCGTCTACTGGGCCCGGTTTGAAGAAGGGAAATCGAAACCAATGCTTCAGGTTCTTGCAACCTTGACCAAAATCCTCAAAAGCCATCCAGAAAGGGGTGTCGCAGAGTCTATCTCTCAGGGGGTTGTGGATGAAGTGGTTTCTGGCCTTACCCTGGGAGAGAACCGCTCCAAATCAAGAGCGTTTATATCCTCGCTCGAAGTTCTTATACGGAAACAGGCAATCCCGATAACCCATTTTTTATTTGCGATTCAGAGTTGGTTGGTCAAGAACTATGAGAGATGGATCCTGGCGCTGAAACACGACTGCTCGGAACTGTCCATTCCAGCTGCCACGTTCTCCAATTCAAATGCAAAAGACGACTCTGCCTCCACTGACGTACATGTCCATGCAGTCCAAATCTTCACAATAGCCCTTCTCCGCCACTCAGTGAACCCTGACCTGACCCCGTCGGTTGGATTGTTGCTGTCGACTCTGAGTCGGTTTGTGAAGAAATTTGTCGGATCGCCTGAGAAAGGCCCTGTAGGTAGCTCCCGGGGTCTCTCTACATTTTGGGCGTCTCCCCTCAAGTACACCATCTTGAACAATCTCGCTAGTGTAGAAACTATGTCGAAGCATATTCTATACCCATTGTTCTCTACAGATCATAGCACATTCAATCGATTCATAGAAAAGCTGCCTATTCAAGCATTCCTTGCTTCAGGAATGATGCCCGATGTTTCATCGGAGGAATTCACTCTGCTATTCTCAACGTTGCAGGTAGCCAAGCAAATAGGGCTAGTACACGAAGATCGTGCGTTCCCCGTCCCCTGTTGTCGGTATCCCTTTTTAGGATGTTAATAAACGTTTCTAGGCCTTCTTGGGAAATCAAATCAAAACGCGCAGGAGAAAGTGATCCTAGATAGTCGTCGAGTTGGAAAATTCATCGCGCACCAGGACAGCAGTATTCGTATTTCAGCTCTCTCTCTTCTGGTGACAGCGCAGTCAACCACGAACCCCCTGACTCCAGGGACTTTCCAAGCGCTGAGAGAGAATCTGCCGTTCATCCACGCTGACCCTGACCCTCACACGCGGGGGGAAATAATAAACCTCATCCGTGCTCTGATCATCAGGCTGCGAGGGGGAATGGCACTTTCACAGAGAGTGATGACGAATGGGCATTCATCGACTAAGGCTCTGCCTGGAGTAAAAGATGCGCCTATATCTATCGACGATTTGACCAGTGTCGAAGACCAGTATGCGTTCCTCCAATGGTATGTCGATTTTCTGCAGTCCGAGCTACGACCGACGGCATCTTATCAAAGACATATCTCTGCGCTGAAGGTCTTAGACCTGGTTCTCAGCTCCGGAATAGATAAGCGCATAGACAAGTCAAAGCTTTCAAAACTCGGTCAAGACCAGTCATCATGGGTCCGCCCTCTAGATGTTTTTAAACCAACGTTTTTCAAGATCCTTGTTGATTTGCTTGTTGACCCGTTCGATGATGTTCGTTCAACCTCCCTCGCTATCCTGGGTTTCTTTCCTGCCGATATCATCAGTGCCACGCAAACTCTCGGAAGCACATCTTCGGAATCTCTTTCGTCCCAGTTATTCCAAGCACTATCTAGAGCGGAACAACTTGCAAGCCGTACTAGCAGGGCAGACCATGCCGATACTGTTGCACGGCTATTTCTTGCACTATTTACCCTAGCAGATAACAAATCGACTTTATGGTATCGGAACAAATCCAATATAGTGGACACTATCTTAACAAGCCTCGAGAAGAAGCTTTCTTGTCCTGCTGGGCTGTTTTCTACAACAATGAGAGACCACCCACTCCACGGATACATATCCGCTCTAAGGTTCGCTTAACCCAACCCAATATTTCTGCCTCAATCTAACCACATATATAGAAACATTGTAGGCGTTCCAAACTTCTACTCTCTGGTATCCGATCCCGAAGATACCACATTTCGCAAATGGGAACTATTCCATGGACGGAGCCTGTCGTTATGCGGAAGAATATGGGTAGAAATAAAAGATGTTCTCTGCGTGGACTCACCAGAGGGGCATACGGACAGTGCCTCAGACGATCTAATTATCGGGCCAAAAGATATTCTTTCTTATTCGTGGCGGGCCTTGCGCGAGTCGAGGTATGTAATTGATCTCCCCCATCCCCTCGACGTCGATGCTTACCAAAGAAGCCTCCTTCTGCATTCAATTCTCTCGAACCCTACTTACGCTCCTACACGTGGTCTCGAGCGCTTAACTTATGAAGACTATGACAAAATTGGGAGTTTGAGCTTCATGCAACTCACGGAACTACGTCATAGAGGAGCGTTCTCTGCTGTCTCCCAGACTTTCGCGATTTGCTGTCAATGTTGCGGGAGATCAAAAGAGGCCTCAGTCTCGAGCCTTCTGGATACTTGGTACCAGGTGCGCAACTGAATCCTACCTCCTTCGCGGATCAAACTAAGTGTTCCAGACTGCGTTGAAAATTATCGATGACCAAGCCTCACAACTTACGCGAAGGTCCGCGGGGCTCCCCGCACTGGTTTCTGCCATTGTCTCTTCTGATCCAGGCGGGGCTCTTTTCGAGAAAATTATCCGGGAACTTCATGAAATCTCAAGTCAACAAGTAGTTGCTGTAGGAAGTGAAAAGATTCTGAGACTACCTCAAGTTCACGCGATGAACTGCCTGAAGGATATTTTCACGACATCGAGATTAAGACAGAGTACAGAGCCTTTCGTTATGCCTGCCTTGGTTATATCAGCCGAGTGTCTTGATTCCACGATGCAAGTCTGGCCCACCCCCTATTAAAATAACAACCACTAACGGTATATGTATAGTTGGGAAATTCGTAATTGCGGCCTGATGTTGTTTCGTGCCTTGATGCTGCGCATGAGCCGAGCGACACCAGGGTCTCAGGGGTTCGGAGATGTCCTGGACTCCGAAGCGGGTCTGAGGATTCAATTTAGAAAGTACCCAGGGCTAATGCATGTATTGGAACGTCTTCTACAACCAGATGGGAGGAGCAACGATAGCGTCGAGGTCTCCGACCAAAACTCCACAACGTCGGTCCCAAAAACAGAGCAAGTATTCCCAGCCCTTGAATTGATTAGCGAAAAGGTCCCTTCAGTAGAAGAGGATCATATTTTGCGTGGATTAGCACTTCACCACACCCAGAGTCCGATCTGGGCAATCAGAGAACAGGCTGCAAGAACCTTCGCGTTCCTGCTTAACAACAACGATGATATTGTTCCGACCATTCGGAAACTTCTGAGCAAGCACCACCTCGGCAAGGACCAAAATCATCTCCACGGGACATTGTTGTGTATCAGATATTCGATACGGAGGTTTAGATTTGTTGCTCAGGGGAGTACTTATGGTAAATCCGTTCCTCCGCCGTATTTACCCTAACTCAGCCGGCTAATTGGAAATAGACTGTTTCCACCGTACTGCCGCTCTATGCGAGGAAATATTTCGATATACTTTCTCAGAGACACGCTCTCCGTTCGTGAAAGCCGCTCTTGTTGATATTCTCAATGATACGATTGAGGATGGAATTGCTTGTGACCATAACGGTACGATATTCGAATTTACGTCCTTTTGGGATTCATTGGAGTTTCTAATATTATCCCAGATCATGTCGCGTCGTTTGTTGATTCTCTAGCCTGGGAATATGGCCTCTACGACGTCCTCGAGAATACGTTAACCTCGAACAATGCAATCGATCCCACTCGAACTATCCATTCATCGACGCTCTTGCGAAAAGCATTGGGACTGACCACTCTGTTATCGCTATTATTGGGGCGTTCGGATCTTGAAGCATCCTGCGCGCTTCTCGATAACATTTCAACTGTGGACCCGGATGCTTCTCAGTGGATTCTAGAGCAGTGCCATCGTTGCTTGAGGGATAATAAACCTTTGTGGTCTCAGATGATTCAACTTTATGTGAATATCTTAACAAACCCCTATGCGGAGAGCGTCATGACAATGGCTACTTCTAACTTGGCGGATCTTCTCGAGTCTTTTCTCGATGACGGTCCGTGCGCTGCGCCTGAACTGGATATCGCAACTATGCGCACTGAACTAGCTGCTATCCCTAGCGAGGTGTCTCAGACGTCAATTTGGGGAAGGGATATAGTGGATGCAGACCTTCGCCTTCATGGCTGCATCTTGGCCATTCAGTCCACTTCTGACCAATTTCTTGGATCACCTCAAAGGAAAGCTTCATTAGAAATGTGGTGCCACAAACTCCGCTTCGCGCTTCGGGAAGAAACTGTATGTTTTATTTCCAATTTGATATTTGTCGTTCTAACTGACGTTCTCAAGGAATTTACAACGCGATACTCGGCTGTTGTTTCAATGAAAACGTTTATACAAGCCTCCCTTGCATCTCGACCCTCTGCCGATGTTGAACCTTTCCCACTCGACGTATATCTGATTCTCTACGATATGCTCAATGACGACGACGAGGAGCTGAGAGATATCTCCACTATCTCGTGTTCATATATCCTCAAAACCCTTCAGAATTCACGAGAAAGCGATAGTTCCGCCCTTGTCCCATTAGCAGCTAGTTCCCAGCTAGCAAGATTCCTAGCTAAGAACTATCAGGAGTCACCACAGATTTTACATGAAACCATTCGACGCTTAACAGGGCAGGATGTTAAATTGCCGGCCAACAGCTTGGGTACTTCTATGTTAGCAGTCTCATCCTTCCTCGACGAATACATGCAGAGCAGCACTGTCTTGTTTGAAGAGGAGAAGCAGAATCTGTTCATAGATGACGCCTGGGAAGCGGATGTATGGTCTGATGTATTGGGTCGTCTCTCTATACCCTCGAAGAGAATACATCCTACGCTTTCCAAGAAATTCCCCCAATGGGTCTCTGACGGGCTCCTATCTTTGACAGAGGCGGCACAATTGGAAGGAGCCGGCGGGCTCCTGGGGTTCACGTCAAAACCTGAGATATTTGTGATTGGGCTCCGTGTCATTCAAGCTGCGAGACTACTCCTCTCAAAGGACCTGGCCGTAGGTTTCGACTTTGATAAGCGGCTGCTGACAACTAGGGCGATCCAACTACTATATGTAGGACGGGAGGCTTGGGTTCACAGCCGCTGGCTATCGAATTTGGAATCTGCCCTCCACGGTATCAATCTCGACGATTCGGGGTCATAGATCTCCCCCTTGATTGTTGTGATTGCTTTCCCTGGCGTCCGTCGTAGTCGATACCCCCTCCACTATAGTATACCCATTTCATGGGAACGATGTACTCGCATGAGTTATTCTGTGGAATCTATACTATATTGGGATATCTTCGTTTGTTTGTATGTTGTGTTTCTGAGTCTGAGGAAACTGTGGGTTAACCCCCGTCTCTCGGCGGACCCGCATTGCACCTCTCCTAACGACATCATTTCACACGGTGCCTCCTCAATTTTAAAACTCACTACATAGATCTCCCTTCCGTTCTTTCAATCTTCAACAACACGACAACTTTAACACAAGCATCACGTCTTTGTTCTTGGTGAGTGCCTTCCAAGCAGTGCATTGCATATTGATCAGTATCTGACCCATGAGCTATCAAGACTAGCTTCATCTCACCCTCTCCAGCGTACAAAACAGAGCCTCACCTCCCATTACCAAGCTTTGCTCCACGTCAGGTAAGTGATTCATTCCCCCCTGGCAAGGGCTTGAATATGGTAGTTGTTTGATGCTGATAGATGTGGTGGGCTTTATAGCACTGACAGACGGGTTCTCATACTTTCAGGGGCAGCAAGTGAGATCTCCTCTCTGACCAATAAACACTCTCTGCGACAGGTAAGTCAACTCGTCTGCTCAGGCTTATACTTGAACCTGATATCCGACTAAGGCTAATATATGTTGCGTTGTTTCTAGAACCTATCAGGGATCGAACGAAGATGAAGGAACGCGATACTATTATCGTGATCCTCGTGGTCGTTTTGGCCATAATAATCATTGTATGGAGGCTCGGAGCCAGTTACGTTTTCTATGTAGCTCAGGAAATTGCGGACATCAGAGCAAGGGCCGAGGCGATGGACGAATCGGATGACGAACGGCGGCTTCGTACCGAGATCGAAACTCGTCTCGCGATTGAGGAGGAAGAAGCTCGCCGTGCCGACTGGCCTGTATAACCGTGGTCACCTCAAGAAAGTAGCTATGGAGGGGCAATGCTCTAATCCTGCTACGGAGAGTCTCTGCAGGGGAGCTAAGGAGTTAAGATGATGTTCTGTTCAGCCACGGATGACAGGTTCTGTTCTTTGATACTTCCACAAGCAGCGGTACCACGAGTTAAGAGATAAAGTATCAAAGCTAAGGCTGATTTGAAGTTTTTTTAACCAATGTTCTTTGTCCCCAGTTCTTCTATATGCTTGTCAAACAACAACACGCCGTAAGCAAACTACATCTTCACACGTTCCTAGTGACACCATCTCACCCACGGCAACACGTAACATTCAGCTTTATTTCTCCCAGATTGCAGAGTTCAGAGCGATGATAGAATCTAAGATACGTAATCAAGATATTTGATGATAACTACCTCTGGTAAGTAACCCATAATGGGTTTGATAGTCCATGGGTAACTTTTGACCAGAATAACAGATATCGAGTATCGGATTCTTTGACGAAAACCATTTTCGGGCACCTCTCACAGCATATCAATGCCGCCCTATCACAAGCGAGCTTCTCGCGTCACCACCGGGTTGGAAAACCAACCCCTGATACGGATGGCACCACATCAACAAGCAACAATCCCAGAGAGCATGAGTGCATTTCAACGGCTACATGATGCTCCATCGGCACCCGAAAATCGAGGAATTGCGATGAAAGCGGCAAGGCAACGGCCTGTATCTTCTGCAGATTGGAACACTTGGAGCGAGGCGGAAAGAGGCGGGGTGATTGCGGGAGCCGTGCTCCTGTTCGTATTCCTCGTGGGAATTGTCTTTTACGTCATTATCCAGAGGCGGAAAATGACCAGTTCACGGAGAAATGGAGGGAGGATCGGACATGCTAGAAACCGAAGACGGCGACAATCCAGTAGCGGGAGGGAGATAAGTTCCACTGGGAGCGAAGAACAGCAGAGAACAAGCAGGAAGCAGAAAGATAAGATCAAGAGAAAAGCGAATCAAAGGAGCGACTCGGGAATTGAAGAGATACCTTTGGCGGAGCAGGGAGAGGGAACCTGATGGAGGTTCTAACATAGGAATAGGTGGGCGACGCTAAAGCAAAGATTAAAGGGTAACGGCGGTCAGGTTCATAATAGCAGAAACGTTACGAAAGGGGGCAAACCATTACCCTGCTTGGGTCGTCCGAGGGAAGGGTATGAAGGGGAAGGGATGCTGTTCAGGGGGGGTTACTATGGAGAGACAGTCACGTGTGTTCCTGTGCCCTAGATGTGGCTCTGCAAGCATATCTTACCTTGGTGTGAACAAAAAGATCCCTGATTCAATAAAAGTCAGAAGAATATACGTGAGCTTTGTAGGGGTATGTCTAAAATAATGGTAAACAATTTTAAGAATACTGGCATAACCTCGTGAATGCTAGGGACTGGGTGAAACAAACGACAAAGAGTATCAGTCCCAGGTGCCCCTTTAACTCCTCAGGATCATCTGCAGGAGGCTGGTCTTTCCATCTCGCCAAACTCGAACAAATTCCCGCTTTTCCCGTACCCCCAACCCTACACGTCTAACTCTTCCTAGCCTGGCGAGAGCCTCCCCTACTTGTTCCAACAGGCCTCTCTGTTCTCTTGTTAACGGAGAGTCGGCATCTCCACCGAGTAATGCATCGCTACTAATTAAAGCATCCTCCTGAAGCGTGTCGAAATAATTAGTCCCGTAGGAGGAGGGCCTTCGGCGATCCATCGTAGGGCGATCCGCCATTTCGGGTAGACTAGAGATCTTTTCCGCAATCCGCACCCGGATGTAATGGGTTGGTTTACTCAGAAGATTCCACAGAAACGTGACAGGCATGCCTGGCACGGGTGTCGTAACATCCGCCGGGGTATACCGGAGACTAATCGGGAAAATTTGTGTATTAGGCGGGATCGAGAGCAGGGACCGTGTAAGGGGCAGGATCCCACGCCCATTGGTCGTGGTACATTCCGGAAATATCGCAATTGGGTGGTTAGGATATAGTCTGAGAAGATCCGCTATGTCCACCAGCCGTGCATTTGGAGGAGGTTCCAGCTCGGGAGTAAAGAAGGGGCGGATGATCGCTTGCAGTAGGGATATTTGCCGGACCTGTTGAGTAGAGGGGTAGGTGGCGGTGAAGATGGGGTCGAAGATGGCGGCAAGATAGAGGGCGTCAATTGGAGAGGTAGCAGACGATGCTATTATGCATCCCGGCTGCGGTAAACGATCTCTGTGATTTTTGGCAAGGGAGCTTGAATCTGTCAGATGGACCCGTTATATTGACACAAGAGCGGATACCCCACGTACCCTTTTCTGACCCCATCAATCTGGAGATCGATCCACCACACCCCCGGGATAGCGAGAATCATCCACAACGTAGCCTTCTTCCCCAGTGAACCGATAGGAAGCCATTGTAGAACCAGGAGGTAGGTGATGCCGAGGGTAATTAGGAGCGGGAGGCGTACGAGGAATAGGAAGAGGTGGAAAGGGAGGCGCATGCCGGAAGCTTGCCCAGGGACTGGCAGGAAGGGAGCAATCCCCGACCCTATGGCTCGTTAGGCGCCATATACACTATGGAAGCTGTATAAAACTGAACGGGGTCATTTACCTCTGTCTCGAAACTGCGAGTACTTTTCCATAATCGGTTCGTGTCGACGACAATGGGTTTAAATGGGAATTACGGCATTCAGCAGCTTCTTGTCTATCGAGACACCTCAGCCGTCACGAGGAGGTTTCTAGGAAGAGGTAGGTGATAGTCATGTTGTTTCGTCGCATCCACGGTTAAAGAAAGCAATCAAAGAAAAAGGAGTCGCGCTGTCCATCTGGTGGAGTCACATGCAGTCACATGCTACGATGATTATCAGTAAACACTATACCGCACCGGGAATAGACTAAAAGGCGGAATTACTTTGATCCATATCCATGACCACCGCGGCGACGGCGACCTCGATCTCTCTTTCCTTGACATCACATCAGTTACTATCTCAAACGCCCGCAGAATATCCAGCTTTTCGTCATCAGTTGAGGCTTAGTATACTATATTGGTCCTCAAGCAAATAATGACTCTTCACCTCTTAAAGATTGGACCCTTTTTTGGTCTCGATCTCCCCCAAGACTTCCACCAGGCTTAGATGGACTTGTCGGGTCCAATGTATCGCCAGATAATGTTGGCGAAGAGACCTTGCAGGATTGCTATTGCTATCTTGTTCCTCCAGTGCCATCCTTGCATTGTGATTTTGTGTTGGCAACAAAGAAATATTTTCTTCTACATTATTTCCGCATAAAACCAATTTGCAAACGTCTCGACTTTGGCTTTTTTTTTCTTCGAGGTTACGTTTCTTAGGCTGCAGCTGGAGGCCTGGGCGTCTGAATAGCCAATCGAGTGATACTATTCCTCCCAAGTGTTGGTTTTTTAGTGCGACTACGCACCTATGAGGCTTAGCCGCTCAGCACCACCCCTGGGAACTGATTGCCAGCCGCCCCTGGATACCCCGTTCGGCTGAATCACGCTTGTCACCTCCAACAACCATCTCTCTCAATGCTATCTTTGAGTGACTGAGAACACAACCCTCACCCGACCCCTCGACCCTTCCTTGCACATCTAGAAGGTTCGGAGACCTCACGAGCTAACGATATTGAACCCAAGGGTGTTTTCGAGGGTGAGGCTTCAATGTGTGTGCCCACTATACATGATTGTGGGCAATGTGCAGGAACAGAACGTACACCCTTGAACCAGCTTTTGACTCAATTAAGTCGCTTGGAACGGCAAAAAGATATCCGTCAAATTACTGGTATTCCTTCCTCTAGCACTTCTGGTTACCTGCGTTCTATGCCTCACATTCGGTTACGTGGATAAATCTTCACGGTCTAGCCATTGGACCCGCCACTGAAAAGCGTTGTCACCCCTCTTTCAACCGTGTGGTACTCGGATACGTTCAAGATTCTAGATTAGATCTGGTGTAGATTTGAACGACCCCTTGTCGTTCGTCTGACATGCAGACGAAAGCTTGGCTGCTAATCTCCGTTGCACCGTACTCGGTATACCTGGTGATAATGCCTAAATTGAGTCTATATAAGGACGCAAAAATCCCCCCATCTCGAGCTTCTCAACTCCGAGAAATTCGTTAACAGTCTCTTAATCAGTTTTCCACATCGTGCCTAGGCAGCCTTGACTATCTTCTGGATAAACTCTCACATATAACTACTTTAATTCCCTCCCCGCTCTCCCCCCAACCGGAAAGATGAAGATCTCTACGTCCGCTATTGTTGGTGCTCTTTTTGTTGGAGCAACACCGGCGCTGGCTGGTGGCTTCCTGAACTCCTGCCACGACTGTAGGCAGCTTTCACAGGGCATAAATTGCAGATGTGACCCCTCGGACGATATCAGCGGGTATTGGCTTGATCTAAATTATTGCCTCGCGAACCATAATGGCTATTTCGCACGCGGGTAAGTGGAAATGCATTTTCAAGAAAGCGAGTTATGGGCCTTGGTAACCCATGCTCCCAAAGTCCTGATGCGATTGCTTCCTATCCACCCCTTGACTTGGCACAAAAAACTAATCTCTAACATAGCGAGGACTGGAGTTACACGATGTGCGATGATGCAACATTCATCAGCGATGCGTACGGCAGCTTTTGCGCCGGCCTTAAGAATAGCAACGGAGCATGCGTTCAGAGTTGCGCTTACCTCAGTATGTTCATTCATCGCCTTGGCGATAGTAACCGAGGCTTGCTGGGCCAGAGGATACCCGCAGTCAAAAAGAAAGCTAACGTAACACTTCAACCTTCTAAAGATGACTTTGTCACCAACCGCAACGGCGTATTGGTATGCGACTAAAAATTAGATGGCACAGACACCGATCCGATGTTCCTGTCAATCAGCGCGTGGTTATAGATCTTTGAGGAAATAGATTCATGAGTATCTGACAAGCAATGTGTAAAAGAAGCCCACGTGTAAATAGGTCGCTGCACCGAGCAAATATTTCTCTTCTCCGGCTGTGCTTGCAGCCCAAATTCCCGTTGTCTATATTCGATGGGAATCGTCCGGGGAAGATAGGCACTCCCTTGATTATTCCCGACCCACACATACCTCAACAATCTGAACGATTTTTTAACCCGTTCAAGTACTACTGCCTGTATATAAACGTTCGAGAACAGACACGGCTGGGACTCAAGCGTTGTCATGCAGACCCTGTAGGGAGGCATATCCAAAACGTGACATGGGGTAGGTGCAATCAGCCTGCTGAGTTGGGACAACAGTATGGCCAGGAACCATCTCTCTCATGGAATGAGAGGGTCGATTGTTTTGATCCCTACCATAGTGAGTCGTTTCGCTGAAGTCGCAGGCCTGGCATTGGAGGCGAGTGTCCCCTTTATATATATCTCAATCACGAACATAGCCGACGAGACAATTTAATCCCGATTTCGGGGTGAGAGTAATCGAACCAAATAAAAACTTGGTCTCAATTAAATAATACGAGCAATCATCAGCCCGGTTGGAGATACAAAAATATTATTCTATATGTGGTCCCCTTGAGGATCCTCACTCCTTGTAGGCTTGGCTTCAAGGCAATTGCACGTGTGGCGAACCGCCAGAACCATTGGCCTCGAGAAAATGACATTGCGCGCGCGATAAACGAGTTAAAACTCTCCCGTGGATTGGGGGTATTGGACTACGGGACAATTATGTTGGCAGTGTATGGATGTTAACTTAGGGTTGGGTTCTCTCATATAGAATCTATTAACCGCCTCAAGCGTTTCTCCAACCCAATTAGTGCAATATCAACAACCAGGATGTTCCCTGCTCCCAGCCTGTTCCTGTTCCTCCTGAATAGCGGCTTAGCTTCCTTCCTCCTTCCATGAAGGCAACCCCGCCGGCTTTCTCTCGATGTGACCAAGTGGCACACCTAAATTGGCATTCTGTTCATGTATGAGCGTCACAGAGTCTAATATGCTAAGGGGCCTGATAACATCGCTAAATGCTTCCTATAAATTCAAGAATTGATGTTAGGCCCATCGACGGGACGATCCTGGGGGAAGTTGGGGATCATAACGCACTATCGTAGCTAAGGTGGGGTCATCCCTGTAGAACTTGGATTCCTCCCCCTCGACCCCCCTCGCTCGGGCCCCCGGGAGGGGAACGGGTTTGCCATTAAATAGCAGGCGAACATATTTCTCCGACCCCCCGCCATTTCTCTCTCGATAGCGCACCAGCATTATGTGACTCAGGGGCGGCGGCCAATAGTCGCTCGGCACTCCCAAGCCGGCCAGCAACGCGTCGATGGTGGCGTCGTGACCGCACATCAAGGCTACAAGAGGATTTTGTCGCTGTTCCACCTTACCCATTGTTTCGCGGTGGTCATCACCAAAAACGCCCAGGAAATAGCCCATCTCACCTGCTAACCTACCTATAGATAACCGGCGGAACTCCTCGCTGTACGCAAAGGCGCTGTACCACCAATTCCGTATGTACTCCTCGGCCAGCGGCAAGACGGATCGAAGGTCAGACAGCATATCGTCTGGAAATCGATCCTTTAGATGGTCCTTTTGCTCGTCTTCGGATGCCGTCAACACGTGGACTGTGTCAATGATGTGGAACATTCCTGGTTGGCCACGCTTGAGCATTTCCTGGGGCAGCTCTACGGGAGAGTTCGAAGTTTGGGCGGCCCGTGTCGTAGAAATGCTAGCACGGGGTGTGGCTAATTCCGTCCCACCGACGGAGGCAGCGAGAATGCCAGGCGGTACGTGATCCTGCAAACCTGCCGCATCAATCGGAGGTCGGACCTTAATAAGTGAAACCCCACCCTGCCGGTCATCAGGATGCAGCCACGGGCGTACAGCGTGATTCACCTTCTCCAGATTGGCAGAACCTGCCCACTCTTTCTCCAAGGCGTGCATTACCATGTTATAGATCTCAATGCAACGCGGACCCACGGCGGCCCCATAAGGAACCATGCTTTCGTTGCCAGGTAGTCGGTAATGAATTGGCAAGGGCTCATCTCCGAGATATCCACCTGATTCAGTCTTCTGTGGTTTGAGGTGGCCCATCTTTTTGAGAGTGTCAACAAAAGAGGTGGATGCGAGCCATAGGGTGTCCTGGCATCGCATGTAGGCCGTTGAGCGTAGGATAATCGGGAAGTCCGCGACGGTCCATCCGCCTTTCTTCGAGTCTAATAGCGGAGCAAGCGCTTCGGCCAGCTCTATGCCAAACGCGATGCTTGCAGCCTCGCCTGTCCTTGTAAGACTCGCTTTTTCTTGCCGTGACTCGGGAACTGTGGTGGTACGGAATGAGAGCCTGAGGATGGGCTATTAAATGGGACCGGAGATGAAGGTAAGAGGCCTACCGAGCTTATGGACCTGCAACGCAAAGAATTATGAGAAACTAAAGTTCCAAAAAGCCTTCAAAACGAAGGGCAACAGTGAGAATCGGTTCTAACCTTTGCGAAGTAGTTGTTCTGGAAATCACGCATCGCTTCGCAATGATTAAAGAGCAGGATAAGTAATCAATCAGACATAATCATTGAGAATAAAGCGGGAAGAGCAGCCTCGGAACTATCGAGTGCACAGGGCTTTCAGGGATAGAGGAAGAAAGCACCAACCATGGCGAAATAGCTGCGGAATGTTTAATCATCACCTGATAAGAATGGGCGGAACGAAGGACAAACGCACAACAATACTTCGATCTGGCTCTAGCTCATTATGTGCGATCGAAATTGGCTGGGGGAAGTCAAACCGATAGTTGGGGGCTTCGTGGATGCCGCCTTGAGACGACATTCTGAGGGCAACGAAAAGAAGGAATAACCACCGATACAGGCAAGACAATATTAATCATGAACGCAATGATTCCAACACGGAAGAAAGAGATCGACTTCGCGAATTAAGTATATTAGAGAAGATATCTTAGATATATAAGTTTGACAAGCGATCCATCTGAATACGCCATTGAAATTGAGTCATCGTCGTGGGCTGTCACGAGAGCGCTTGTCACAAGGCAGCAGCATTAAGAGTGAAGTGAATGAGAAATTCATTGTTCATGAAGAAGAGAGTTTCGAGAGAGTGATTTGTCTCGAAAATGAAGTGAGTAAAGACACTTGATCAAGAAGACGGAAGAAAGTCTAAAGGGGGGGGGGAGGTCGTGCAGGCTGGGTGTTGTTGATTTTTTCAAGATTGAATGAGATACGACGAATGAGAGAAACATCAAAAGACGTGTCAGATTACCTGGGGGGGGGGGTATTGGGGGGAATATTGGGGGGAAAATCAACCACCTCTAGGGGGAATATTGAGGGCAATCTTGAGAGGAATATAAAGTTCATTTGCCAGTTGGCCGCTATCGTCAACCGTAGAGGAGGTTGATTTATACTCGAATACCCGGTTGTTAATGCGCACCGTCATCCATTAAGTTCTTCTTTGGTCGTACGTTCTTCTCCCTATGTTCTCTCTTTGTATCGGACAGCATGCCAACAACTTCACTCTCGAATTACAGGATTGGTGCGATCAAAGCATGTACAAAGGAAGGAACAAATTTGCAAACCGATTTACTACCACAGTTGTAGGAGCCAGCTCTTCCGGGTCTCTAGTTCCAAATACAAAGCAGCTTCGTCAAAGAGCCTAAAATAATTCGACAGGATTTACCGTGGCTGGCGTAGCCAGAATTCCTCGGGAAGGATCACTAACGGAGCCGACGAACGTCTCTAGATATGTGCGGGCCGTGGGAATCTGACGAGTTCCAAGATGGAACCAAAAGTTGGATCTCCTCCGGCCGCTTGTGAATTGGTCCCCAGGCGTATATACCTAATTTCTTCCTTCGGAAGATTCTAGCAACGTGCACCAAAAAGAATTTCGAGGAGTGAGTAGGCAAGGGGTCCAAATCAAAGGGAGCTAGCCTAACCTCTTGCATCTCGTAGGATCCCAGGACTGGCTTGGCATTCCGCTCCCTATATATCGATACTCACTGCGGAAACTCCTCTTGGCTGGAATCCCCATCGTGCAATGAGAGGCCCAACAACATGATGGGTAGCTAGGGCCCATTAGCACAGTGGGGTCACCATATAAATGGTAAGTAGGCTCTCGATACCTGCAGATGCCTCCCGCTAATGAGCCTCCACAGACTACTGCCTGAACTCCTGTATCCTACCTTATATATTCTAGCCAGAATACCATCAACCTGGGCAGGAAAATTCTAAAGCCCAAATTATTACCCTGGTTCAAAGTTCCTTACCTCCTGTTTGCGCTTTATTTCATATTTCCCCATACTTTGAAGGCCAAGGATCGGATTATATCGACCCCTATTCGTTGTGATGGATATCCCCTTCCATTTAACCGTGGCTGATGCCCTAGGGCAGGTGGCCCGAATATCGGACAGGGACATTCAAAGCTTTGTTGTTGTCTATATTTCCGTGGCCGTTTGCTGTTTTATCACACTCCTGAGCAAGCTTGAAGTCGGACGCAAGTTTCTAAACCGCATCTTATGGTTTTTTGATGGAATTTTGGGTGGTGCCGCCCACACCGTCTCACTGTCGGGCCCCTCTGGACTTCCGATTGTTGGGAGCCTTCTTGAGGTTATTCAATGCCTACCTATCTGGGTGCTGTTTTCCCTCTAACCTCTACCCTAGTTAAGCAACGGACATGTTCCAAAAATCGCTGAGTGGACGAGAAAGTACGGTGATGTAATCCGCGTCTCTCTTGGTGAGCGCGAAGCGGTACGTTCGCTGCCTCAGACACTAAAGCAATAGATTGGGCTGACCTCAGCATTTGCAGGTCTTGATCAGCACCCGTGAAGCTCTTTCAAAGACAATTATCAAACAAGGTGCCGCATATCAATCGCGCCCTACTTTCAAGCTCTTCCATAGCGATTTCGCTTCTTCCGGTATCTTTACTCTCGGGACTTCGCCCTATAGTGATCGACTCGTCCGTACCCGAAAGGCTGTATCCTCCCAGCTTGCGCCTCGCATTTTGCCAGCGTACACCCCTGTCGTTAACCCCAGACTAAAACAGCTATTAGGTGAAGTTCTCACCGTTAGCGATGGCCCAGCTGTCGATATGGCTAAAACGTTTCATCGCTTTGGCACAGGCCAAATTGCTGAACAGCTCATGGGCACTCCTCTAGATCAAGACCTCGTAGGAATGCTCGCTGAGAACGAGACTAACATCTGTAAGCATATTTTGGACAGAGCTTGATGCATTCCAGGAAGGGATGGGGCTTACCTTCTAATACAGTCCGTCAGCGCTCCATTGGTTCTCCAGTTCGTGACTATATCCCACTCTTGCGTAGCGTTGGGTGGCTTCGTTACGCGATTGGAAAGTTTCTTGGAATCAAGGGTTGGGCTTCTGATGAGAAGGAGGAAAAGGCTCGTGCATACCGCAGGACCCAACAAGCCTACATCAACAAGCTGGTTGGAGGCTTAAAAGACCGTATCGAAAACGGCGACGAGACCCCCTCAATCTTAGGTAACATCCTCCGCCAGGGTTTTCTAAAAGAGGAGGAGATTATATTGGCTTCTAATACGGGCAGTATGGAAACCCCATTGATTCTGTTTACCAACCCATCGTCTAATTTCCATTCGTCAACAGTTGCAGCTGGCATGAATATTGGCTATGTGCTAACCTGGCTCATCGGCTACCTCGCTAATCGATCCGACTTGCAGCAGAACGGCTACGAAGCTATCCGCGAAGTGTACAATGGTGATGCTCCCGAGCCGCATGAATTTGACCGTGTGGAATATGTGAAGGCTCTACACACTGTTAGTCCCCGCGTTCTAGACCTTAATTTCTCAATTCTCTCAGCTCATGAAATTACAGGAAGGCACTCGTATCTACACGCCAGTCCGTCTTGGTTTCCCAAGGCAGACGCTTGATGGAGCGAGTTATGATGGCCATACGATCCCACAGGGCACAGTACGTATATTACCACCCGCAGAAGTTCATAACTGCCTGGTTGAAAGCATTTCTGACTCTCACCGTCCAGCTTGTCCTCATGAACCTGATGGCAGGAATCGTGATCCCATCGCATTCGATAGACCTGAGGAGTACCTGCCCGAGAGATGGCTAGACGGCCGTAAAGGTCGTACTGACCTCCCAGGGCAGCATGGCGCAAAGCTCGGCGTGACGCATTTGACCTACGGCTGCGGCCGCCGTATCTGCCCGGGAATCGACGGTATGTCGCGGTATTAAGCCCGTATACCCACTTGCTCCTGTAAGCTAACTCCACCTCTAGTGGCTAACCGTTGCATATATTCAACGCTTGTACTTCTCCTGCATTTCTTCACCTGGGAACGACAACCCCTAGGGGAAGAAGAGAAGAAACACGTATTCCCCCCTTTCCGAGCTCAGCGCGAGTGCTCTCTTGAAATGGACGCCATCGCGGACACCGCAACGCCCACTGAAGCTCAGGCTATTCCGTGGTCAGCAGGAATCAGATTCCATTGCCGTGATCCCGAAGGTCTTCGCGCATGGATTGCATCTGGGGATACGTAAACTTCTATTTGCTGATATTATCATTGCCGTTAGTCATGGGCCGGCTCAGATATTCTTGGAACCACTTCATTGCCGTATCATTCTGGCTTTAACTTTCATCAGTACCCGACTCGTAAGAATGATTGAGCGCGTCTTCTTTTGTGAACAAATTCATTCTGCAGAGGTATTTTTTAAGGTCAGTCTTTTAGATACTACTGCAAAATCTTATTATATTATCAACGCAGCTTTCTATTCACGTTTTTCTCAGTTAGAAACATTGACTTTCTTACAAAGCTTGTT
The DNA here is from genome assembly GCA_032988195.1 of Arachnomyces sp. PD_36. Lineage (NCBI taxonomy): Eukaryota > Fungi > Ascomycota > Eurotiomycetes > Onygenales > Arachnomycetaceae > Arachnomyces > Arachnomyces sp. PD_36. The sequence continues at coordinate 33,136 of JANTQE010000025.1, read as the reverse complement.
CTTTAGGAAGACACCCTCGAGAAGAGGCCTTCGAACACAGCAGAGAGTGTTGTGTTGAACCAGCTGGATTCCCTGTGGCAGTTATCATATGTAGAAAGACTCGGAGAGAAAGGTTCCAACAGTGCAAACAATTATTTATCACTCCGGGTGGAAGTGTGATTTGTTGAAGCTCGACAGTTGTTCTTTCTTTCTTTCTTTATCGTCGAAGAGGGTGGAAAATATAGCTTCAAGATTGTGATTTATTCAAACTGTTTACTTATCTAAGCCTGGCGCTCTCGTCCTGAGTTTTTGCTGGAACCGATTCTTTATTTTTCGATTTTAACCCGTGCTCGGAATGATGCGTCTTTCTCAGCTCATACTCCTTTTGGAGAATTGAAAGGACAAAGCATGCACCGGACAGGCCGATGCCCACTTGGGCTACAAGCCGAAGACTGTCGGTGAATATCCCGATCACTTGCCGTCGATTTTCTTCTTCGAGCTGCTTGATCAGGTTGGCGGAAGCAAAGGAGAATCCATTTCCATGCGATAGCATGTCCCGAAGAGATGCATCGGAGATTCGTTGGCCAACGAGGCGTCCGAACTGGGAGTTGAAGATTGCGGCGGGCACCGCGGTACCCCAGACACCGCCAAACTCCCGGAAGAATCCCCAGGTCGAGGTGGCCGGACTTCGGAGCTTTTCGTCCACGCTTGCTTGCACCCCTGGGAGAGTTGACGTCATGAGTTGGCCAAGCCCGAATGACCAGACGCACTGCGATACTACAACAACAGCGATGGACGTCGTATCATCAAATATAGTGAAGAGCCCGTAGCCGATAGCCATCAACGCAAAACCGGCGACGTGAAACAACTTGTACCTCCCGAATCGAGTAATTAGTCTACCGACGATGATGGCCAGGGGCAGCGGTAGAAGAACGATTGGCAGGAGCAATAGACCTGCAATTTCCGCGGTCTTCAGGAGGACAGCCTGGAAATAAACAGGTAAGAAGTATGTTACCCAGACGGCGAACATAAACTGCATGAAGGCCAGGAACAGGTTGATGTCCGTGGAGTAGTTCCGGAAAATGACTGTGTGGATAGTCGGTTCCTTCACCCATGGAGACCAAGCCTCATAGCACATAGCTCCAACCAGGCCAAAGACACCGATAATGAGAAGGCAGAGAACTTGGGCGGAGTCCCACGCGTATTCAGCCCCTGCCCAGGAGAGGGAGATAAGAGTCAAAGCAGTGAAGGCGACAATAAGTGCATTGCCGGCGTAGTCGATCCGTTTGACCTTTTGCATAAATGTTTGCTTAGCAGAATACTCCACCTGCAACAGGAAGTATTGCATGATAAGAGTCGCGCCGCCGATTGGAAAGTTGATCCAGAAAATCTTTGGTTTCCCGTGAGCGAGCATTCTACCACAGTTTCATTTGACCCAAGGGGAAGAGGAAGTCTCACCCATTGCCAAGTAGTATGCTGTACGATAGCACCACCGATAAACGGTCCAATTGCAGTCCCCAAAGCCAGGGCGCCAAGAGGTAGCCAACGTATTTAGGGACCTCCCGTGGAGGGACGAGGTCACTAATAATTAGCTGGCCGAGAATGGTCATCCCGCCTCCCCCCAACCCCTGAACAGCACGACCGCTAATCATCATGGCGCTTGATGTCGCGCCTCCGGCAATACCGCTTCCTAAGACAAAAAGCACCACGGCGCCCATCATAGGCCATCGGCGCCCGGTGACAGCGGAGAGCTGTCCCCATAGAGGGATGAAGGCAGTTCTGTGTGCATAGACAGTGAGCTTTTGGGGCCATAGCTCTTGGGTGGACCTTGAACCTACTTGCACAAAAGATATGAATTGACAAACCACACGTAATCACTGCCAGCACCGAGTTGATCAACCAGGTAAGGAAGAGCAGCGGATATAATTGTATATTCAATTGCTGCCATGAAAGTCGATACGAGCAAAGGGGTCATGACGGCTGCGAGTTGCCATCTGGACTTCGTCGACGCATTCTCGGCTTCTGGCTTCCGCGGTGGACTGGGCGACGGTTCGCTCGATGATTTCTCTTCGGCGATACCATGCTCTAGGTCGCCTTCACCCGCCATTCCGCCGCTCTGTAAAATACTGCCTGGTGTATCACTCCTAAGGCGTATAGCGTTTGGAAAGGGTAGGTACTATTGATCGAAGTATGGGGGCATCGGGACCAAGGGTGCTTGAATTCGGTGAACCCTCTCTCGAGGGCATCGCTGTGTTCCTCACTGGCAACCATGAGCGCTTCAGCAGATCGGCCGACAAATTCCAGAAAAGGAGATTTTCCGAGCAGCGCATGGTCAGCTATTATTTGGGCTTATTCTTGGGAAGCTCCAGGGTGGGATCGCAAAAGTAAGCACTAGTAGGAAGCTCCAAAGATCTGCTTTCCGCCAGCCCACTCCATACCCGAAGTCTTGCTACAGCGGACTCCATATGGCCAAGATGGCGCACAGTGAGTTCCCAATTGTTACCTCCCCAAAATATCCAACATGAGATCTCTGCAATGGCACCAGGTGTCCCCAGGAGTACACGAAAGAGACATTGATGGAGTGGAGAGATTCTATCTCTCGGCATCCCTTGTTCGGTCACCAGCCGTGAACAAAGCAGATTGGCACTTGAATGCAGGAATCAAGCTTGAGTGCTCGCGCCCAAATTTCGTGGCGGACGTGAAGAAGGCGTGGATTCAGACGCGTTTCGACTACCCGGGGTTGGCGGCGAAGATTGTTGAGGATAGATGGATTTATCGGAGCGCGGCAGACCAGGACGAACTCACGGAATGGCTCGAAGAAACATTCCAAGTCCACCGACAACCTCTGACTGCACGAGAACTCATGACTGAAGACGTGCTTGTTCCAGCTCCTAGGGTTGTCCTCCATGTCCTACCCAACACACAGGAATTGTTGATACAGGGTCCGCATACGCATTTGGACGGATTTGGGCTCATGAAAACATTTCAACACGTCATATCCTCTCTTGTCCGGCTACCATTATCTTCTACCCCCGATGGAGACCCCGTTAAGTTTGGAAGTGAGGCACGAAACCTGTCGCCTCCGATGTCTCTGGCTTGCCAGACCACGCCGTGCTCCGCCGAGGACAAGCAGAAATGGGACAAGCTTATCGAAGAATTTATCAAGCCCGAACATAAGATATATCTCAACACACGGGATGAATCTTGCCCACCGCGCTTCTCTCGTACCCAGTGGATGGTGTTCGATGCACTAAGTACGAAAGCGATACAACAAGAAGCACAGAAGCGAGAAGTGTCGCTCGCAGCCATCGTGCAAGGAGCGATCTCCCTGTCAGCCCGCGAGCATGGAAATAACCGCACCCGACGTCACGCTATCCAGGCGCTTTACAGCGTACGGGAGTATATCGACGCTTCAATTGCTGATGGAGAAAGTATCATTTCACCCATGGTGCTTGGAGTCCCACTAACCTACACGCTTCATGACGATTACCAGGACCTCATTCGGGACGCAAATGAAGCGTTCCAGGAAGGGAAGGGAGACGGATTTGGTCTCAAGTGCAGCCACTTGTGGGGCTCGGATTTACCCAAAGCCTTTGCAGCACCGCTCCCCGAGGGAAAGTCGATTCGGGCAGAGGCTCAGATGAGCTATATGGGGCATATGGACTCATATCTTCGAGAGTGGAACGAAGACGAATCCGTGGAAGGATCGCTCACTCAATGCATCGACTACTGGTCTTCATTGGACATGCTCTCTGCTAACGTCGTTACCGGCGTGTATATCTTCCGAGGACGCCTCAACATGTCCCTGGCGTACAATGAAACCTTCCATTCTGAAGAGAGTATGTCGGAGTACCTGCAGATGATCAAGAGAAATCTCGATAAAGGTCTTGGTATCCAGACAGACGCTATCGTGAGAAGCCCGGGCCGAGAGGAATGGATGCCAGAGCCGATGACAATCTAGTATAGCATTTACTGTATATATATATATCAATGGCAACCATTTCCTATGATGCTGTTATTACTCTTCATCCACCCCGAAGTAGATATATTGTAGAAAGCCGGTAATTCCCCCTGGAAGCCTTAGTCCTTTTGGGGCTGGCAACGAAAAAAATATATATTGTGGATTTAACATCGCCCTATATTAACCACCCATCCAAAAGGATTTCTAGGACAGAATCAAAAACACCAACTTTCTCTTTTTGTTTTCATTCTACTAGTAATTCAACAGATTATCTTCATGTACCAGTCAAGACTCGGCTCTTACATAGTAATGACTGATAGCTGATGCGAAATATAATATATGATAAAACGTCAGAGTCGAGAAGTGAGGGGGAAAGTGTGAAAGCATACAAGCTCGATTACGGCTAAGCCAAAAGCTGCTTATTCTGTTTCTTGCTTACTTTTTGAAACGAACACGATGAACATCTGCACTTCACAGCGGTATGGCTCGGCGGGATCACCCTGGGCGATAGATCCTAGGGTGCTCGCGTCGAGAATACATAGTATTGAAGAGGTCCGCTTGTTATTATGGGCAAGATGTCGCGTAGGTTGTTCGACATTTGTGATCTTGTCAATTGAAGCCTACTACGCCTAGTTGGCACCTTGATCAATATGGCTACTAAATCATTCACTCCCATTGCCATATGTGGCTATAGTTGTAAGTTGCCCGGGGATGCAACTGACGCTGAAGGTCTTTGGAGGATGTGTGAGGAGGGCCGGAGTGCATGGTCTGGTATACCCCAGGACCGTTTTTCGCAAAAGGCTTTCTACAACGCTTCTCGGGACGAACCAGGCACAGTGAGTCGCATACCCCAGGTAGTCCGCACAGGAAGGCTAATTTGCCCAAGACTACAGTTGCTGGCGGGCATTTCCTCGCAGAAGATGTGTATGCTTTCGATGCGTCCTTCTTTAATATGTCTGTTGAAACCGCCATGGTGAGGACATCTAGATGCTCTAGGAAACCGTAACTGTTCTCTAACCATAGACTAGAGCATGGACCCTGCAGTACGCTTACAACTCGAGTCGGTTTTCGAAGCTTTCGAGCACAGTAAGATACACGGGCTATATTGATATGTTTGATTTGCTCACAACAGCGACCAGCCGGTATGACCCTTGACGACATCGCGGGCAGTAGATCCTCTGTTTTCTCCGCTTCCTTCCACCGGGACTACCACGATAGCTTATCCCGAAATCCGGACGAGCTACCGCGTTATTTACTTACCGGGACCGGAACTGCTATGCTTTCAAACCGAATCTCACACTTCTTCGACCTGAGAGGCCCGAGCATGACCTTGGATACAGGTTGTTCCTCGAGTCTCACTTCATTGCATACAGCCTGTCGAAGTTTACAAGCTGGTGACTGTGATGCCTCCATAGTCACCGGTTGTAATCTAATGTTAAATCCGGATCCATTCATTTCAATGTCAGGGGTTGGGTACGATTCAAACCTTTGTTGCTGCCGGTTGCTTTAGATGTAGACTAACGGTGTCATATAAAGTCTTCTCTCCCCATCCGGACGCTCGTACGCGTTCGACTCAAGGGCAGAAGGGTATGGGAGAGGGGAAGGGGTGGCCACTCTGGTTCTGAAGACATTAGCTCAAGCAACCGCAGATGGAGACACGGTCCACGCGGTCATCCGAGGGTCTGCCTCTAACCAAGACGGAAAAACCACCACAATCACCTCACCTAGCCAACAAGCGCAGGAAATCCTCATCAAAGATTGTTACAAGACCGCGGGCCTCGATCCCTGCCAAACACCCTTTGTTGAGTGCCATGGGACTGGGACACAGGTCGGAGACGTTTGTGAAGTTTCCGCTATTCGAACCTCGTTTCGTACTGATTTTCGACATGAAACTCCACTCTACCTTGGCTCTGTCAAGTCAAACATAGGTCATTTAGAGGCCGCCAGGTACGTAGTGAACCCCTAGAATGGCCAACGCGTGCCTTGGCGAGATCAGCACTTACTTCCTCTTAGCGGTCTTGCAAGTATTATCAAAATGATTAAAGCCTTTGAGCATAACAAGATACCGCCAAACCATGGTCTTGAGAGCCCAAACCCTTCGATACCGTGGGCGGACTGGAAAGTAACAGTAAGTGTATCCCGTGAAGAACTATGGCGTCTGTTAACTCAAGAAAGGTTCCGCGGGATGGTTTACCATGGCCGTCCGAATTTCCACGACGAGCTTCTGTGAATAGCTTTGGATACGGTGGTGCCAATGCCCATATTATTATGGATGCCCCTGATTCGCCTATGGTATATTTGAATGGTGACGTTAAACCAAATACTGGGCAAACCGGTAAACTCTTTATTGTCAGTTCGAATGACGAGCAATCTTGCGGTCTGGCAATGTCAAACCTTCGAACATACGTGGACAGTTATTCCTTCAGCAACAGTGACGAGGAGGCCAAGTTGCTTGATTCGCTGGCATATAAATTGGCCCGCAAACGGACGCACTTCAAGTGGCGCACTGCCGTCCAAGCATCATCTGCAGTAGAGTTAGCCGCTGCATTGTCGTCCGGAGAATCAAAGCCAGTGCGCAGCAGCTCTAAGCCTTCCATTGGCTTCGTGTTCACCGGTCAAGGCGCACATTGGGCCGGTATGGGAAAAGAGCTGATTGGCACCTATCCGGTATTCCATGAGGCATTGAAGAAGTTAGACGGATCCCTTTCGGATTTGGGTGCATCTTGGTCCATTATAGGTGAGTGACCACCAGTACCTGGGCGCACAAAAGTTGCTGGACTGACTAGCGAAAGATGAACTCGAGCGTGATTCTTCAGCGAGCCGTCTCCACCTAGCAGAGTTCAGTATGCCAATCTGCTGCGCACTACAGATTGCACTGGTTCTTCTGCTCAGGTCATGGAACATTGTCCCTTCTGCGGTTACTGGCCATTCCAGCGGAGAAAGTGCCGCTGCTTTTGCGGCTGGAGCCCTTGACATGCGATCTGCACTGGCTGTCCAGTATTACCGTGGCCTCTTAACGACCGCATCTAACAGCACCACAGGGGTTAAAGGCGCCATGCTTGCTGTCGGGCTTGGCCCCGAAGGGGCACAGAAATATATTGACAATATCGCCTCGGGTAGGGTGGTGATTGGCTGCTTTAACTCACCTTCCAGCGTAACCCTCTCAGGAGACGAGGAAGGGATCCTGGAGCTCGAGCAGGCGATGCGGGAGCGCGGGGTATTCGCTCGCAAGTTACAAGTCCAAAGTGCATTTCATTCCCACCACATGGAATGTGATGAGCCCAAGTATAGGCAACTTCTGGAGTCATCACTCCGCACAACATACGGGCAATTACCCATCCCAGTAGCTTCTTCTGTCACAGGGACATGGCTAACACAAGGTGAAGATTTCGGGCCCGGACACTGGGTGAAATACATGCTTCAGCCGGTACGATTCGCCGAGGCATCTAAGCGACTGTTAACAGAAAACGGGATGGACCAGAATGGCCACCCTGTCCACCGCGCGGTCGACGTCGTCGTCGAGGTCGGACCGCATAGCGCCCTCGCTTCCCCTCTACGGCAAACTATGCAATCCCTCAAGATCACGGATATCGCATATACTTCGGCGCTGAAGCGGTCAGAAAATGCTCTAACTTCCGCACACAGCTTAGCAGGCTTTCTCTGGTGCTGTGGTTGTCCCATGAACTTCAACACCATAACTCACAGGCCCCGAGAAGACGATACTCCAATCATCGATCCTCCTTCATATTCTTGGAACCACACAGCTCGATTTGAAATTCGGGACACTTGCGAACAAAGTTTCCGCCATCGAAAGCATTCAAAAAGCCCGCTTATTGGTGCCATCCAGCCTCTCTCCAACCCATCTGCACCATCCTGGCAGAGGAAATGTTCTATCGATGCTCGATCTTGGCCTTATGAACTGAGTGTGGACAGTGTGAACGTCTCTCCACAACCCTTCATGCTGAGCATGGCTGTCGAGGCTGCTGAGCAGCTAGTGGAGGGGATTACGAGTGTTACACAAAAGCAATCCGGCGCGATATGCCTAGAAAACATCCGTTTCAATTCGGTTGTGGAGTTACCTTCCGGCGTGGCTACCGTGGCACTCCGGACCAGCCTTTATGAACTCCAGCAGCCCACCGAAAAAACTGCTGAATACGCACGAGCATTTCAAGTCCACTGTATAGACGGATCAAATCAGTGGACTCTGCTTTGCCAAGGACAAGTAACCGTGCTAATGGATCGTGTGGGCCCTTCCTTCCACAGTATGCAGGTAGCTACACCTGACAATTACAAAGTTGCCCTGCGACCTGGAATTTGCCATTCCAAGCCGGGTGGGAACGATGATCTCGATGATAAAATCTCTCAAACGTCCTCAGTCCAGCTTGAAATTTCCCCACAGTTTACCGGTTTGTGTTTTGAAGGAAAGTGGGTTGATGATGATAGCAAAGCCGCTCTAGATGGAGCTCGTCTAGGACCACAGAGGCTAGCCTCTGCATTCCGGGCCGGTGGGGGGCTCGATGATATACACCCGGCTGGGGTTGCAAAGCGAATTCCTGCATCTGTCGAACGGGTTCTCATAGGCTGCAGCAACACAGACACTTCATCGCCATTATACACTGCCACTGCTCGAATCGACCGGGACGGAACTGTGTCTGTGGCTTGGAGGCAACTTTCGAAGTCCAACGGAGCCCTGACAAATCTTATCCAGGGTGTCGACATTCGAGGGCTTCGGTTTCAAGTTCCATCAGTCATCTCCAAGGCTCTTACTGCCGCGTACCAAAAAACGACAAACGGAATACACATTTCCTCACTGAGGCATAGCTTGGTCAATGTGTCTAACGAAGCGATGGATGAAATCCCCAGACACACTTTGAGTGATACAGAGCGTGGCATATTACTTGATCTCAACAGGCTGTGCAGTTTATATTTCTATGAAACCTTGGCTGCTCTGAGAAAGGATCCTCCGCGTCGTCTACTGGGGCATTTTTCATCGTACGTGCAGTTAATGAAGTCCATGGAGGCGGAAACGAGTTCAGAATGGCTGCAGTTGTCCGACGAGGACCGCGTGGAGCTCAAAGCACGTGTAATGTCATCAAGTGTGAATGGCTTGCTGGTTTGTACCGTGGGAGATGAACTTGTTCCGCTAATTCGAGGCGAAGTAGACCCACTGGAGGTGATGATGAAGGACCGTTTGCTCCATCGATATTACGAGGAAGGCCTTCGATGGACTCGATCATACTTGCAGCTACAAGCGCTTTTGGCGTCTATGTCAAGTGAACACCCACGGATGGAAATCCTAGAAATTGGTGCAGGGACAGGCGGTGCCACAACCTCGGTCTTGCAATCTCTGGAAATGGGCGAGAACTCTCCAGCTGACATTGGGTGCGAAAGCTACACGTACACGGACATCTCAGCTGGGTTCTTCTCTAAAGCCAAGGAAAAGTTTAGCAGATACGAACATGTCATGGACTTCAGGAAATTGGATATCGAGAAGGACTTGAAAAGCCAGTCGTTCGAAGGGCGGACTTACGATCTCATCGTAGCCTCACAGTGTTTACACGCAACAAGCAACATGCGACATACAATGGCGAACGTGAGGAAGCTCCTCAAGCCCAACGGTCGTCTAGTGATGGTCGAAACAACCAAAGACTCCTTGGATATCCAACTTTTCGCATCCTGTTTCCGTGGATGGTGGCTCAGTAAGTTTAAATCCTTCAGTGCCCAACCCACTCGTTACTAATTGAGAATCCCAGGCGAGGAACCGGAGAGAAAATGGTCACCCTCATTGCCCGCCGACATGTGGCAACGAATTTTGGTAGAGACAGGGTTTTCGGGAATTGATTTCACTGTTAGGGATTGTGAGGATGAAGAGCTTTATGCCATGCAGGTTATTTTGTCCACCGCGGTTCCGCCAGGTGAAAGGGCAACTGATCAAGATGGCAAGCTGCATGTGATCGCATCCAAGGAATTCCAGCACCCGACAATTACTCATTCGCTTCAAGGGTTCCTAGGAATGCCGTGCGAAATGGGAGCGATTGAAAACGAGGAGTTTGGCCGCCAAGTAAACGATTCTTCGTATATGATGGCTATTGGCCATAGCTGGGAACCTTCCGAAATTCAAAAACTAGCCAACGACATTGAAAAGTATCGGGGAGCACTCTTAGTCAGCGTGGAACGCCCCGGCCAAGCCACCCTAGAGGACGCTGACGACAAGATTGGCGACCTCCGTGCATCTCATCCACAAAAATCCATCGTTTCTCTGCGGCTCGGCTCAGAAGTTCGTGTGGAGGACGAAAGTACGTTACTGGCCGTGTCTAACGTGTTCAAATCATCCGTTTATGGGAACTCAACTGGACGGCGGGATCGGGAGTATTTCTTGACCCCAAGACAGCTTTATGCCCCCAGAGTTACTCCCTTTTCGCCAGCTCTCGATTGCAAGGATGAAAGCGGGATATTAAAGCCCCACGGGCACTACGTTATTCGAGGAATATCGACGAGTCTTATTGCCGCGGCTTGCAAGCTTATCGCTTCTCTTGGAGCTCGAAACATCCTCGTAGTGCTGATTGTCCAGGATGGCGACGACGGGTCTGGTTTGCTAAGTTTGCAGAATTTCGCGCAAACGCTAGTGAACGCGGAATGCCAAGTTACTTCGGCCGCATCAGGAGAAGAAGAGCCCAAACTTAGTGGGAAGATCGCAGGGATCATCGACTTTGGGGATGTGAAAGAGGTATCAGAAACCCCAAACGCGCACGGAACTGCAGAAGATAGACATAAGCTGACAATTATATAGGATATTAATCTGCGAAACGTGTCGGAGAGATCAAATCAGTCACAGGGGTGCGCCTGGTCACGCAACGGGGCAGTAGATACCGCCGACTTCCATATCAATTTTGCGCCTCTGTATGATCTTACGGCAGCATCGTCGACCCCAGGATTCGCCGGTACCAAGGTCTATACTGGCTCCATAGCTACAACAGACGAATTCGCGAGGGAGGTCCGAAGCACCGGATCTCAGCCCGTCGAGATGCACACCATCCTGTTCCTCCTTGCTGACATTGTTGCCCACCCGGGAATTGAGACCAGCGAAACGTTGTATATCGGCTTCCCAACAAGTTTCTCCCCTGAAGAGCGCGACCAGGTCTGTGGCGACCCTCAGTTCAGAAGTCTCTCGCTTCGCGAACTGGAGCGACGCAGGAACGACAAAGACTCATCCGAGAGCAATGTAGCGGAGGATCGAACTTCCTCACTCCAAATTCTGCCAACGATGTCCAAGGAGGAGAAAGCTGATATAATCTCCAAGGGGATCGTGGGTTACATTGCCGACATGTTCATGCTCTCCGTGTCCGAGGTTGATGAGAAAAGTGCGTTGAAGCAGTATATCGATTCTCTGACGGCGGTGCAGTTGCGGGGCTGGCTGCTGGCCACGTTTCGCGCTGGGCTGACATCGAACGATATATCCAAAGCTCAGTCCATTCGGCTTCTTGCCGAAAAAGCTGCCACCCGTTTGAGATCTCCTAAATGATTGATGACGGGACGAGTGTTATTTCTGGACGTAAGGAGTAAAGTAAATAGTCGTTAAACAACCTTGGATTTTGTAAGCTTTGCTCATGTGTTTATGCCCACCGTCTTCGCCGTGACATCTTTAAAGAGAGGAAGTCTGTCTATCTCCCATAACGGACGGGCAGCTCTACTTGTAGATGAAGTAATTAGATGGGAAGAAATGCTCCTCTGTGTTGATGCCCCTTTCCTTGTCAACGACGATCCAGATCTGCTTATATAAACCGATATGGATCATGTGACAATGCTTTGTCATTCAGGTCATGTGCCAACCAGAGCCGCAGGAATTTACCGCAAAACGACTCGAAGTGATGCGATGCGACGCGATGACTCAGGGTCTTTCGTGCCCGATTCTCCAGACGGCCTACTGGCTCTGTGCACTGATAGCTTATTATATTAGCGCTTACTCAACCCTTTGCGTTTGGGCTTTGCAGTTCGTCTTCTTTGAGATCCATGCTTTCCCAGTCGCGTCCGCAGACATGGTGAACAATATGAAAGCTGCTTCTGCTCCGCCGTCGTCCATCGCCTGGACAGGCGGAGTAGGCATATTCAAAACCGACTAGCTACCATCGTCAAAACCATGACATCTTCTGTACCTCGCTGGACTCTCAGTGATGGGAACCATCTACCCGTCGTGAGTAACCTCTCATACTCCGTACAAAGAAACAGGATGTAGCCTAACCGCCCCTTCCAGCTTGCCTTTGGTACGGGCACTGTGTGGTTTAAGCCCTCCTCCATGAATGAGTTTGATGATTATCTGGCGGATTCCATTGAAGGGATATTGAGACTTGGCTGCTATCATATCGACACTGCAGACGGTACGTTATAACGTGATGTTTTTCTTTCCTTGTCAACGTAGTCACGACTCTAACATGCTCGATAGACTACAATACGGAGAACGAGATTGGGCACGCAATTAAAGCCAGTCAAATTGAACGAGAGCGGATATATATCACTTCGAAGGTGGCTGGCGAATGTCAAGTCCGCACCAGCATTCGACGATCCCTGGGTCGATTGAAAGTGGATTACCTCGACTTATGCCTCATACATGTCCCTTTTTTTGCGAGTAACGAGGCAGACCTGCAACGGGTGTGGCTTGAAATGGAAGAGGCTCAAAGAGAAGGCCTTGTGAGAAGTCTCGGCGTTTCAAACTTTCTTCCACATCACCTCGATGCTATCTTAAAGGTCGCCAAGGTTTGTTTGATCTTTGACTGGTTGAACCCTGGTGGGCTGGCCACTTGGACGTATATTCGCTCACATTTTCAACCTTTGTAGGTCAAGCCGGTCGTTAACCAAATTGAATTTCACCCTCTTTTTATGCAGAAGGAAGTACGCGAGCACAACCAGAAACATGGAATCGTCACTCAGGGGTATGGAATATTCACCCCATTGGTCAAGTCCATGCCCCAGGCGCTGGTATCATATCTGGAAGAACTGGGTGGAAAGTACAAAGTGGACTCTTCAGCAATCCTACTGCGTTGGTCAATACAGCAGCAGGTGGCTCCCGTCACAACAACGGGCTCTGAGGAGCGACTGAGCGAATATCTGCAATTCGCTTCCTTCTATCTTGAAGAGGCAGAGGTGGACACAATTATTAAACTGGGATCGTCCTATCCATTTAGGCGCTACTTAAATGCCGAAATAGAAAACATGAGGTTCTAGTTTGATAGTTCCACCCCTCGCGATCCAAATGAGAGCCGGCTCTAGCCCCACATCTTCTCGCCGATGGAATCAATAGGGAAATAACTTTATCATAGACATAATCTCGTTAAAATGGCGGTTGGCCTTTGGCTGCGGCGGAGAACATTTTCAACACGGCGCGGTTCAATATCATCGGTTCTTAAATCATAAAAAAGTCCCATGCTTTTACTCGATATCAGATTTCTTTATGATAAATCCGGAAACGGCCTGCGTTGATTCCCTGGCTCATGTTTTCTTAGCGAAGAAGAAAGTCAAGCGACGAAATTTGCTTAACCGTCGGCAGTAGATACTTTCGGAGGAAAAAGAAGGTCAGTAACATTTTCGCTCCGTGACTGGGACGGCAACTCACCAAAAGAGCAGTCCAAAGTGTCCACAGTTTCCATGATGCACGGTCTCCCCGGAAGGTCCTATCGGCGTAAAGGTGCCAGATAATATAGGCTCCGAGTGGAACTGTTAGAATATACCCTTCGAATCCGGTGTACCAGAACCACGGGCAGATAATTGACCACACTGCAATCGGGATCGCGATGGTACCACGGGCCGCGAAGTCACCAAGAACGATGGGAGCGGTTCTTCTCCCTCGGCTTCGATCCCCTGCTTGATCTTTCATGTCCTGTGAATGCATAGTTGTGAAGATGACTGTGCTAATGATAGAAGTCCACATCACCCCCTGCTTGTTGATACTCGAATCCGGCCCACCAGCAACTTTTAGAGACCCCGCATTATACAGCCCAAATGCGAACCCGATGATGAGATTCCGGATGATGAAATCTATAATCACCCCCCCGTCAGTGAACATCATAAACATATTTACCCCACGGAGAAGCCATTTACCTTCGTCACCGCCGCCCAGATCATTGTACATCCAAGTCAACGCGAATAGGAGAGACGTCTCAATCCAAGGCCCGATAAAATAGTTAATCACAAACACGACCGGTAGAGATACTAAAAGAAGGCGGCGAGCTCCAAGGGGAGTCATTCGACCGGATGGAAGAGGCCGATGCGGCTTATTGATCCTGTCTTCTTCAACAGACTCGGGGCGGCGTTGATTCGCCAGGTCGAAGATCAATAGATTACTCCAGTTGAAAATGACCACCAAAGGAGCTCTAGCAAGCACTTCCAGAGGCTGGTCGGCATTGTTCAGCAATAGTGGCCCAGCCAATGCCCCGAAGATACCGAATGCGCTATCAGGCCCAACGAATGTAAAAAAATCGCTTTCTGTGAAAAGCCATAAATCCCATAGAAAATTTCGGACTGTTTCCGCCATCGAAATCCCGACCCGATCCTAACTCGAATATCAGAAGACGTTGGAGGAATAGCGGGGACTTGGAGATGGAAACAAACTCCACGTAAGTTATGAGGATTCACCTTTTGCGGCACAACACTCAGCCGGGACCCGTTAGAGTCACATTGCTGTCTGCCTTTATACTTGGCTCGACGAACGCTCACGCCATTGACTTCTGGCCCATCGAGAAATGAGGCCGCCGAGGGGCGCTGCATGTTTGTTGACTGAAATCGATATAGATGCCGATATCTCAGTTTGGTAATCGTGTAACACGCAATCAAGGGGTTCTAGTTGAAAGAAACTCGGCCAGAATAATTTCAGGATTCTGCGTACATCTATATGGTTCTACTTTCCCGCGACTCTCGGACCTGATAATATGACATCTGCACTTGAAGAGAACGGGCGTGGTGTGGCTCCATCTGATGCAGATAGGTTCCTTTCTCACGCCCTGTGGGCTAGGAATAATAAGCACCAAATTTTACGCTTGAGGAGCAACCCAGCGGAAACAGCAAATAGGTCCTGCTTACCCTCGTTCTTGGTTATATCGTAAGCCATTGTCCGATTATGTTACCGCCAACCCCAGTACAACAGTACAATACAGTGAGTGCGCGGGCAACAAACGTTCAAGGCGTAAATTCTCCAAAATATGTGATGCAAGCCTGAGATCCAGCCGCCCCCTCCCAACAACCACTTGTCCAAGACGTCCTCTCTTTTGCCCTTGGCCATGAAGCTAACATGAAAGCTTTTCAGGTGCGCTTCCCGGGACGGGATCTGCATGATCTCCCTTCCCACAGTTTAGAGCCGGGTTACTTTCACCCGGGCAATATTTCCGTTGCAAATCGTACTAACAAAAGTAGCTTCGGAGCGGAATATGGTACCCTGAAGAGAAGACGCATAGCTGGGGTTAGCCGACAAAGTATACGTATATAATACGTACAATATAATACGTACAAGAATGAGATTACTATTTGGTTTTCTCAGTACCCAGGAGTGTTGTGAGACAACCCTTGCTGGGCGAACTCCATGGCACTGGTGATTATGAACGAGAGAAATCATACCTTGTCATGAACAAAAGTCAGCAAGCTAACACCAACAATAGAATTGGAAGTGGGCCTCGAAGGAGGAAGGCTGGGGGCTGACCGAAAAGCAGTGGGACAAGTCGACATCGGCCAAATCTCTAAGATGAGGCCGTCACCTGGGATGGGGACACGCCCATCTTCAATAACATGAACTTGTTTTGTTCGAGCTTCGGGGTAACCGTCGTCGACGCCGCCTTGAAAAAGCTGATATGATACACGGTCACAAAAGCCTCATGTGGAACCCAGATAGTGCTGTATCACTAGTCCCCATACCTCATCAATGCGCCTTTAGGGCAGTTTCTATAATTTACTTATGGCATCCGTAGTTGTTGATTGCAACATTTACTTCACCGCAATGCGGCAGAGATCGAAGCCGCGACCGAGCTCGAGAAGGGGCTTTACCCACAGGCACTTTCAAACAACGGCGATGGTCTCCCTGCTGCTTTTATGTAGCAATTTTGAACTCACTTATAACTGCTTTTCGCGGCACGAAACAGGATCGGAAGCTGCATTTTTCACAAAATGACTCCTTGAAAGACGTGTTGCATTATTCGCCAACCCATCTAACGAGAGGGCAACCCGGGTCTTACGCCTCCTTACATACCCATAAGCCAATCGTGGGTGGTTGTAAATCACAATCCAAACCTTTCAGAATACACCCACCAGCCTCTCCCGCCAAAGAAATGTGAGATAAATTCAACTCATACAGTTGTGGCTATCATCCAACCTAACGCGGGAAGCCAAGCCAGAACCCCGATCCGAAATTCCAGCTGATATGGACACGCGAGAGTGATGCTTGAACTCGGCGAAAGAAGAAAGGAATGGGTGAAAAAAATGGCACGTCTACTTTTCATCCGTGGCGCTCGTTTACTCCCGAGGAAGGATACTGGTTACAAAATGCAAATGAAAACTCAGGGCAATAACCCCCTCTTTTCAGGGCTCTATGTCGCGAACCACCTTCTTGACATCAGAGCTGTGACACCTTAAAATGACAAAGGCTTCTCCCGCTCGCGAATCAAAACCTCCACGTTCGGGTCTGCAAAGAGGAACTCGTCGATATTAACACACCTAGGCCGACTCTGCCCAGGCTTAAATTTGAAATCGTATCTCAATAGAAGGGTCGAAAAGAGAAGTTTCAGCTCATTTGATGCGAAAAAACGGCCTGGGCAGGAGAATTTCCCATGGCCAAAGTGCATGAATTGATTGCTTGTGGTTGCGAACTGATGCTTGTTTGCATCATCTGCAGATTGTTGACGCATACGCCAGAAACGCAGCGGATCATACTCGGCCGCACCGCTCACAACATCTGGGTCGGATGTTGTGGAATAAGATGCCATGCAAATATGGGTACCCCGTGGCAGGTGTTTCCCATCATGCAATGTGATGCCCTTTGGGTCTTCCACGCTACGATGGAACCCGACTACACACCAACGATGTCAGCATTTTGGCAGGAGGAACAAATTATTATATAAAAGAGGAAAAGGGTATTTACGCAAGCTTGCAGGGTTTAACCGCTGTGACTCTTTGAAAAAACTGTCCATCTTCTTAAGCTTGTTAAGCGATTGTTTGTCCCACCCGGCGGGATCATTGACGATATCTGTGATAATCTCTTCACGAAGGACTTCAAAGTACTCTGGATGAGCACAGAGGTCAAAGAGGGTATTTGCAGCTTGGCCGGCCGTGGTATGCACGGCGGCCAGACTCATAACGAGTTGTCGATGGGCTAAATCTTGTGCCGTCGCCTGCTTGGTACCAGGCTTTGCAAGGTCCATCATGCCTTGGAGTAAATCGATTGGCTTCACGTAGGTTGGGTCTTGAGCTTCTGCCTTACGGCGACGTTCGATCTCCGGGCCTAGAATGGTATGTGATTCCCTAATAGTCCGCTCAACCGTCCAGGATGTGGGGAGGAACATTGCCACCAAGCCATGGAGGACTGGTGGAATGGCGCGCAGAATCATAGTGGTCATGGCAACGTTCATGGTGAAGTCGGTGACTGTCTTGACCCATCTCTCATCCCGAGAGATCTGCTGACCCACAAACGCTCGGTTGGAAACACGCGCAACAAGGTTCGCGAAGAAGGGATGTACTTTAATCGGAGTCCAGTCTGATACCACCCGTCAGCCTTGGTTTCCACAGCAGCTTCTGTGGAGACTTAGATCTACTTTACCTTTGCAGTCTGGCGCTTCGATGGAAAGCGCATGATCGAGCTCCTCCTTCATCGGATGCATGAGCAACGCAATGTGTGGAGTGATCCGCGACTGTTCGCATCCCGTTAGACCCATCTATTTCACAACAACTTCCTTTCTCAGCAGAACGTACCTGTAGTGCTTGCGATGCTATACTACTCTCGAGCAGAATTTCCGTTCCACCATATTTCCCCGAGTTATTCTGGATTCATAGAATTGAATCAACAAACCGTTGTATGAAGCTCAGGGCGGCCCATCTTACCCTAACTAACGTCACCATCGAGCTCAAGCGTTCGCCTGGCAAGTTTCGCAGTTCATCCATATATATGTTCGGGAGAACGAGAATGTCGCGGTCTGTTCTGGAAAGCTTGAACATAACATTTTTCCACTTTTTCATTGAATGGTTAGTTGGAAGTTCTCCAGATTAAGAGAGTTCCTGGATACTTGCCCGCTTGTAGCCGTTGTCTATAATCTCCCTGGCGCCCTTTGTGAATCGGAAGCGAGCCCAGGCGCCAGGAATGGCAAAAGAAGAATACCCAGCATAGGGAGCATTGACTCCCATAAAAGTGGGAGTGTAACTCCAGGTTGCCAGACAGAGTGCAAGTGCTATGAATATCGATTCGAAGGATAGGAGACTCGCCCAGTTCGGATTAATGACGGTAATCCGATCCAACAATGGTTTCAAATGGAGGGCACCAGCGTCTGCTGCTGTTCCATCGCTCATATTGGCCGGTATTATTCAAAGGGTTGGGAAAGGATCTCGACGGTAAAACTACCTGACTGGCGGAGTGGAAAAGAAAGGTATAGCTTTAAAGTCTCTCACTCAGGACCATCATTGACGGCAACCTCTTCGAGATTGGCAAGGCCTACTTAGCAGGTATTTACCTCGCACCTGGGGCTTACTCTAGCAGCTCGTCTAGGGAAAGTTCTATTGCCATCTGCGTTTCGAATTCAGGGAATAATCATTTACATCAGCACTAAAAGCCACACTAATCGACAACACCCGGTCAGGCAACCCAGATCACTATCCGTTGTCCTGCAAATCAAAAGCTTGGGAAATACCCAAGAGCAAAACATTTTGATGAGGGGGTGTCTCTTGGAACTGGCGTAGGAATTTACATTCTAGAAATTCAAATTTCGTGAGCAACTACTTGAGGTCTTGAAGTTGGCGAAGAGGATGATGCGAAGAAAGGGGCTCAGATAGACGCCGCGCACGCTTGTGAACCAAGATTGGGTGCCTGCCTCCACTGCACTTTTAGGTCCTACGCACATTCCTTAATCTCAGTCGGGAACCTGATTATGTCGTACCAATACTCTGGGCCGTTATACTACCACTCTATTTCCTAATATATTCTCGCTTTCTACCTATTCAAGCGTAACTTGCACGCAACAAACGTTACCCGTAAGGGGCTAACAGAACGCTGGTTCATGTCTTTCCGTAAAATCATCGCATTTCTCACTACCGATAAGAGGTAAACGAGATACATTCGGGGTAATTTGATCACACAGATGATTTACGCTTCGCGAAGCAAAGCTGGAGGGAGGCAGGGGCGAGAGTGAAATGCTCTGTCAAGCCGCTATCATAATCTTCCACACTGCTTCCCACGGCCATACTGACGTCATAGTCGGCAATTATACGTGAAACCGTTGCGCGGATATTGAGCAAAGCCAAAGGCCGGCCGATGCAACCATAGGGTCCTGTTGAAAAAGGCGCAAAACCAGATGCATCTCGTATCAACTCGGGGCGAGAATACCACCTCTCTGGGATGAATTGGTTAGGTTCGACAAAACATTCGGGATCTGCAGCGAGTATTTAGTAGAGCGTTTATCGGTGAAGGTTAGATTTCCTTACTACGACCAATAACATATTGAGGGCAGTAGATAGTAACATTCCCGGGAATAAACGTTCCATCGATAGTGAGCCCGTCCGGGGGCGTGAGCCGGGGAAGGGCTGATGGAACCGGCGGGTAGAGTCGTAGCGCTTCGTTGATTATCCCATCTAGATGCTTCAGGTCTGTTAAATCGGTGTGAATATAGTCTCCAAGTTCTGTTCGAGGCAAAGGATCAATTTCAGAACGTAGTATGCCAATATGATGTGGCTGTTGGGCGAGAAAGTTGAAAATATTTGTCAATGTGGTTGACGTTGTGTCACTGATAACAAGCTGTTAGTACATGTATGCTTTGCTTCTTTAACGCCAGAGTCATTATCCCACCTTCCTGCAACGACGATAAGCTGGGAATCGCCCTGAAGAAGGGAATGTTCAAGTTTGGTCGGGCTTTGGTTACGCAAAGGCTTCAACAGGCAACTCATGATATCGGGAGTATCTATCTTCATCTTGAAAGTTGTCAAACAATGTGAATCCGGCAAGGCCAGAGTATAATGTAACAGATGTGGCTCACCTGCATACGACTCTCAAGCTGCGAAGTGCAGTAATCAATGAATTTCCACCAGTTCCTCGCCATTCCAGGAACCCCAGTCATGAAACGGAAGAACCACATGGGAAACATAAATCCCAAGGGTTTCAGGCCAAAGTTGAGAAGCCTGATGGCTTCATGTTCCTTGCTTGTTTCGAGCATCCGGAATGAAGAGCCAAATGCAAGGTCGCCCATGACATCGAACGTGAAAAGATTAAACCACTTCGCCATGTCCATGGGGCAATTATTTGACTGGCCAATGGCGTTCAGCAGAACTGCACGATACTGAGCCATGCGCTTCTCATAATCTCGAAGGTTCCTATCGCCGAAGGCCGCACTCCATACCCGGCGACGTTGACTGTGTAGTGTATGATCGCGGGTGCTCTGTAGTGAGACCATGGGGTATGTCAAGTCATACCAGGCTGCTTTGCGGCATTTTGAACCATTGCCATAAACAGCATGGACGGCTTGGGGATGAGAAACTGATAGGTCGTTTGAACCGATCCGGAGGAAGCTGCCATGCTTTCGGTGTAGTTTTTCAAGCTGGCGGAACGCGTCCTGCTTCACAAGGTAGGTCGCAAACCAAGCACTAGAAATTCTACATCCAAAAGGGCCAGAAAACTTTCTGAGTGGGTGGAAGAGGGCGCGATAAATCGTCAAGCTCGTATACAGACCACCTAAGTAGCAGCCGAGTAGAAGGGATGATGTGGGAAGTGAAGTCGAAACGGAAACTTCGAAGAAATGGCTTTGGGCAAAAATAGATATGATAAAGGCTGCAGTGACAATCAAACAATAGCGCATCCCATATAGGTGATGCTCTCCGCTGCGAAAATAGGCTTGATGGGAGAACACTCCAGCAACAAAAGCCGCTGCGGGCATGACTGGAACGGAAGCCGCCATGCTTCGCTTGAGTCGAAGGAAGTAGAGAAAAACGGAAACACAGGCACACACAAATGTTAGAAATTTTTGGTTATAGCTCGTTCGATGGTAACTTGTATATCAGAACGTAACAGAGTGTGAAAAGCTATCACTTCTCGAGATGGGACAAAGAAAACAGAACGCGATCAATGGAGCTGGAAGATCAGCCGGGGTGCATCCAGCTTGGGATAGCTGAGCAGACAATGTGCCAACTAGAGCTGATCATTGCGCCCATCGACTGATTATCTTTGCTCTGGTTTCTTGAGATGCAGGAATTCTCCATCCTCTCCTCTCTGCAGCGGTATTGATCCCTTGCATCTCTACATTCCGCGGCCAACCTTGTATTCGAATATCTGCTGACCCCTCTAGCTCACGGTCTTTCTTGCATCAATTAACCGTGGATTTGTTTTCTCTGCTGGATCTCTTTCTTGGTTGATGATAATCCATCCCACCGTCTTCGATCCTTTCTCAGGGGTGAGGTTCAACTCCCAGGCTTACATCATCGATCACATGATCTACCTGCCAAGCCTTCAAGATGCTTATAAACAACCCTTGCTTAGGGCTGACTTTTCGTGTCCAACCTCAATCTTAGACGCAATATCGGCGCAGATATATTTTTTCAGTGCTTACGATTCAATCGATGCTTACCTTTTATGGAGCGTGCACTCGCCTATCATCTCAACAGATATGGGTCTCATTTCGTCGAATACTGGTTTCTGCAGGTTTATGCAAGATTAATTTATTCATCTTTAGCGAGTTTTCGTCACTCGTACTCGTACTGACTCTTCCTCCCCTTTGATGGCTTGCCCAGCTTGCGGAAGGCTTTGTTCGAAGCAAAAACCCCAAACATGTGCCTTCACTGGCGTTCCCTGTGGGGCCCCTACTACAGGATGGCAGTCAGGTTGGCTGTTTTTCATCCTCAATGATCGCCTGGCACTCCCGGCACCAGCTTTGCATTCCCTTTTTCGGAACTGAAGCCTCACCCTGACCGGTATCGCAGAATTGACTCACTTCCCCGAAAAGAACACCCTGCCCCAGGGATACGAGACGGGAAGGATTGAGACCGTGTTTTGTGCTAAATGAGGACACGATGATGTTTTCTCTCTTCTGGCCCTTGACGTCGAGATGTCGACCCCGCACGATCTCAACCAAGGGAGCCTTTCAAGTTTCGGAAAATTCCTCTGCTGATAATTCTCCGCGGGATGACTGGGTGGATCACGGCCGATAAGCCCGATTCCCACCCCGACTACAACGGCAATCTGCTATCCCTCGGTTCTCGAACTTCTCGCCGGGCGATTCCTTGTTTTAAGCATTATTAGAGTTGTGACGATGTGCGTATTTATCCCTGCCGCGGGAATCCCCGTCGCCAAGCTTTGATAAATGACGATGGTGATCCTGGGGTCTTCCTGTGGGACGAGTGGACGATGGATGCTTGAATTACGAGCCTGATTTTTTCATCAAGTTTAGCGTCCTGCATGGGAATATAAATAGCGCTTCTGCAGACTGGCACCATCCTCATTCCTCTTTTCACCCCCCCCCAGCAGCGACTTCGAGAGGAGTTTCCTCAAGGGAATGAATCCGCTAGGATTGGTCCAGAACCCTCACAGGGTTGTTCAATTGGCTTTGGGACGAAACGCACGCAATATCAGAGAAGAGACAATGTTCTGCAACCCCACGGGGTCAGACCGGATACGCAGACACTTTTGCAACAACCAACTCAGGCCTAGAGTCTTGACAGAATACGGGTTAAAATTAGCAAGAGTATGATACTCGTGATCACGGAGCACGAACGTGAGAATCGGAAATTACATTGGTTAGAAGTTTAAAACGACAGAAATAAGCGAGGTAACATTTCCCCATAACCGACTATTTACTAATACTATCACAACTTTTGATAATAGTGACACTGGTCTCGAGTAGCGGTTATCCGACTTTGTAGCAACAGGGGCCTACTTCCCTTCCACTATGTATGAGAGAGGGGTGGGTAATTGATGTCGTCAAGCTCCGTCAACAGCAGAAGAGCGACACCTCTCTCGCACAGCGGGCATACTTACGCGGGTGTGAACCATTGTCTCTGTTCAGAGGCCCCCCTGTATGACTATTAAGATCGTGTGCTTCGCCGTAGCTGACACGATGAAAAGAGCTGCCTGGAGCACTTGCTCCAAAGGGGTGAGGGAGGATAATATGAACTGCCTGGCGGGCCTTCTTGTATTTACCTCGGGACGTCCAACATGGCCCATGGTGAAACATTTAGCTCCAATAGCAGCCGGAGGCAGCGTCTATGGCCCTTTGCCGACGCCAGGTGTGCGGCAGTCCAACCGGCGTTGTTCATGGCATTGACGTCGCACCCTCTGTTGATTAAATACGCCATCACTTGTTCGTGGCCAGCGCCTGCAGCGATGTGGAGGGGTGTATTACCCGCCGAATCACGCTTATCGATATCTATTCCTGCCTGGATGATTTCCTCAACCATGCTTTCATGTCCTACCTCGCAACAGGTATGGATAAGATGGCGCCAAAGACGGCTACCTCTGGTATTTGTGACATTGGAATCGGCCGTTCCGTCGTCTTCGGAGGAGCCATTGGATGATCCACCCCCAAGGGTGGTAGGCTCTGAAGAACCCTTCGAACTGAACAGTGGAGAATTGCCATCGCTTGACCGTGCCTGTATATTGGCATATGGCCTCGAAAATGCATCGCTTATCGTATTTTGACGCGGTAGAAAGTTGCCATCGAGTGAGGCGTGTTGGTTAAATCTGCCTTGGTTGTCTCGAAGCAACCCCTGCAAGAAGTGTAGATTTGCGAGACCGGAAAGACGATGGTGATGTTCCTGCTCGTTGCGGTTCAGAGCTGATGATTTGACAGTAGCACCGGTAAGCCCGTTGAGATTATTTGACGGGTAATGTGAGTCTAGAACATCAAGTCGTGCTCGTGAATGAGAGTGTTCCATCCCCGACACGGTCGGAAAGCGGGTTTCCGAGGAGAGACTTTTCGGATGCGCTGGTGGGTTGTTACTTGTGGAGGAACCTGTGGATTTCTCGACGGGGTGTCCGGATGGTGTAGACGGTTGCCACTCTATGAGGTGATCGAAAGAGGTGTCTCCGTCGGGGGCGGCAAGGGCACCTCGATCTGGCTCCGGGCCAGCGTGGTTATCAAGGTCAATTGGGTCCAGGAATCCGTCGAAATTCGATGCGGGAGGACTGAACGGTATGTCTACGTGAGGCCCGCTAGTCGTTACCTGATAGGTGGAGGAGGCATCCCCTGATGTTTGGACTTGGTTTAGGTTCATCTCATCTGAGGACGGAAGGTCTGGGAGTTTGAGAGAAGTGTCCGTAGGTTTGTCGGAGTTTTCCTCGCTCGGCGTCTGCTCTTGCTGGTTGCTTGCGGCTCTCTTTCCTGGGGTAGATCAGTTAGTCATGATACTCTCGGGTGGCTGCTGTCGTAACAGCCTTGGCTTGAGAACTAACTCCTAAAGGTCCGCTGAGCGTTACGATTCTGGATTTTCCGTCGCTGAGGGTGATCCAGAGGAAGGCCCTCGTAAGATTCAAAACCGTGTACTCTTGGGCGGGGCATTGGGTATACTGTGTTCTTTGGTGGGAGATCTAATGCTGAGAGGATGGGGGTATGGATGACAGAATGTCTAAGGTGGGTGGGATGCCTCGCAATCCAAGGAAGCGGAAAAGATCAGACATGATCGGGTTGTTGTTGTTGTTGTTGTTGTTGTTATTTAACGTCCAGAGAGAACGCGAGCGAAGTTCGTCTCTCGTCATCTCTCGTGAGATATAGAGACGTGCTAAGCTGACTCTATGCTAGTGTTGTCGTTGGGTTGGGTCGACCCCGGGGTTCGGGGGTTGGGTAAGGTGTTTTGGGTTGAGTTCGGGGGCTTTAGATCTCATCGCTCGGGGGGTTTGAGTGTCCGAAGGCGACCCGCAACCCAACCCAAAGTCAATCCGGGAATCCAACACGTGATCAACACGTGATCGACTAAACCTAATTAGAAAGATAATAAAATCACATGATTGAGTCTAACTCAATTAGAATAACTAAGCGATCACGTGATAATTACGTGATCGACCCAAACTCAAATATTTACTCGCTTAGTCATCAACACGATTCAAACTCAGACTTGCTTACTAATGAGTCGAGTCTCGCCTTTCAACTCAAACTCATGAGTTGAATTTGATCAAGACAATTCAACTCAATTCAACAACAACATTACTCTATGCTACATATATAAGAAAAGAAAAAAAAAGTAAATATTGCGTTGAGACCACGCTTGAGGCGGGCTAAGCTTCCATCAACCTCTCGCTGATGATTATGTTGTGATGCTGACCGGCCCCTTCAACCCCGGAAACGACCAGTCTCTTTCGGGTTGCTTCTTACGATTATGCCTGCCCTGGCTACAGTAGCTGCAGTAGCTGCTTCTCGTGTGCGGAATTCAGATAAGAGGACAGATAGGATCTATAAATTACGGAAGACGATCCTCTAAAAGATTTCCGCCATCCCTTCTAGTGCTAGTCTCAGCTGACGTAGAGAGACTGCACATATCTCTCTCTCTCGTCTCGTTGACACGGTTGCACTATTCCAATTGCCGTCGCCGAACTTGCGGATAAATCGTCCCTTCCCCTCCAATTAACCATGACGGTAATTGCAGTAGCTGGGGGGCGCGGCAGTACGGCATCTCTAAGACTCGACTTGTCCAAGTGTTGATAGCTTATTTGTTTTCCATAGATGTTGGCCCCCATATTCTTGATGCGCTTATCGCTCGAAACCGTCACAAAATCATCATCCTCTCTCGAAGAGTACGACGTGCGGGAAGCCAGATTCCATGAGATTTGACCGCTAACGGTTGTTTCAAACAGACCACAACGGAGCCCCCCAAACCTGGCATAGCAGAGCAAAAGCATGTCAACTATGAGGATCTGGATTGCTTAACCGCTGCGCTTGAAGGGGTCGAAGTCGTGATATCGTTCATCCTCCCATTTGCCGATAAGGATGGCCTTGCTCAAAAGACGTTGATTGATGCGTCCATCAAGGCGGGGGTGCGTCGATTTGCACCGTCGGAGTGGGCTCTGTACGTTCCTCGGGATACCTTGTCTGTGGCGGCTCAGTTCCGCCACAAAAAACTGACACCCCCCCACGCGTTGAATAAGCCGTGCTATTATGCCACATTGCTAATCGGGGACTAGGGGGCCCAATTCAAACAATCCTTTTTACCAAATGCGCAATGACATTCGCAGGTATCTTGAGTCGGTGAATAGCCCCAAGCTTCAACTTGAATACACCTGCTTCCAACCGGGGCTGTTCTTAGACTACTTTACCTATCCTATGCAGTCTGCGAAGCATATGAAGATCACGCAACATTATATCGACTTCGAAACGCGACAGGCTATCTTGGTGGGTGATGGCGACCAACCCGTGACATTTACCTTGATCGACGATCTGGCACAGGTTGTTGCGGGCGCTATCGAGTACGAGGGCGCCTGGCCCGCCGACGGTGGAGTTGCGGGATGGCAGACAACCCCTGCTGAGCTTGTACGCCTCGGAGAGCGCCTCCGTGGTGGTCAAAAGTTTACCATTCATCGTGTCAACAAGGCCGATTTAGATGATGGGAACCTCACGTCGCCATGGTGCCCGGTTTTGGAGCATCCTGCCATTCCAAAGGAGCATCTTGAACCGATGAGTCGCAAGATTAACATCCAAGCAATGAAGGGGGTCGTAGAAGGGGAATGGGCAGTGGAGGAGGATTGGAATCGTCTTTTGCCGGAATTCCGCTTCTCGGACCCTGTTGCATTCTTGGAAAAGTGGTGGACCGGCCGGCCATAAGTTGTTGTCTGCCCGGCGAAGGATAATACCAAGTGGGTAAAACCTCTGCGTCGTCTTCCATGCCTGCATTGAAAAATACGCGCAAATCGGTAGCACCGAATCAGTCAAGATCGTGCAGAGAAAACTTGAGCCTAGATTTTCGAAATTTATGATTTGATACCATAAAAATCTCCGTTCAAGCATCCTCTGGCCTCGCAGTAGCGTTTCACAAGGGGGGATTTAAGGTCGTTGGGCAGAGGACTCTATTGGATTTAATCTCCTAGCGACCTGAGGCAACATGCTTACTAGTTCGAGACTTCAGGCACCCTAGGATTGAAAGAGCTTGGGGTGAGTGTGCCATCTGGGACAAGAGCCATCTACACCTTTGAGGAATATTCATATATTTCGCACCGTAGATCACTAGAAAGGAGGGGATCGTATATACAAAATAGGATGGAGAACAGGGGAAGTGGTCCTCTAGAATGATGGGGGTTGTTGAGAGACCGCTGTCGACAACACTTCAACCTGACTTCTTTGCCCACTCCTCTTTGATTCTAGGAACCAGCCCAGTGACCGCAGCACTATCAACAAACTCGTCGATCCTTTGGATCTTTTGCCCGCTTTCATCCATCTTCAGAATGAAGATATACTCATTACGGAACGGCTCCAATATCGTGTCCGCGGTGCCGTAAGCGTGCATGACAACGGTCCTGTTTTCCACGTCGACAAGGGACTCGCCATCGTAGATATGAATTCTGTAGTTTTGAGAATAATTTTTGGACACTGGCAAAGTATGCGGTCAGGTCATCATTCGTCATCCTGGGCCGCTTCAGGGAGGTCGGGAGGATCTGGTGGGTGCAGTCCGGCGCTCGAACTTTTAAAGCAGATTCAACTGTCCACGCGTGAAAGCAATTGCCGTATCAAGAAGAGTTTGGCGATTCGGAGCCATACTTTCGGCCGTTCTTGGTTTCCCGGCGGGATGACTTTGTGTACGGTCTATTTTCGACGGGCTCAAGCTTGTAGTAACCGCTGATATAGGCTGGTAACTGGTGGTAGGAACTATGAGGAAAGGGTGATATGTGGTTAGAGAAGAAAGATAACGGCAAGATCTCGGTAAGGATTTAAGGAGAGGGGAACGAGAGAGAAGTCTTGAGCGATACCGATAATTATGGCTTGCAGAAGTATCACAGGACTTGCCGAGAGGGGGACAACAAGGGCAACTGTTTGTACCGTAATATGTCCCTGCTGTGATAAGATCAGCTTGCTTATGGATTATGTTACGTGGGTGCGCAACTTTGGGTCAATATTACTATTCGGCTTTCACCTTAGAGCGGTTTCGAGAATACCGCCCGCATAGAGCCCCAGTGCTTATTTTGGGAATCTATGCTTGATGCAACAGACGCCCTATTCCCACCACGTGCTTGTGGCTCAAAAAGAACTTAAAAGCAATCCAAATTCTGGAAAGAGGTAACAAGGGACACGAGGGTGAAGCCTTGGAAAAGCAAATTCTCAAAGCAATATGTCTTCAGCAGCCCTCCTTACATTAACGCATCCGAACGTCTGGATTGAGAAGTTGGAGAGTTCTTCTTCCATCTCGTTGATAGCAGTATCCTTAGCAACATTCTTCCTGTCTGTTATTGTCTACTTTTATCATGAGCTGTCTCAGACGTTCACTCCACGCCCATCACATTTCGTGGCGCGTAGCTGGTTTGCCTCATGGAGCCAGCCAAAGGTCAACTGTCCGCTAGTGGAAGTAAAGAACGACGATTATCGAGAAGCTCTGGCGCGTGGCTCTGCACAGGTGAGGGACTTTGAGAGACAGGCTGTGAAGAGAACGCGTAGCTGACACCGATGCTTTTCCAGTATCCCAACAGTGCTTTCCGCATCAAGCATTTCCCCGGGGAGATTGTCATTATTCCCAATGGATGTTTAGATGAGATCAAAAACTCCACGGACGCAAAGTTGAGCTTTCAGCAAGGATCCTATGATTTTTTCCTGGGCGACCACACTGGGATCACGGGTCATGAGAAAGCTACCGCTGCTCTGCTCCGTGGCCACCTTGGGCGTCTCCTGGACAAGGTGTACACTGTGGTCGACGACGAGGCAGTTCGCAGTATCCACACACAGATTGGCGATTGCAAAGACTGGAAAGAGATGGCTCTATTCCCGGTGGTTGTTAAGATGATCATTATGATCTCTCAGCGTGTCTTCGTTGGGGAGCCTCTCTGCCGTGATGAAGGATGGGTAAGCTCCCAACCAACTGCAAAGCCTGGGCTACATTTGACATGCCTTATTATTATAGATCAAAAACATCACCATCATGACCCAAGGCGCGTTTGCAAGTGTTCCAGACCTATGGCCTGCGCACCCTCTCATCCGACCCTTCATTGCCTGGAGGCATCCAAAGCTGCGGGCCGTTCGAGAAGCTAGGAAAGAGGCGAAGGAGTGAGCCTAACTACCGGACCAAGTACTAAAATGTAAAAGAGAATCGCTAACGTGGGGTTTCAGGACAATCAAACCGGTGATCCAAAAACGCCTTGAGGACAGTAAGAGGCCCGACTTCACCCCGCCCGATGACCTGATACAGGTGGTCATGGACACGGTCAAAGGGAATCGAGGCAAGGACGTGGATTTCCAAATCACCGCACAAGTGGGCACGAGCCGCGCAGCGTTATTTACCACCGCTTCTACCGTGACCCATCTCATGTATGATCTGGCCTCCAGGCCCGAGTACATAGAGCCACTTCGTGAAGAGGTCCTCGCCCTCGGCGACGTGCCAATGAACAGGCTGAATGTTGCCAAGCTTCGCAAGATGGATTCCTTCATCCGCGAGTGCCAGAGATTTGCTGTGTTCATGCTCGGTAGGTGAACTCTTAAAACGGGCCTAACCCTGCGCAACAAACTGCAGAAATGTCAAGCAGATTCTTACGATTATAGTTGGCACGATCCGCAAGGTGACGACTCCATTCACGATGGCGGACGGGACACACCTTCCCGTTGGCGCTCTTGTCGCCGTTGACACATATCACAATGTGTTTAAACACTCGACGCTTGAGAACCCTGAAGTTTTCGATGGCTTCCGATTTGAGCGGCTGCGCAATGCACAGTCAGACTCAAAGTTCCAGGTGCGAGCTAATGGCGGCTTGACCCTCTCTTTAACTTATATACCACGCGCTAACACAATTATTTTGTTTCCATGACAGGCCGTTAGCACAGGGAGTGACCATCTTGTTTTTGGGCTTGGAACCCAAGCCTGCCCTGGACGCTTCTTCGCCATCCATGAAGCGAAGGTTCTGATGGCACGTTTCCTTAAATATTATGACTTTAAACTTTCCGACAACCCCCCGGGGCACCCTATGCGTGAAGCTGCCGGTGTATTGACCGTCGTCGACCCGAGTGCCAAATTTTGGTTCAAGAAGAGGGCTGGGTGAGGATGGATTGACTGGCGGTCCTCTGATTAGTAGTGGAGAAAATGGGTGAGACGAAGATATGAAATAAAGTACCTACGATGCAGTCATGAAGTTATCCACAGCTTCCAGTTCAGACTATCAATCAAAAAGGGTGTTTTGAGAGAAAGAAAAGTATAAGAAAGAACCTGGAAGCCATCCTCGTCGTCGTGTCGTCGTTGATTTCCGTTCTTCGATGACGATCCACGGTCATGAAGTGATGTAGTCACGTGAAACCCACATCTTCTGGGAGAATAAAATTCCGTGAGAGAAAAGAAAGGAAGAAACATTGAACGAGCGAAATTGAATTTGTTCTGGTTAAGCATTCTTGAAGCTTTGTCTCACAGATAGTTCTAGCTGTCCACATGTGTACCCATTAATCAACGTCCGTGGCAGTGGCAATCGACCTTGTCGCGTCTAGATCTCTCTGCAACTCCCCAATCTTGGACTCCAATGCAGCAACACAGTCCTTCCCCAAAGGCAGACGCAGGTAATCGTGTCCCTCGGCGACAGCTTTGACGATAGCTCCCGCTGCTTTGTCAGGATCGCCCTTGACAAAGTCTGCAATGGACATGAGATTCTTAGTGGCACCGACCATCTGGTCTACTACAGTCCCCTTATAGGCCTCACTGAAGCCGCCGCTGTTCTCATAGCGAGCTGGGGTAAGGATTCTGCTCGAAAAGGGTGTTCGGAACGCACCCGGCTCCACGATAAGGACATTGACCCCAAAACTTTTGACCTCATAGGAGAGCGATTCGTGGATAGCCTCAATGGCAAATTTACTCGCGGAATACGTTCCACGTGCTGGACGTGCTATGAAACTGTTCGAACATCATGTATTAGTGGGACGGACCGCCGGCGCGAATAAGGATCAAAAGGGCAGAGGAGTAAAGAATCGAGCAGAAGAAACGTACCCAGCACCACTGCTAATAAGGACAATGCTACCGGATCCCCGTGCACGCATGGCCGGAAGACAGGCTTGGACCGCACGGAGAGGCCCGTAGAAGTTGACTTCCATTTGATCCCGAACTTCATCCTCGCTGTAAATTGTGCATCAGTAAATGCGATTTGCGGATATGCGTCTGGGGGTGACAACGTAGTAGGCACCTCACCTTGTATCTTCGATGCCACCGATGAATGCATAGCCCGCGTTGTTGACGAGAACATCGATATTGTGTTCTTGAGAGCACTTGGCAAATTGATCATACGCATCCTTTTGCCCAGGATCCACGCCCACCCAGATTCCGCCCTTCGCGGAGAAATCAGGACACCCGATTTCAGCTTTACCAACGTCGCGCGTGGTTCCAATGACTTTGTGACCAGCCTTAAGGGCTTCGAAGGCGAGAGACTTGCCAATTCCTGAGGAAGCACCGGTGATCAACCAAGTTGAAGGTGCCATTTTGCAAGATAAGGTTGGGTGTAAGATTTTCGAATAGAGTATCGGTTCTTCCTGGGGAACGAAAGGATACGATCTTGAGAAGTGTAAACTACTCTTAATAGTGAGGGGTTCTTCTAAAATGAGGTCGGCGGGGTTAAAGGAGTTATCGGAGGCACACTCGTTGATAGTCTTCCAGGGGTATGTTTCCCTCAGTATCGGTTGCAACGCCGGGGAAGTTTCTTATGAGTACTGTACTGAGATTGATAGCACTGGCTACCGAAGTGCGATTACTTTATGTCTACGGGCTCGCTTGTGGATGCCACTGTACGTCCAAACCGGGGCCTAATAAAAGAAACGGAATATTTTACTGCGAGGATGTTGAGATTGAAGCAAGGGGCTCCGGGGCGCATACATAAAAGTAAGCTTATACTATGCCCGGTCACGTGGAGAGCTTCAGCTGCATGAAGTGGTCCCTCCCAGCATCCGTCTCTAGGGTTCCGGTCGGTTTAAGCAATTGAAACATGGGGTGGGGGTACACATGGCCCGTCGCAGACGAGGTTATCTTTTTTCATGTTGAAATTAACCAATACTAGGAAGGGGACATTGGATATTTGTCCATTATTATAGGGTGTATGGCTGAATGCGAACGGTAGATACCCGGAACATCCATTAGTATGACCTCGGAGGTAAACCATGCCGCATGCCAACAATTCTACAAATCAACATCCGGTGTTTATGCTACTCTATGCCTCTTCCTCTTCTGGATACTCAGGAATTTCAACCTGTTCTTTCCGACGGCGCACTTGGACACGGGGCATATTGTCTGCGAGAACGTCCGTCCCAATCACCCTGACTCGGGAACCGTCTCCATTGATGAACTCGATATCGTACTTCATCAGTATGTGCGCTAACATGATCTTCAGTTCGTGAGTCGCAAAGAAGCGGCCCGAGCAAGCATGCTTGCCCAGTCCGAAGGCAATGTGCTCTGCCGTTGCTGACACAAGTTGTGCCTTTTGATCCTGATCTTGACATCGAAGGTTATAGAAACGAGCTGGGTCCCATTTCTTTGCATTCTCGTAGGTCTTCTCGCTGCGCATCATTTCCGTGATGACAGATGTCTGCGAGCCTTTGAGAATGGTCACTTCGTTTGATAAGATTGCGTTCTCTTTGACGTATCGATTCATGATCGCTAGAGCCACTCCGTTCAGTCGTTGTGTTTCCTTCAGAATACTATTCAGGAGCTTCATATGATAAACGTCGATCTTATTCATGTCGTACGTCGACAAGTTAGGGTTAGGGTTACTTAGGGTTACTTAGGGTTACTTAGGGTTAGGGTTAGGGTTAGGGTTAGGGTTAGGGTTAGGGTTAGGGTTAGGGTTAGGGTTAGGGTTAGGGTTAGGGTTAGGGTTAGGGTTAGGGTTAGGGT